>JAPQWV010000025.1:9634375-10840000 GCA_027422505.1 Craterostigma plantagineum
AAAAATAATAATAAAATAACGGTTAATGCAACGGTCAAATGAAAAAAAAATTAAAAAATATAATAAAATAACCGCCGAGCCGGAACAGCAATTGGAACCGGTAATCCGGAGTTCCAGATTACTGTAACCGGCGCCAAGCCCAATTTAAATTGGCCGGTCCGGTTATGGGCCAGGTCCCGATTGACCTGGCCCATTACCCAGGTCTAAATAGAATAGACTAAGACGCCTGTTAGAGCTTTGTGAAAGAATTTAGATTTATATCCAAGTATATGTGTGGTACTCGATACAGAGCTGCTAATACGACTATTATTCAAGATAAATTAACTATGCTTTGTATTTCTTTAATCTTTTCCAAGCACGATTTATTAAAAGGAAAACTTCACGGTTTGGACAAGTTAGAAATAATTGGTTGATAAGTCAAATGGACTGATAAGTGGACTATTACTGTATCCCGAATTAATTTTAGGTTGGAAATTCAATTAACTTCTAGCAAGCACGATATCGTGTTTCAAAAATTGAATTTCATAGGTTCCGTAGCATGTCAAGTTTACATGTTTCAAAATAATTACTGGAGCAACACCACATGTTCGAGTTATGGTTTGAATTTGTTTTTGTTAGGGTATTTTTAATCTCATTATACAATTGCCCGAAAAATGAGGATACAAATAAAAGGAAGGTGATTATGAGTTGAAATTAAGTGATAAGTAGTTCACCCTCGAATTCACTTATCTAGAAAGCTACACAAAACTAATCGGAGAAAAGAGAATATCTGGAGGTGAAGTGTTTCTTTTTCCTTCGTCGAAAGACGACTATTTATAGGCGAATATATGCCGTCGATCATACATTTGAACATAGAAAAACAAATACAATTTCTTTCGTTGACGAATTATTTGGCAGCCTACTTGAAGAAGAGAAAACATATAATGATTAATCCCTTCTCCATCATTAAAGCATTAACTAGGGGCGGGGCCATCTTTCAAATGTCATATCAACAAATCTCAAAATTGGCCTTTGATTTTGTAAATCACTTTACCTTGACTTAGTGATATCTTTGTCTCCCTTTGGCCTTAGTGATAGCTCATTATTTCTTAAACACTGATCAAGTCCATGCAATGTGTTACGTCCAAATTTATCCAACCTAATCGATCTAGACAGGAATCGAATCGATAATCTAAGAAATTGAAAGTTACGTATGAGATTACCACGTTGAAGCTTGAGAGAGAAATGACTTAGAGCTCAAGCAAGGGTTTGGCGCTAATTTTCTCTCTAAAATTTTCGATTCTATTTTTCTGATCTGAAAACCATACATAGCGCACTCCTAATTTACTTAAGGAGTTCACTTATATATGCCATCTCGTGGTATATTTACACCAGTAGTCCTATAATATGACTGATTACAATTCAGTCCAAGACTACTAATATGCATAGCAAGACACGATAACTATATTAATTGAATACAATAAAATAGTTCCAACAATCTCCCCCTTTGTATTAAATTTCAAATATAGCGCGGGTTATCTTCGTCTTGCAAATGGAAAGAGTCCTCGAGTCCTCGAAATCTCCTCTTTAGAATGTCTTCAAGCTCACCTGGTCTTCTAGGCATCGGCTTTTTCTTCGAATATTCTTTTAAAGTTCTTCTCCTAAATGCCATAAGATGTACGAAGTTCTTGCCGGATTTTCGAAAGTCCGCGTTCCATTTCTCCCGTTGAAGGCACACGAAACTCGAAACTCCCCCTATTTGGGTCAACCTTGTGTTGAGATTGGGGAGTCCGATGTGAGGTTCGGAGAGGTGGACACGGTTGGCAACTTCGGTCATTGATGCAGCTTGAGTCACGTGTCGTTCAGTCCTCGGTCCTTGCTTCTTCTTCCGGAAGCAAGGGGCTTGAGAAAGTCGAGGAGAGGGCTCGGAGTTTAGCCATCTTCAACGTTTCGCCAGATTCGTCTTCTCCGAATGGAAGTTGTCTGGTTCGGCCTCGAAGAAGCGTCTCTAGTTCCAGAAGAAGGTAGGCCATCTCTTTCTTTGATTTTTATTTTTTAAGTTGTGCCGAGTCTCCTTTGAATGTGACGTTGTGAGAGACTCCGGCTTCAGAGTGGTACGCACGGCAGAAATTGGTGGGTGGACCGACCGGTTTCAGACTTGTTTTTCATTTGCTAAATCTTCGAGGTTAAGCTTCTGAGAAGTGGTTGGACGATCTTCTTGAAATGCATCCACTTGATATACCTGAAAATCATTAAAAGGCTCCCCCGAGGATTTAGTCGTTTATGTTTTTTTTTCTCATACTAAATGAGAGTAGTGAGTCGAGAGTAACCTTACGTAGACATGAATTAGAAAAGAAAAAATTACTTCCCCTTAAAAGCATATTACTCCCCCTCAGATAATGCTCAGCGGAAATTTACTAAAGGAGTAATTTTAAAATAATAGAGTATTTTTTATTCTCCCCCTTAATTCATGTTTTCACACCCTAAGAATCTTGACTCCCCCTCAAAAAGTGCGCATATAATGTTTAACAATTTCGCAAAGATATACATATTCACCAAGATATGCATATGAGAATGTAACACATATGACACAACGAGTAGAAACGCATATAATCATTTTAGCATATATGCATGAACTCCTAAGCATGCATATGAAAATTTGCGTAACCATATAAGCAAGAAATATTTCGTTTTTAAACAATTCTGTGCCAATGCATGTGCAAATGTTCGAAATCTTTCATGCATAAGAAAAATGCAAAGTAAACATAAATGCAAAAATACAAGAAAAATGCATGAAAAATATAAAAAATATGCAAAGAAAAATAGAAGTAAAGAAAAATTTGAAACAAGACTATACGATTTTTATATTTGTTATTATTTTTTTTTATTTTTCCTTGTTTTCTTTTGTTTGGTTTGTTCAAATTACGTCACTTTGATCATGTCCACGCAAATATTTCACATGACACATAGAATAATAATTTGCCGTCAAATCATGTCGTCAAACTAAAGTCCTAAGTTCATAGAGTGATCCATTTCGACAACTCTCACGAGGTTCGCTCTAGCGCTCAATTGTTTTTATCATGGGATTTATATACTAGATATATCACTCATGTCAACACAAGCAAAATTATATCAATTAACCTGCTATCAAGGCGCTTTTAATCATTTCACCGAGCGAGAGACCGTCAATTCGAAATCAAAGGGACTTAGGGATTTAGTATTTTGGTTCTGACTTAAAGGGGAAGGAAAATATTAAGGAATCGTGGACTAAAGATCTTCTTCCTTTTCTTCGTCGTCCTCTTCACTGGTTTCTTTTCCATCCTTAAACGTTTTCATATTATTCTACACTTGCTCAAGCTGAAGTTCCGCTTCTCTACGAGGCTGAGAGATTATCTAAGGCGAAGTTCTTCTTGTTGGTCTCGAGTTGATACAGTGCTCCTCTTCTTTTAATCCCTAGAGAGGTTTCAAAGATTATCGATTTGGAGAAGTTCACAGTTATGGAATTCGAACCCAAGGCCGTGCTCCTCTTCTCGTTGTCTCGATATAAGACCGGATTATAGTTGGAGAAGTTCACTTCGTGGTGCTCCTCTTCCAGCCGTTCTGACGAGTATACGAGATTATCGAAGGAGAAGTTCACAGCAAGATCCATGCCCTGTTCTTATGATTTCTAGAAGATTTCAATAATTAGGAAGGCGGGTTCTTTTGGACTATTTATTGTGCATTGAGCATTCCTCGTGTGCGTTTTCCACCTCCTTTTGTCATTGAAGTGGTCCCGGTACGATATGGATGTAAAACACTAAGTATAGACTAGATGTTGGGTAAAATGTCGGGGTAACACCCAACCTAACATTCAGGTGCACAGCGGAATATTGTAATTACTTAGTGACGAAACTGAAATAACACGAGAGTAAATCTGTGCAGCAAGTCAAATAACTTGCTGCGTGCCTCAAGGTGAAATTCCACTAACAGCAATGCATGGCAAATAACTATCCGAAGATAGTAAAAACACGTCTAGCAAAACCTACGAATCAAAAAGGATTCTGCAAACTACAAGATCTTTCGACCTTTGAAAAGCTAGACTAAAAGACAACTCTCGCAATATGTAAAACTCGCTCAAACTCGATAAGTGTTTCGCTCATCGTTTTCGCTCAAAATGTCGCTCAAAGTTACTCCATGAAAGCTCTCTCGAAAGTCGTACTTTGCAGCTCGAAAATAACTCTTATTTAAAGGTCTTGGCTCCATCTTGAATTGATAAAAGATCCCTTGAATATCTCTTCGAAGATTTCTCTAAATATAGTATATATTTAGTTCGAATCTTCTCATCTAATCGGCCGATCTCTTATCTCCTATTTATGGTAGCTGGTTGAATGATTCTCTTTTGATATTCAGATCTTCTAATCTTGGTAGTCACTTGACCAATTCTCTTTTGATCTTCAAATCTTCTATTTAAGGTAAGTGCACTTCCCAAATTCGTTCAAGCAGCTCCACACGTTTTCCACACGGTATGATCCATTCCCTGTCCTCATATAAGTCCTGCACATCACTAAAAATAGCCAAGATACGGATTAAACAAGTTTTGGGCATGAAAGATAAAACTGAGAAAGGGAACACTCTCAGTCAACAGATGTTGACTAGAATGTTACCCCAACATTGCCAGTGTTGAAGGCTCAACATTAACAATCTCCCCCTTTTTATCTTTCTTCCCAAAACTAAACAGAAGTTAGATATAGTGAAACTCCCCCTAAAGGCAAAATCTACCCAACCACAAAACATCAAAATATGGTTAGAGTAAACACAAACAGAATAGCGATTAAAGTATTCAAAGTACTACGAAAATATTTAATCCTTTTTACTCTAAGTCCCAAATTTTCAATGTAATACTTAAATTCTTCATTAAAATTTTTTTTTTCAAATTTTACCTTTAAAACCCCACAAACTAATCATTTTACTTATAAGGACGCGAATTTGAAAGTTTTAACTTAAGATCCGAAAATCTTTGGTAATTATAAAATGACCCGAAAATTATCCTAAAAAATTACAGTTTAAGTTCCGACGATTTTCAGAAATTACAAATCTGCCCGGATTTTTTTTTAAAATTCAGTTTATGTCCCAAAAATTTTCAGAAATTACAAATCTTCACGGATTTTTTTTTAAATTTCATTTTAAGTCCCGACGATTTTCAGAAGTTACAAATCTGCCCGGATTTTTTTAAATTCATTTATGTCCCGAAAATTTTCAAACATTTTAGATTTGACCCGAAACTTCTGAAAATTTACAATTAACCCCAGCTGAAATATTTTAAATATTTATTTAACCCCTCGGAGATTTTAAAAATTTCACAAAGACCCCATTTGAGTTTTTAATATTTATTTAACTCCTTGGAGATTCTGAAAATTGCACAAAGACCCCAACCGATTTTAAGAATATTTATTAAGCACCTCGGAAATTCTGAAAATTTTTCTAAGGCCCCAATCGACTTTAAAAATATTTATTTAACACCTCGGAATTTCTGAAAATTGCTCCAAGGCCCCAATCGACTTTAAAAATATTTATTTAACACCTCGAAAATTCTGAAAATTGCTCCAAGGCCCCAATCGACTTTAAAAATATTTATTTAACACCTCATAAATTCTGAAAATTGCTCCAAGGCCCCAATCGACTTTTAAAAATATTTATTTAACTCTACGAAAATTCTGAAAATTGCATAGAGGCCCCTAGCCGGATTTAAAATATTTATTTAATACCCTAAACCTCTGAAAATTACACAAATTACCCCAACCGAGTTTTAGAATATTTATTTTAGACCTTTGAATTTAAAAGAAACTCTAGAGAACCCAAATTTATACTAATACCCGAATTTGCTCCTAAATTTCCTAATTTCAAATCTTCCTACCTAAATCCCGAACATTTTACGACCTAAACGCAAGTAGCATGAAAATTGAACGGCATAGAATGGTGACGACACAAGTATTCATATAGCGAGCATGAAATCACATTCGAGCATATATTAGCATGTAAATCACAAATTTCATATGATCACGTAAATTACCATGCAACACGTAGAAATCAGGAGTTCAAAAAAAATGTTTACGCGTGTACCTCCATGTGTATTAGGTATTTTTGGTTTTGACTTGGTACCATTATGAGGTGTATTGATGGCTTAGTTCTTGTCCTTAAACACTTGGAGATGCATTATTATTATTATTATTATTATTATTATTATTATTATTATTATTATTATTATTATTATTATTATTATTTTATCTCCCCTCTCTCTCTCGCTATCTCTCCCCCTTTTCTTCCCTCTCTTGTTGTCTCTTTCTCTTTTTCTTTCTTTAATTAATTAGGTCTTGTCTTTGTGGATTAAAGTGTTGTATTAGGTTTATTTTATTTGTTTGTTTTGTTATGTTTTATTCTATTTTGTTTTGTTTTGTTTCTTATTCTATTAATAATATAACATTATTGATGAGGTGTGATGAGGCCCCACTAATATTAATTTTCGGCCCCCTTTTTTTATTTTTATTTTTTTAATTTATTATTATTATTATTATTATTATTTTATATTATTGGGCCAAAATTCCTAACTTCTAATCTATCTCTCACACTTTGGCCATTATTCTTCATTTAGCCCATAATCATTTTCGGCCCCTTCTTATTTTTTTTTCGGGTCCAATTCTAAATTCATGGCTCGGCTCGGGAAGAAATCGATGTATGTTCGAAAATCGACTCCACACATTCTGAATATTATTAAAATAATCCCGTATAATTTTTTTTTGGCGGGTATTACATCCACCCTACAAGAATTTTGTCCCCGAAATTACATCGAAAGAAATAAATTGGGGTAACGATTCTTCATGTCGTCCTCTAGGTTCCCATGTGGCTTCTTCAACCGCCTGGTTTCGCCACAACACCTTGACTAGTGGAATGTTCTTGTTCCGAAGTCGCTTTACTTCGTGCATTAGGATCTTTACCGGTTCTTCTTCGTAACTCAGGTCCGGCTTGAGTTGTTGGTGAAGTGATTCGCTTCCCAGCACATGATTCGGGTTCGCAACGTATTTGCGTATGGTTGATACGTGAAATACGTTGTGTACATGGGCTAACGAGGCAGGTAACTCCAGCTGATACGCAACTTCCCTACTCTCTTGAGTATTTTGAAAGGGCTAATGTATCTCGGACTCAATTTGCCCTTTTTCCCGAATCGCTTCACACCTCTCATCGGGGATACCTTCAAGGATACGCAATCTTCTTCCGCGAATTCCAGCGGCCTTCGTCGTTGATCAGCGTAGCTCTTCTGACGACTTTGAGCCGTTTGCATTCGTCCTCGAATCTTCGTAATCGCCTCTGTCATCTCTCATATCATATCGGGGCCCAAAAGCTCTCGTTCACCGATTTCGTTCCAATGTACCGGGGATCGGCATTTTCGCACGTATAAGGCTTCATATGGCGCCATCCCGATAGTAGCGTGGTAGCTGTTGTTGTACGAGAATTCGATTAACGGAAGATATTTACTCCAATTCCCTTTGAAGTCTAGAGTGCATGCTCGCAACATATCTTCAAGGGTTTGGATCGTTCGTTCGGGTTGCCCATCGGTTTGTGGATGATAGGCCGTGCTGAATGAGAGTTTTGTCCCCATCGCCTTTTGCAGACTCATCCAAAATCTAGATAAAAATCTCGTGTCACGGTCCGAGACAATCGAGGATGGGATCCCAAGGAGTCGGACGATTTCTCGAATGTACAATTCGGCATACCGCTCCAGTGAAAAGGTCGAACATATCGGCAGAAAATGAGCAGATTTGGTTAAGCGATCTACAATTACCCATATGACGTCGTGGCCTTTCACAGTTTTCAGCAAGCCAACAACAAAGTCTATCGTAATGTGATCCCATTTCCACTCAGGAATCGGCAAGGGTTGTAGCGTCCCTGTCGACCTTTGATGTTCTGCCTTTACTTGTTGACACGTCAGACATTGAATCACAAATGTTGCAATATCGCTTTTCATTCCCGGCCACCAATACGTTGCTCGTAAATCCCGGTACATCTTCGTCGCGCCTGGGTGTACCGAGTACGTAGTGGCATGTGCTTCCGTCATTATAGATTGCTGGAGTGCTTGATTATCGGGAACATATAGACGATTCTGATATTGCAAACTCCCGTCTTCCTGAAACGTGAAGTCAGACGGACTTTCAGTTGCCTGCTCGCTCGTCGTTTTTAGATAGACCCGAAGCCCCAAAGTCTAAACCCGAAAATATAAAATGTTTAACAACACACACTTTTATTTATTGGGCCGCAGCCCAAAGAGTAAAAACATGAAACATAATTTAAAACACTCTACAGGTCACGTCCCATGTACTGCGCCGCCCTCAAAAGTCCGTGGAGTCACCGCCATCAGCCGCTTAGTCGTGACGTTTTTCAACGTCCGACTCGTTCGTACCTATACACGTAAACCCTGAGCTTTTGCCCAGTAGATGAAAATATGCAAGAATGCAAATGCTCTCACTCGACTCCCATCCCGACACATCTCACAAAATGCATGCTCGACTCTTTTCTCATATCTCATCTCATCTCAACTCATCTCATCACATCAGGGCCCGAGGCTTAGGACTAAAGGCAACACGCGCGCAGGGGTCAGTAGCTCGGGAGGCCCCACTCCCCACAAGGGTCAGTAGCTCGGGAGGCCCACTCCCCACATCTCAATCATATAGTGCGCCTTAGTCCTAACTTCACTACTCATACAATTCAACGACCATCACTCGGTCATAAACTACCCCACTCACATCACGGTTCTCTCATCTTGTACCACGTATGCAAATGTCGTGCAACTAAGATGTAACACATAAAAATGCAAATCTCTATATCACTTATCGGCCCGAGTTATCAGATCGGCCCGAAACCTTTCTCACCGAACTCTCCCTCCGAATTTCACTACGGGTTCCAATATTTAATCCTTTTTACTCTACCAAATTTTCAATGTAATACTTAAATTCCTAATTTAAAAATATTTTTTTTTCGAATTTTACCTTTAAAACCCCACAAACTCATAATTTTACTTTTAAGGACGCGAATTTGAAAGTTTTAACTTAAAGATCCGAAAATCTTTGATAATTATAAAATGACCCGAAAATTATCCTAAAAAACTACAGTTTAATTCCGACGATTTTCAGAAATTACAAATCTGCCCGATTTTTTTTAAAATTCTTATGTCCCAAAAATTTTCAGTTTAAGTCCCGACGATTTTCAGAAATTTTATATTTGACCCGAAACTTCTGAAAAATTACAATTAACCCCAGCCGAATTATTTTTAATATTTATTTAACCCCTCGGAGATTCTGAAAATTGCACAAAGACCCCATTTGAGTTTTTAATATTTATTTAACTCCCTGGAGATTCTGAAAATTGCACCAAGACCCCATTTGAGTTTTTAATATTTATTTAACTCCTTGTAGATTCTGAAAATAGCACAAAGACCCCAACCGATTTAAAAATATTTATTAAGCACCTCGGAAATTCTGAAAATTTTTCTAAGGCCCCAATTGACTTTAAAAATATTTATTTAACACCTCGAAATTTTTGAAAATTGCTCCAAGGCCCCAATCGACTTTAAAAATATTTATTTAACACCTCAAAAATTCTGAAAATTGCTTCAAGGCCCCAATCGACTTTAAAAATATTTATTTAACACCTCAGAAATTCTGAAAATTTCTCCAAGGCCCCAATCGACTATAAAAAAATATTTATTTAACTCTAGGAAAATTTTGAAAATTGCATAGAGGCCCCTAGCCGAATTTAGATTATTTATTTAACACCCTAAACCTCTGAAAATTACACAAATCACCCCAACCAAGTTTTAGAATATTTATTTTAGACCTTTGAATTTAAAAGAAACTCTGAAAAACGCTAATTTATACTAATACCCGAATTTGCTCCTAAATCCTTATTTCAAATCTTCCTACCTAAATCCCGAACATTTTACGACCTAAACGCAAGTAGCATGAAAATTGAACGGCATAGAATGGTGACGACACACAAGTATTCATATAGCGAGCATGAAATCACGTTCGAGCATATATTAGCATGTAAATCACAAATTTCATATGATAACGTAAATTACCATGCAACACGTAGAAATCACGAGTTCAAAAAAAATGTTTACGCGTGTAGGTGATCTTCACCTACCTTACGTCCGTAGAAAGCTAAATCACGGGGTGTTTCCGTGTGATCCCGACCCGAGAGCTTCGATCCCGAGCCTCCGGAGATTTTTGTTCTCCTCATTCTTCTCCTTTCCTTCTTTCTCTCCCTCTCTCCCTCTCGGCCTCTCCCTCTTCTTTCTTTCTGTAGAATACCATTTGTAATTGTGCTTGATTTCATTAGTTGTCCTTGTAATTAGAGGCGTTTTGTATAGTAGTCCTTAGATTAGGACTAGTTTGATATTTATACCAAGTTTGTTTGGTATAAATACATGTAAATCAATTGAGCTGAAGAGAGAAAGTTTAGAGAATTGATCCGAAGGGCTTGCAATTCGATTTCTAGAGAGAGAAACAACAGTAACTTTCTCACTCTAATTGAATTCTCTCTAGTGTTCTTAACTTGAGTTTTTCGATCGAATTCAATTGAATATCTAAACGATCGATTACTATGAATTCAAGCCTAGGATCATAGAGTTGTTAATCGTAGGACCTAACAATTGATATCAGAGCAGATTCGTTCTGTTTTGAATCGAAAATTGTTAGAATTAGATCGAAAATAATTTTCTAGATACTGTTCATCGAAGAACAGGTTTGGCGCGAAAACCTTTTTCGATCCAATAGCTTAATTCTGTGCTTAATTGACTTGAATTTGGTGTTTCTGTGCTTGTTTAAGTGTTAGATCATCATTGCGATCAGTTCTGTAGCTGTTTGAACTTCGATTTTTAGGATTGAATTGCTTCTGCGTGTTACTGTTTGCGAAGAACATGAAGAACACGTTCTGATTTTGATTAAATTCAATATATTTTGCTTCATAACGTGTGTAATTGCTTGTTCGTGCGTGATTAGTACTTGATTGCGAGCAATTACATCAAACTTCACTATCTGATTCTTTGTTTTTGCTCGAATTTGTGTTAATCGTATTCTGTGAATTTTTCTCGATTGCTCAAATTTTTCTCGCTAAGTTTTGCGATCGGATTAGTTTCTCGATCGATAAACTTAGCGCGAGAAATTTTCTCGGTCAGAATACGAAGTCAGCGCTAGAATCGTCATCAGCAGAAACGATTTTAGTTAGAAATATTTCTCGAGCATTATACAGCGAAAAACTTTTTCGAGAGAGACTTATTTTGACTTTGCATGCGTAAAAACTTTCACTCGACAAACTTTTTCAGTCAAACCTTTTAACTTTTGACCAGGCGAAAATCATTTACACGCGAGAAAATTTTGCTAGTCAACAGATTTATTTTGACTTGTCGAGAAAACTTACTAACGTACTGTTTCTTTACGATCGAAATAAATTCACGATCAAGAAATTTTTCTCGACCGAATGATTTTGAGCAATTTATCTCGCTCGTAAAATATCACGCTGACAAAATTTCTCTCACGAGAACAGTACTCAGTACATTCTATCTCGACGGAATTAATTTCGATCAAACTTTAAAGATTGAATCGAAAATAATTGTCGATCTAACTTTCGAATCAAACGCTACTAACGAAGTTTGTCACTTATGAAGCACATTACATCATCTTCAACCTTCAAAACAATTAACGAAGATCCTTCAACAACTCGACTACAATACAAACATGGATGCATACTCACTCGGAAATGACAACCGTCCGCCGATCTTGCAAAGAGGCGAATACACAGTGTGGATAAGCCGCTTTCTGAATTTCATCGCTCTAAAGGATCAAGCCGAAAATCTACTGAAGTCCCTTGAAGAGGGACGGGGCACAGTTCTGGGTTCATGTACCCGGGGACGAATCAGCTACTCCAGCAATTCCAGCTTCTAGGCGACTAAAGGAGCCTAGAGAATACTCTCTGGAGGAAAGAGCTCGAGCTAAGGCTGATCTAGTAGCCATGAATACCCTTATGCAGGGCATCCCCAACGATATATACAGACAAATCGACAGCCTTACATCGGCCAAAGGGATGTGGAATGAGCTGTATAGGATGATGCAAAGGACGGAAGTTGGCATAAAGGCCAAGAAGGCGAACATTCTCACTGCTTACGACTCATTCAAAGCAAAGCCGGAGGAGTGTCTAAACGAGATCTACCAACGATACCTCACTCTTCTCAATGAAATGAGGAAGATAGAAATAACGAAGACAAACATGGAGACAAACATAAGATTTCTATCTTCTCTGCCCACGGAATGGAAGAAAATATCCACTCAAATACGACAAAATAAAGATCTAGAGGAGTTGGATGTCCATGCCGTGTTCGATAATCTCGCTCAGCATGAGGAGGATATCCGCGAGATTACCAAAGAGCAGAAAGGCAGACAAACCGATGACACGGTTGCCTTAGTCTCGGAGAAGAGGAGCACAAGATCAAGAAAGGAAAAGATCGTTAGGCCACCTTCATCATCAGAGTCGGAAGATGAATCGGACTCCAACATCGAGCCGAACATGAAAGCCCTTGGAAAACAGTTAGCTCTCATTGGACAAATGATGAGCAAGAAGTACTTCAAGAAGAAGTCTTCAACCTCAGCCAATAGACTTCGGACAACAAGCTCCAAGAACAAAGAACGTGCTCCGGAGAGTTCCGAGGTCAAGAATCCCAAAGAGACTAACAAATGCTTTAACTGTGGCAAAGCAGGTCACTTCGCCAGAGAGTGCACTCTCCCGAAGAAAAGAGATGCAAACTACTACTCCAGGAAGCTTCAATTGACAAAACAGAAAGAAGCTGGAGTAACTCTCATGGCCGAACAGGACCAATGGCTCGAGGACACGTCGAGCTCCGAAGAAGAGAACTTAGCCCTCATGGCCCGTCTCGACAACGAATTGGACGCCGAAACATCCACTCGTACGGACGACGACAACGCATCCACGTCTTCAAATGAGGTAGTCACTCCTTCCACATTATTGACCATGTTAGAATCATATCAAAAGCAATATGCTAACATGAAACGTGAGCAGAAAAGTATAAAGGAAGTAGAGAACGAACTTGAGAGAGCTCAGGAGAAGATAGATAGTCTCGAACAAGAACTTAGGAGCTCTAGTGCAAAAATAGATGAACTTACTAAGAGCCTACAGTCTAGAGAGACTAGTCAACCTCAACTAGGACAACAGAGCGAAAAGATTAAGGAATTAGAAGATAGGCTAGCAAATAACTACAATTGCTTGGTTAGAAATCTCAACGAGAAAGCCATTTTAAATTGTAGGATAACCGAAGCTACCTCTAAGATCACTAACTTAGAAGCTTAATTAGAAACATCGAATGCTAAGATTAGTGAGCTTAGTAAGGATTTCGATGCCTGTCAAGCCGCTAAACTAACCGTGGAAAATAATTATGCTCTCCTAGGTGAGGAACGCAAGAAACTATATGCCAAAGTAAAGAAATTAGACGATATAGTTACGCGTAGGGGACAATCCGAACAGACGATATTTTTGAACAAGCCCAAGGATATAGAGTTCTATAATCCTATAGAAGGCATAGGTTTCACTAACCCGTGTGTTTTACAAAAGAAAGAAATATACAATGTTAAACACATGGGCTTAGGAATAACCTCTATTAGAAATTTTACTGAATCGTCTTATGAAAATACTTTCGATTCATCCATTAGACAAGGTCCACACGGTCCAGAAATCCCCTTTGACTACAAAGAACTAAATGAAAGGGACAAAAATAGGAAAGAAACTCTAACACCTGTCTGCAATTTAGTTCAAATTCTACCTCCTGACTCTCGAACACACCACGAGGAAGTTAAACCATTAATTATAAAAATTCTCTCTACAAACCTCCTATCATAAAACAGATAGAGGAGTCACAGGCAAAGTTAGAAAAAGAACGAGAGAATTTCGAAGCTGAAAAGAAAAAATTCTTTAAGGAGATAGAAAATCTCAAGGCTTCCTCGTCCTCCCAAACTACCTCTCACGCTATTACAAAAAGCGTGAAAAATGAAAATCACCTTTGAAAGATAAATATTGTAAAAATAATTCTGTTAAAAGTGCTATGACTAATTTCACTTTGCCTACGTCTACCGGGAGCGTAGCGTCAGCACTAAAAACAAAGGCGAGTGTCTAGCACTAAGATAAAGAAGGAGCCATTAGATTTAAATGTTTCTGAGCATGCTACTCCTTCTGTTACAATAAAAGACACTCGTAGAAATAAAAGAGCTATTTCCACTTTTAAGATAATTGCTTCTACTTATTCACTTCTGCCGATCACCTTTAGAAGCACCAACTTCGAAATAGGCTCTACGTCAAAAATTAATCATTCTGAAACAAATGCCACTAGGAAGACACGTAGGAAACAAGATCCAGCCATAAAGAAAACTTATGGCGCCGTACATGAATGTACTCACCTAAGGTATCCCGTAGAAATTAAATCCCCCAAGCACCTTAGGAGACTATCATAAGAAAAGATCTTTTCCTCAGTCAAACCCTCCAAAGCATTTGTACGTGCTGAAATTAACCTTCCCTGTAAGGTTCAACCCAAATGGGTTCCTAAATCTCCGCCTAGGACGACAAAAGCCAAAAGGGCCAAGTCTCCTATAGAGGCAAAACCCAAACCCACTTTTTCAAAAGTGCAATGGGTTATTAAGACTCTTCCAAAAATAGATTTAGGAGTCATATCTGAACCCAAAACTAAATCTGCTAATACGAGAGGACCCATGTTTAAGTGGGTACCTAAAGCTCTCTAAATTGTTTTTGCAGATCCATCATGTGTGGTACCTCGACTCTGGTTGCTCCACACACATGACTGGTAATCAAGAGCTGCTGAGCAACTACAAAGACCGACCTAACGGCAAAGTCAGATTTGGGAACAACGATTCAGCCCCGATTCTAGGACTTGGGGATATCATTCTGAAGAATCTGACCATCAAAGATGTCTCATACGTCGAAGGCCTCCGCCATAACTTGGCATAGGCCAAATCTGTGACAAAGGCTTCCAGGTGGTCTTCCATGCTGACCGGTGCAGAATTTTGGATAGCCAGGACATAGAACTCCTTCAAGGACTTCGGAGATCCAATCTTTACACGATCAACCTGACGTCTGTGCGGCCCGCGACAGCTGTATGCCTCATTTCTCAGACTGATTTACAGAGGAACAGCTTATGGCATCAACGGCTGTCTCATATGAATATGAAAGCTCTCCAACGCCTTTCTACGAAAAAGTTGGTTCACGGTCTTCCAACTATACTACTACAAAAGGAGCATCACTGTTCGGCATGTCACCTAGGAAAAATGAAGCGAGCATCTCATCACGTCAAGCAAATTGCGTCTACTTCTCGACCATTGGAACTAATTCACATGGATCTCTGTGGTCCGATGCAGACTCAGAGTATCAATGGAAGAAAGTATGTCCTAGTGATTGTGGATGACTATTCTCGCTACACGTGGACTAAGTTCCTCCGAACGAAAGATGAGACTGGTGACTTGATTATCAATTTTGTGAACACAACTCAAAATCTGCTGCAACAGACTATTCAAGTTGTTCGAACAGACAACGGCACTGAGTTCAAGAACAATCACCTCAGTGAGTCTTATCAGAAACTTGGAATAAGTCAACAATTTTCAGCCGCCAAAACACCTCAACAAAATGGGGTCGTTGAAAGGAAAAATCGAACACTAGTGGAAGCCGCTCGTACAATGCTGATCCAATCGGGACTTCCACACTTTCTATGGGCTGAAGCAGTCAATACCGCTTGTTTTACTCAAAACAGGACGGTGGTTCACAAACGGTTCAACAAGACTCCTTACGAGATTGTGAATAATAGAGTGCCCCACATCTCTTTCCTTAAAGTCTTCGGGTGCAAGTGCTTTGTGGCGAACGACCGAGAGCAACGGGCAAAGTTCGACCCTAAAGCATTCGAAGCTACATTTGTCGGGTATTCTTCAACATCAAAAGCGTACCGAGTATACATCAAGTCTAACCGAACTATTAAGGAAAGCTATAATGTCACTTTCCACGAAGTGGAAGAATTGGTTCCTGCTCAATTCAGTTCAGGACCCGTTCTCAACTCGTTGGCTTCTGACGACAACATTTCAGAACCCGTAATCACTGGTGTGTTGGCACAAAACCAACAGAAGATGGCAACAACTTCAGGATCAGTGTCAGACGAAGCAACGAGACTTGCAATAGACGACTTGGATTCTCTCTTCGAACCGGTATATCGGTCATACACGCCTACACCAACAATGGATTATCTACCAAACGAGACCGACGTACCAAGTTCATCTCACACCTCTACCCCACCCGATTCAGAATTGCCACAGAACACCGAAGAACCTACAGTGGTCATCGAGGAAGTATCATCAGAGACGATCAATCCAAGTGCAGTATTGGAACTTCCTCAGACAAATGATCAATCGGAGACTATAGGCAATCTAGATCCACAGATGGCTGACGCATCGACTTCAGCCTTGCCTCATGAGCGCAAGTGGACGAGAGGCCACTCGGTTGATCATATAATTGGCGATCCTTCGGTTGGTGTGAGGACACGTCGTAAACACAGTCTTTTCAGTTGCTTCCTGAGCCAAAACGAGCCTACCAAAGTAGCAGACGCACTTCGAGACCCGGATTGGACAATTGCAATGCAAGAGGAAATCAATCAATTCGAACGTCTTCAAGTGTGGACCTTGGTACCCCCGTCCACATGGGAAAACAGTGGTCGGAACTAAATGGGTTTTCAAGAATAAGAAGAATGAAGATGGTGAAGTGATCCGGAACAAAGCAAGGCTAGTTGCTAAGGGATACAATCAACAGGAAGGCATCGACTATGACGAGACTTATGCTCCTGTTGCCCGTATCGAAGCTATTCGCCTCCTGCTGGCTTATGCGGCTCACAAAGACTTCAAAGTCTATCAGATGGATGTTAAAACCGCCTTTCTCAACGGCGTGTTAAAAGAAGAAGTCTACGTCGCTCAGCCGGAAGGTTTCGTTGATCAAGAACATCCCGATCATGTCTATCGCTTGGACAAAGCTCTCTATGGACTAAAACAAGCCCCACGTGCTTGGTACGATGTCCTGAGTGATTTCCTCGTGAAGTCTGGATTCATACGAGGAACGATAGACACAACTCTCTTCATTAAATGGCATGACAAAGATCTGATGGTCGTCCAAGTATACGTCGACGACATCATCTTCGGATCAACAAATCCTCGGCTCTGCAAGAAGTTTGGAGATCTCATGAAGAGCAAATTCGAGATGAGTCACATGGGAGAGATGCAATTTTTCTTAGCCTTCAAGTCAGGCAGCTCAATGATGGAATTTTCATCAGTCAGACAAAATACATCAAGGATATTCTGAAGAAATTCCATCAAGACCAGAGCAAGCCTCTCAGCACTCCTATGTCACCAAGCTGCAAGTTGGATGCCGATCCCTCTGGTAAATCGGTCGACATCACACTGTATCGCAGCATCATTGGATCTCTTCTCTACCTCACTTTGAGTCGCCCGGATATCATGTTTGCCACGTGCTTGTGTGCCCGTTTTCAAGCCGATCCCAAAGAATCCCATATGCTCGCGGTCAAAAGAATTTTACGCTACCTAAAGGGCACTTCTACCCTTGGCCTATGGTATCCAAAGGGTACGAATTTTAAACTTATCGGCTACACTGACGCTGACTATGCAGGTTGCCGAATGGACAGGAAAAGCACGTCCGGTGGCGCTCAATTTCTAGGCGAAAAGCTGGTTTGCTGGTCATCAAAAAAGCAGAACTGTGTGTCCACTTCGACGGCCGAAGCAGAATACGTAGCTGCCGCCAGCTGTTGCTCACAGATGCTGTGGATGCGGACACAGCTTCGCAAGGGTACAATCTAAATAATATACCCATATATAGTGATAGTCAGAGTGCAATCGCCATTACTTGCAATCCTGTACATCATTCACGCACAAAACACATAGACATTAGATATCATTTTATCAAAGATCACGTAGAAAAAGGCACGATAGAGATGTACTTTGTGAACACGGAGTTTCAACTAGCCGACATTTTCACCAAGGCCTTGGATGAGAAACGATTTCAATTCCTTGTCGGAAAATTAGGCATGTTGAATCTTCCGTAATATGTGCATTACCTGATCTTCTGTGCTATCACATGCTCTATTCTATGTGTTTTCTATGCTTATTTTTCCTTATCTTGCGTGATAAAAAATAATATAAAAATAAAAATATATATAATATACATTTCTATATATAATATAAAGGGGTATGACGAAATCCTTTAGGATGCTTTGATCTAAAGTCACTTAGAATTTTACCCCCGACATGCGATCGATTTAATTGCTTAAAATTTGTCAGTCTAAGTCGCATTCTTGTGTCTAAAAGGTCATTTGATTGTTCCACTAGACACAAAGTCACTCTACATGCGTGAGGATTCAAGCCCTGTTCCTTTTTCCTTTCTTTGGATCTACTTCTCGAGTGGGTCACACATAAATTACTTGTCTTACCTAGTGATTCTTGGTGTCATACTCATCTTGCGTTAGATCGTCAGGAAAATGATAAGGGAGTTTAGGATATTCCTCATACGGCCTTATATAAATTCCCCCACGTTAGCCCTTAGTCATCCACTTTGAGCCTTCTCCGATGTCCTTATTCTTCATTTGAAACCCATTCCCAGCCTTCAACCGAACTCTATACTCTTCGAATGGTTGTTCAAACGAGAAAAGGAGGGGGAGATAACAAACGAAAAAGTAAGATGATGACAAAAGAAGGCATTGCTCAACGCGCAAAAATCAGACCAAAGGAACCGGCCTTCCGACTACCTTGTAGAAAGTGGCATGGTTCCTGCTGTGAACTTCTCCAACGATAATCTCGTACGCTCGTCAGAACGGCTGGAAGAGGAGCACCACGAAGTGAACTTCTCCAACGATAATCCGGTCTTATATCGGGAAACGAGAAGAGGAGTTCAGCCTCGGGTACGAATTCCGTAACCGTGAACTTCTCCAAATTGATAATCTCTGAAACCTCAATAGGGATTAAGAGAAGGGGAGCACGGTATCGGCCCGAGAACCAACAAGAAGAACTTCGCCTACGATAATCTCCTAGAGCTCATGGAGAAGCGGAGCTTCAGCTTGAGCATAATATAAAAAAGGATAGTTCTTAAAAGAAAAGGAGGGAGAAAAGATTGAAAAGAAGAAAGACACCGAAAAAAAAAATGGAGACGGACGTAAAAATTGGAAGACGATGAAGAGATAAGCTCACTTCCCTTTAAATTCCTTCCGTTCTAAGTCCTAGCCAAATTATAACCCTTACAACCCTTTCATTCCACATAGACGGTCTCTCGCTTAGGTGAAATGATTAAAAATGCCTCGATCACAGGTAAATTGACTAAAAATTGCTTGTGTTGACTTGAGTGATAAAATATAAAAATTCCAAGATAGCTAATTGAGAGCAAGAGCGAACCTAGTGAGAGTTGTCGAAATGGACCAGTCTATGAACTTCGGACTTTAGTTTGACGACATGACTTGACGGCATTTTCTTCTTTCAAATGTCTCGTAAAATTTTAGGCGTGACGATTGATTGAAGCAAAATAATCTGACCCCAAAAATGAAATATATATATATATATATATAGATATACATATATGTAATAATAAATAAATAATAAATAATAAACTTCGCACATTTTGACATGAAATGTTATGTTTCATATGCGTTGAATTGAATAAATGCGAATTTCTTTAGTGTATCGCACATTCTAAATGCAATGTTAGATTGCATTGGTACTGAATTGTTTAAATGCGATAAATTTTTCATTGCTTCTACCCTCACACAATAATTTAAAGTACATGTTTTCGGGGACCATGTATACATGCTTACTTGGTAAAATTGTGCGCTCGTGACTTGAATTAATTTCATATGCTTGCATAATTAATCAATTCTTGTGCATCATTTGAGGGGGAGCAAGTATAAGACTTGTAGATTAGCTCCAACTATTTTTGACGTTTTTTTTAGCATTTCAGATCTTTCAAAATTAAGGAGTGAGACGTCGACACTACAAGGAAAGGAGCTAGTCACAGACCAAATTAACTCCATTATTTCTAACGTTTTTTTTCTAAGTGGTACAGATTTTTTAGTCACTGCCAGGGAAGCTAGACGTTACTACACAGAAAATACAGGGAGTTAATTGCATTTATTTTAAACTCTCAGGGGGAGCTTTACAATGTGATTTTATTTGAAATAGGGATCAATCTGAAAATTTTTAGAAGCATTTACAATCGAGAAATTGGATATAAGAATTAATTCGCTATCATAAGTTTCTCGATCGTAAGAAAGTGTTGGGAACAACTGTTGATTAACCGCGATAATTTGCGATCGAAAAATTTGAATTGAGAGGAAATTTTCAAATCAAAAATTTCGAGCGCAAATAGTAATGGGCCTGATCCATTTAATCGCAAAACGTCCAATCGCAAACCCAACATTGACTTAATGCTAGTTAATAAAAGTTTAACTTTTGTCAGTCGAAAAACTTTTTCTCACGCAACCCTAATCGCAAAAAATCTCTCTAGCGAAAAACTTTAACAGACAGCTTAA
The DNA here is from genome assembly GCA_027422505.1 of Craterostigma plantagineum. NCBI lineage: Eukaryota > Viridiplantae > Streptophyta > Magnoliopsida > Lamiales > Linderniaceae > Craterostigma > Craterostigma plantagineum. The sequence goes on from JAPQWV010000025.1 coordinate 9,655,017, forward strand.
ATTCTCAAAATCTTTCGATTTTCAACACCAAACTGTCTGTTTAAGGTAGAAATGAGATTCTTTTGACATTTGCGTGTGATTGAACTTTATTAGCATCTGCATTTTGTAGTTTTTCGCATTATAAGATTAGATTCTCGACTGTTCTCCAAAACTGAGAAAAACCGTAACTATTTATAGTGTTTGCGGCTTGATTTTGAACTTTATCTGAGTTTAATGCCTGCACTTAAGATAGTTTCGATATTCTCTATGAATCTGGTAGAATGAATCATCGGAAAATCTGCATCTTCGACTGTAATTTGAGTGTTGATGAAACTGGGTATTTGAATGTTTAAAGCCATCGAAGAACTTTGTCGATCGCAAACAGTCTTAATTGAATTCCGATTTAATTGAGATACTGTTTGTGTCGAATTAGTTTTCGATCGGTAAAATTCTGATTTAGTCGCTAAGATAAAAGATTTTGACCGAAAAAAAATTACTACCTCCGTCCCACTAACTTTATCACATTTTGCCATTTCGGGCGTCCCACTAATTTTATCACATTTCCTTATTTAGCAAAAAACTATCACAAACAATCAATATAATAATATTAAATATTCTTAAAAGACGTGCCAAAATATACACTTTATTACCTTTTCAATGTACTATATTATTAATAATACCACCTTAATTTACGTGTCCGGCAACTTATGTGATAAAGTTACCGGGACGGAGGGAGTAATTACTTACCATCGAGAAATCTAATTAGGATTTTTGTGAGCGAAAAACTTACGCACTGATTAGACAATTTAGATGCAAATTTTATCGAGCGTAAAACTTATTATCGCAAAATAGAATTTCGTGTTAATTGGATTTTAGTCGTAAAAATTTAGCAGCGAAAAAATTAATTTCTCAACGCTTAATTTTTCGATCGTAAAATTCGCCGCTTCGGACTTAATTGATTGAAAAATGTCTCGACGGTTGACTTATTCTCTCGTTGATTAATTTCTCGATAGAATTATATCGCAGAAAAAAATTTTGTTACTTACAATCGAAAATCACATACCGCTCGACAAATTTCAAATCGAAAATTTTATTCAATCGAGGAAAATTTCTCGATAGTTAATTTACCTGAGAAATAATTTCTCGATCGTAAATTTACACGGAATTTTTCTCGATCGTAAAATAGATCGACTACAGTCTCGATTTCAACTTCAACACTTAGAAAATTTTTCTAAGTCTTTTACTCTGTAGCGAACATTAGCGAATAAAATTTTCTCGATCGAAAAATTAAACTGAGTCATTACAATTGAAATCAATGCATAGGAAATCATTTTCAAAATCAATTTTATCGAGCGAAAAATTTCTCGGCATGAACAGTGCCATTACTTGCGATTAAACACTTGGAAAATTTTCAAAATCTTTTTCACGCGATTAGGTGTTTAACTCAAAATTACCATCGTGCCATTACATTTTTTCAAAATCGAAATTCCTAAATGCATATCATACGATTTCAACTCAAAATTCATCTAACATGTCATGACTTGATGCAATATTATAGTTTGATGAAATTAAATTCATTCTCGACTAGTATCAAAAGTTATGAACTAATGATTTGTTATATTTTTCAGATGGATCGCTATCCAAGATATAATCACATATACGACCACAACCTGTATCTGAAGGTCCAGGATACAAATTTCCAGCTCGATTTGAGCACCTTTCGATGCCCGGACGAGATCATTGTCTCTATCCTGAGAGGTCACCCCATCTGGCAAGCATTGACGGTCACCGCCTCAGTGCCAATGGTCTATCTCCGGGGATATATACAAGGAGTTGTAGCGAATGGGGCATTCTCCTTCACAACAAGAATTGGGACGCGGCATATTCATATGAGCAAGAGCCAGTTCGGGATGATACTGGACTTGCCACACAGCGACAACTACGACCCCCTCCCGTCGGACGCAGAAATGGTCCATGACTTCATGCACATGGGATATCAACCGCAGCTCACCAAATTAGCTCAGGTCCAGAGCAGCGGTATCCCTCACCCCTGGAAGACACTGTTCGGGATCGTGAACAAGTGTCTATCACCAAAGCATGCCGGTTTCGACAAGGGCAACGGCAATATACTGCGAATCTTTCACGGTCTCGCCTTCGCCAGAAACTACGACTTCGCACAGCTAATCTGGAATGATCTAGCTGAACAGATCCGGCTGAAGGAAAACCGAAGGTCAAAGAACGTGCCCTATGCTCGATGGTTCAACGTGATCATCAGGGAGGTCATGAAGCTACATGCGGAGAACATCCCACAGCTGCCTCCTGGTGGAAACTATCAGCCGCCAAGGCTAAAGTTCTTCCACAATCCACGGCTCACGGACTTGGACCAACCGTCGATGCCGATTCCGCTCCAACTACTCAGGCTTGCCGACCCCGCGGGAGCTGAGTATCAAAGATTCTGCCGGGAACACCATTTAACGGAGCAAATGATCAGAGGGCCCCCGGCAGATTACCATGTGAGCCCTCCCCAACCGGAACACCAACCAAGCCCTGACGACGCGATGATAGATGTTGTCGCTCAGGAGCTTCAACAGGAGTCTCCCTTGATTGAAGAGCCGATGCCCGACGTAGATGAGACCTTGATAGACGTCGTGGCTACCGAGATGGCGCTCGAGGCTCCTGAACATGAATACCAAGTGGAAGTGCCCGTTCATGTTGCGTGCTCGAAGAAACCATTGAGGAGGTTCTTATACTAGTAGCACAGCCCGAAGTCTAAATGGGGCACACTTCACTTCCACCGGTGACGGGTCAGGCACTGGAGGACGTCCATCGAGACCTCACTCCTCACACGGCCACCTCGTCTGACACGGAGTCTGACGAGGAAATAAGTCTGATAAGGAGGACTCCCAGGAAACTTAGCATTCAACTGGAGTCCCTCTTCCCAGCCGTCACCAACGCACCAGATACTACGCTGACCACAAGGACAAGTGTTGCCGGCACTTCTTCGCTCAATCTTGAGCCGCAACCAACCAACGTGGTGTCTGGTTCGCAGGCGCAACCTGAGCCTGCCTTAACACCCATAGAGACGAATCCCCCAAATTCGACTCGAGGATTGGGTGGAAGTCTCATACAGTCACAACCTCAAGTGACTGTGAGCCAACCCACAGAGTCGGTGTCTACTCAAGGGTTGATAACAGGCGACATCAGTCGTCCTGGTCCATCTCAGGAGGCGTCCGCACCCTTCGTGACGAACGAGCAGTTCCAGGCCGCTCTCTGCCGCTGTACAGTCTATGGAAGACAAAATCACGGAGAGAGTACTCCAAGCACTCGAGGCATCCCGAAGAGATACCGGGAAAGCACCTGCCTCTGAAGGCCCTTCGTCACAAATCAACCCCACACCTCCACAACCCACACCCACCGACCCTCTAGCCACTTCCTCCATCCTCATCAATCCATACACAATCCCCATCACCGAGCTCCATGACATTCTCCTCGCCCGTCTGATAAGCCTTTCCATCCGATCGCAGCAAGAAGAATCCCTCTATAGGCGATTGGTGGACCATCCTGAGCCACCGACTGACACCTGCCGAGGCCAAAGCTCCCACTCACGGCGCAGACATGACGATCCTGACGATCAGGACCCTCATAAGGGGGAGAAAAGGCCAAGGACATCAACAAGTGGCCAAGGACAAGGCTTGGGCGCCACGCAGACAAGCGCCGGAGCTGGTGAAACCCAAACACAAACCCACCAAACCCAAACACAAACCACCCAAACTACCTACACCACGCACCGCACCGCCCACATCGAACTACCAACCTTTCACCTCAGGACGCCTCCGTCCACACCACCGATATACTCAAGCCCCTTGCTTCCGGAAGAAGAAGCAAGTGCTGCGATGCTTGTAGCTCTAGCAGCTACCCAAGCCACTCCCTCAGTCGCTCCAGACCAACCGGGACCCTCTGGACATGGCGTCAATCCACACGAGGCCCTAGACAAGTACATCTTCGAAGGACAGTGGATGACCCATTCCATGCCCGAGGAGCATCAAAGACGACGGCTTCACGACGTTCGACGTTTTCTACAACAAGCGTCTATAGACCTCGTAATCATAGAAGAAGACGAGCTTCAGGAAGGTGAAGACTACGAGCGAGATATCCCAAGGCTACCAGAGTTAATCGCTCAACAGGCGGTTCCCTCTCCAAGGCTAACGCCAGGGACCGTCCGGATCGACACGCAATGGGAAAACATCCAAATAGAAATTCCCTTCCTAGAAGAAGTTCGTGAGAATATTTGGAGGTCTCCGGACAGAGTGAAGAAGCCGAACGAGTTCGAGCTTAGAGGGATCTCTCATTGGGATCAGCAGAAGAGGATGACCTACCTCTGGATGCTGACCAAATTAGGACCTGATGTTAGGCTGGGGATGACTAAGACACAAGCCAAGAGCCATTATAAGAGTCTCTCCCCAATAAGCCAACTACTCAGCATCTACTGTGACAAAGGAGGACTTCCAACACCTCACTACATCATCGATCGAGTGGACAGGACCCGAGAGGAACTGAGCGAGAGCGACCTGCCGTACCTCCCCGCCGATGAAGTGTACCGTCTTTATCAGCTATACGTGGAGAAGTACAAAGGTCCTCAGGGCTTCATCAAGAAAGAAGGCCTCGAAGGGCTCTACCGGTTCATGATGCGACAAGTCAAGTACTTCGCCGCTCACGACCTTCGAATGGCGCTTGAGAGCAATATGAAGAAGGTCAACATGACCGCTCCGCTCAACAAAGGACCTGAGACCGAAGGGCTTCCCAACAATCACGTGCACATCAGCTCAGTCCTAGGCATCACCTACCACAATCCAATAGCAAAGAAGAATAGGTTGATGCTGAAGACTGAGATTCATAAGTTTTGCGATGGGACGCTCAAGGTTGTCAGGAAAAACATCAAGCAGAGGTTGGAAGAAATCAATCGAGATACGATGCTGAGGATCCATAGGTTCGTGAGAGAACAGCCGCTCCTAATGGAACTATTAGAAGATATTGAGGAGCGACTGGAGCTAAGGATCACGCTGAGGAACTACGAGCATGCGCTGGGCTTGCGCAGATCATATTACGCCCGACGAGGACAAACGGCGCGGAGACGCAATCAAGCACAAAGGGGGAGATTGTAGAATACCATTTGTAATTGTGCTTGATTTCATTAGTTGTCCTTGTAATTAGGGGCGTTTTGTATAGTAGTCCTTAGATTAGGACTAGTTTGATATTTATACCAAGTTTGTTTGGTATAAATACATGTAAATCAATTGAGCTGAAGAGAGAAAGTTTAGAGAATTGATCCGAAGGGCTGAAACAACAGTAACTTTCTCACTCTAATTGAATTCTCTCTAGTGTTCTTAACTTGAGTTTTTCGATCGAATGCAATTGGTTATCTAAACGATCGAATTACTGTGAATTCTAGCCTAGGATCGTAGAGTTGTTAATCGTAGGACCTAACACTTTCCTTTCTCCTTTTTTTTTTCTTTCTCTTTCTTCTCTTCTTTCTCTCGGCCTCTCTCCCCTTTTCTTTTCCAATCTCCCTTATTTATTTATTTATTTTCTCAACATGTACCTCCATGTGTATTAGGTATTTTTGGTCTTGACTTGGTACCATTATGAGGTGTATTGATGGCTTAGTTCTTGTCCTTAAACACTTGGAGATGCATATTATTATTATTATTATTACTATTACTATTATTATTATTATTATTATTATTTTTTCTTTTCTCCCCCCTCTCTCTCGCTATCTCTCCCCCTTTTCTTCCCTCTCTTGTTGTCTCTTTCTCTTTTCCTCTCTTTAATTAATTAGGTCTTGTCTTTGTGGAATAAAGTGTTGTATTAGGTTTATTTTATTTTGTTTGTTTTGTTATGTTTTATTCTATTTTGTTTTGTTTTGTTTTGTTTCTTATTCTATTAATAATATAACATTATTGATGAGGTGTGATGAGACCCCTCTAATATTAATTTTCGGCCCCCTTTTTTTATTTTTATTTTTTAATTTATTATTATTATTATTATTTTATATTATTGGGCCAAAATTCGTAACTTCTAGTCTATCTCTCACACTTGGGCCATTATTCTTCATTTGGCCCATAATCATTTTCGGCCCCTTCTTAATTTTTTTTTGGGTCCAATTCTAAATTCATGGCTCGGCTCGGGAAGAAATCGGTGTATGTTCGAAAATCGACTCCACACATTTCGAATATTATTAAAATAATCCCGTATAAATTTTTTTTTTTGCGGTATTACAGTGGTTTTCTCCGGCGAACAGCTGATCGATTTCGGTCCTGATAGACAGGCAAGAGAATGGGTAGCGATCAATTTTCTTCCAAAAAACTGTAGTAAAACCTCTTCGATTTCTCAGGCTAGCATCATCAATGGCAGTTCTTTATCGATCCCTTCGAAGAGATGGAAAGCTTCTTCATATCAGCAGAGTACACTACAGAAGAATAACGCCCTTTTCGCCAAGTCCAAGGTTGCAATATCGATTTGAAGTCTGCGAAGGATTATCACAGAAGGCATCGAATATGCGAAGCCCATTCGAAGAGCCCTCGAGTCGTCCTCGTGGGAGGCTTTGTTCGTAGCTTCTGTCAACAGTATATCAGGTAATAAGTAATAAATATTCCCAAAGGTTTGGAAAAAAACTGTTCTTGAGGGCTTTAAATTACGGGTTTTTTTTTTCTTTCAAAAGGTTTCAGGATCTTTCTGAGTTCGACGACAAGAAGAGGAGTTGCAGGAGAAGGCTTTTGCATCACAATGCAAGGAGAGACGAAGAATAAGGCCTCGAACCTCAGATCATCGCAAATGACGACATTATATGGTAATAGCATTTTATGGTTTTGATCTACTACAGAAAAAAATACTACAATGTTTTCTAATCTTTGTCTGAATTTTGTGTTGTCTTTGAAACCCAGTCGGGACAAATTAGATGCCTCAAAATAGCATTGCTTCGAACGGTGATCAATGTAAGCCCGTTCACTGACACAAATAATCTAATAACAGTCAGGTTCGTTCGTGTGACGAGGAGTGAGGTGGGTCCTCTCGCCGCCACGAGCTCTGCTGCAAACAGCGTAAGCACCTTACCTTTTTTCTTAAGTCGTTGATTTACTCATTGTTCGTCGCAGTGCGATTCATATCAATATTTTTGTCGTTTTATTGAACCATGAATTCTCCTATCTTTTTCTTGGATTAGCAATGTGCTTGATGTTGGGTTTTTGCTGTAATTTTATTTTTACATTAAAAACAAATTGTGATCATTCTCATCGATCAAAGTCTTTTGGCTTCTTTGACCACCATGGGATCGTGATTATTTTGCTATTATTTCTCTGAGTTTTCTATAATGTGAGATCACCGCCGCAGACATACTCGGCGCAGGAGCCGCCGGACGGACAACACTCCGGTGCTTGGGGATGCAATAACAGCTGCGGATACACACCCACACCACCACCACAGCACAACAGCACTAGGTTTAGCCATAGAGGTACGGGACTGAAGGGGCTTATTTCCCTATCGCATGGTACACGTCTAGATTTAGTTTTAACTCTTTTTGGGTTTGATCTATGGTTAACTGTAAGTGCACCCGCGTTTCGGCTGGTGCTGGTTGGCTTCGTTTTCTCAATTCTCTAATGATTATATTTTTTTGTTTTGATATGCATTTATATCTTTATTTCTCTTCGATCCGATGCAGGATTTGGAAAATCGAACAAACTTATCACGAGGTTTTTCCGAAGTATTGGGAGGGGAGCTATCGTCTGGTTTAAAGACTAAAGGGATTTATATCTCCTTTTCTTTGAACCACTTTATTAATATTGTATTATCCAAGTTTGCGAAATTATTTACGCTTCAAGGTCATGGTAGATTTTGATAACTATTTGTAGTTGGTGGTTGGCTTAAGATGGTTGAACCCTTTTTTTATTTATCGGTGGGATTATTTGTCTTCGTTACTCAATCTTACAATGCCTTAAAAATGATATATTGTTGCTCTTTCGTTGGTATGTTATTTCCAGACCGTTAGATTGGTTGGAGGAGTTTCGTCAACATGGCCAAACAGGACACGTGTCTTAGTGGCCTGAGAGAGAGCACGCGATGAAGGTCGACATCCTTCGTCGAAGCTGCGTTGACCTACCACTGGGTGGAAAAGGGCGTCCTGATGTTTGTTTGGTAAATATTCTCCCTTATACTTTTGACTGTTCCGAGAATTTGCTAGACTTTCTGTGTTCATGGAACTTTTCTCCCTCATAAACTGAATAAATTGCTCGGTTGAGTGTGGACATTGTGGAGGATGATGTCCATGCTTACACTGATGCTAATTGCAGAGCCGTAAAGCTTATAGGGCGTGAGGTTGCTAATGGTGCTGGGTGGATTTATAGGTAGCCATGATTTCTAGGCTCACTAAATAAGAGAGGAACATATATAGGGATTGAGAGGTCGTCAAACAAGCAAAGAGGGCTGATGATTCACACATTTATTGCAAAGAAATATTCATATAAGATACCAGTTGAAGATGAGCTATGAATAAGTGATTTTTATAAGGCGAGCATGGTGGCTTACGCGAGGAGCTTGGTGTGTGAAGACGTGAAGTTAAATTCCAAAGATGCACGGAGGTGATTGAAATAGGAAGCTGATGTGATTTATTTGTTGATAATGTGATTTATTTATTATGCTGCTCTGAATACCATTACTTTTGTGCGATGCTTAGCTTGGCGAGTCGTCTCTATGATAGGTCTTGGTTGATGTTGGATTGTCTGATTCTTGTTAGTCAGCTATGGCATTTAGTTTTACTTTGGTTGTGTTTTTGTTGCGATGGGTTTTTGTGCCTCTGTCTTTGTGTGAGAAGGAGCATGGATCAAATCATCAGGTAGTTTATTTCATACTATGCCAAGTCAATATTTCAATGTTTTTTGGTTTGTTTTGGAATCTTTTCGCTGTTGATCTTCAGACGGGATAGGGACATCATTACGTATTCAAGAAGGAAAAGGTATCATTTCATGCTGCAAAGGAGAACAGAGAAATGAGGCTTACTTGCTAGTTACGGAAACAAAGAGCCGCAGTCTATATCTGTTGATCGTTTGCAAATTCATTTCAAAATTGTTATCAGTAGATGGTTGTATGAGATTTTTGGAATCTTCTTTTACACATCTTAAAGGCGAGTTTAATAAAATTCATGACATCTATCAGCCTTCTGGCTCAACATGCCACATTAGTATCCCAGATGTTGATTAGTGACACCTAAAAGGTGTTAATTAAAATGACATAACCTCAAATGTCGATGTGGGCTGTTGACATGGCACGAAGCAGTGCCGAACCAACAGGTGCCCACATAAGTTGTTCACATAAGGTGAGCACTATAAAATTCCTCATTTAAGTATTCAACCTTATCTTGATATGTGGAGCACCGTATGGAAGAACTTTGTGAGATCTATGGGCGTTGACAGAATACGGGCTATTCAAAGAATTTTTGTCACAATAATAGATGAAAACAAACGAAATAATTAACAGAGATCTGGGCGTGAACTACTTTTTATTTTACACCCCGTGAAAATATCCTATGACGTTTATTATTGAATTCCGTTTGAGGGAATATTTTGGGAATCATAATCTGATTATCTAATTAAAATACTTAAATTATACATATTAAGACCCGTGCATTGCACGGGAAAAAAACTAGTATATATATATATATATGTATATATATATTACCATAATAAGGATCTTTGTTCTTTATACAAAAATCTTTGTACAAAAATGAAAATAAATACAAAAAGATGGAAAATGATACGTGGCGTTGTTAAACCTATTAGTCCAGTTATCAAACTGTAAACAATTTGATCCCGTTCGGACCCAAGGTAGTCCAGCCTATATACCATTAATCCGAAAATAAATTAAAAATTATTTTTGTGATCTTAAGAATTAAATCATCGAATACAAGGAATTTTACATAGTAAAATCTTCATTCAATTAATTCAATCGGTACAAGCCTTACCCTTCAAACGCCTTCTCAACGGCAACACGGGCTAGCCAAAAGCCGACACAGAATTAATCGAAATTAGATTTTTCTATAACCTTTATCCAAAATTTAATTCTTTTAATCATTTTCAAAGGATTCAAATGAAAGAAAATTTTAAATACATCATATTAATATATTTATAAGAATATGATATAAAACCACGATTTAAGTATTAAGGCATCTTGGTGTAGTTTAACGTAGAATTAGCCTTCCATTAAGGCTAAGAGAGACAAAAGATAAATATATAAAACAAAATTAAAAACTTACTTAAGAGAGAGGAGTCGTACAGAAAACTTCAACTTTTATTTCTTATAATATTTTACAGAGAAGAGAGGATTACAATGGAGAGAGGGAAAGAGAGAGAGAGAGAGAGTACATAAAATGATGCGTACACAACATATGGCGAAAGGCCATATTTAAAGACACAAAAAGTAAAAAGAAGAAAACACACAAAGAATATGATTCCAGCTGGCCATTATCTTGTTCTTGTTCTTGATTCCTCTTGTCGGCCATTTACTTTATAAAAGTAGAGAATAATTTTATCGCCACGCTAAAATTTTTAGCCTCCTAGTGGATGCCTTGTCATTCTCGCGTCATTCCTTGTCTTTTCCTTTCATCCTTTTGAAGGATTCTTCGGTGATATTATTGATGGCATCTTCAAACGATAATAAGTCGTCATCGTCAAAGGGGTCTTGAGCGTCTTGACAAAAATCTTCATCTTTTGATGAAGTCCCCATAGTTACATCGGAAATGTCAATACCAAAATTCTTTCCGATATCCTTCTTTATTTCTTCCATATATTCTATCAGAATTTCTTCTTTAGTCATTTTTCCTTTCTGAATATTTAGTCTTCGAGAAAGGACTTCGAATGGACTAGGAGATTCTCTTTGCTGTCTCTTTTCAATTTGTTCCTTATAATAAGCAATTTTTTCTTTAATTTTGACAATTGTTTGTTGTCCTTCGTATTCTCCTTGTCCGTCAATTCGGATCATTTTCTTCCAGAACTTTGTATAAAAAGTTCTCCAAAGACATGGTATATTTTGTTGGTTATGACCAACTTCAGGAGCCCATTTCCAAATCCATGGGATACTGTACTCAATATAAAAATGCATTGAAGCCATTCCTTCAATCCATTTATTATTGTGTTGAGCTTCTATTAAAGCTGGCGAAACTTTAACCCACTCAGTATATAATTCTGAGAACGGTTCTTTTAAAATATTAACTGTGGCTCCATATGATAACCACCAATTATAAAACCAAGTAGGAATTTCCTGCTTGTACACGTCAGCACATATCTTGATCCACCAAGAATGTTTTCTTTTAATGTTTTCGTATAAGAAAACTCTATGAAAGGCTTGGATATAATCCCAATAATTAAATTTAACTGTCACTTTTAATTCTGGATGGAAATATTCCCGATCCTTCATTGGGTGAATTGCCCAAGCTTCAGGGGATATAATCCTCTTAATAATAATTTTGCTGAAATTATAAACCTTCTGGTTTCCGGTAACAAAGTGATCAAATTCACAAGATTCTGTGAATTTAAGAATGTTTTCATAGTTCATTCTATTTTTATAATATCCTCCAGCATATGATGCTGTATCAAGATACCTTTCCATTAAGGTCCATGGCTGATCTTTCCATTTTAAATCATTCTCAGTTAAGAAGAGTATAACTTCTTTATGAGAATTTTGTTCGTAAATAAATTCTTGATCTTCAACTTCTTCATCTGCTACAATTTTAGCATAAGAAGTCGTACCTTCTTGAGTTTTTTGTTCCTTAAATTTAAGGAATTCTTTGTACATCTGTTGATCTTGAGCACTCATGTTGCTCGAAGACGAAGAGAGATTCTCTCTGAATAATTTCCTATTGCCATGTTGAACAATAGGGGGCCTACCACCTCTACCGCCTCTATTAGAGGGATAGTTTTTCCCATATTGGGACATACCTGCAAAATTATTCATTGAATAAATTCTCGCGTAAGAAAATCTGGAAGACTATTATCACTTCCTTTTTTATAAATTATTTCAAAATCAAATGGAGCTAAATGGGCTTGCCATCTTGCAAACATTTTTTTTTTGAGACATCATGTTTGAAATCTTTCATAAACATAAATTTTGCAGCTTGGCAATCAGTTTTTATTAAAAACTTTTGATTATATAAATCATCCTGAAATTTAAGAACACATTTAACTATAGCAAGTACTTCTCTAGCTATAGTAGCATAATTTTTCTGAGCATTATTCCATTTCCCCGAATGGAATCTAACTAAATATTCTTTCTTATCTTCTGGAGAGATTTGTTTTAAAATTCCTCCATATCCTAAATCAGAGGCATCGGTTTCTATAACCTTTTGCCAATTAGAATTAGCAAGCATAAGACAAGGTAAATGAGTAACCTTATTTTTTATTTTTTTAACTGCTTCAGTGTGACTATTTGTCCACTGACTAGGAACTTTCTTAAGTCTATCGTATAAAATAGACGTATCAATAGCAAGATTTTTATAATAAGGAGAAATATAATTTAAACTTCCTAAAAATCTTTGAAGCTGAGTTTTATCCAAAATTTGATCTGGAAATTTTGATGCAAACTCTATACTTCTATTAATTGGATTAATATTTCCTTTTTCAATATTATGACCTAAGAATCGTATTTTAGTTTGAAATAAAACCATTTTTGGACTAGATATAACCAATCCATTTTGGATAACAATTTTCTAAATATATCAAGATGTTTAAAATGAGTTTCAATATCTTTTGAAAAGATCAAAATATCATCAATATAAACGATAATAAAATTACTATAAGGAATGAATATATCATTCATTATATTTTTGAAATTCAGAAGGAGCGTTTTTCAAACCAAAAGGCATAACGTTCCATTCAAATTGTCCAATTGGGACAGTAAAAGCAGTTTTGTATCTGTCTTTTTCATCAACTTGAATTTGCCAAAAACCTGATTTTAAATCAAACTTTGAAAATATAATGGCATAAATAATCTATCTAAAAGATCTTTTTTGTTAGGAATAGGATACCTAATCCATTTTAAAACTTTATTTAGGGGTTTATAATTAATGACTAACCTAGGTGCTCCCCTTTCCTTTTCTGCCGCATTATTGACATAAAAGGCTGTACATGACCAAGGTGATTTTGAGGGTTTTATTAACCCTTTCTGTAAAAGAGAAGCTATTTCTTTTTTACATAATTCTAATAATTCAGAATTCATCTGACAAGGACGAGCTTTAGTGGGAATATTTTTTCTCACTAAAATCATCTTCATAAGGTAAAGAAACTATATGCTTTTTTCTATTCCAAAAAGCATTAGGAAGATCGTTACATATTTGCAACGTAAATTCATTATGCAATAATTTAATTTTTTCTTGTAACTTAGGATTCTGAAGTTTATCTTCTATAGTAAGTATATTAATTTCATGCTTCAGGTAATTTACCTGTTTTTCTTTTGCTTTAATAAGAATAGAATCCTTAATTTCATTAAGAATTCTCGAAAAAGGTTCAGTAATGAATTCAAAGTAAACTTCTTTGTTTTCGAAGTTACCTTTAAATCCATATTCATTAATATTTTGGATAGGAAATATTTTCCTAAGGAACGGAGTACCAAGGATTACTTGGTTTGTAATATTCTTGACTAGCAAGAATGAAGTAGGAATACAGACCTTATTTTTACAAATAAAGGCCTTAGGGATTTTATAGTTAATTTGTAGTTTTTCTCCGCTTGCAGAGCTAAGAGAATGAGTTGTTTTTATGAAAAGTATTGGGTAGGAATTATTCCTTCCTGAATACAATTTAAATCTGCTCCACTATCAATTAGTGCAATCAGATTCTTTTGAAAGTTTCCATCAATAAGCAGTGATATTTTAACAAGCCATTTTTGAGAAGTGATAACTTCTAATGTTGAAAGGAAATTTTCTTCTTGAATATTTTTCAGAAGTACTGGCAAAGTCTTCATTGACTTTAAATTCTTTAACTATTTCTTTTCCCTTTTCTAATTTAGAAATCTTCGTTCTAAGTCAATATGACTTAATTTTAAATTTTTATTTCAAGTTTAAGATTTGAAATTTCAGTTGTCAAATCTTTAATATTAACAGCTGATTCAGTTTTGTTTACTTTATTTTTATTACGAAGTAATCTCATTACTTCGGCCCATACTATAAGGTTCAGATTTAATTATTTTAGGAATTACTTCTTTTGAAGTTTCTTCCTCCTTTTGAATTAATCTTTTAATTATATGATTTTTTAAATCTGGATCTTCTGTTTCTTTTAATATTTCTAAAAGATTATTATCAAGAACGTTTAATTCTAATTTTTGAAACTGAGATATAATTTGATATAAATTTTCTTCTGGTTCAGATTCTGAGCTTTCAATATTTTTAGAACAAGATTGTCCCTTTTGACAATTTTGACATTCTTCAGATTCTGACGATGAAATATCTTCAATGATATTGTTTTCATCACTCGAAGAAATCTCACTGTCTGATTCTAACAGAATTTTTGATAATGTTTCTTTTAGATCATTATCAATATTCAAATTATTAATTTTCTTTTTAGTCCAGCAGGTTGATGCTTTATGACCATTTTACCGCATTTTGCGACAAATAATTGGAGGAAATTTATTTCTGTATTGATTATATTGATCATTTTTATTATCTTTTGAGAATTTTTGTTCTCTTCGTTTAGTTTTTCGATTTTTTCTTTTTTCATATTGTTTAGGAGAGTATTTTTTGGGTTTATATTCTTTACGAGGTTTGCTCGTAGAAGGATTTTCTAAACCAAATTGGCTACAAAATTCTCCTAATTGTTTTTCCCTCGTCAAGAGAATGTCTCTTGAGTTGTTTATTAAGCTTTATTTCATTGCATAAAGCTAAACCTTCTTGTATACAAGTTCCAATTAATCTTCCGTAAGTATAAGAATTATAATCTATACTAGATTCTCCATTTCTAAGAGTTTTCTTTACTCTTTCTGCAAAGAGAAATGGTAACCCATCTATAAATTTAGATTTCCAGTGAGTACTATTTGACTCAGGAAGTTCCATAACTCGGCTTAGGAATGTATCTTTATACCATCTAAATGATGTAAGGGTTTTACACCTAAGATTTTGAAGCAAAGTTCTGACATTTTCAGAATTATCAGACCATCGGCCTGTAAAATGTTCAACAATGTTTATACATAAAGTATAAACAGCGTTTTCAAATCGTATTATTTTCCTCCTTTACAGTAAGGAAAATATTTTCTCGGTCGTGTTGAGATAAATAATTATCCCACCAACCTTTTAACTGACCAGTAAAGCCAGCTACAAGCATTTGAGCTATAGTTTTGTCTGTATTACCTTGCGTTTTACAGACTGTACTATACCATCATCATCCTATTAACCCATACCGAAAGTTTGTCTTTCCGTATAGCCATCTAAATTCCATTCATAAATGCAATGACCATTATAAGAATTGTTTATAGTAAGATCATGTTCTTCAATTAAAACATCTTGAGGAGTTGGTCTCGGATAATAATATTTAGTCTGAATTGGTTTACTAGCAAATTTCGAAGAATTTCTTAGTTCATGGAGTTTCTAAAAAAGACGAGGAATAACCGAGTCAGAAATGGAATTTTGTGTTTAATGGATTTAAACAAAAATTGATTTTATCCGGGTTCTCCGGCAAGAAAGAAATTCAAAGGAATTTAATTTACCCAAATGGGAACTCTTTCGAAAATGGTTTTTTTGAAAGTTTTAATAATGAAGATAAAATTATTATCCAAATAAATTTTATACTGATTTGTCAAAACGAAATGAAAAATTACCTTTTATTCCTTGGTTTTGACAAATTATTTTAAAAATATGATTTCAGTTATTGAACGAAGTTATAAGCTTTCAACAGGAAAAAATATGAGTTCAATTTATCCTCCTCAAAGTAGTTTTCAAATTGAAAAGGATAATGAGATTCGGTATTATAATGCTTTTCAAAATTATTTGAAGATGAAACTCTTACTGTTACTATAAACCATATAAATAGTCTTTTAAACAACAAAATTATACGAATATGTATGTTATTGTTTTAGGAGAACAAATTCTTTATTAAGAAAAATATAGAAGAAATATTTTCCTCTATTAAAGATAAAAAATTATCTTTTAATAAATAAAGATAAAGACATAAATGAAATTAAAACAGCTAATATAGCTTCTCCCAGTATTCAACCTCCTCCAGAGATTATTGATTTTAAATTAAATCGATTTCTCATATTGAAGAAATGATTGAGAAAAAGCTTAAAATTTAAAGCTTAACACTTTAATGAAGACTTTGAAAATCAGCTTGAAATTCTGATAATTTTCATAATACTTTTACTGAGAAATCAATAAATAAGAATTCTTCGAAATTTGCTAGTAAACCAATTCAGACTAAATATTATTATCCGAGACCAACTCCTCAAGATGTTTTAATTGAAGAACATGATCTTACTATAAACAATTCTTATAATGGTCATTGCATTTATGATGGAATTTAGATGGCTATACGGAAAGACAAACTTTCGGTATGGTTCATAGGATGATGATGTATAGTACAGTCTGTAAAACGCAAGGTAATACAGACAAAACTATAGCTCAAATGCTTGTAGCTGGCTTTACTGGTCAGTTAAAAGGTTGGTGGATAATTATTTATCTCAACACGACCGAGAAAAATATTTTCCTTACTGTAAGGAGGAAATAATACGATTATTGAAAACGCTGTTGTATCTTTATGTATAAACATTGTTGAACATTTTACAGGCCGATGGTCTGATAATTCTGAAAATGTCAGAACTTTGCTTCAAAATCTTAGGTGTAAACCCTTACATCATTTAGATGGTATAAAGATACATTCCTAAGCCGAGTTATGGAACTTCCTGAGTCAAATAGTACTCACTGGAAATCTAAATTTATAGATGGGTTACCATTTCTCTTTGCAGAAAGAGTAAAGAAACTCTTATAAAATGGAGAATCTAGTATAGATTATAATTCTTATACTTACGGAAGATTAATTGGAACTTGTATACAAGAAGGTTTAGCTTTATGCAATGAAATAAGCTTAATAAACACTCAAGAGACATTCTCTTGACGAGAAAAACAATTAGGAAATTTGTAGCCAATTTGGTTTAGAAAATCCTTCTACGAGCAAACCTCGTAAAGAATATAAACCCAAAAATACTCTCCTAAACAATATGAAAAAAAAATATCGAAAAACAAACGAAGAGAACAAAAATTCTCAAAAGATAATAAAAATGATCAATATAATCATACAGAAATAAATTTCCTCCAATTATTTGTCGCAAATGCGGTAAAATTGGTCATAAAGCATCAACCTGCTGGACTAAAAAGAAAATTAATAATTTGAATATTGATAATGATCTAAAAGAAACATTATCAAAATTCTGTTAGAATCAGACAGTGAGATTTCTTCGAGTGATGAAAACAATATCATTGAAGATATTTCATCGTCAGAATCTGAAGAATGTCAAAATTGTCAAAAGGGACAATCTTGTTCTAAAAATATGAAAGCTCAGAATCTGAACCAGAAGAAAATTTTATCAAATTATATCTCAGTTTCAAAATTAGAATTAAACGTTCTTGATAATAATCTTTTAGAAATATTAAAAGAAACAGAAGATCCAGATTTAAAAAATCATATAATTAAAAGATTAATTCAAAAGGAGGAAGAAACTTCAAAAGAAGTAATTCCTAAAATAATTAAATCTGAACCTTATAGTAATGGCCGAAGTAATGAGATTACTTCGTAATAAAAATAAAGTAACAAAACTGAATCAGCTGTTAATATTAAAGATTTGACACTGAAATTTCAAATCTAAACTTGAAATAAAAAATTTAAAATTAAGTCATATTGACTTAGAACGAAGATTTTCTAAATTAGAAAAGGGAAAAGAAATAGTTAAAGAATTTAAAGTCAATGAAGACTTTGCCAGTACTTCTGAAAATATTCAAGAAGAAAATTTCCTTTCAACTTAGAAGTTTATCACTTCTCAAAAATGGCTTGTTAAAATATCACTGCTTTATTGATGAAACTTTCAAAAGAATCTGATTGCACTAATTGTAGTGGAGCAGATTTAAATTGTATTCAGGAAGGAATAATTCCTACCCATACTTTCATAAAACAACTCATTCTCTTAGCTCTGCAAGCGGAGAAAAACTACAAATTAACTATAAAATCCCTAAGGCCTTTATTTGTAAAATAAGGTCTGTATTCCCTACTTCATTCTTGCTAGTCAAGAATATTACAAACCAAGTAATCCTTGGTACTCCGTTCCTTAGGAAAATATTTCCTATCCAAAATATTAATGAATATGGATTTAAAGGTAACTTCGAAAACAAAGAAGTTTACTTTGAATTCATTACTGAACCTTTTTTCGAGAATCTTAATGAATTAAGGATTCTATTCTTATTAAAGCAAAAGAAAACAGGTAAATTACCTGAAGCATGAAATTAATATACTTACTATAGAAGATAAACTTCAATCCTAAGTTACAAGAAAAAATTAAATTATTGCATATGAATTTACGTTGCAAATATGTACGATCTTCCTAATGCTTTTTGGAATAGAAAAAAGCATATAGTTTTCTTTACCTTATGAAGATGATTTTAGTGGAAAAATATTCCCACTAAAGCTCGTCCTTGTCAGATGAATTCTGAATTATTAGAATTATGTAAAAAGAATAGCTTCTCTTTTACAGAAAGGGTTAATAAAACCCTCAAAATCACCTTGGTCATGTACAGCCTTTTATGTCAATAATGCGGCAGAAAAGGAAAGGGAGGCACCTAGGTTAGTCATTAATTATAAACCCCTAAATAAAGTTTTAAAATGGATTAGGTATCCTATTCCTAACAAAAAAGATCTTTTAGATAGATTATTTAATGCCATTATATTTTCAAAGTTTGATTTAAAATCAGGTTTTTGCAAATTCAAGTTGATGAAAGACATATACAAAACTGCTTTTACTGTCCCCAATTGGACAATTTGAATGGAACGTTATGCCTTTTGGTTTGAAAAACGCTCCTTCTGAATTTCAAAATATAATGAATGATATATTCATTCCTTATAGTAATTTTATTATCGTTTATATTGATGATATTTTGATCTTTTCAAAAGATATTGAAACTCATTTTAAACATCTTGATATATTTAAGAAAATTGTTATCAAAATGGATTGGTTATATCTAGTCCAAAATGGTTTTATTTCAAACTAAAATACGATTCTTAGGTCATAATATTGAAAAAGGAAATATTAATCCAATTAATAGAAGTATAGAGTTTGCATCAAAATTTCCAGATCAAATTTTGGATAAAACTCAGCTTCAAAGATTTTTAGGAAGTTTAAATTATATTTCTCCTTATTATAAAAATCTTGCTATTGATACGTCTATTTTATACGATAGACTTAAGAAAGTTCCTAGTCAGTGGACAATAGTCACACTGAAGCAGTTAAAAAATAAAAAATAAGGTTACTCATTTACCTTGTCTTATGCTTGCTAATTCTAATTGGCAAAAGGTTATAGAAACCGATGCCTCTGATTTAGGATATGGAGGAATTTTAAAACAAATCTCTCCAGAAGATAAGAAAGAATATTTAGTTAGATTCCATTCGGGGAAATGGAATAATGCTCAGAAAAATTATGCTACTATAGCTAACTTGCTATAGTTAAATGTGTTCTTAAATTTCAGGATGATTTATATAATCAAAAGTTTTTAATAAAAACTGATTGCCAAGCTGCAAAATTTATGTTTATGAAAGATTTCAAACATGATGTCTCAAAACAAATGTTTGCAAGATGGCAAGCCCATTTAGCTCCATTTGATTTTGAAATAATTTATAAAAAAGGAAGTGATAATAGTCTTCCAGATTTTCTTACGCGAGAATTTATTCAATGATAATTTTGCAGGTATGTCCCAATATGGGAAAAACTATCCCTCTAATAGAGGCGGTAGAGGTGGTAGGCCCCCTATTGTTCACATGGCAATAGGAAATTTTCAGAGAGAATCTCTCTTCGTCTTCGAGCAACATGAGTGCTCAAGATCAACAGATGTACAAAGAATTCCTTAAATTTAAAGGAACAAAAAACTCAAGAAGGTACGACTTCTTATGCTAAAATTGTAGCAGATGAAGAAGTTGAAGATCAAGAATTTATTTACGAACAAAATTCTCATAAAGAAGTTTATCTCTTCTTAACTGAGAATGATTTAAAATGGAAAGATCAGCCATGGCCTTAATGAAAGGTATCTTGATACAGCATCATATGCTGGAGGATATTATAAAATATAGAATGAACTATGAAAACATTCTTAATTCACAGAATCTTGTGAATTTGATCACTTTGTTACCGGAAACCAGAAGGTTTATAATTTCAGCAAAATTATTATTAAGAGGATTATATCCCCTGAAGCTTGGGCAATTCACCCCAATGAAGGATCGGGAATATTTCCATCCAGAATTAAAAGTGACAGTTTAACTTTAATTATTGGGATTATATCCAAGCCTTTCATAGAGTTTTTCTTATACGAAAACATTAAAAGAAACATTCTTGGTGGATCAAGATATGTGCTGACGTGTACAAGCAGGAAATTCCTACTTGGTTTTATAATTGGTGGTTATCATATGGAGCCACAGTTAATATTTTAAAAGAACCGTTCTCAGATTATATACTGAGTGGGTTAAAGTTTCGCGCAGCTTTAATAGAAGCTCAACACAATAATAAATGGATTGAAGGAATGGCTTCAATGCATTTTTATATTGAGTACAGTATCCCATGGATTTGGAAATGGGCTCCTGAAGTTGGTCATAACCACAAAATATACCATGTCTTTGGAGAACTTTTTATACAAAGTTCTGAAGAAAATGATCCGAATTGACGACAAGGAGAATACGAAGGACAACAAACAATTGTCAAAATTAAAGAAAAAATTGCTTATTATAAGGAACAAATTGAAAAGAGACAGCAAAGAGAATCTCCTAGTCCATTCGAAGTCCTTTCTCGAAGACTAATATTCAGAAAGGAAAAATGACTAAAGAAGAAATTCTGATAGAATATATGGAAGAAATAAAGAAGGATATCGGAAAGAATTTTGGTATTGACATTTCCGATGTACTATGGGGACTTCATCAAAAGATGAAGATTTTTGTCAAGACGCTCAAGACCCCTTTGACGATGACGACTTATTATCGTTTTGAAGATCCATCAATAATATCACCGAAGAATCCTTCAAAGGATGAAAGGAAAAGACAAGGAATGACGCGAAATGACAAGGCATCCACTAGGAGGCTAAAAATTTTAGCGTGGCGATAAAATTATTCTCTACTTTTATAAAGTAAATGGCCGACAAGAGGAATCAAGAACAAGAACAAGATAATGGCCAGCTGGAATCATATTCTTTGTGTGTTTTTCTTCTTTAACTTTTTGTGTCTTTAAATATGGCCTTTCGCCATATGTTGTGTACGCATCATTTTATGTACTCTCTCTCTCTCTCTCTCTTTCCCTCTCTCCATTGTAATCCTCTCTTCTCTGTAAAATATTATAAGAAATAAAAGTTGAATTTTCTGTACGACTCCTCTCTCTTAAGTAAGTTTTTAATTTTTGTTTATATATTTATCTTTTTGTCTCTCTTAGCCTTAATGGAAGGCTAATTTCTACGTAAACTACACCAAGATGCCTTAATACTTAAATCGTGGTTTTATATCATATTCTTATAAATATATAATATGATGTATTTAAAATTTTCTTTCATTTGAATCCTTTGAAATTGATTAAAAGAATTAAATTTTTGGATAAAGGTTATAGAAAAATCTAATTTCGATTATTCTGTGTCGGCTTTTGGCTAGCCCGTGTTGCCGTTGAGAAGGCGTTTGAAGGGTAAGGCTTGTACCGATTGAATTAATTGAATGAAGATTTTACTATGTAAATTTCCTTGTATTCGATGATTTAATTCTTAAGATCACAAAAATTTTTAATTTATTTTCGGATTAATGGTATATAGGCTGGACTACCTTGGGTCCGAACGGGATCAAATTGTTTACAGTTTGATAACTGGACTAATAGTTTTAACAACGCCACGTATCATTTTCCATCTTTTTGTATTTATTTTCATTTTTGTACAAAGATTTTTGTATAAAGAACAAAGATCCTTATTATCCCTGTCTCTTTTCAATTTGTTCCTTATAATAAGCAATTTTTTCTTTAATTTTGACAATTGTTTGTTGTCCTTCGTATTCTCCTTGTCCGTCATTCGATCATTTTCTTCCAGAACTTTGTATAAAAAGTTCTCCAAAGCATGGTATATTTGTTGTTATGACCAACTTCAGGAGCCCATTTCCAATCCATGGATACTGTACTCAATATAACAATGCATTGAAGCCATTCCTTCAATCCATTTATTATTGTGTTGAGCTTCTATTAAGCTGGCGAAACTTTAACCCCATCAGTATATATTCTGAGAACGTTCTTTTAAATATAACTGTGAATGGCTCCATATGATAACACCAATTATAAACCAAGTAGGAATTCCTGCTTGTACAAGTCAGCACATATCAGAAAGTTCCTAGTCAGTGGACAAATAGTCACACTGAAGCAGTTAAAAAAATAAAAAATAAGGTTATCATTTACCTTGTCTTATGCTTGCTAATTCTAATTGGCAAAAGGTTATAGAAACCGATGCCTCGTTTAGGATATGGAGGATTTTAAACAAAATCTCTCCAGAAGATAAGAAGAATATTTAGTTAGTTCCATTCGGGAAATGGAATAATGCTCATAAAAATTATGCTACTATAGCTAGAGAAGTACTTGCTATAGTTAAATGTTTCTTAAATTCAGGATGATTATATAATCAAAGTTTTTATAAAAACTGTTGCCAAGCTGCAAATTTATGTTTATGAAGATTTCAAACTGATGTCTCAAAACAAATTTTTGCAAGAGGGCAGCCATTTAGCTCCATTTGATTTTGAAATAATTTATAAAAAAGGAAGTGATAATAGTCTTCCAGATTTTCTTACGCGAGAATTTATTCAATGAATAATTTTGCAGGTATGTCCCAATATGGGAAAAACTATCCCATTTTATAGATCTGCGAGTTGTAATATTAGATCTACTAAAATTAGTTTCTATAAGAACAGTTTCGTTGATTGGTTTATCAACAATTTTACACTGTGGATTAAGCGTATATAAAGGCTTATAATAAATTCTATAACAGATACATATTACTTCCGAACCCGGAGCGTAATTATATCCGTGAGTTTTGACATTTAATGTCAAAGCATCCAATATATTGACATCGGTCAATGATAATTGGAGATTTGGATAAACATTAAAATAAACTGGACCATGTGCCAGACTAGACTGAATTATTCCTTTTGAATTTCTTTATACAAAAATCTTTGTACAAAAATGAAAATAAATACAAAAAGATGGAAAATGATACGTGGCGTTGTTAAACCTATTAGTCCAGTTATCAAACTGTAAACAATTTGATCCCGTTCGGACCCAAGGTAGTCCAGCCTATATACCATTAATCCGAAAATAAATTAAAAATTATTTTTGTGATCTTAAGAATTAAATCATCGAATACAAGGAATTTTACATAGTAAAATCTTCATTCAATTAATTCAATCGGTACAAGCCTTACCCTTCAAACGCCTTCTCAACGGCAACACGGGCTAGCCAAAAGCCGACACAGAATTAATCGAAATTAGATTTTTCTATAACCTTTATCCAAAATTTAATTCTTTTAATCATTTTCAAAGGATTCAAATGAAAGAAAATTTTAAATACATCATATTAATATATTTATAAGAATATGATATAAAACCACGATTTAAGTATTAAGGCATCTTGGTGTAGTTTAACGTAGAAATTAGCCTTCCATTAAGGCTAAGAGAGACAAAAGATAAATATATAAAACAAAAATTAAAAACTTACTTAAGAGAGAGGAGTCGTACAGAAAACTTCAACTTTTATTTCTTATAATATTTTACAGAGAAGAGAGGATTACAATGGAGAGAGGGAAAGAGAGAGAGAGAGAGAGTACATAAAATGATGCGTACACAACATATGGCGAAAGGCCATATTTAAAGACACAAAAAGTAAAAAGAAGAAAACACACAAAGAATATGATTCCAGCTGGCCATTATCTTGTTCTTGTTCTTGATTCCTCTTGTCGGCCATTTACTTTATAAAAGTAGAGAATAATTTTATCGCCACGCTAAAATTTTTAGCCTCCTAGTGGATGCCTTGTCATTCTCGCGTCATTCCTTGTCTTTTCCTTTCATCCTTTTGAAGGATTCTTCGGTGATATTATTGATGGCATCTTCAAACGATAATAAGTCGTCATCGTCAAAGGGGTCTTGAGCGTCTTGACAAAAATCTTCATCTTTTGATGAAGTCCCCATAGTTACATCGGAAATGTCAATACCAAAATTCTTTCCGATATCCTTCTTTATTTCTTCCATATATTCTATCAGAATTTCTTCTTTAGTCATTTTTCCTTTCTGAATATTTAGTCTTCGAGAAAGGACTTCGAATGGACTAGGAGATTCTCTTTGCTGTCTCTTTTCAATTTGTTCCTTATAATAAGCAATTTTTTCTTTAATTTTGACAATTGTTTGTTGTCCTTCGTATTCTCCTTGTCCGTCAATTCGGATCATTTTCTTCCAGAACTTTGTATAAAAAGTTCTCCAAAGACATGGTATATTTTGTTGGTTATGACCAACTTCAGGAGCCCATTTCCAAATCCATGGGATACTGTACTCAATATAAAAATGCATTGAAGCCATTCCTTCAATCCATTTATTATTGTGTTGAGCTTCTATTAAAGCTGGCGAAACTTTAACCCACTCAGTATATAATTCTGAGAACGGTTCTTTTAAAATATTAACTGTGGCTCCATATGATAACCACCAATTATAAAACCAAGTAGGAATTTCCTGCTTGTACACGTCAGCACATATCTTGATCCACCAAGAATGTTTTCTTTTAATGTTTTCGTATAAGAAAACTCTATGAAAGGCTTGGATATAATCCCAATAATTAAATTTAACTGTCACTTTTAATTCTGGATGGAAATATTCCCGATCCTTCATTGGGTGAATTGCCCAAGCTTCAGGGGATATAATCCTCTTAATAATAATTTTGCTGAAATTATAAACCTTCTGGTTTCCGGTAACAAAGTGATCAAATTCACAAGATTCTGTGAATTTAAGAATGTTTTCATAGTTCATTCTATTTTTATAATATCCTCCAGCATATGATGCTGTATCAAGATACCTTTCCATTAAGGTCCATGGCTGATCTTTCCATTTTAAATCATTCTCAGTTAAGAAGAGTATAACTTCTTTATGAGAATTTTGTTCGTAAATAAATTCTTGATCTTCAACTTCTTCATCTGCTACAATTTTAGCATAAGAAGTCGTACCTTCTTGAGTTTTTTGTTCCTTAAATTTAAGGAATTCTTTGTACATCTGTTGATCTTGAGCACTCATGTTGCTCGAAGACGAAGAGAGATTCTCTCTGAATAATTTCCTATTGCCATGTTGAACAATAGGGGGCCTACCACCTCTACCGCCTCTATTAGAGGGATAGTTTTTCCCATATTGGGACATACCTGCAAAATTATTCATTGAATAAATTCTCGCGTAAGAAAATCTGGAAGACTATTATCACTTCCTTTTTTATAAATTATTTCAAAATCAAATGGAGCTAAATGGGCTTGCCATCTTGCAAACATTTGTTTTGAGACATCATGTTTGAAATCTTTCATAAACATAAATTTTGCAGCTTGGCAATCAGTTTTTATTAAAAACTTTTGATTATATAAATCATCCTGAAATTTAAGAACACATTTAACTATAGCAAGTACTTCTCTAGCTATAGTAGCATAATTTTTCTGAGCATTATTCCATTTCCCCGAATGGAATCTAACTAAATATTCTTTCTTATCTTCTGGAGAGATTTGTTTTAAAATTCCTCCATATCCTAAATCAGAGGCATCGGTTTCTATAACCTTTTGCCAATTAGAATTAGCAAGCATAAGACAAGGTAAATGAGTAACCTTATTTTTTATTTTTTTAACTGCTTCAGTGTGACTATTTGTCCACTGACTAGGAACTTTCTTAAGTCTATCGTATAAAATAGACGTATCAATAGCAAGATTTTTATAATAAGGAGAAATATAATTTAAACTTCCTAAAAATCTTTGAAGCTGAGTTTTATCCAAAATTTGATCTGGAAATTTTGATGCAAACTCTATACTTCTATTAATTGGATTAATATTTCCTTTTTCAATATTATGACCTAAGAATCGTATTTTAGTTTGAAATAAAACCATTTTTGGACTAGATATAACCAATCCATTTTGGATAACAATTTTCTTAAATATATCAAGATGTTTAAAATGAGTTTCAATATCTTTTGAAAAGATCAAAATATCATCAATATAAACGATAATAAAATTACTATAAGGAATGAATATATCATTCATTATATTTTGAAATTCAGAAGGAGCGTTTTTCAAACCAAAAGGCATAACGTTCCATTCAAATTGTCCAATTGGGACAGTAAAAGCAGTTTTGTATCTGTCTTTTTCATCAACTTGAATTTGCCAAAAACCTGATTTTAAATCAAACTTTGAAAATATAATGGCATTAAATAATCTATCTAAAAGATCTTTTTGTTAGGAATAGGATACCTAATCCATTTTAAAACTTTATTTAGGGGTTTATAATTAATGACTAACCTAGGTGCTCCCCTTTCCTTTTCTGCCGCATTATTGACATAAAAGGCTGTACATGACCAAGGTGATTTTGAGGGTTTTATTAACCCTTTCTGTAAAAGAGAAGCTATTTCTTTTTTACATAATTCTAATAATTCAGAATTCATCTGACAAGGACGAGCTTTAGTGGGAATATTTTTCTCACTAAAATCATCTTCATAAGGTAAAGAAACTATATGCTTTTTTCTATTCCAAAAAGCATTAGGAAGATCGTTACATATTTGCAACGTAAATTCATTATGCAATAATTTAATTTTTTCTTGTAACTTAGGATTCTGAAGTTTATCTTCTATAGTAAGTATATTAATTTCATGCTTCAGGTAATTTACCTGTTTTTCTTTTGCTTTAATAAGAATAGAATCCTTAATTTCATTAAGAATTCTCGAAAAAGGTTCAGTAATGAATTCAAAGTAAACTTCTTTGTTTTCGAAGTTACCTTTAAATCCATATTCATTAATATTTTGGATAGGAAATATTTTCCTAAGGAACGGAGTACCAAGGATTACTTGGTTTGTAATATTCTTGACTAGCAAGAATGAAGTAGGAATACAGACCTTATTTTTACAAATAAAGGCCTTAGGGATTTTATAGTTAATTTGTAGTTTTTCTCCGCTTGCAGAGCTAAGAGAATGAGTTGTTTTATGAAAGTATTGGGTAGGAATTATTCCTTCCTGAATACAATTTAAATCTGCTCCACTATCAATTAGTGCAATCAGATTCTTTTGAAAGTTTCCATCAATAAGCAGTGATATTTTAACAAGCCATTTTTGAGAAGTGATAACTTCTAATGTTGAAAGGAAATTTTCTTCTTGAATATTTTCAGAAGTACTGGCAAAGTCTTCATTGACTTTAAATTCTTTAACTATTTCTTTTCCCTTTTCTAATTTAGAAAATCTTCGTTCTAAGTCAATATGACTTAATTTTAAATTTTTTATTTCAAGTTTAAGATTTGAAATTTCAGTTGTCAAATCTTTAATATTAACAGCTGATTCAGTTTTGTTTACTTTATTTTTATTACGAAGTAATCTCATTACTTCGGCCATACTATAAGGTTCAGATTTAATTATTTTAGGAATTACTTCTTTTGAAGTTTCTTCCTCCTTTTGAATTAATCTTTTAATTATATGATTTTTTAAATCTGGATCTTCTGTTTCTTTTAATATTTCTAAAAGATTATTATCAAGAACGTTTAATTCTAATTTTTGAAACTGAGATATAATTTGATATAAATTTTCTTCTGGTTCAGATTCTGAGCTTTCAATATTTTTAGAACAAGATTGTCCCTTTTGACAATTTTGACATTCTTCAGATTCTGACGATGAAATATCTTCAATGATATTGTTTTCATCACTCGAAGAAATCTCACTGTCTGATTCTAACAGAATTTTTGATAATGTTTCTTTTAGATCATTATCAATATTCAAATTATTAATTTTCTTTTTAGTCCAGCAGGTTGATGCTTTATGACCAATTTTACCGCATTTGCGACAAATAATTGGAGGAAATTTATTTCTGTATTGATTATATTGATCATTTTTATTATCTTTTGAGAATTTTTGTTCTCTTCGTTTAGTTTTTCGATATTTTCTTTTTTCATATTGTTTAGGAGAGTATTTTTTGGGTTTATATTCTTTACGAGGTTTGCTCGTAGAAGGATTTTCTAAACCAAATTGGCTACAAAATTCTCCTAATTGTTTTTTCTCGTCAAGAGAATGTCTCTTGAGTTGTTTATTAAGCTTTATTTCATTGCATAAAGCTAAACCTTCTTGTATACAAGTTCCAATTAATCTTCCGTAAGTATAAGAATTATAATCTATACTAGATTCTCCATTTCTAAGAGTTTTCTTTACTCTTTCTGCAAAGAGAAATGGTAACCCATCTATAAATTTAGATTTCCAGTGAGTACTATTTGACTCAGGAAGTTCCATAACTCGGCTTAGGAATGTATCTTTATACCATCTAAATGATGTAAGGGTTTTACACCTAAGATTTTGAAGCAAAGTTCTGACATTTTCAGAATTATCAGACCATCGGCCTGTAAAATGTTCAACAATGTTTATACATAAAGTATAAACAGCGTTTTCAATAATCGTATTATTTTCCTCCTTTACAGTAAGGAAAATATTTTCTCGGTCGTGTTGAGATAAATAATTATCCCACCAACCTTTTAACTGACCAGTAAAGCCAGCTACAAGCATTTGAGCTATAGTTTTGTCTGTATTACCTTGCGTTTTACAGACTGTACTATACATCATCATCCTATGAACCATACCGAAAGTTTGTCTTTCCGTATAGCCATCTAAATTCCATTCATAAATGCAATGACCATTATAAGAATTGTTTATAGTAAGATCATGTTCTTCAATTAAAACATCTTGAGGAGTTGGTCTCGGATAATAATATTTAGTCTGAATTGGTTTACTAGCAAATTTCGAAGAATTTCTTATTTTATTGATTTCTTCAGTAAAAGTATTATGAAAATTATCAGAATTTTCAAGCTGATTTTCAAAGTCTTCACTTAAAGTGTTAAGCTTTAAATTTTTAAGCTTTTTCTCAATCATTTCTTCAATATGAGAAATCGATTTTAATTTAAAATCAATAATCTCTGGAGGAGGTTGAATACTGGGAGAAGCTATATTAGCTGTTTTAATTTCATTTATGTCTTTATCTTTATTTATTAAAAGATAATTTTTTATATCTTTAATAGAGGAAAATATTTCTTCTATATTTTTCTTTAATAAAGAAATTTGTTCTCCTAAAACAATAACATACATATTCGTATAATTTTGTTGTTTTAAAAGACTATTTATATGGTTTATAGTAACAGTAAGAGTTTCATCTTCAAATAATTTTTGAAAAGCATTATAATACCGAATCTCATTATCCTTTTCAATTTGAAAACTACTTTGAGGAGGATAAATTGACTTCATATTTTTTCCTGTTGAAAGCTTATAACTTCGTTCAATAACTGAAATCATATTTTTAAAATAATTTGTCAAAAACCAAGGAATAAAAGGTAATTTTTCATTTCGTTTTGACAAATCAGTATAAAATTTATTTTGGATAATAATTTTATCTTCATTATTAAAACTTTCAAAAAACCATTTTCGAAAGAGTTCCCATTTGGGTAAATTAAATTCCTTTTGAATTTCTTTTCTTGCCGGAGAACCCGGACTAAAATCAATTTTTTGTTTTAAATCCATTAAACACAAAATTCCATTTCTGACTCGGTTATTTCCTCGTCTTTTTTAGAAACTCCATGAACTATATTATCAGAATTAATTCTTAATTCTTCAACTCTATTTTGCAGATAATCGCTAGAAGTTGATTCCCTATTTTGGGAGGTCGAAGCTCTAGAGGGTGATCTTATCATATAATCACATGGTGATATATGATAATGAGAAGAGGCTGATCTAGTCATTCTAGATCTAGGAATTGTAGGTCTTTGATTTTGTTCAAATTGTATTTGAACAGTACCATCAGACGTTTGAATTATTTGAGTAGGATTATTTTTTATTTTTGGTTGTAGAGGCATAGCTCGTTCAATTATCCAGTTTTCTGGAAATTGTATTTCTTCCCATTTTATAGATCTGCGAGTTGTAATATTAGATCTACTAAAATTAGTTTCTATAAGAACAGTTTCGTTGATTGGTTTATCAACAATTTTACACTGTGGATTAAGCGTATATAAAGGCTTATAATAAATTCTATAACAGATACATATTACTTCCGAACCCGGAGCGTAATTATATCCGTGAGTTTTGACATTTAATGTCAAAGCATCCAATATATTGACATCGGTCAATGATAATTGGAGATTTGGATAAACATTAAAATAAACTGGACCATGTGCCAGACTAGACTGAATTATTCCCATAAGGGATTGTTTCCAGTCGAGATTTCTACCATCTCTAAGGGCTGCTATAAAGCTTTCTGGTAAACCTTCTAAAGTTAATGGCTTAAAGGCTACCTGAACTAACCCAATATGAATAAACTTATGATTTATTCTATATTTTTCTAAGTCTCTATTACTTAGAAGTCTAATAACCATTTCTTCGTTATTCAAAGAAATTGTTTCTTCAGTAGTTTTTACTACTTGTTTTAAACCTAATTTTTCAAAAGTTCCTAATTCATAGATTATTTTATAATCTATTTTAGGAATAGTCCAACGATTTAATTTGTCTAAATCTTGAGGAATATCATACTCCTCTTCAATACTGTTTTTAACAGTATTTTCTTTTCGTCTTATCAAATTCATTTGATAAAGACCGTTAAACTACACCAGAATTTCTTAATACCCTCACCATGGCTCTGATACCAGAATTCATTTAACAACGCCACGTATCATTTCCATCTTTGTATTTATTTCATTTTTGTACAAAGATTTTTGTATAAAGAACAAAGATCCTTATTATGGTATCAGAGCCATGGTGAGGGTATTAAGAAATTCTGGTGTAGTTTAACGGTCTTTATCAAATGAATTTAATAAGACGAAAAGAAAATACTGTTAAAAACAGTATTGAAGAGGAGTATGATATTCCTCAAGATTTAGACAAATTAAATCGTTGGACTATTCCTAAAATAGATTATAAAATAATCTATGAATTAGGAACTTTTGAAAAATTAGGTTTAAAACAAGTAGTAAAAACTACTGAAGAAACAATTTCTTTGAATAACGAAGAAATGGTTATTAGACTTCTAAGTAATAGAGACTTAGAAAAATATAGAATAAATCATAAGTTTATTCATATTGGGTTAGTTCAGGTAGCCTTTAAGCCATTAACTTTAGAAGGTTTACCAGAAAGCTTTATAGCAGCCCTTAGAGATGGTAGAAATCTCGACTGGAAACAATCCCTTATGGGAATAATTCAGTCTAGTCTGGCACATGGTCCAGTTTATTTTAATGTTTATCCAAATCTCCAATTATCATTGACCGATGTCAATATATTGGATGCTTTGACATTAAATGTCAAAACTCACGGATATAATTACGCTCCGGGTTCGGAAGTAATATGTATCTGTTATAGAATTTATTATAAGCCTTTATATACGCTTAATCCACAGTGTAAAATTGTTGATAAACCAATCAACGAAACTGTTCTTATAGAAACTAATTTTAGTAGATCTAATATTACAACTCGCAGATCTATAAAATGGGAAGAAATACAATTTCCAGAAAACTGGATAATTGAACGAGCTATGCCTCTACAACCAAAAATAAAAAATAATCCTACTCAAATAATTCAAACGTCTGATGGTACTGTTCAAATACAATTTGAACAAAATCAAAGACCTACAATTCCTAGATCTAGAATGACTAGATCAGCCTCTTCTCATTATCATATATCACCATGTGATTATATGATAAGATCACCCTCTAGAGCTTCGACCTCCCAAAATAGGGAATCAACTTCTAGCGATTATCTGCAAAATAGAGTTGAAGAATTAAGAATTAATTCTGATAATATAGTTCATGGAGTTTCTAAAAAAGACGAGGAAATAACCGAGTCAGAAATGGAATTTTGTGTTTAATGGATTTAAAACAAAAATTGATTTTAGTCCGGGTTCTCCGGCAAGAAAAGAAATTCAAAAGGAATTTAATTTACCCAAATGGGAACTCTTTCGAAAATGGTTTTTTGAAAGTTTTAATAATGAAGATAAAATTATTATCCAAAATAAATTTTATACTGATTTGTCAAAACGAAATGAAAAATTACCTTTTATTCCTTGGTTTTTGACAAATTATTTTAAAAATATGATTTCAGTTATTGAACGAAGTTATAAGCTTTCAACAGGAAAAAATATGAAGTCAATTTATCCTCCTCAAAGTAGTTTTCAAATTGAAAAGGATAATGAGATTCGGTATTATAATGCTTTTCAAAAATTATTTGAAGATGAAACTCTTACTGTTACTATAAACCATATAAATAGTCTTTTAAAACAACAAAATTATACGAATATGTATGTTATTGTTTTAGGAGAACAAATTTCTTTATTAAAGAAAAATATAGAAGAAATATTTTCCTCTATTAAAGATATAAAAAATTATCTTTTAATAAATAAAGATAAAGACATAAATGAAATTAAAACAGCTAATATAGCTTCTCCCAGTATTCAACCTCCTCCAGAGATTATTGATTTTAAATTAAAATCGATTTCTCATATTGAAGAAATGATTGAGAAAAAGCTTAAAAATTTAAAGCTTAACACTTTAAGTGAAGACTTTGAAAATCAGCTTGAAAATTCTGATAATTTTCATAATACTTTTACTGAAGAAATCAATAAAATAAGAAATTCTTCGAAATTTGCTAGTAAACCAATTCAGACTAAATATTATTATCCGAGACCAACTCCTCAAGATGTTTTAATTGAAGAACATGATCTTACTATAAACAATTCTTATAATGGTCATTGCATTTATGAATGGAATTTAGATGGCTATACGGAAAGACAAACTTTCGGTATGGTTCATAGGATGATGATGTATAGTACAGTCTGTAAAACGCAAGGTAATACAGACAAAACTATAGCTCAAATGCTTGTAGCTGGCTTTACTGGTCAGTTAAAAGGTTGGTGGGATAATTATTTATCTCAACACGACCGAGAAAATATTTTCCTTACTGTAAAGGAGGAAAATAATACGATTATTGAAAACGCTGTTTATACTTTATGTATAAACATTGTTGAACATTTTACAGGCCGATGGTCTGATAATTCTGAAAATGTCAGAACTTTGCTTCAAAATCTTAGGTGTAAAACCCTTACATCATTTAGATGGTATAAAGATACATTCCTAAGCCGAGTTATGGAACTTCCTGAGTCAAATAGTACTCACTGGAAATCTAAATTTATAGATGGGTTACCATTTCTCTTTGCAGAAAGAGTAAAGAAAACTCTTAGAAATGGAGAATCTAGTATAGATTATAATTCTTATACTTACGGAAGATTAATTGGAACTTGTATACAAGAAGGTTTAGCTTTATGCAATGAAATAAAGCTTAATAAACAACTCAAGAGACATTCTCTTGACGAGAAAAAACAATTAGGAGAATTTTGTAGCCAATTTGGTTTAGAAAATCCTTCTACGAGCAAACCTCGTAAAGAATATAAACCCAAAAAATACTCTCCTAAACAATATGAAAAAAGAAAATATCGAAAAACTAAACGAAGAGAACAAAAATTCTCAAAAGATAATAAAAATGATCAATATAATCAATACAGAAATAAATTTCCTCCAATTATTTGTCGCAAATGCGGTAAAATTGGTCATAAAGCATCAACCTGCTGGACTAAAAAGAAAATTAATAATTTGAATATTGATAATGATCTAAAAGAAACATTATCAAAAATTCTGTTAGAATCAGACAGTGAGATTTCTTCGAGTGATGAAAACAATATCATTGAAGATATTTCATCGTCAGAATCTGAAGAATGTCAAAATTGTCAAAAGGGACAATCTTGTTCTAAAAATATTGAAAGCTCAGAATCTGAACCAGAAGAAAATTTATATCAAATTATATCTCAGTTTCAAAAATTAGAATTAAACGTTCTTGATAATAATCTTTTAGAAATATTAAAAGAAACAGAAGATCCAGATTTAAAAAATCATATAATTAAAAGATTAATTCAAAAGGAGGAAGAAACTTCAAAAGAAGTAATTCCTAAAATAATTAAATCTGAACCTTATAGTATGGCCGAAGTAATGAGATTACTTCGTAATAAAAATAAAGTAAACAAAACTGAATCAGCTGTTAATATTAAAGATTTGACAACTGAAATTTCAAATCTTAAACTTGAAATAAAAAATTTAAAATTAAGTCATATTGACTTAGAACGAAGATTTTCTAAATTAGAAAAGGGAAAAGAAATAGTTAAAGAATTTAAAGTCAATGAAGACTTTGCCAGTACTTCTGAAAATATTCAAGAAGAAAATTTCCTTTCAACATTAGAAGTTATCACTTCTCAAAAATGGCTTGTTAAAATATCACTGCTTATTGATGGAAACTTTCAAAAGAATCTGATTGCACTAATTGATAGTGGAGCAGATTTAAATTGTATTCAGGAAGGAATAATTCCTACCCAATACTTTCATAAAACAACTCATTCTCTTAGCTCTGCAAGCGGAGAAAAACTACAAATTAACTATAAAATCCCTAAGGCCTTTATTTGTAAAAATAAGGTCTGTATTCCTACTTCATTCTTGCTAGTCAAGAATATTACAAACCAAGTAATCCTTGGTACTCCGTTCCTTAGGAAAATATTTCCTATCCAAAATATTAATGAATATGGATTTAAAGGTAACTTCGAAAACAAAGAAGTTTACTTTGAATTCATTACTGAACCTTTTTCGAGAATTCTTAATGAAATTAAGGATTCTATTCTTATTAAAGCAAAAGAAAAACAGGTAAATTACCTGAAGCATGAAATTAATATACTTACTATAGAAGATAAACTTCAGAATCCTAAGTTACAAGAAAAAATTAAATTATTGCATAATGAATTTACGTTGCAAATATGTAACGATCTTCCTAATGCTTTTTGGAATAGAAAAAAGCATATAGTTTCTTTACCTTATGAAGATGATTTTAGTGAGAAAAATATTCCCACTAAAGCTCGTCCTTGTCAGATGAATTCTGAATTATTAGAATTATGTAAAAAAGAAATAGCTTCTCTTTTACAGAAAGGGTTAATAAAACCCTCAAAATCACCTTGGTCATGTACAGCCTTTTATGTCAATAATGCGGCAGAAAAGGAAAGGGGAGCACCTAGGTTAGTCATTAATTATAAACCCCTAAATAAAGTTTTAAAATGGATTAGGTATCCTATTCCTAACAAAAAAGATCTTTTAGATAGATTATTTAATGCCATTATATTTTCAAAGTTTGATTTAAAATCAGGTTTTTGGCAAATTCAAGTTGATGAAAAAGACAGATACAAAACTGCTTTTACTGTCCCAATTGGACAATTTGAATGGAACGTTATGCCTTTTGGTTTGAAAAACGCTCCTTCTGAATTTCAAAATATAATGAATGATATATTCATTCCTTATAGTAATTTTATTATCGTTTATATTGATGATATTTTGATCTTTTCAAAAGATATTGAAACTCATTTTAAACATCTTGATATATTTAAGAAAATTGTTATCCAAAATGGATTGGTTATATCTAGTCCAAAAATGGTTTTATTTCAAACTAAAATACGATTCTTAGGTCATAATATTGAAAAAGGAAATATTAATCCAATTAATAGAAGTATAGAGTTTGCATCAAAATTTCCAGATCAAATTTTGGATAAAACTCAGCTTCAAAGATTTTTAGGAAGTTTAAATTATATTTCTCCTTATTATAAAAATCTTGCTATTGATACGTCTATTTTATACGATAGACTTAAGAAAGTTCCTAGTCAGTGGACAAATAGTCACACTGAAGCAGTTAAAAAAATAAAAAATAAGGTTACTCATTTACCTTGTCTTATGCTTGCTAATTCTAATTGGCAAAAGGTTATAGAAACCGATGCCTCTGATTTAGGATATGGAGGAATTTTAAAACAAATCTCTCCAGAAGATAAGAAAGAATATTTAGTTAGATTCCATTCGGGGAAATGGAATAATGCTCAGAAAAATTATGCTACTATAGCTAGAGAAGTACTTGCTATAGTTAAATGTGTTCTTAAATTTCAGGATGATTTATATAATCAAAAGTTTTTAATAAAAACTGATTGCCAAGCTGCAAAATTTATGTTTATGAAAGATTTCAAACATGATGTCTCAAAACAAATGTTTGCAAGATGGCAAGCCCATTTAGCTCCATTTGATTTTGAAATAATTTATAAAAAAGGAAGTGATAATAGTCTTCCAGATTTTCTTACGCGAGAATTTATTCAATGAATAATTTTGCAGGTATGTCCCAATATGGGAAAAACTATCCCTCTAATAGAGGCGGTAGAGGTGGTAGGCCCCCTATTGTTCAACATGGCAATAGGAAATTATTCAGAGAGAATCTCTCTTCGTCTTCGAGCAACATGAGTGCTCAAGATCAACAGATGTACAAAGAATTCCTTAAATTTAAGGAACAAAAAACTCAAGAAGGTACGACTTCTTATGCTAAAATTGTAGCAGATGAAGAAGTTGAAGATCAAGAATTTATTTACGAACAAAATTCTCATAAAGAAGTTATACTCTTCTTAACTGAGAATGATTTAAAATGGAAAGATCAGCCATGGACCTTAATGGAAAGGTATCTTGATACAGCATCATATGCTGGAGGATATTATAAAAATAGAATGAACTATGAAAACATTCTTAAATTCACAGAATCTTGTGAATTTGATCACTTTGTTACCGGAAACCAGAAGGTTTATAATTTCAGCAAAATTATTATTAAGAGGATTATATCCCCTGAAGCTTGGGCAATTCACCCAATGAAGGATCGGGAATATTTCCATCCAGAATTAAAAGTGACAGTTAAATTTAATTATTGGGATTATATCCAAGCCTTTCATAGAGTTTTCTTATACGAAAACATTAAAAGAAAACATTCTTGGTGGATCAAGATATGTGCTGACGTGTACAAGCAGGAAATTCCTACTTGGTTTTATAATTGGTGGTTATCATATGGAGCCACAGTTAATATTTTAAAAGAACCGTTCTCAGAATTATATACTGAGTGGGTTAAAGTTTCGCCAGCTTTAATAGAAGCTCAACACAATAATAAATGGATTGAAGGAATGGCTTCAATGCATTTTTATATTGAGTACAGTATCCCATGGATTTGGAAATGGGCTCCTGAAGTTGGTCATAACCAACAAAATATACCATGTCTTTGGAGAACTTTTTATACAAAGTTCTGGAAGAAAATGATCCGAATTGACGGACAAGGAGAATACGAAGGACAACAAACAATTGTCAAAATTAAAGAAAAAATTGCTTATTATAAGGAACAAATTGAAAAGAGACAGCAAAGAGAATCTCCTAGTCCATTCGAAGTCCTTTCTCGAAGACTAAATATTCAGAAAGGAAAAATGACTAAAGAAGAAATTCTGATAGAATATATGGAAGAAATAAAGAAGGATATCGGAAAGAATTTTGGTATTGACATTTCCGATGTAACTATGGGGACTTCATCAAAAGATGAAGATTTTTGTCAAGACGCTCAAGACCCCTTTGACGATGACGACTTATTATCGTTTGAAGATGCCATCAATAATATCACCGAAGAATCCTTCAAAAGGATGAAAGGAAAAGACAAGGAATGACGCGAGAATGACAAGGCATCCACTAGGAGGCTAAAAATTTTAGCGTGGCGATAAAATTATTCTCTACTTTTATAAAGTAAATGGCCGACAAGAGGAATCAAGAACAAGAACAAGATAATGGCCAGCTGGAATCATATTCTTTGTGTGTTTTCTTCTTTTTACTTTTTGTGTCTTTAAATATGGCCTTTCGCCATATGTTGTGTACGCATCATTTTATGTACTCTCTCTCTCTCTCTCTTTCCCTCTCTCCATTGTATTCCTCTCTTCTCTGTAAAATATTATAAGAAATAAAAGTTGAAGTTTTCTGTACGACTCCTCTCTCTTAAGTAAGTTTTTAATTTTTGTTTTATATATTTATCTTTTGTCTCTCTTAGCCTTAATGGAAGGCTAATTTCTACGTTAAACTACACCAAGATGCCTTAATACTTAAATCGTGGTTTTATATCATATTCTTATAAATATATTAATATGATGTATTTAAAATTTTCTTTCATTTGAATCCTTTGAAAATGATTAAAAGAATTAAATTTTGGATAAAGGTTATAGAAAAATCTAATTTCGATTAATTCTGTGTCGGCTTTTGGCTAGCCCGTGTTGCCGTTGAGAAGGCGTTTGAAGGGTAAGGCTTGTACCGATTGAATTAATTGAATGAAGATTTTACTATGTAAAATTCCTTGTATTCGATGATTTAATTCTTAAGATCACAAAAATAATTTTTAATTTATTTTCGGATTAATGGTATATAGGCTGGACTACCTTGGGTCCGAACGGGATCAAATTGTTTACAGTTTGATAACTGGACTAATAGTTTAACAACGCCACGTATCATTTTCCATCTTTTTGTATTTATTTTCATTTTTGTACAAAGATTTTTGTATAAAGAACAAAGATCCTTATTATGAGTATCTGTCTTTTTCATCAACTTGAATTTGCCAAAAACCTGATTTTAAATCAAACTTTGAAATATAATGGCATTAAATAATCTATCTAAAAGATCTTTTTTGTTAGGAATAGGATACCTAATCCATTTTAAAACTTTATTTAGGGGTTTATAATTAATGACTAACCTAGGTGCTCCCCTTTCCTTTCTGCCGCATTATTGACATAAAAGGCTGTACATGACAAGGTGATTTGAGGTTTTATTAACCCTTTCTGTAAAAGAGAAGCTATTTCTTTTTTACATAATTCTAATAATTCAGAATTCATCTGACAAGGACGAGCTTTAGTGGGAATATTTTTCTCACTAAAATCATCTTCATAAGGTAAAGAAACTATATGCTTTTTTCTATTCCAAAAAGCATTAGGAAGATCGTTACATATTTGCAACGTAAATTCATTATGCAATAATTTAATTTTTTCTTGTAACTTAGGATTCTGAAGTTTATCTTCTATAGTAAGTATATTAATTTCATGCTTCAGGTAATTTACCTGTTTTTCTTTTGCTTTAATAAGAATAGAATCCTTAATTTCATTAAGAATTCTCGAAAAAGGTTCAGTAATGAATTCAAAGTAAACTTCTTTGTTTTCGAAGTTACCTTTAAATCCATATTCATTAATATTTTGGATAGGAAATATTTTCCTAAGGAACGTAGTACCAAGGATTACTTGGTTTGTAATATTCTTGACTAGCAAGAATGAAGTAGGAATACAGACCTTATTTTTACAAATAAAGGCCTTAGGGATTTTATAGTTAATTTGTAGTTTTTCTCCGCTTGCAGAGCTAAGAGAATGAGTTGTTTTATGAAAGTATTGGGTAGGAATTATTCCTTCCTGAATACAATTTAAATCTGCTCCACTATCAATTAGTGCAATCAGATTCTTTTGAAAGTTTCCATCAATAAGCAGTGATATTTTAACAAGCCATTTTTGAGAAGTGATAACTTCTAATGTTGAAAGGAAATTTTCTTCTTGAATATTTTCAGAAGTACTGGCAAAGTCTTCATTGACTTTAAATTCTTTAACTATTTCTTTTCCCTTTTCTAATTTAGAAAATCTTCGTTCTAAGTCAATATGACTTAATTTTAATTTTTTATTTCAAGTTTAAGATTTGAAATTTCAGTTGTCAAATCTTTAATATTAACAGCTGATTCAGTTTTGTTTACTTATTTTTATTACGAAGTAATCTCATTACTTCGGCCATACTATAAGGTTCAGATTTAATTATTTTAGGAATTACTTCTTTTGAAGTTTCTTCCTCCTTTTGAATTAATCTTTTAATTATATGATTTTTTAAATCTGGATCTTCTGTTTCTTTTAATATTTCTAAAAGATTATTATCAAGAACGTTTAATTCTAATTTTTGAAACTGAGATATAATTTGATATAAATTTTCTTCTGGTTCAGATTCTGAGCTTTCAATATTTTTAGAACAAGATTGTCCCTTTTGACAATTTTGACATTCTTCAGATTCTGACGATGAAATATCTTCAATGATATTGTTTTCATCACTCGAAGAAATCTCACTGTCTGATTCTAACAGAATTTTTGATAATGTTTCTTTTAGATCATTATCAATATTCAAATTATTAATTTTCTTTTTAGTCCAGCAGGTTGATGCTTTATGACCAATTTTACCGCATTTGCGACAAATAATTGGAGGAAATTTATTTCTGTATTGATTATATTGATCATTTTTATTATCTTTTGAGAATTTTTGTTCTCTTCGTTTAGTTTTTCGATATTTTCTTTTTTCATATTGTTTAGGAGAGTATTTTTTGGTTTATATTCTTTACGAGGTTTGCTCGTAGAAGGATTTTCTAAACCAAATTGGCTACAAAATTCTCCTAATTGTTTTTTCTCGTCAAGAGAATGTCTCTTGAGTTGTTTATTAAGCTTTATTTCATTGCATAAAGCTAAACCTTCTTGTATACAAGTTCCAATTAATCTTCCGTAAGTATAAGAATTATAATCTATACTAGATTCTCCATTTCTAAGAGTTTTCTTTACTCTTTCTGCAAAGAGAAATGGTAACCCATCTATAAATTTAGATTTCCAGTGAGTACTATTTGACTCAGGAAGTTCCATAACTCGGCTTAGGAATGTATCTTTATACCATCTAAATGATGTAAGGGTTTTACACCTAAGATTTTGAAGCAAAGTTCTGACATTTTCAGAATTATCAGACCATCGGCCTGTAAAATGTTCAACAATGTTTATACATAAAGTATAAACAGCGTTTTCAATAATCGTATTATTTTCCTCCTTTACAGTAAGGAAAATATTTTCTCGGTCGTGTTGAGATAAATAATTATCCCACCAACCTTTTAACTGACCAGTAAAGCCAGCTACAAGCATTTGAGCTATAGTTTTGTCTGTATTACCTTGCGTTTTACAGACTGTACTATACATCATCATCCTATGAACCATACCGAAAGTTTGTCTTTCCGTATAGCCATCTAAATTCCATTCATAAATGCAATGACCATTATAAGAATTGTTTATAGTAAGATCATGTTCTTCAATTAAAACATCTTGAGGAGTTGGTCTCGGATAATAATATTTAGTCTGAATTGGTTTACTAGCAAATTTCGAAGAATTTCTTATTTTATTGATTTCTTCAGTAAAAGTATTATGAAAATTATCAGAATTTTCAAGCTGATTTTCAAAGTCTTCACTTAAAGTGTTAAGCTTTAAATTTTTAAGCTTTTTCTCAATCATTTCTTCAATATGAGAAATCGATTTTAATTTAAAATCAATAATCTCTGGAGGAGGTTGAATACTGGGAGAAGCTATATTAGCTGTTTTAATTTCATTTATGTCTTTATCTTTATTTATTAAAAGATAATTTTTTATATCTTTAATAGAGGAAAATATTTCTTCTATATTTTTCTTTAATAAAGAAATTTGTTCTCCTAAAACAATAACATACATATTCGTATAATTTTGTTGTTTTAAAAGACTATTTATATGGTTTATAGTAACAGTAAGAGTTTCATCTTCAAATAATTTTTGAAAAGCATTATAATACCGAATCTCATTATCCTTTTCAATTTGGAAACTACTTTGAGGAGGATAAATTGACTTCATATTTTTTCCTGTTGAAAGCTTATAACTTCGTTCAATAACTGAAATCATATTTTTAAATAATTTGTCAAAAACCAAGGAATAAAAGGTAATTTTTCATTTCGTTTTGACAAATCAGTATAAAATTTATTTTGGATAATAATTTTATCTTCATTATTAAAACTTTCAAAAAACCATTTTCGAAAGAGTTCCCATTTGGGTAAATTAAATTCCTTTTGAATTTCTTTTCTTGCCGGAGAACCCGGACTAAAATCAATTTTTGTTTTAAATCCATTAAACACAAAATTCCATTTCTGACTCGGTTATTTCCTCGTCTTTTTTAGAAACTCCATGAACTATATTATCAGAATTAATTCTTAATTCTTCAACTCTATTTTGCAGATAATCGCTAGAAGTTGATTCCCTATTTTGGGAGGTCGAAGCTCTAGAGGGTGATCTTATCATATAATCACATGGTGATATATGATAATGAGAAGAGGCTGATCTAGTCATTCTAGATCTAGGAATTGTAGGTCTTTGATTTTGTTCAAATTGTATTTGAACAGTACCATCAGACGTTTGAATTATTTGAGTAGGATTATTTTTTATTTTTGGTTGTAGAGGCATAGCTCGTTCAATTATCCAGTTTTCTGGAAATTGTATTTCTTCCCATTTTATAGATCTGCGAGTTGTAATATTAGATCTACTAAAATTAGTTTCTATAAGAACAGTTTCGTTGATTGGTTTATCAACAATTTTACACTGTGGATTAAGCGTATATAAAGGCTTATAATAAATTCTATAACAGATACATATTACTTCCGAACCCGGAGCGTAATTATATCCGTGAGTTTTGACATTTAATGTCAAAGCATCCAATATATTGACATCGGTCAATGATAATTGGAGATTTGGATAAACATTAAATAAACTGGACCATGTGCCAGACTAGACTGAATTATTCCCATAAGGGATTGTTTCCAGTCGAGATTTCTACCATCTCTAAGGGCTGCTATAAAGCTTTCTGGTAAACCTTCTAAAGTTAATGGCTTAAAGGCTACCTGAACTAACCCAATATGAATAAACTTATGATTTATTCTATATTTTTCTAAGTCTCTATTACTTAGAAGTCTAATAACCATTTCTTCGTATATATATATATATATATGTATATATATATATATGTATATATATATATGTATATATATCTTACATAGATATGCAAATGTAGTTGTTCTAATATTGCGCCACGTGTCCACTATAATTACAACTTTTAATAAAATATTTATCAACCCACTAAACTGGCGGTCAGTTTTTCCTTCTAAGGAGAGAGAGAAATACGTTAATAGAAACATAAAATTAATTAAACTACCCATTAACCCACTAAACTTTCTCTCGGAGAGAGGAATAGAAAGCTTAATCGATTTCTCTTTACACGAACAACTCGAACCCAATTTGTGTCTGATTTTCGAAGGTACTGATAAATTGCAAGAGATGAGATTTGTAACGGAATGCAAAGAGACGTGGTGAGCACAAATCATTGATTACAAAAAATCCTATAT
This sequence comes from Craterostigma plantagineum, assembly GCA_027422505.1. Lineage (NCBI taxonomy): Eukaryota > Viridiplantae > Streptophyta > Magnoliopsida > Lamiales > Linderniaceae > Craterostigma > Craterostigma plantagineum. Next base: position 9,698,656 of record JAPQWV010000025.1, read on the forward strand.
ACACATGTCCCACAATAATAATTAAAATAAAAATAAATATAATATTAAAAAAAGTACCCATTATGTTAGCTTACTAATTAAAATACCCATTTATCTTAGCTTAATTGTTAATAAAATTAATATAAATAGTTAATATTTATATAATTAACTCCGTGCATTGCACGGGTAATTACTAGTATATATACAATTAAATGTAGTTTTCATCTCCTTCCGCCACGTGTCCTATAAGAAAATGTCTAATATGTCCTTGCTTAGCTTGGTTTACGTTTGCTAATGTTACTTAAATATTATTTTATCTTTAAACCACCATATATCACGTTTGACTACAACTTCCCAACTAACACAACTTCCTATTTTTAAACTAATTTTAATTTATCCCCTAATTCGGAAACATTTCACAACTCAACAAAAACAAAACGGGCATTTTCATTACATTAAACAAATATAAAATAAAAAATAATGAAAAAACCGCCCACTAACGAAGTGGGAAATATTTTATTTTTACCTTAAACTATTTAACTCATATTATTATTGCTATAATGATGTTATATTAGTTACACATATTTTACACCCGTGAAATGCACGGGCATATGTATCTATATAAACCTATGTTATTCCATATGGTCGTCGTGTGATTCAACTCCTAATAGAACAAATAAAACTTCGACATACGCATTGGTAGTTTTGTTACGTGGAATATGAAAGAGCGAAGGCAACATAAAACATAGAACCAGCAAAGCAAAATGCACATAATTTGTTTCATGCAGGCAAGAAACAAACGTCTGAGTTACAACTATATTCAACTAATAAAAGCGAGAAATGAGTGATGCATTAATGCAATATAATTTATTTGGAAAATTCTGGTTTTATAGTTTATACCCATCTATGTTATTTTAAATTTTTTTATTACTTTTTCTTACTCTTTTTTCCAGCATTAACTCGTTTTTTTTTTTTCATTTACAGGAAAAGAAATATATACAAACGCTAAACAATTTGAACATGTCTCTCCAAAACTGCCAACTAGAAACTAGAAAAGAAATAAAAGTCCCAATAGGAATCAATATAACACTAAAACATGGAATTGATGATTAAGGGGTAAAATCAATCATATCAGACGAATACATGATATATTTCCATAAGGTTATGTGAAAATTTTTTGTACTACAGCCCTAAATGTTTTCTCCCATAAAAAGTAGATGGATGTTTTTCTTATCTCTTTTAAATAAAAAATTGATTTAACAATCCATATAACCTGCCTCCCTCCTCCATCACCACATACTGATATGATGCAACGCCAGAGTTTTTCACAGGCAATAAAAATTTCCAACCAAACCATTTTATTGAGAAAAGGACAGAGTACTACAAACAGAGAAAACTGTTATTACATTCTGAAAACACCAAATTTAGTGCTCTGTGGCTCACGATTCATACAAGCCGTAACGCATAGGCCCAACACATTCCTCGTGTCTGAAGGGTCGATCACGCCATCGTCCCAAAGCCTCGCCACGTGTCCTCAGGTTAAACGACTATTATGACCTTGGTTCATTTATTTTGCTCAGGCCGCAACAAAAAATTATTTTATAATTGAATGCACAATATACATCAAAATTGACCCACCTTCACACGATATGACATTGGACGCAAATGGGAAAAACGGTCTCTCAATGTCCAATTCATGAATCGATCTAATCCACAGAAAATCATCACCATCACCATCAGCATCGAAGCTCCGAACTAATATGCCTCACATTCTCGCTCGACAGTCAAACAACGAGATGATAAAGATTCGGATACACAATTGGACGTTCTTCATTGGGGCTTCCACAAGTCAGGATTACATTGGTCTCAGACCTGCGGATACATCGGAACATCCATCAGCCGGATCGGGCAGCCTCGCTGACGGCTACGCTTCCGATGATTTTGTTGCCGGGTCGTCGTCGTCGGCGCGAGAGAGGAAGAATGGTCTGCTTTGATTGACGAATTTCTCTATCTAATCTAGCGATTATTCATCGTCAATCATTACTCACTCACGTTACTCTGTGTTCCTGGTTTTATGTGTGTTTCTAATTGCATTTTTTGTCCTGGTGTTCCTTGGACAGAGGAAGAATATAGAATGTTTCTCTTGGGTCTGCAAAAGCTTGGCAAAGGCGATTGGCGTGGAATCTCACGCAACTATGTGATTTCTCGAACGCCCACTCAAGTGGCAAGCCATGCCCAAAAATACTTCATCAGACAAAGCAACTCTTCTAGGAGGAAAAGAAGGTCGAGCCTCTTCGATAGTGTAGCCGATAAAGTAAGTATTATATTCTGTTATGAGAATTCTAATCTCCATTTTTCAGAGCCCTGCATCGTTTCTTTCAGTTCCCCATCTCTGTAAAAGACTAATGAATATGATCGTAGACACGGCTTCTGTTTGACCGTATGTCCTTTGTGTTTTTCTTGAAATAGTTAGCATACACCACAATGGAGCCAAGAGATTTCTTCCCCACAAACCTTCCACCGCTGGCAGAGACAGAAAGTAGCAGCAAAATGGCACCACCGCGGCCAACCGTTGAACAAGGAGAGTGCGAATCGATGTAATCTGATGACAATTCGAATGAAAACGAACCCTTACATTCAAAACCTGAATGCCCTCAATATCCTTACCCTGTTTACCTATCTCCACTCCTTCCAATGGATGTAGAAGTATAGCCCACAACTAAAACAGATTCCATCCCCATTGAAAAAAAAAAAGCAAATTCAAGAGGCCATTGCATTCGAAAAATCCTATAAACGGCGAACGGAGAGGTATGGCGTCCCGGTTCATTTGTTCGAGTATCAGAAGCACGCTTCTCGGACCGAGAGGTGAAAATGCCATTTCAATTTGCTTTTGTTGTGTTGATATTTTTTGTGTTTTGATTTTAGTATTAGTTGAGATTTGCGAGGGTGTGTTTGTGTGTGAAGGTTGTTATTCGAATATCGGAAATTGAGCAAGGATCGAGTTTTAATTTTGTAACTGATGGCTATTGGTTTTTCGAGTTTTACTCTGTCCAAAGAGTTGTGGGTTCACGTGGCTATAAATTGCAGTTTTATTCTTATCCGTATTGGTGTGTCGATTTTCAAAACCAAATTTTTTTCCTAACGTAAGAATCCCATGCCTTATAGCATTGACGAACACCGGTGAAAAAATTTAATTTATGTAGGTTTGGTACCGATGCGGTTGGCAATATGGATTCCGAAAGCAATCAGATGGTTGAACAATAAAAAAATCAGAAAGGTTCGTGCTCGCTAATTTGAATAGATTCCGTTTGATTAGTTTGTTGAGCCGTTGAAAAATTTGTGGAGGTTCGTCAGGTTTGGGTTCAAGCATTTTGGCGCAGCTGATGAGGCATCAAATAAAAACACAATGCTTGCAAGGTTGTGGCCATTTTGGCGCAGCGATGATGAATAAAATAAAAAGGCAGTGATTAGTTGTGACTACTTTCTCCTTTTTTTATTATTTTTTTTCCTAATTAGTTTGCCGGAGTTACAAAGGCTTACTTTATGTCACATGTGTCATTCAAATGAAATTGGCGAGAAAATATTAGCTTGGTACGTTGGAACTTGGATTCATGATGATGTTTTGATGTCCGGTACAATCTTATATGATATAGTTGGTCCTTTGTTCTTCCCTATTTTCTTTAATTTCCACCCATTTTTTCTAATGTCATCTTTCATTCTTCAAGATCCATAGCAGGTTTGTATTGGAGGCAAGTTTGCTGCTCAGTCGGCTCAACCTCCATGACCAGCACTGAAGCATGAGACTAGACATCCATAAGCAAGGTCAGCTTTTGCTGGCATAACCTCTACTTGTAATGCAAAAAATGTTTCAGTTTACTTCATTCTTTGGCAGGAATTATTAGCGTTGTAAGAGAGAATGGCACCATGTGCACTGGCTTTCCGAGGAGGACGTCTCAGATTGCCTTGAAAAAGGCATCTTCGAGCATCATCCTATCAACGCACACACCAGTGGGACGATGCAAAGTTCAGTATTTGCCAGGTCTAATCCACGTTCCTTTAAAAACATTAAATTACTATCGATTTCTTGAAAGATAGACCTTGTGAGGTGTCCCATTGGGTGGCGTATGTTGTAGATTTGTTCATGTTTATTTGCTAATTTATGGTGGGTGATTCTATTAATGTGTTACCTGGCCTAATGCTATTTTGTGTAAGCATTTTTTTGCAGATTAACGTTGCTAATGTGAACTTTATGTTTGTCTTCAATTTGTCTGATTTTCACCTTTCAATTTGATAGTTTATTGTACATATAGCTTATTTATGTTATTTCTTTGTCTTATTGATGTCTTGGTTTATCAAGCTATGCAACTCTAAAATGATACCAAAACTTTTCTAGAGGATGATACGAAGAAAAATTGTAACTTGATATATATCGGCCTGCTGCAAATATTTATTTAAAGCTTGAGAAGTGATGCCCTCTTTGGAAATCTCTTCTAAGAGCAGTACCATCTTTGAGTAGTAGGTTAGGATCTTTCTCAAACGAAGTTTGAACGCTGAATTCACTTATAGGATCTGACTGGTTTTTCTGCATGTAGATATGTTGATACATTCCAAGCAGCTGACAAGTTCACTGCTACGCATATCCAGAGTAAGGTTAGTTAGCAGCATATGTAAACAGGCTTTAGTCGGAATTTAAGTTTTTTTCTCATCAGGAGTTGGGACATTTTAGTTATGCATAAAGTTTATTTCTAAAGCAGGTAATTCTAACTGACAACTTTGATATGACATTGTTTACTTCTACAAACATGCTTTTGATGTAAGCTTATCTGAGCGCCATAATCGGTTATCTTTATTTTACGTATTTCCAGCAGGCGTATAATTGCCATAATGATTGTTTCCCGTAAGTTGAATTTTTTCCGTTCAATTTTTTGGTTACCAATATTTCAACGGTAAATTTAATTTTCAGAATCTCTGCATCTATAAAAGAAGATTACACCTCATTCTTTAAAAGGCTCTTACTTTTTGGTGCTAAATTGTTTTTTTTCCCATTCGTGCTTAGTTCTATGTTGGAAATGTGCTACTTAATTATATTCATATTTTATTTGATGATCAGAAGTAGACAAGAGTTCTAACATATACTCATTTCAGGAACATCGTAGTCATATTACCCTTATTTAGAATGTGTTGCCTCTGTACAATAGCTAAATCACCTTGGCATTGACCATTGTGTCTTTGGGTGTTTTGCAGGATTGAATTATTCTTCAACAATAATCATAACTCTGCTACCACGAGAATTCTGAGTGATAGACATTAATGTTGAGGAGATCCAGCACCGCTCAACTCAATCAAGTACTATTTCCAATCTCAACAATGTGGTACTGAAATACTTTCTCCTTCTTTTTGCTATTTACCAACAAATTTAATTTCGGTTTATAACACTACTTGCATAGTCGCACAGGCATTGGCAGAGCAAAATAGCAACAATATTTTTTTACTGTTATGTTCAAGCTTACGATAGTTCTTATTCAGTCCTTGGTTTTCTTATCCTTGCAAACTGAAAATTATTAGTGCAGCTGTTGGTTGTGGCATATAGACGAAAATGACTAATTGGGATTCTACCCCTCCGTGATGCTGCTGCCACTACGATCGGGACTTCATTGATAGGTCTAAGTTTTATATTGTTTAGAATATGATGATTCTAGAGAAATCGTTGTATTCAGTCAATTAGGGTTAAGTTTTCATACGATCATTGTCATTATATGAATTGATACTAACTTAGGAGAATGGAACTTGAAAAAGCAACAGGAAACTGCTGGATCAAGCAAACTGATGGTGGTGATCATTAAATATCTGTTGTATGGAATATCTAGCTGCAAATCAGTGCAAAAAATAAAATAGAGAAATTCAAATTAATTGTAATTTAGGATTTACTGACAACATGCGAAGCGAATAGGGCCATGTCGTATGGTTTCGTATAACCATTTGTTTGTAAGTGCAGCTCTGCAACTAACAGGCTAATTACTTATATTTATCATCTTTTTACAGGTCAATATAGGTTATATGGACGAGAATGGATGCTACACATGTTAATTCTCCACTCTCCGCGGCTTCCCTCAGGCTGATTTAGAAAATTTGCGTCAACTTCGTGATACATAGGCACTAGAATGGGCTATTTGAATTGGATGCAGGGTTATGGAGATTGACAGAAGAATAAAGTCTAGCTCGACATCAGTGATATGAGATGGAGTTATCTCCTTATCTTATGGGATGGCCGCCTAGACTTTGTTTAAATATTGTTTTACGTTTAGCGTTTGTTAAGATCTCTTCATAAAAAATTTACTGTTGCTTCTTATTGTTCTTAACAAATGTAAAATATTAACAGAAGCTTGAAATCGTTTTTGACGCTAGCTTTTTATCTTTTTCTGTATAATTTTTCCAACATACTATTATCCTCCACCACTATTCTAATTCGACTAAAAATTGCACATAAGTACAACTTCTCTACTTCAGTAACGGGCACATCAAAATAACTTTCTTCACTCATTAAACTCATTGAACAACTCAAAAGAATATTCTTGGAGAATCATCTTTTAGATTTCAATATTACCAAAAAAAAAACTTTACAAATCAGAGCATTATGTTTATTTTGAATTCGTTTGAGGAAGTATTTAATAAAATAGATATTGAAATTAATATTCCTTCATATAAGAATCTAGAAAAAAAATATTTACCAAAAACCCGAGTCCGTTTATATATTTTTATTTTTATATGGCTTATTTAAAATTCAAATAAATAAAAAGTGTAATATCAAGCATTATATCCACAATTAGAAAAAACCAATTTCCAAAAGCAAATTTTGAGACATAAACCATTTTGAGTTTGTTCGAATGTTTTAACATAATTTTTGGAATTTAGGATTCTTTTGAAAATGCTGTTTGAAGATAGCTCTGACTTATAACCCGTGCATTGCACGGGCAATAAACTAGTATATATATATAGAGAGAGAGGAGAGAGGGGGCGAGAGAGAGATAAATATATATATATATATATATAGAGAGAGAGAGAGAGAGAGAGAGAGAGAGAGAGAGAGAGTGAGGGCGGGAGGAGTGGGGGTGAGAAAGATAAATATAGAGAGAAGGCGAGAGTGTGAGAGAGAGAAGGGTTAGAGAGAGAGAGTGATTATTATTAAAGAAAAAAAGTTAAATAGAATTTAAAATAAAAATGGTTAATAATAAGGTGGGATTAAATAAAGGGAGGAGTAGATGCTCCTTTAATTAACCTATATAAGGGGTATTAAGGGCGAACGACATTTTTAGTCCCCGATGTTTGGGCCATGGGCGTTTCTAGTCCTCCATGTTTCGAGGTGACACTTTTAGTTCCCAATGTTACCGATTTTGAACGATTTTGGTCTCTCAATTAATTTAATCGCTAATTTAGACGAAATTTAACACGTGAGAGCCTATAATCTCCTTTTACTCGACATAAAACGTCATAGCGCATCTTCTTCTTCGACTTAAACGCACGTGAGCATCAGTACGTATCACATTTAACTCATTTTCAAGGTTGTCGATCCTTTCCTAAATGTGATGTATAATGATGTTCATGTGCGTTTAAGTCGAAGAAGAATATGTGTTACGAGGTTTTACGTCGAGTAAAAGGAGATCATGCGCTTTCATGTGTTAAATTTCGTCCAAATAGCGATTAAATTAATCGAGGGACCAAAACCGTCCAAAATCGGTAACATTAGGGACTAAAAGTGTCACCTCGGAACATGGGGGACCAGAAACGCCCATGCCTCAAACATCGGGGACTAAAAATGTCGATCTCCCGGGTATTAATGAAACCCCATCTTTAAATAAATCCTCCAACCAAACACACTCTTAGTGCTGAAGCGTACTCGAGATACACTTCTTTGTTCTATGCCCCAATTTTCCACTTTCTGCATATAAGCTAGGCACCTAGAAACTCTTAAATTAAAATATCAGGATTACCTGACCATACGTCCTCTGGACAACAATATAACATGTAGCAATAGCTTTTGCCCAAAATATCATTTGTCAATCTAATATGAGAGAAGATACTTCGAGCCCTCTCTGAAAGAGTTCTTTTCATGTACTCGACTATACTATTTCTCTGAGGGCATCATTCAAAATGTGAGGTGTCGAGTTATTCCTTCATTTATCAGAACTCACTAAACACGTTTCCGCAAATTTCTATACAATTATCAGTTACCAACCACTTGATTTTTTTTCTTTTATGCTTTCAAACAAAGCTTTTATTATTTAAATGTGAGAAAACATCATTCTTTTTCTCTACGAGGATAAACCCCCAGACCCGTTGAAAAACTGGTAATAAAAGTCAACATATATCTTGCACGACCTTTTGAACGGAATACAAAGGCCCTGTGATCTCAATGAATAGAGTCCAAAGTATCTTTCGCATGGTGAGCTGACGATTAGAAGCTGACTAGTTACGACTTCGCAAAACCCCAATGCTCTCAAACGTCCATGTTATCAGTACACTGACCACAAAGTGGGCCCCATGTTTGACATCATCAAACTTTTTTCCAATAATATTATGTATCAACCTCCACGGATGTCAAAACTGCTGCGGAACTAGTGACAGTAGTTCCGCCTAAAATATACCTTTGGTCGTTTCATATAGTATATTGTTGATTTAAACTCCTTTCTCTTCTTGATGTAGATAACTTTAAAGAATCACACATGCCTTTGGCCGTTATCTCCGTAGAGACTTCTTGTAAAACCTCGTAGGAGAGATTCAAGAGAAATGCCTCTGCCATTCTCGTGCAGTTCTCTAAATTGGCCCGCCGTTGTTTCCTCCAGTTTCTTGTCTTCTTCAACACCTCACAACCGTATTGAATAAGTATGACCTCTATTTTGAGACTCCACATTGCAGTTGCCATTCCAATCAAACTTTTGAATCGTCAATTTTGATATCATTATGGTGGCTAAAAATACATCGGGATACATGTTTATTGTGATATATTTAGCATTGTTTTATGGTTGGCCGAAGATGAGGAAAACATATAAGATAAACAACAATAAAGTGGACAGTTAATACAAGAAATTACGTGGTTCGGTCAAAATGACCTACGCCCAACAAGATTGAGGTAGAATTGCTTTAATTTGCACTACTCAACCATCGGTACTCAAGAAATCCCGTCATAGATGAGATTGGATACCTGAGTGTTGAGCTTCGTAAAAAAAATTCAATGCCCATAAGGTGTATATATTCGCAGAGTAACCCCGATCAATGCTATCCAATTGTCAAAGATTGTAAATTTTCTCGAATTAACCACACAACTTTCAGATTCTATAAATAATTCTCCTGGCGAAGGTAATTTTCACTCATTTGCAGCTCTGCATTCAAAATCCGAATCATCTTTGCCCGAAACAAGAAAGATAAAAAATCGAGTAATTTTTTGGGATTTGTTTCAGTTTGCAACGATAACAAAAATCAGAAGTTGTTGTATCTGGGTGACGAGTAAGAATCCAAGAGCACTATAATTCGACGCAGTCGTACGGGAAGCAAACGTGCATAGAAATGATGTTACATCGGAATTATTGTTCAACCTGCGAAACACATTGAAACTTAGAGAACAACAATATAAGACGTAACTCGTGTCTTTGATGGATCGGTGCTGCACCGATTGTTGGGAATGTTCTCTCAAATTTCATTTCGAGGATATTATGATTTAGGATTACGACTCATGCATTTTTCGAATTTGAATAATTTATTTTGAATAAGAATAATAATCAAAGTTTATAATTTAATAGATATTGATTCATAGTATTAATTTATCGACAATTTATGCTAAGAAGATATATAGATAAATAAAATCCGAACACCATGAGTTTAGTCATCGATTCTGTGGAGTACAGAGGACATCGATGAACTATTATTACTAATGTTCAATTAGGCAGAAGTCCGAATCTTCGATAGGTGACCAGATCGATGATTATGACTTGATTGTCGATGTGTCCGAAATGTTAGGAATATGCCATCGGAATGCTGTATGAGGATTAGATGATATATGACATTTGCTGATGTATCCTTCGTTTAATATGTTTCGAATAATCTGGAACATTTATATGTGTGTCATGGAATCACTTTCTATGCCTATAATCTTGATTACTGCAAGAAATCTAACTCGAGCCATGGCAACATACACAGACGCCCCTAAAAACTGGCATTTAAAGGTACACACCAAGTATCTTTATGCACTGCCCCTTGCCCTATGCAGCAGAATTTTAGCAAAAACTATCGACGTTGTAATTGAACTGTCATGTTGTGCCCTGATGGAGAAAGAATGCTCCTCAGACTTATAGCTTTAATTCCTACACAATTTCCGTTAATATTTTGCCCTAAAAAACTATGCTCGATTAAAGTGATCTTCAACACAAGGAAACACATCAACAAAGCCAATTATACTGAAGTGTTATTATAAATATTTCATTGTAAGACTGCTCCACTGATCGACTATTATAAAAAGTAGTGATTTGCTAACATTTTTGTAAGACCGCTCCATGTGTAATTATTCGACATTGTATGATGGTTATTACCATCAACTGTGTAAGACTACTCAACTGAGTAACTGTTGTGATCGGTTATTGTATGACCGTTATTTCCTTCAAATTTGTAAGATTGTTCAACTGAAGAACTGGTGTGATGGATTATTTTATGACTGTGATTACCATTAACTTTGTAAGACTGCTCAACTGAACTACTTTTGTGATTTTTTTATTGACTGTTATTACCATCAACTTTGTAAGACTGTTTAATTCAGTATCTGGTATATATGATAAATTATATGATTGTTATTTATAAAATTGTTGCACGGCTGCTCCATTAATTGCCTATCATGATATATAGCAGTAATACTTATGATAGTGTTGGTGTTGCACGACCGTGCAACTGCATGATAGATTATTGTATGATCGCAAAAAAGTTTACGAAGATATTTCTAAGAAGTCTTACAACATGATGCAACTTTCCATCTTACAAACATATCGTAAAACACTTGGCCATTCAAGCCGTCTTACAATATTTATATATTCACTTGTGTGTGTGTAGGTAGTGTTTGTGCTTGTACCCAGTAGCCTGTTACTGGTTGGATTGCGGAGCTTATCTCCTGCTCACTATGTACATACCTTTTCGCTTATATATATATGGGACATTAAAACCAAAAAAAAAAACATTATTAGCAATTTTACTATTATGTAATATAATTGTCGATTTGTGTCACAACTCACAATCATATGTAACTGAGGTTAATAATAGCTTATGTGCAACGGAACAGTCGTACAACATGAATATCTTTAATAATCTTACCATAATTTTCTATCAATGTCATAGTCGTACAACATTGAGATTCGAAAAAAGTGTTATCGTATTAATTTATCCAAAAAGGCTTTACATATTTAAGTGAATTTTCAAAAGATTACTTTAGAATTGTGTTAATATGATCAAGTTCATATATGTTGATCTTGTGATATATATTGTTTTAAAAATTTATAAAAATGTGTATATATGCATTATATTGTATTTTGTAGAACTGTTGTGAATAAGAAAAACAACTCAAGGGGCAGACCATTGTATTACATTGAGGCAGTTGTAATGCAACTGTTTGACTGTATAATTGAAAGATATACTGTTAATCATATTGTTGTTCTATTACGATATTATAATATACAATATTCAGTCTAGTCTAACATGAGCACTATGTGTTGTAACTTTGGTTTGGCACACACATCTATTAGTTGAAGACCTACACAATGCACACCCAATCTATTAGTTGAAGACCATACAACTCTACCATCAGAGAGGGTGTACCTATGCATATGTTGTATTTGACTATGGTTTGGGTACTTCGTAGACACTTGCCAGACACAGTGTAGGTCTTCAACGGTCATGAGTATTATTATAGAGCTGTTATTTCCTTCAAATACAAGTTTATTAACAATTCCTCAGACATAATCTAAAGAATTGTTAGACAGACTATTTAGAGTCATAATCATTCTGTTCTTATATATTGTAAATATTATTTAGAGTATTTTACTAATCATATGCGAGATGATCAATAACGAGTAATGTACTATTGTGATTGTAAACATATGAAAAAGCGATTTGTACGACTGCTTCACTAATCAATAATATATAATTTAACTGTATGACTGGTAGTAGTTCCCGTGTTGTGCGACTATGCTGCTGTCGATTTCTTAAGTAAGATGAATTTTATTACTAATTGTGCAGGTCTCACTATTGTGCTAGATCATAATCGTGCAAGTTAGACAGTCATACAGTATTACATGCTTACATTAAGAAAAATAGAAATAGTCATACGTTAATATTGTTCATCAGAGCAGTCGTACGTACATGATATTTGAAATATTCTTGTTATGCGTTCTGATTGAGTGTTAGAATTGTTACTACGATTTCAATTAATATTGTAGTTTAAAAAGACGTTTTTTCTGTTAAAGATATTCTTAAAAATAAAGAAACAATTTGCAAGAGTTTTATGATAATTCAGTACCATATTTTTCAGTCTTATGTACACCAAACAACTTATTATTAGAAAATTATTAAATGAAATATACAAATACTTTTTAGAAGAAACCAAATATTGTTGAGTACTTCATGGTAAACTATGTTGAAATGTCATTATTGTCGTCCATGTTGTCTTACTTTATGCTCAATAACTTTATGCCCAATGGTGATGTAACTCGAGGAAGAGCAACTTATAATTGTCCATGTGTGAAAATTGATTGTGTAAGATTTACACCTACCTGTCTTAGACTCTGTCCTTGACTCTTGTTTATTTTCATCGCGTAGCGTGAAAATTGTAGTCGGCGAAGTTTGAACGGATAAGTTGTGTCTGAGTAAGACTGCTGTGCAATACTGTGAATTTGCATGACTGCTTGCCAAAGGTGTGAATGTAGCTTTTGAATACTGCAAGCTTGCAAGAGTGATTCTAACAGCAGTGTAAGGCTGTAAGGTCTCGAAAGAGTGATTACAACATGTGTGACTGTCGCAGCACCGGTGTAAGACTGAGAATTTGCACGATTACAAAATTGCAACACTGCTTGCCAAGTGTGTGATTACAGCTTTGTAAGACTGCAAACTTGCAAGGGTGTTACAAAAGTATCAGACTATAAGATCTCTCAAGACTTATTACAGCAATATAAGATTATTCAAGATACGTAAGCCTGCGAGTATATAAGACTGCATTAACGGCTTTCAAACTGCATGATCTTGAGACTGTACACTAAGATGATCGAACACATTGAATTTCCAAAGTTGGCATCACCCACACTTGTTCCGCAAACATTGTACTAAGATAAGCATCATTTGCATGAAAAGTCTAAGAAAATTGTACCAATCACAAAAATAAATAAATCCAGCCCTACACCCAGTGGAAGAAACTAACAGAACAACCAAACTCTAACTCAAGAAAAAAAAAAGATATTTTGTTGATTTGCAATAAGTTAAATTTTAATAGTCTCGCTACTCCCATCTAAAGATTAATCAAACGCAATAAATGCTACTTATAGAATAAATTGACTTAAAACTAACCTCGACAGCCAAAATATGAGAGTTTCTCCAATTATTATCATTTACTCTTCCGGATATAATTTACAAAAGCTCATATCAGGACTTGCATAACTGGGGTCCGATTTTTATCTTTTCTGCTTCAGACTTGGTCTCTCAGCATTAAGATACCAAGAGGAGGATATCACATATAGTAAGGAATGTGGGAATTGGTCTCATTTCCGTCCTCATCAACCTCGGCATGTGCAAGCCAGTCCTTGCAAGCCTACGACATTAAAGTCGCCGCTCCCTAGACAGTTGTGTTATCTTTCTTGCGGTGCTCATATAACCGTATATAAATTATTACTGCAAACTGATAAAATTAGTTAAGAACAACGTCTAATAATTTGTTGCACCGAAACAGTCGTACAATATGGACAATAGTAGCAATCTTACATTTAACTAAAATAACAATTGATCAATTGTAACACAAAAGGTGTTCAATGCACAATGTAATTAATATAACGCAACAGACAGTCGATCACTTGTCTAGTCGAACAAAGTTAAGGTGGGAAAAAGTCTCACCGTGCATCGAGAATGTAGAAGATCAATTCTAATTGTGCTTTGATTTTATTAGATGTCCTTGTATTTAGGGGCTTTTCTTATATTTGTCATTAGATTAGGACTAGTTAGATATTTATACCAAGTGTGTTTGGTATAAATACTTTATAATCGAACGCAATCAATAGAGAAAGTTTTGGAAATTGATCCGAAAGGCTTGCAATTCAATTTCTAGAGAGAGAAACAATAGTAACTTTCTCACTCTACTCGAGTTCTCTCTCTTGTTCTTCATTTGAGTTTTTCGATCGAATCTTAATGTCAATCATTATCATTGAGTTACTTAGAATTCATGCCTAGGATCATAGAACTGTTAATCGTAGGACCTAACAATTGGTATCAGGGCAGATTCGTTCTGTTTTGAATCGAAAATTGTTAGAATTGGATTGAAAATCTTTTTCTGATTACTGTTCATCGAAGAACAGTTTGGCGCGAAAATTTATTTTCGATCCAATAGCTTAATTCTGTGCTTAATTGACTTGAATTTGATGTTTCTGTGGTCGCTTAAGTGCTAAATGTTGATTGCGATCAGATTTGTAGCTGTTTGAACTTCGTTTTAAGGATTAAATTGATTCTGTGATTTACTGTTTGCGAAGAACATGAAGAACACGTTCTGATTTTGATCGATTTCGACATATTTTGCTTCATAACGTGTCTAATTCCTTGTTCGTGCGTAGTTAGTAAATGATTGCGAGCAATTACCTGAAATTTCACTGTCTAATTCGTTGTTTTTGCTTGAATCTGTGTTAATCGTATTCTGTGATTTTTCTCGATCGTTCTAATTTTTCTCGCTAGGTTTACGATCAGATTAATTTCTCGATCGAAAAACTTAGCGCGAGAATTTCTCTCTATCAGAATACGAAGTCAGCGCTAGAATCGTCAACACTAGAAACGATTTTAGTCAAAAATATTTCTCGAGCATTATTCAGCAAAAATCTTTTTCGAGGAAGACCAATTTTGACTTTGCACGCGTAAACACTTTTTCTCGAAAAACATTTTCGGTCAGACATCTAAAGTTTGACCAATCTAAAATCATTTACACGCGAGAAACTTTTCTAGTCAACAGATTTATTTTGACTTGTCGAGAAACTCACTAACGTACTGTATCTTTACGATCGAAATAAATTTACGATCCGGAAATTTTTCTCGACCGAACGATTTTGGGCAATTTATTTCTCTCGAAAAATATTTCACTGACAGACATTCTCACACGAGAACAATACACATTAGATACTATTTCGACGAAATTTTGTTTCAATCAAACTTTAAAGATTGAATCGAAAATAATTCTCGAACTATTTTACGAATCAAACGCTACTAACGAACTTTGTCACTTGTGAAGCACATTACATCTTCTTCAAACCTTCAAAACACTTAATGAAGATCCTTCAACAACTCTACTACAAAACAAGATGGATGCATACTCGCTTCGAAATGACAATCGTCCGCCGATCTTTCTACGTGGCGAATACACCGTTTGGAGAAGCCGCTTCCTCAATTTCATAGCTTTGAAAGATCAAACTGAAAATTACTGAGTTCACTAGAAGTGGGACCCGCACAGTTTTGGGTTAATATCCCCGGTGATGACACATTGACTCCTCAAATTCCCGCATCTAGGCGACTGAAGGAGCCTAGGGAGTATTTTATTGAGGAGAGGGCACGAGCCAAGGCTGATCTAGTAGCCATGAATACTCTTATGCAGGGAATCCCCAACGACATATATAGACAGATTGATAGCCTTTCATCGGCTAAAGGAATGTGGGACGAACTGCATAGGATGATGCAGAGGACGGAAGTCGGCATAAAGGCCAAAAAGGCAAATATCCTCACTGCTTACGATTCCTTCAAAGCAAAGCCGGAGGATAGTCTATATGAGATCTACCAAAGATACCTCACTCTTCTCAACGAGATGAGGAAGATAGAAATCACGAAGACCAACATGGAGACAAACATCATATTTCTCTTTTTCCTGCCCGCGGAATGGAAAAAGATATCCACTCAAATTCGACATAATTAAGATCTAGAGGAGCTGGATATCCATGCCGTGTTTGACAATCTCGCACAACATGAGGATGATATAAGCGAGATTGAAAAGGAGCAGAAGGGCAAACAGATCGAAGACACTGTTGCCTTAGTCTCAGAGAAGAGGAGCTCAAAGCTAAGAAAAGAAAAGATCGTTAGGCCTTTTTCACCTTCAGAGTCGGAAGAAGAATCGGACTCCGACGTTGAGCCAAAAGATGATGAACAAGAAGTACTTCAAGACGAAGTCTTCAACCTCAGCCAAAAGACTTCGGACTACAAGCTCAAAAAACAAAGAACGTGCACCAGAGAGCTCCAAAGTCAAGAACCCAAAAGAGGCTAACAAATGCTTCAACTGTGGCAAGCCAGGTCACTTTGCCAGAGAGTGCACTCTTCCAAATAAGAGAGATGCCACCTACTACTCCAG
Source organism: Craterostigma plantagineum (assembly GCA_027422505.1). Classification (NCBI taxonomy): domain Eukaryota; kingdom Viridiplantae; phylum Streptophyta; class Magnoliopsida; order Lamiales; family Linderniaceae; genus Craterostigma; species Craterostigma plantagineum. The sequence goes on from JAPQWV010000025.1 coordinate 9,715,244, forward strand.
GAAGCTCCAATTGACTAAACAGAAGGTAGCTGGAGTAGCTCTCATGGCCGAACAAGACCAATGGCTCGAGGACACGTCGAGCTCTGATGAAGAAAATTTAGCTCTCATGGCCCGTCTCGACAATGAATCAGATGCCGAAACCGCCAATCAAACGGGAGACGAGAACGCATCCGCCTCTTCACAAGAGGTAGACCTCTCTTCCACATTATTGACCATGTTAGAATCGTATAAAATAGAATACGCTAACATGAAACATGAGCAGAAATGTATAAAGGAAGTGGAAGACAAATTGTCTAGGTCCAAAGAGAAGATCACTAGTCTCGAATCCGAACTTAGAAGCTCCCATACGAGATAGAGGAACTGACTAAGAGCTTACATTCTAGGGAGACCAGTTCATCTAAGACAGAGCAGTATAGTGTGAAGATTAAAGAATTGGAGGATAGGCTAGCAAATAACTACAATTGTTTGGTTAGGAATCTCAATGAGAAAGCAACCCTCAATTGTAGGATAACCGAAGCTACCACTACGATTACTAACTTAGAAGTCCAATTAGAAGAATCAAATGCAAAAGTTAGTAAACTTGGTGTAGAATTAGATGCTTGTCAAGTCTCCAAAATTACAATAGAAAATAACTATGCTTTGTTAGGGGAAGAACGGAAGAAGTTATATACTAAGGTTAAAAAGTTAGAGGATCTTCTTGTTAGATGGGGACAGACTGAACAGACAATATTTTTTAAATCAACCCATGGACTTAGAATTTTATGATTATAAATTTGGCTTAGGCTTTGAGAACCCACGGTGTTTGTCGAAGGTTGATTGTAAGCAACTTTACGACATTCAATACATGGGTTTAGGATTAACAGATCTTATGATTTTTTACTAATGCTAAAGAAATAGATGCTTTAGAAGAAACCAAAAGACAAGCCAAGACTAGGGTTGAAATTCCCTTCTCCTACACCGAATTGAACTGAAGCTACAACATTAGGGAACTTTCCAAAGGTTGGAGTCTTGAGTCAATTAAACTACCTGAAGATCTTTCCATTAAAGAAGAAGCACAAAATCATCATTCTAAAAATTCACTCTATATACCCCCTATTGTTAGGAAAATAGAGTAGTTAAGATGTTCATTAGAAATAGAACGAGAGAATTTTGAAGCTGAAAAGAAAAAGTTCCTAAATGAGATTGAGAATCTCAAAGCTTCTTCAACATCCCAAACAAATTCCCACGCAATTCCAAAAAGCGTGAAAATTGAAAAAGCGCCTTCAGTAGATCATAAACGTATTATTAAAAGTGCTAAGCCTAACACTATTTCACCTACGTCTACAGGTGGCGTAGGGCCAACACTAGATACGAAGGCGTGGGTGACTAGAATAAAAATAGAGGAGTCAATAGATTCGAATGTTTCCAATATCGTTTCTCCTTCTGCAAAAATAAAAGACACTCGGAAAAATAAAAGAGTCATTTCCTCGTTTCAAATAATTGCTTCTACACACTCCCTCAAACCAATTACACTTAGAAGCACTAATTTCGAAATAGGCTCCACATCGAAAACAAAAATTAATAATTCTAAGACAAATGCATCTAGGATGACACGTAGGAAACAAGATCCAGCCATTAAAAAGGCATATAGCGTTCTCTCACCTAAGGTATCCCGTAAAAATAGAATCTCCCAAACACCTTAGGCGACTATCCAAAGAAAAGATATTTTCCTCACTCAAGCCTACTCATGCATTTGCTCGAGCTGAAATTAAACTTCCTGCCCGGTTCAACCCACTTGGTTTCCTAAGACACCTCCTAAGAAGACAAAAGCCACAAAGGCTAAGTCTCCTAAAGCCAAACCCAAAGTTACTTCCTTGAAGGCAACTTGGATCGCTAAAGTTCATACCGAAAATAACTTAGGAATCATATCAGAACCAAAATCTAAATCTGCTAATCTGAGAGGACCCATTTTTAAGTGGGTACCTAAAGCTTTCTAAATTGTTTTTGCAGATCCATCATGTGTGGTACCTTGACTCTGGTTGCTCCTCACACATGACGGGAAATCAAGAGCTGCTGAGCAACTATCAAGACCGACTGAATGGAAAAGTCAGGTTTGGAAACAACGATTCAGCCCCGATTCTAGGACTTTGGGATATCATTCTGGAGAATCTAACTATAAAAGATGTCTCCTACGTCGAAGGCCTCCGCCATAACTTGTTTAGCATAGGCCAGTTCTTTGACAAAGGGTTCCAGGTGGTCTTTCATGCTGATCGGCGCAGAATTTTGGATAGTCAGGACACAGAACTCCTTCAAGGACTTCGGAAATCAAATCTATACACGATAAACCTGACGTCCGTGCGGCCCTCGACAGCTGTTTGCCTCATTTCACAAACTGTAATTCAGAGGATCAGCTTATGGCATCAACGCATGTCTCATCTCAACATCAAAGCTCTTCAACATCTCTCAACAAAAAAGTTGGTTAACGGTCTTCCAACTATAACTTTACAAAAAGAGCATCAATGTTCGGCGTGCCAATTAGGAAAAATGAAGCGAGCATCGCATCATATCAAACAAGTGGCCTCTACTTCATGTCCTCTGGACTGCTACATATGGACCTCTGTGGACCGATGAAGACACAGAGCATAAATGGACGCAAGTATCTGCTGGTCATAGTCGATGACTACTCTCGCGACACATGGACAAGGTTCCTCCAAACAAAAGATGAGACAGGGGACTTGATCGTCAATTTCGTGAACTCTACTCAAAATTTACTGCAGCAGACTATCCAAGTCATTCGAACAGACAACGACACTGAGTTCAAGAACAAAATTCTCAGTGATTTTTATCAAAAACTTGGAATAAGTCAACAATTCTCAACCGCCAAGACTTCTCAACAGAATGGGATAGTCGAACGAAAGAACAGAACTTTAGTGGAAGCAGCACGTATGATGTTAATTCACTCAGGCCTTCCACATTTCCTATGGGCTGAAGCAGTAAACACCGCCTGTTTCACTCAAAACAGGACGATTGTTCACAGGCGCTTCGACAAGACTCCGTACGAAATTATCAACAAACGAGTACCCAACATCTCTTTCTTCAAAGTTCGGGTGCAAGTGCTTTGTGGCGAACGACAGAGAGCACCGTGCTAAGTTCGACCCTAAAGCAGTCGAAGCCACTTTCGTCGGGTATTCTTCAACCTCAAGAGCGTACAGGGTATATATCAAGTCCAATCGCACGATCAAAGAAAGCTACAATGTCAATTTCCACAAAGTGGCAGAAATGGCTTCTGGTCACTTTAGTCCAGGACCCGTGCTCAACCCGATGGCTCCTGCACACCTCAGTTCAGGACCCGTACCTAACCAGATACCTTCTGAATATCACACTTCAGAACCTGTTATCACTGGTGTGTTGGCACAAGACCAACAGAAGATGGCAACAACTCCGAATTCAACGTCAGAAGAAGCAATGACACTTGCATTAGACGATTTGGACTCTCTCTTCGAGCCAGTATATCGGTCACACACTGCTACACCTATAGTGGATTCTCCACCCGACGAGACCGACGTACCAAGTGCTTCTCACGTCCCTACCTCACTCGATTCAGAATTGCCACAGAATAATGAAGAACCTACAGTGGTTATTGAGGAAGAATCATCAGAGACTATCGTTCCAAGTGCAGAATTGGAACTTCCTCAAACAATTGATCAATCGGAGACTATAGGAAATCTAGACCCACAGATGGCTGATGCATCGACTTCAGCCTTGCCTCATGAGCGCAAGTGGACTGGAGGTCACCTGGTTGATCAGATAATTGGCGATCCTTCAGATGGAGTGAGAACACGTCGTCAACACAGTCTCTTCAGCTGCTTCTTAAGTAAAAATGAGCCTACCAAGGTAGCAGACGCACTTCAAGACCCGGATTGGGTAATAGCGATGCATGAGGAAATTCATCAATTCGAACGTCTTCAAGTGTGGACCTTAGTACCCCGTCCGCATGGAAAAACAATTGTCGGAACTAAATGGGTATTCAAAAACAAGAAGAATGAAGATGGTGAAGTGATCCGGAACAAAGCAAGGCTAGTTGCGAAGGGATACAATCAACAGGAAGGCATCGACTACGACGAGACATATGCTCCTGTTGCCCGAATCGAAGCTATCCGCCTTCTTTTAGCTTATGCGGCTCACAAAGACTTCATAGTCTATCAAATGGATGTTAAGACCGCCTTTCTCAATGGCGTTTTAAAAGAAGAAATCTACGTCGCTCAGCTGGAAGGCTTCGTTGATCAAGAACATCCCGATCACGTCTATCGTTTGGACAAAGCTCTCTACGGACTAAAACAAGCCCCTCGTACTTGGTACGATTTCTTGAGTGAATTCCTCGTGAAGTCTGAGGAACGATAGACACAACCCTCTTCATCAAATGGCAAGACAAAGATCTGATGGTCGTCCAAGTATATGTCGACGACATCATCTTTGGATCAACTAATCCACGGCTTTGTACGAAGTTTGGAGATCTAATGAAAAGCAAGTTTGCAATGAGTCACATGGGAGAGATGCAGTTCTTTTTAGGACTACAAGTCAGGCAACTCGAAGATGAGATTTTCATCAGTCAGACAAAATACATCTAGGATATTCTGAAGAAATTCCATCAAGATCAGAGCGAGCCTCTCAACACTCCTATGTCACCAAGCTGCAAGTTGGATGCCGATCCCTCTGGCAAGTCGGTCGACGTCACATTGTATCGCTGCATCATTGGATCTCTTCTCTACCTCACTTCAAGCCAGCCGGATATCCTGTATGCCACCTGTTTATGTGCCCGTTTTCAAGCCGATCCTAAAGAATCCCATATGCTCGCGGTTAAAAGGATTCTGCGTTACCTTAAGGGCACTTCTACCCTTGGACTATGGTATCCAAAGGGTACGAATTTCAAACTTATCGGCTATACTGACGCTGATTATGCAGGTTGCCGAATGGATAGGAAAAGCACGTCCGGTGGTGCTCAATTTCTAGGCGAAAAGCTGGTCTGCTGGTCCTCTAAAAAGCAGAACTGTGTGTCAACTTCGACGGCCGAAGCGGAATACGTGGCTGCCGTCAGTTGGTGCTCCCAGATGCTGTGGATGCGGACTCAGCTTCGCGACTATGGGTACAATTTAAATAATATACCCATATATAGTGATAGTCAAAGTGCCATAGCTATTACTTGCAATCCTGTTCATCACTCACGCACAAAACACATAGACATTAGATATCACTTTATCAAAGATCATGTAGAAAAAGGCACTATAGATATGTATTTCGTGAACACGGAGTACCAACTAGCTGACATTTTCACCAAGGCATTGGATGAAAAACGGTTTCAATTCCTTGTCGAAAAATTAGGCATGTTGAATCTTCCATAATATGTGCTTTACCTGATCTTCTGTGCTACTAAATGTTCTATGCTATGTGTTTTCTTTGCTTATATGCTTTATCTTGCGTGAAATAAATAAAAATAAATAAATAAAGACACTATAAATATATATAATATTAGGGGAATGACGAAATCCTTTAGGATGCTTTGATCTAAAGTCACTTAGAATTTTACCCCGACATGCGATCGATTTAATTGCTTTATTTTGTCAGTCTAAGTCGCATTCTTGTGTCTAAAGGTCATTAGGTTGCTCCACTAGACACAAAGCCACTATACATATGTAAGGATTCTAGCCTTGTTATTTTCCTTTCTTTGGATCTATTTCTCGAGTGAGTCACACATCAATTACTTGTCTTAACTAGTGATACTTGGCTTCATACTCATCTTGCCTTAGATCGTTAGGAAAATGATAACGGCGCTTAGGTTATTCCTCACTCGGCCTTTTAAAATTTTTCCCTCACATTAGCCCTTAGTCATCCACTTTGAGCCTTCTCCGATGTCCTTTTCTTCATTTGAATCCCATTCCTAGCCCTCAACTGTATTCTATACTCTTTGGATGGTTGTTCAAACGATAAAAGGAGGGGAGGAAAAAAAAAGAGAAGAAGAAAGAAGAAAAGAGGATGATGTCAAAAGAAGGCATTGCTCAACGCGCAAAACGAGAATTCGAACACACACTGAAGGTGCGATTTACACACACACGAGCGAGCTGATAAGAAGCCTGTTATATTGGCCCCGTGGACTCCATGGAGACCCGGGACAGGGTGTTACAGGAGGAAGTGACTCAATTTGATAAGAAGCCTGTTATATTGGCCCCATGGACTCCAAGCACACAGTTCAAGAGGGGGGAGGTAGAGAAAGTACCTATATGGGTCCAATTTCCACATCTAGAGCTAAAGTATTGGGGTGCGAAGAGTCTGAGCAAACTAGCTAGCCTTGTGGGAAACCCCATAATGGCCGATGGGGTTACAGAGAGGAAGGAACGGATACAGTATGCAAGAGTACTGGTTGAAATTGAACTGAAGCGGGAACTGAAGGAGACCATCTCCTACATTAATGAACATGGCCAACTCAGTGAGCAAAAAGTGATGTATGAATGGAAACCTATCAAGTGTGGGAAATGTGGCATGTATGGGCATGAAATGGAGGTGTGTAGGAAAATAGGGGGACCGCAAGAAAGGTGGGTACAGAAGAAGGGGGACATGGTAGACAATAAAAAAGCTGAGGAACTGCCAAGCAAGGATGTAGCACAAACTGATACTGAACAAGAGGACCAGACTGGTACTGACCCCAAGGACCAGACTGAAAGGCTGGAGAGGATGGAGTCACTATATCAGCAGGGGAGGCAGAAGGATAAGGAGGGAAATGATGGATGGCTCAGACAAGGCAAAAGAGGAACACAGAAAGAACATGAGAAAGGTGAGAGTGGGAACACTAGCCGAGAACAGGGTAAAAGTTCCAAGTCTCTACTGCAGAGGTTTGGGACATCCCCCCGTCATGGATAGCTCCCTGATGTGGAATGTGAGGGGTATGAATACCCCTCACAAACAAGCTGAGATTAGTCTGCTGTGTAAAAAACTGCAGATTAACCTAGCTTGTCTGGTTGAGACCAAAATAAAGGAAAGTAACATGGAGGTGATGATGGATAGGTGTTTTAGAGGGTGGAACCAGGTGACAAATCTGGAGTGCCATCACAATGGGAGAATCGTAGTGGTATGGCAGAAGGAGTGGGATATGAGTGTAATAAAGAAAACTGATCAGTTGGTACATATGAAGTGCTCCAGACGAAGAGATGAATTCATGATGACTTGTGCGTATGGACATAACAACATTACCCAGAGGCTGGAATTGTGGCAGGAACTCAGAGGATTGAATCAAGCTAGGTTACCCTGGTTAGTTTGGTGAGATTTTAACAATGTCTTGAACATGGGGGATAGGATCGGGGGAGCACCTGTACTTCCTTCTGAATGTGAAGGACTTAGGGAATGTTTAAGGGACTGTGAACTTATGGAAATCAGAAGGAAGGGAAATAAATTCACCTGGACCAACAAACAAAGTCAGGAAACCAGAGTTTGGAGCTGCATTGATTGGGTTTTTGTTAACATACCTTGGGTTGATAAGTATCCTGATATAGAGGCTCATATACTGGAGGAAAGTATCTCGGATCATACACCTATCTTTCTCAGGAAGGTGGGATCCCAGTGGCATATCAAGAAGAGCTTCAAGTTTCAAAACATGTGGGCAGATGCACCACAATTTCTGGAGCTGGTATCCGATGTTTGGAAGAGCAGATATGATGGAGGATGTGAATGGAAGCTGATCCAGAAATTGAAGGACTTGAGAGGCCCTCTCAAAGAGCTAAATAGAACTCAGTTCCCGGATATAGTGAATTCTGTGGAATGGAGCAGGCTGAGGTTGAAAGAAGCACAAGAGAAGCTGCATAAGAATCCCCTAAATATGGCATTGATACAGGAAGAGAAGGATTGTGCCACAGAGCTTGAGAAGTTGAGTAAAGCTGCAACAAAATTCCTAGCACAAAAGGCAAAAGCTACTTGGATGTCACAAGGAGACAGAAACACAAAATACTTCCATGACTTGGTAAAACAAAGGGCAGCCCGAAACAGAATATCTTCTATATATACTGAGACAGGGCAATTACTTGATCAACCAGAGGATATAGTTGCACATATGGTGGAATACTATGAGGGGATTCTGGGCACTAAAATGGAGCAAATAAATGAGGTAGAGGATGAGGTTATAAAACAAGGCAGAGTGCTGACTATTGAGGAGCAGAAGGTAATGATAAGACCTTTCAGCAAGGCTGAAATTAAACAAGCTCTATTCACTATACCTAGTGACAAGGCACCGGGGCCGGATGGGTATAATAGTGAATTCTACAAGAAGGCTTGGGTAGTAGTGGCGGAAAATATCACTCAGGTGATTCAGACTTTCTTCCAGAAAAACCAGTTGATGAAAACTCTCAACAAAACTGCAATTACTTTGATCCCCAAGGTAGATAATCCCAGTTATGCCAGGGAGTACAGACCTATATCCTGCTGCAATACTATCTATAAATGTATATCCAAGCTCATATGTTCAAGAATTAGAGCAGTATTACCTGAAATAGTACAGGATAACCAAGGAGCCTTTGTTCCAGGGAGATGCATTGCACACAATATTCTCCTAACCCAAGAGCTGCTGAGAATGTATAGAAGAGGAGCTGCTTCACCTAGATGTTTGATGAAGATTGATTTGAAAAAGCCTATGACATGATAGAATGGAAGTTCATAATCAGATTATTGCAGAAATTGAAGTTCCCTGTAAAAATGGTGGCTTGGATTGAGGAATGCATAACCACGGTTTCCTACCAACTTTCTATCAATGGAGCCTTGGAAGGGAATATAAAAGGAGCTAGGGGGATTAGACAAGGAGACCCCATGTCACCATTGCTATTTGTATTGGTCATGGAATATCTGTCAAGGAAGCTACGGCTGACAGCTTCTGCGGCAGAATTCAGATACCATCCATTGTGTAAGCAGCTGGGTATAGTTAATTTGTGCTTTGCAGATGATCTAATCATCCTATGCAAAGCTCAAAGGAGGTCTATTATAATGATAATTGAGAGTTTGAACCAATATCAGATTACTACGGGGCTGGAGGCAAATAACAGCAAGTCATCCATATACATTGCTGGTGTGTCAGTTACTGCCAGGCAAGAGCTGATTGATATAACAGGGTTCACTGAAGGCAAGTTCCCTATGAGGTACCTCGGGGTGCCCATATCACCTACCAAGTGGAGCAGAACCGACTGTCAAGAGCTGGTGGACAGAATTGTCAAGCGCATTAACTGTTGGACTACGAGGCATCTGTCTTATGCGGGCAGATGCTGCCTTATAAACTCTGTATTGCTGTCTATCCATGGTTATTGGGGGTCCATATTTGTACTACCTAGAAGTGTGGTTAAGCTTGTAGACAAAAAATGTAGAGAGTTCCTATGGGGCAGGTCTGAGAGGGGCTCAGTACAGGCATTGGTAGCATGGGATTTGGTGTGCAGAAGGAAAAGCTGTGGAGGCCTGAACATTAAGAATTGCGGGGACTGGAACTATGCTTGCATTGGGAGGCTACTGTGGGATATTGCGGGGAAAAAGGATTGTCTTTGGATCCGGTGGTTGGATGGAGTATATCTGCAAGGTGGGGATTTTTGGGCATATAATGCACCGAAGGATTGTAGCTGGACATGGAGGAAACTGAACAAGATCAAGGAGCTATTCAGCTATAGATGTGAGCAGGGGCGATGGCTTGCAACAGAGCATGGAAGATACACAACTACTTCAGCTTATAACTGGCTGGGCAGAGACAGGGTGAGGAAGTTCGAACTAGCTGAGGCCGTATGAAATAGATGGTTTGTTCCTAAGCATGTTGTGGTGCTTTGGTTGATAGTTCATGGCAGAATTTTAACTCGCGACAGATTACAGCAGTGGGGTGTTGTGATGCAAGACTCGAAGTGTCTTTTATGTAGAAATGAAGAGGAAACTATCAGTCATATTTTTATGGTATGTGAATTTAGCCAAGTAATCAAAGAAAGTATTCAGAACTGGATTAACTCGCGTATAGCAGATGAGTTGGAGGGAGTGAAAAGATTAACGAAACAGTTGGGAAAGCGAAAAAGTAAGGTCTGCAAGGTGAAGATTATGATTATTACAGCAATGCTATATCTGATTTGGAATGAAAGAAATCGAAGATTGCATGGGGAAACTCCGAGGCCAGAGGCAGAAGTGGTGAGAGCAGTTCAGCGAGTGGCAATTGATCATATTAGCAGTTTGAGGATATTACATTCTAGGAAGGATGAACAGGTATTTCTACAGCGCCTACTATGTTAGCATAGTGTGTTGATTTAGGATGTTGAGCTAACCAATGTAATGTGTTGAACCATTTTGTTCATGTGGTAATGATAACTCCTTACCAAAAAAAAAAAAAAAATCAGACCAAAGGAACCTGCCTTCCGACTATTTCTTAGAAGGTGGCATGGATCCTGCTGTGAACTTCTCCAACGATAATCTCGTAAGCTCATCAGAACGGCTGGAAAGAGGAGCACCATGAAGTGAACTTCTCCAACGATAATCCGGTCTTATATCGGGAAACGAGAAGAGGAGCGCAGCCTTGGGTACGAATTCCATAACCGTGAACTTTTCCAAAAGGATAATCTCTGAAACTTCTCTAGGGATTAAGAGAAGAGGAGCACGGTATCGGCCCGAGAACCAACAAGAAGAACTTCGCCTACGATAATCTCCTATAGCCTCGTGGAGAAGCGGAGCTTCAGCTTGAGCATAGCATAAAAAAGGATAGTCTTAAAAGAAAAAGAGGGAGAAAAGATTGAAAAGAAGAAAGACGCAAAAGGAGACGGACGTAGAAATGGAAGATGATGAAGAGATAAGCTCACTTTCCTCTAAATACCTTCCCTTCTAAGTCCTAGCCAAACTAAAATCCGTACAACCCTTTAATTCCAATCGACGGTCTCTCGCTTAGGTGAAATGATTAAAAATGCCTCGATCACAGGTAAATTGACTTAAAATTGCTTGTGTTGACTTGAGTGATATAAATATAAAAATCCCAAGTTAAAAATAATTGAGTGCTAGAGCGAACCTAGTGAGAGTTGTCGAAATGGACCAGTCTATGAACTTCGGACTTTAGTTTGACGACATGACTTGACGGCACTTTCTTCTTTCAAATGTCTCGTAAAATATTAGGTGTGATGATTGATCGAAGCAAAATAATCTGACCCCATACTATAATAGTAAAAAAAAAAAAAAACGTGAAAGGAAAAATTTCGCACATTCTCACATGAAATATTATGTTTCATATGCGTTGAATTGAATAAATGCGAATTTATTTTGTTGTCGCACATTCTAAATGTAATTTCAGATTGCAATAGTACTGAATTGTTTAAAATGGTATAAATTTTTCATTGCTCTTACCCTTACGCAATATCTTCAATACATTTTTTGGGGACCATGTATATGTGCTTACTAGGTATATTGCGTATTTTATGCTCGTTACTTGAATTGATTTCATATGTTTGCATGTTAAGTCAATTCTTACGCATTATTTGAGGGGGAGTAAATATAAAAATCGTGCATTAGCTTTAAATATTTTTGACGTTTTTCTCTAAGTATTTCAGATTTTCAAACAAAATAAAGGAGTGAGACGTCGACACTACAAGACAAGGAACTATTGTCACAGACCAAATATTTCAAAGGAAAACATGCCAAAAATAATTGTTGATTAACTCTATTATTTCTAACGTTTTTTTCTCTAAGTGGTACAGATTTTTTTTTCTGCCAGGGGAGCTAGACGTTACTACACGGAAAATCTAGGGAGTTAATTGCATTTATTTTAATTCTGAGGGGGAGCATTACAATGTGATTTTATTTAAAATAGGGATCAATCTGAAAATTTTTAGAAGTACTTACAATCGAGAAAGTGGATATAAGAATTAATTCGCAATCATATGTTTCTCGATCGTAAACAGTATTGGTAACGATTTTTGATTAGCCGCGATAATTTGCGATCGAAAAATTGAATTGAAGAGCAATTTTCGAATCAAAAATTTCTCGAGCGCAAATAGTAATAGGCCTGATCCATTTAATCGCAAAATGTTAAATCGCAAACCCAACATTGACTTACAGCGAGTTAATAAAAGTTCACTTTTTGGTCAGTCGAAAAACTTTTTCTCACGCAACCCTAAATCGCAAAAATTTGTTTCTCGAAAAACTTTCACAGACATTTCAAAATTCTCAAAAATCTTTCGATTTTCAACACCAAATTGTCTGTTTAAGGTAGAAATGAGATTCATTTGACATTTGCGTGCGATTTAACTCCTTTAGCATCTGCATTTTGTAGTTTTTCGCGTGATTAGGATTAGATTCTCGACTGTTCTTCAAACTGAGAAAACCGTATACTATTTTATAGTGGTTACGAGTTTTATCTGGGTTAATGCCTGCACTTAAGATAGTTTCGATGTTTTTTTTATGAATCTGGTAGTTTAAACTTTCGAAAAATCTGCATCTTAGACCACTAAGTTGAGTTTTGATAGAAACTGGGTATTTGAATGTTTGAAGCCATCGAAGAACTTTGTCGATCGCAAAGAGTCTTAATTGAATTCCGATTCAATTGAGATACTGTTTGTATGGAATTAGTTTTCGATCGCTAAATTCTGACTTAGTCGTTAAGAAAGAAGAGTTTGACCGACAAATCACTTACCATCGAGAAATCTAGTTAGGATTTTCTGCGAGCGAAAAATTTAAGCGCTGAATAGACAATTTAGATGCAAATTAGATCGAGCGTAAAACTTACTATCGCAAAATAGAATTTTCGATTTCATTTTATTTCTGTCGCAAAAATTTAGCCGCGAAAAATTAATTTTTCAACGCTTAATTTTTCGATCGTAAAATTCGCCGCTTAGGATTTAATTGATCGAAAATTTCTCGACGATCGACTTAGATTTTCGTTGACTAATTTCTCGATAGAAAAATATCGCAGCGAAAATTTTACTTAGGATCGAAAATCACGTACTGCTCGACAAATTTCAAATCGAAAAATTTTATTCAATCGAGGAAAATTTTTCGATAGTATATTTACCTGAGAAATAATTTCTCGATCGTAAATTTACGCGGAATTTTTCTCGATCGTAAAATTGATCGGCTACAGTCTCACGATTCCAACTTCAACACTTAGAAGATTTTTTTCTAAGTCTTTTACACTGTAGCGAACATTAAGCGAATAAAAATTTTTTCGATCGCAAAAATTAAACGGAGTTATTTCAATTGAAATCAATGCATAGGAAATCAATTTGAAATCAAATTTTTCGAGCGTAAAATATCTCGGCACGAACAGTGACATTTTCCACGATCAAACACTTAGAAAATTTCGAACTCTTTTCACGCGATTATATGTTTAATTCGAAATTACAATCATGCCATTACATTTTTTTTAAAATCAAGTATCCTATATGCATGCTATACGATTTCAATTCAATATTCATCAAACATGTCATGACTTGATACGATATTATAGTTTGATGAAATTAAATCAATTTTCGACTAAAATTAAATTTATGAACTAATGAACTTTTATATCTCTTATTTTTCAGATGGATCGCTATCCTCGTTATAATCACATATACGACCACAACCTGTACCAGAAGGTCCAGGATACAAATTTTCAACTCGATCTGACCACCTTTCGGTGTCCAGATGATATTATCATATCAATTCTGCAAGGCCACCCCATCTGGCATGCATTGACTATCACCGCCTCGGTGCCAATGGTCTATCTCCCGCAATTCTGGGGATGCATTCAAGGAGCAGTGGAAAATGTGGCCTTCTCCTTCTCAACTGTGATTGGGACGCGACACATTAATATGAAAAAGAACCAGTTCGGGATGATTCTGGACTTGCCATACAACGCAAACTACGACCCGCTCCCATCAGACGCAGAAATGGTGCATGATTTCATGCAGATGGGATATCAACCGCAGCTCACCAAGCTAGCTCAGGTCCAGAGCAGCGGTATCCCTCATCCGTGGAAGGCACTGTTCGGGATCGTGAACAAGTGTCTATCGCCCAAGCATACAGGATTTGATAAGGGCAACGGCAACATTCTGCAGATTTTCCACGGAATCGCATTCTCCAGAAACTATGATTTCACGCAGCTGATCTGGAATGATCTTGCAGACCAGATCAGGCAAAAGGAGAATAAGAGATCGAAGAACGTGCCCTACGCTCGGTGGTTTGATGTAATCATCAGGGAACTCATAGAGTTGCACGAGTCCATCCCTCGTCTACCTCCTGGAGGAAATTATCAACCACCAAGGCTCAAATTCTTCCATAATCCACGGCTCACGGACTTGGACCAACCGTCGATGCCGATTCCTTTTGAGCTGCTACGTCTCGCCGATCCCCAGGGAGACGTGTATCGAGCTTACTGCCGGGAGAATCACCTCACCGAGGAGCTGATTCGAGGACCCCCGACAGATTTTGGAGTTAGCCCTCCCCAACCGCAACACCAACCAAGCCCTGAGGACACGATGATATATGTTGTCGCTCAGGAGCTTCAACAGGAGTCTTTTTTGGTCGAAGAGCAAATGCCCGACGTAGATGATACACTAATAGACGTCGTGGCTTCTGAGATGGCGCTCGAGGCTCCTGAACACGAATATCAGGTGAAGGTGCCCGTACATGTAGGCGTGCTCCAAGAGCCTATTGAGGAGGTTCTACTTCAGGAGGCACAGCCCGAAGCGGAAACGGGGCGCAACTCACCACCTGAGATGACGAAACACGCCGGTGAGGAAGAAGCAAGAGAACCGACACCTCACACTGTTCCTCGTCAGACACTGAGTCTGATGAGGAGATCCAAATTATAAGACGGACTCCACGTCGACTGAGCTTTCAGATCGAGTCCCTCTTCACCGTCGTCTCCACCACGTCAGACACGCCGCTTGTCATACCTTCTAGGGCTGAGGACCCTTCATCGCTCAATCTAGAGCCACAGCACACTATTACAGTGGCGGTCGGGGCCGAGGATCAGACTATCACTACCGACCTCGATGTCGAAATGTCTGACGTACATGTTCAATCTGAGCCTGTCACAACATCTATAGACGCGAATCTTCTAGATTCAAGTCGAGGATTGGATGAAAGTCTCATACAGTCTCCCACACCTTTTGTGACGAACGAGCAATTCCAGGCAGCTCTCTCTGCCGCTGTACAATCCATGGAAGACAAGATCATGGAGAGAGTACTCCACGCCATCGAGACATCCCGCAGAGATACCGGGAAAGCACCTGTCTCTGAAGGCCCTTCGTCATAAACCAACCTCACACCCCCACAACCCACACCCACCGACCTTTTAGCCACTTCCTCCATCCTCATCAACCCATACACCATACCCTTAACCGAGCTCCACGACATCCTACTCGCCCGCCTGATCGGCCTCTCCATCCGGTCGCCTCAAGAAGAATCCCTTTATAGGCGATTGGTGGATCATCCTGAGCCACCTACTGAAACTTGATGAGGCCAAAGCTCCCACTCAAGACGCAGACATGACGATCCTGACCATCAGGACCCTCATGAGGGGGAGAAGAGGCCACGGACATCTACGAGTGGTCAAGAACAAGGCCAAGGCTCGGGCTCTGTGCAGACAAGAACTAAAGCCGGAGAAACCTCACAACCCACTACACAACCCACCACCACCACGCACCGCACACGACCTCTAAGCCCATTCTACCAATCCACCATCAGAACGGCTCCGTCGACCCCATCCACCCCAACGACCTTTACAAGCTCCTTGCTACCAGAAGAATAAGCAAGTGCCGCGATGCTCATAGCCCTAGCAGCTACTCCCTCGGTCGCTCCACACCAACCGGGCGCCTCAGGACATGGCGTCAATCCATACGAGGCTCTGGACAAATACATCTTCGAAGGACAGTGGATGACACATTCCATGCTCGAGGAGCATCAAAGACAACGGCTTCAGGACGTTCGGAATTTCCTACAACAAGCCTCCATAGACCTCGTGATCATAGAAGACAACGAGCTTCAGGAAGGTGAAGACTGCCAACAAGAAATCCCAAGGCTACCAGAGTTGATCGCGCAACGAGCGGTTTCCCCCACAAGACAAATGCCAGGGACCGTTCGGATCGACACGCCGTGGGAGAACATCCAAATAGAAATCCCTTTCTTTAAAGAAGTTCGTGAAAACATTTGGAGGTCACCGGAGAGAGTTAAGAAGCCGAACGAGTTCGAGCTGAGAGGGATCTCTCACTGGGATCAGCAGAAGAGGATGACCTACCTCTGGATGCTGACCAAACTTGGACCTGATGTAAGGTTGGGGATGACTAAAGAACAAGTCAAGAGCCACTATAAGAGTCTCTCCCCAATATGCCAACTACTCAGCGTATACTGTGCAAAAGGAGGACTTCCAACACCTCACTACACCATCGAGCGAGTGGATAGAACTCGAGAAGATCTAAGAGAGCGATCTACCGTACATCCCTGCTGACGAGGTATACCGTCTCTATCAGCTGTACGTGGAAAAGTACAAAGGTCCCTCAGGACATGCCGTCAATCCACACGAGGCTCTTGACAAATGCATCTTCGAAGGACAGTGGATGACCCATTCCATGCCCGAGGAGCATCAAAGACAACGGCTTCAGGACGTTCGAAATTTCCTACAATAAGCCTCCATAGACCTCGTGATCATAGTAGACAACGAGCTTCAAGAAGGTGAAGACTACCAACAAGAAATCCCAAGGCTACCAGAGTTGATCGCGCAAAGAGCGGTTTCCCCCACAAGACAAATGCCAGGGACCGTTCGGATCGACACGCCGTGGGAGAACATCCAAATAGAAATCCCTTTCTTTAAAGAAGTTCGTGAAAACATTTGGAGGTCACCGGAGAGAGTTAAGAAGCCGAACGAGTTCGAGCTGAGAGGGATCTCTCACTGGGATCAGCAGAAGAGGATGACCTACCTCTGGATGCTGACCAAACTTGGACCTGATGTAAGGTTGGGGATGACTAAAGAACAAGTCAAGAGCCACTATAAGAGTCTCTCCCCAATATGCCAACTACTCAGCGTATACTGTGCAAAAGGAGGACTTCCAACACCTCACTACACCATCGAGCGAGTGGATAGAACTCGAGAAGATCTAAGAGAGAGCGATCTACCGTACATCCCTGCTGACGAGGTATACCGTCTCTATCAGCTGTACGTGGAAAAGTACAAAGGTCCCTCAGGACATGCCGTCAATCCACACGAGGCTCTTGACAAATGCATCTTCGAAGGACAGTGGATGACCCATTCCATGCCCGAGGAGCATCAAAGACAACGGCTTCAGGACGTTCGAAATTTCCTACAATAAGCCTCCATAGACCTCGTGATCATAGTAGACAACGAGCTTCAAGAAGGTGAAGACTACCAACAAGAAATCCCAAGGCTACCAGAGTTGATCGCGCAAAGAGCGGTTTCCCCCACAAGACAAATGCCAGGGACCGTTCGGATCGACACGCCGTGGGAGAACATCCAAATAGAAATCCCCTTCCTTGAAGAAGTTCGTGAAAACATTTGGAGGTCACCGGAGAGAGTTAAGAAGCCGAACGAGTTCGAGCTGAGAGGGATCTCTCACTGGGATCAGCAGAAGAGGATGACTTACCTCTGGATGCTGACCAAACTTGGACCTGATGTAAGGCTGGGGATGACTAAAGAACAAGTCAAGAGCCACTATAAGAGTCTCTCCCCAATATGCCAACTACTCAGCGTATACTGTGCAAAAGGAGGACTTCCAACACCTCACTACACCATTGAGCGAGTGGATAGAACTCGAGAAGTTCTAAGCGAGAGCGATCTACCGTACATCCCTGCTGATGAGTATACCGTCTCTATCAGCTGTACGTGGAAAAGTACAAAGTTCCTCAAGGCTTCATCAAGAAAGAAGGACTCGAGGGACTCTACCGGTTCATGATGCACCAAGTCAAGTACTTCGCCGCACACGACCTTTAGATGGCTGTAGAGAGCAACATGAAAAAGGTCAACATGATCGCTCCACTCAACAAAGGACCTGAGATCGAAGGGCTTCCCAACAATCACGTGCACATCAGCTCAGTCCTAGGCGTCACCTACAACCATCCGATCGTGAAGAAGACTGAGATACACAAATTCTGTGATGGGACGCTCAAGATCATCAGGAGAAATATAGAGTAGAGGTTGGAAGAAATCAATCAAGATACGATGCTGAGGATCCACAGGTTCGTGAGAGAACAGCCGTTCCTAATGGAACTACTTGAAGATATCGAGGAGCGACTGGAGCTAAGGAACATGCTCAGGAACTTTGAGCATGCGCTGGGCTTGCGCAGGTCATTCTTCGCCCGACGAGGACAACTAAGGCAGACAAGCAATCAAGCACAAAGGGGGAGAATGTAGAAGATCGATTCTAATTGTGCTTTGATTTTATTAGATGTCCTTGTATTTAGGGGCTTTTCTTATATTTGTCCTTAGATTAGGACTAGTTAGATATTTATACCAAGTGTGTTTGGTATAAATACATTGCAATCGAGCGCAATCAATAGAGAAAGTTTTGGAAATTGATCCGAAAGGCTTGCAATTCAATTTCTAGAGAGAGAAACAATAGTAACTTTCTCACTCTACTCGAATTCTCTCTCTTGTTCTTCATTTGAGTTTTTCGATCGAATCTTAATGTCAATCATTATCATAGAATTACATAGAAATTCATGACTAGGATCATGGAGTTGTTAATCGTAGGACCTAACAGAGAACATTGCAAACAGTTTTACTATCACATCGTAGCAAAAAAATATGTGGTTGAAAACATAGTTAGCATAATCAGTTGTGCATCGATGCAGTATTCAAAAAACATCATTAACAATTTACGACAATATCATATAACAATCGACTACTTTGTACCCTTATATAAAGTCATAAAAACCATACGATGTCTTCCATTTGATGCTCATAAAATATCCATTAATACTTACTCATTCGGGTCCCTTATTCGACGAACCAGGATCCAAGCCAGAGCATAAACCAACAGCTATCAGGCTCTGCACCATATTGGTTGTATATCGACTTCTCAAGCTGTCAGGAACCGAAACCTCATATTATAATTTCATGCATTTACATAAATCCATGCATTCATATAAGTCATTTTAAAACAGACGTATGGATAAGAATAAGGATTTAAAGTATTATAGTTGTAGGTTCTCAAACAAGTCTAAGTTGTGAAGAAATAAATGCTACGGAAGTTAGAACTTTTTAAGTATGATTTTCGAAATAATAGATTTCAAATTGAGATTAAAAATAATAACAATAATAATAATAATAATAATAATAATATAAATAGCTTTTGCGAATTGAATTCGCAAAGTAAGGGAGAGGCATGGTTTTTAATATTTATAAATATATATATATATATATATGTATATATATGTATATTTACTTGTTAGTTTTGCGAATTGAATTCTCCAAGTGAGCAAGAAGCAAGATTTTTATGGGTCAGTGGAAATTTCGAAGCTCTCATAGTTCGAAAACTTAGTTGTTAGGGAAAGGTAAAATAATAATAAAACAAGTGTTTCTTACAATTATGATAAGCATCGATAAAATCTAGATCAACGTCATTTTCTTACTTCAACACACAAATCTTAAGGTAAGTAAGGAGGGAATAGTTTACGTTACCTTCACAACATTCGAAAGCTACGGATTGAAAAGAGACAAGATTTAAATACGAAAGGGTGTCGCACATATGTTTATTGGGATGACTTTGATATTAAATCATGTGAGGATCTTAAAGAAGCTCGAGTCTTTTGGAGAAAATATACTTAGACAGATTTTAGTATTTTTAATAGGTAGTTTTCGATATATCAGCCTCTGTAGCATTTGCAAGGTTAAGAACTTCAGAATTTCGATGTGGAAGCTTTCACTGGAGCTCAAGTTTCTTATATACGTGGGAATATTAGTGTTTAAATACATGTTAGAGATTTTATTGATATCTATTACGTTTTTTCTTAGGAAACGATTTTTAACCTAAAGTGCTAAGGTTTCTAAATATTATAAGTGTTAAAAGTCTTTAAGACATGAAACGCAGTTTATATATTTTAATGATTAGGGGAGTGAATAATTTTAGAGAGTTTCGATAGGTAAGAATTTAGAAGTTTTCAATAACATATGATTTTGGTATTTAGGGTTTTATAGTAAAAAGATTTCAACATGCCTAAACTTGGAAATGTTTAAAGTTGGATGATGTTGTTGATGTTCTTAAGAATTTTATAGTTTGATCGAAATTATAAGATTTTTGAAAAGTAAAAGATGTTTTTAGGTGTATGATTTTCCTGATTTTGATTAGCTTTCGAAGGAGATGTTAATAATATATTATTTTCCAGATTTTTAATAATTTCCGAAATATTAAAGTTAGGGTTTTTGGAAATATTAAGTTAATTGTGTTTAAGAATTTTGAAGGGAATTTCGAAAGTTTTGTAATTATATGATTTCGAAAGACTTAATGTTTCGCAAAAAGCATCTCGCAAAACGGGTTCGCGAAAGAGTTTCGCGAATGGTATATTTCGCGTGTCAATTTCTAAACTATCGGGCCAAATGTTTTCGCAGGCCGATGAGTTCGCGAATTATACGAAGAGGCTCGGGCTGGAAAGTTATTCACGCGGGCTGAAACGGACTTCGCGAATCCTTAAGGATTTCGCGAAGTGGAAACTTTTGCGAACTAAATAAATCGACGAATAAGAAGGATTTCGCGAACTGGAAATCAATTCTGAGGAGTTCGCGAAGTATAAAATTTGCGGGTCAAGAACAGTCCGCGACTTATAAATTGAATTCGTGAAATCGATTTTCCACTATAGTCAAAATCGATTTTTCTTTAACTTATGTAATTGCAACAGTATATTTTCACATTATGACATAATAGATAGAAAGTTAAAAATACAGGTGAAGACTATAAATAGGAATTAGTCTTTCATTATTAAGCATGCATATCATTCACGCATATCATTATAGGGATTTGGTATTTACCAGGGAAATTAATTATATAGGTCAGGAGTTGGATAAAGGCAAGTACAAGATCGACTAAGTGAACGGGAAATTAGGCGGAACTTGTGAGTATGATTGCGACATGTAGCATATGTGTCTTATGTGCTTACATGCTTTATATGGATTAATTGATTAATATGGGATATATGTGTTATTTACGAATCGACGTGAACTATGTGACCGTAAAGTGCCTTTATATGATCTATGTGTCATCTAAGGTATTTTATATAGCATGCATACATATAAATGAATGGAGAAACCGTTATGACTGCTACGACTACAGATGGTATGATATGGATGCTATGGCATACATCCCTACAAATCGGGGGATTTTACAGAGTCTTGTACAGGCTATACATATACCTACAAATCGGGGGATTACTAAATGGTTACAGAGTCCCATGCATGGGCGCCGACTGGGCGTACAGTACAGTCTAGCCAGTCTATAACGGGAGTATCAAAATAAATGGACATATAGAATGGCATGTGATCTACGAATCTTATGAATGACAGTTATATGCATGATGATTTCATGATGGCATGGTTACGATATTTACGGGAAGGAATGGACTACTGTTTACTTAATTGTTACTGGTTATTAGTTAACATGTTGCGATCATACTCTGAATTGTTGTCTTCACAGTTGTGTAGATAATTAGCAGGCTGCGTAGAACGTATCTTCATAAGCATGGATTCAAGGTTGGCCGGCTACGCTCTCCTCCTGCTCCCCTATGTTCATCGTTAGCATATAGAATAGAAATAGTACAGTTTGTCATATTTTGTGACTGGTATGATAGGTACATATACGTACATTATTGTGAAAGGAACTAGACCAGATGTACGCACCCTTTTTTGTTAAAGGAAATAGGTATGAAAAACAAGAAAAATTTTATATGAATATTTTATAAATGCGTAAAAAGGTAATAGAAAACGGAGTGCTACGTGTAGTGGTATCATAGCCTAGGCTTTTGATTCTGTAGACATTTGCATAGTATGTGTATGTCATGGATTGCCCTTAAATTTCTTTTGCATATATAGGCAAAGGGAAATAGGTGAACCGATACCTATAGAACGCGATGAACCAACAATAGAGGGAGGAGGAAAAATGGCTGTACCTGAATCCCACTCATCACATACATTTAGACAGCATGAACACGAAAACCCCCTGACAATTCCCCGAGAACGACGGTATGACAAATTTAGAAAATTGGGTGCTGTGGATTTCATGGGTACGACAGATCCCGCTGAAGCAGAAACATGGTTGAAAAGAACAGAAAGGGTATTTAATATGATGCAATGCACCCCAGAAGAGAAGTTCGATTATGCAGTCTCACTCCTTCAAGGACATGCATATGATGGTGGGAGACTGTTCCAGATAGTATGACCCAACCTCCAGTGCTGACCTGGGGAGATTTTCTGAGGGAAGTTAATGATACGTATATGCCTGAGGTCTATAAAGATCAGAAAGAAAAGGAATTTTTAGAACTTAAACAGGGAAACAAGTCTGTGGGCGAATATGAAGTGTTGTTCAATAAGCTATCTCGATATGCTCCGCACATGGTTGCTTCTGAAAGAAATAAATGTCGAAGATTCGAAGCAGGACTTCGTTATATGATTAGAAATAGTATTACGCCCTTAGATATGGAGTCCTATGAAAAGTTGAGAGCGGCAGCGGTTCGGGCTGAAAGATTAGAGACTGAACCCAGAAATTTTCAAAGTAATTAAAGAAGGCCGTGGGAAGAATCGTCAAGTGGAAAGATGAAAAAGACATATAGTGCACCTCGACCAATGAGTACACAAAGTAGTTCCGCAAGGGGCAGTACAGGCGGGATGAGACCTGCGGGACGAGGAATTTCTCAACCACCGGCATGCGAACATTGTGGAAAGAACCATCTGGACGTTTGTAGAAGGCTTATAGGCGAATGTTTCAGATGTGGTCAACCCGGGCATTTAGCTAGAAATTGCCCGACATTACGAGCGGAACCTACTGTTGATCAATCAAGGGTCAGTGGAAGTTATGCAAATCATGGAAGATGAAGGGGCCGTTGATTGTTTAATACAGGTTTGGGAAGAGGAAGCTCAGGAGGCCAATCTCTTAGGCCGCCAGCACAAGCTAGGATTTTTACCATGACTTGTGAGGAGGCCAAAGAGGGGTCACACGTAATTACGGGTAAATTATATATATGTGATATTGATGCATATGTTTTATTCGATCCAGGTGCCACTCATTCATTCATTTCACGAACATTTGCATCATTATTACCTGATAAACCCGAACCCCTAGAGGATGAGTTATATGTTCGACTTCCAACAGGAGAAGTAGTTACTGACAAAATTTCCGGAATGCAAAGTTGTCAGTGAAGGAGTAGAAATGCGGGCAACCCTATTTGTTATTCGTTTAATGGATTTTGATATAATATTAGGCATGAACTAGTTGTCAAGATACCGGGCGAAGCTTGATTGTTTCAGAAAGGAAATTGAATTGACCCCTACAGATCAAAGATCTATAGTATTTAAAGGAGAAAATAGCATGCGGACGGCACATCGGATATCTAGTTTAGAAGCATCTAAGATGATTAGCAAAGGATGTGAAGGATATGTGTCCTATATTATAGATATGCGGTTAAGTGGATTAAGGAAGAAGATATTCCGATAGTCAAGGAATATTCGGATGTTTTTCCTGAAGAGTTACCAGGATTACCACGCGATCGAGATACGGAGTCACTATTGAACTTCAACCAGGCACGTCGCCAATTTCTATTCCACCATATTGAATGGCGCCAATTTAATTGAACGAGTTGAAGGTACAGTTAAAGGAGCTATTAGATAAAGGCTATATACGACCGAGCGTATCACCTTGGGGAGCGCCTGTTCTCTTCGTCAAAAAGAAAGATGAGACACTCAGATTATGCATAGACTACCGACAATTGAATAAAGTAACGGTGAAAAATAAATACCCCTTACCTCGGATTGATGATTTTATTCGACCAATTGCAAGGTTCTAGGGTCTTTTCGAAAATTGATCTGAGATCGGGATACCACCAATTGAAAATTTCAGAAGGTGATATCCCTAAGACCGCTTTTAGAACGAGATATGGGCACTATGAAGTTTTAGTTACGCCCTTTGGATTGACGAATGCTCCTGCAGTCTTTATGGCATTGATGAATGATGTCTTCCGACCCTATTTAGACCAGTTCGTGATCGTCTTTATTGACAATATATTGGTATATTCCAAGTCAAAAGAGGAACACGAGCAACATTTGAGGATTGTACTTCAGATTTTACGGGAAAAGAAGTTATGTGCGAAACTTTCGAAATGTGAATTTTGGTTAGACCAAGTGGTATTTTTGGGACACATAGTTTCAGGCAAAGGTATCCAAGTCGATCCCAGCAAAATTGAACCAGTGATCAAGTGGGAAAGCCCTAAAAATGTAGCAGAAGTTCGTAGCTTTCTGGGATTAGCTGGATATTACCGGCAATTCGTGGAAATTTTCTCACTGATAGCAACCCCAATAACGAAATTACTACGTAAAGGAGCTGTATTTAAGTGGACTGATGAATGTCAAAGGAGTTTTGAAGAACTAAAGGAACGATTAACGACCGCTCCCGTGTTAACTATTCCATCAGGAACAGATGGTTTTGTGATTTATAGTGATGCGTCCTATCAAGGATTGGGGTGCGTGCTAATGCAACACGGGAAAGTAGTGGCGTATGCATCTCGACAACTGAAGCCATACGAGACACCCTACCCAACTCATGACTTAGAGTTAGCAGCCGTAGTGTTCACACTAAAAATATGGCGACACTATTTATACGGAGCAACATTTCAAATATTTACTGATCACAAGAGCCTCAAATATCTGTTAAGCCAGAAGGAATTGAATATGAGACAGAGGCAATGGATCGAGCTGTTAA
This sequence comes from Craterostigma plantagineum, assembly GCA_027422505.1. Lineage (NCBI taxonomy): Eukaryota > Viridiplantae > Streptophyta > Magnoliopsida > Lamiales > Linderniaceae > Craterostigma > Craterostigma plantagineum. The sequence goes on from JAPQWV010000025.1 coordinate 9,740,152, forward strand.
AGGATTACGACTGTACTATAGAGTATCATCCTGGAAAGGCTAACGTCGTTGCTGATGCTTTGAGTCGGAAATCGCATGGTACCATCTCTTATTTATCAGTATGTTCTTTGTCCAGTCTAATTGATCTCAGGAAGATGAATACGGAGATGACAGCAGACGATATTGGTGCTATATGTGCCTCGATTGTAATTCGACCTATTATGATAGACCGAATTAGACAAGTACAGTTTAAAGACGAAAAGCTAACTAAGATTGCTGATAAAGTGAAACAAGAGGATTAGGGAAGTCTTTTGTGATAGACGAGAATGGAACTTTGACGATAAATGGCCGCATAGGTGTTCCCGATATTGATAGTCTTCGACAGGAAATAATGGAAGAGGCACACACTGCTCCTTATGCCATGCATCCGGGCAGTACGAAAATGTATCGAACCCTTAAATCTCACTATTGGTGGCCAAGAATGAAGAAAGGCGTGGCCGAATACGTGTTGAAATGTCTAACATGTCAGCAGGTCAAAGCTGAACACCAAGCGCCTGTGGGTAAATTACATCCTTTACGCATACCTGTTTGGAAATGGGAACATATAACACTCGATTTCCTATATGGTCTTCCTCCTACAGCTCAGAAAAATGATGCCGTGTGGGTAATTGTCGACAGGCTTACGAAATCAGCTCATTTTCTACCATTTAGATGGGGTTCTACGTTGGAATATTTGGCGAAAAGATATGTTAATGAGATCGTTCGACTCCACGGGGTACCCATTTCTATTGTGTCTGATCGTGATCCCCGATTTACTTCCAGATTTTGGGGCAGTTTACAGGAAGTGCTCGAAACTAAATTGCACTTTAGTACGGCGTTTCATCCACAGACAGACGGACAATCAGAAAGGACAATACAGACCCTAGAAGACATGCTTCGAGCGTGCGTAATTGAATTCAAGGGGTCATGGGTTGATTATATAGCACTAACGGAATTTGCCTATAATAATCAGTATCACTCAAGTATTGGAATGGCACCGTACGAAGCTTTATATGGTCGTAAATGTCGAAACCCAATCTGTTGGGATATGGAAGGAGAACAGGTATTAGAAGGACCGGATTTGATTCAAGATACAATGGAAAATATCAAAGTAGTCAAGAGTCGATTAAAAGCGGCTCAAGATAGACAAAAGAGTTGTATAGATCAACACCGACGAGAAATGGAATATAAGGTTGGAGAAAAAGTATTTTTGCGAGTATCTCCTTGGAAAGGTGTGTTACGATTTGGAAAGAAAGGAAAGTTAAGTCCGCGATATATCGGGCCGTACGAGATACTTGAACGAATTGGACCGTTAGCATATCGATTAGCACTACTACCTGAACTTTCGCAGATACACAATGTTTTTCATGTCAGTATGTTACGGTGATACAGATCAGATCCTACTCACGTTCTGCGTGACGAACCGATAAACGTTTCTGAGGATCTTAATTACATAGAAGAACCGGCAGAGGTCCTAGAATCTGCTGAAAAGAAGTTACGGAATAAAACGATTCCGATGGTAAAAGTGAGATGGAAAAATCATTCAGCTCGTGAAGCTACATGGGAAACAGTAGAAAGTATAAAGACCCAGTATCCATGGTTATTGACTAAGACAGGTTCGAAATTTCGAGGTCGAAATTTTTAAAGGGGGGAGAATTGTCAGGAACCGAAACCTCATATTATAATTTCATGCATTTACATAAATTTATGCATTCATATAAGTCATTTAAAACAGAGGTATAGATAAGAATAAGGATTTAAAGTATTATAGTTCTAGGTTCTCAAAGAAGTACAAGTTGTGAAGAAATAAACGCTACGGAAGTTAGAACTTTTTAAGTATGATTTTCGAAATAATAGATTTCAAATTGAGATTAAAAATAATAATAGTAATAATAATAATAATAGTAATAATAATAATAATATAAATAGCTTTTGCGAATTGAATTTGCAAAGTAAGGGAGAGGCAAGGTTTATAATATTTATAAATATATATATATATATATGTATGTATATTTACTTGTTAGTTATGCGAATTGAATTCGCCAAGTGAGGAAGAAGCAAGGTTTTTACGGGTCTGTGGAAATTTCGAAGCTCTCATAGTTCGAAAACTTAGTTGTTAGGGAAAGGTAAAATAATAATAAAATAACAAGTGTTTCTTACAATTATGATAAGCATCGATAAAGTCTAGATCAACGTCATTTTCTTACTTCAACACGCAAATCTTAAGGTAAGTAAGGAGGGAATAGTTTATGTTACCTTCACAACGTTCGAAAGCTACGGATTGAAAAGAGACAAGAACTCGATTTCTATTAAGCTAAAGGAAGGGTAAGACACTTTTGTTATGATCTAAATAGATATATTTATACCAGACTAATACGAAAGGGTGTCGCACATATGTTTATTGGGATGACTTTGATATTAAATCATGTGAGGATCTTAAAGAAGCTCGAGTCTTTTGGAGAAAATATACTTAGACAGATTTTAGTATTTTTAATAGGTAGTTCTCGATATATCAGCCTCTCTAGCATTTGAAAGGTTAAGAACTTCAGAATTTCGATGTGGAAGCTTTCACTGGAGCTCAAGTTTCTTATATACGTGGGAATATTAGTGTTTAAATACATGTTAGAGATTTTATTGATATCTATTAATTTTTTTCTTAGGAAACGATTTTTAACCTAAAGTGCTAAGGTTTCTAAATATTATAAGTGTTAAAAGTCTTTAAGACATGAAACGCAGTTTATATATTTTAATGATTAGGGGAGTGAATAATTTTAGAGAGTTTCGATAGGTAAGAATTTAGAAGTTTTCAATAACATAGGATTTTTGGTATCTAGGGTTTTATAGTAAAAAGATTTCAACATGCCTAAACTTGGAAATGTTTAAAGTTGGATGATGTTCTTGATGTTCTTAAGAATTTTATAGTTTGATCGAAATTATAAGATTTTTGAAAGGTAAAAGATGTTTTTAGGTGTATGACTTTCCTGATTTTGATTAGCTTTCGAAGGAGATGTTAATAATATATTATTCTCCAGATTTTTAATAATTTCCGAAATATTAAAGTTAGGGTTTTTGGAAATATTAAGTTAATTGTGTTTAAGAATTTTGAAGGGAATTTTCCAGCTTTCGAGCCAAATGTTTTCGCGGGCCGATGAGTTCGCGAATTATACGAAGAGGCTCGGGCTGGAAAGTTATTCACGCGGGCTGAAACGGACTTCGCGAATCCTTAAGGATTTCGCGAAGTGGAAGCTTTTACGAACTAAATAAATCGACGATTAAGAAGGATTTCGCGAACTGGAAATTAATTCTGAGGAGTTCGCGAAGTATAAAATTTGCGGGTCAAGAACAGTCCGCGACTTATAAATTGAATTCGTGAAATCGATTTTCCACTATAGTCAAAAATCGATTTTGATACTTAGCAGATTTTCACTAATTTAATTAATTCTTTAACTTATGTAATTGCAACAGTATATTTTCACATTATGACATAATAGACAGAAAGTTAAAAATACAGGTGAAGACTTATATGAGAGTTTATATGAGTTTTTCTTGTATGAAAACAAACAACCAAACACATGCCAATATATGTTAAAGGAATATAAACACTACGTTAACTTCTTTCGTAATTGTAGAAAAGCAGACACAAAAACTGTGGTCACCTGAAATTGGTGGCAATCTCTTTGCAGAACTCTTGACAAATTTTCATTTGTTTGTTTTTCTTATACAATTTCTCCAATCCATTACCTGTTTATGCGAAAAAATAAAATCCCAATTAAGAATGAGCAACTTTCCTGACTTAGAATTGAGAAGGGGTTATTTTATTCTCCATTTCCAAAAATCATCATACACAATTTCTCGCAAGACACTCTTAATTTTCTCGCCCAATTCAAACATTCAGTTCCGACCCTAGCTTAATTCAAAGAACCGATTTTACCAAATCCCAATTAAAATCTATAATTGAAAAACCGACTCCCAAAACCAGCCATGCAGTATCATCTATTTGATTTTACAAAAAAAAATTCAAAACAAATACTGAAAATCAAATACCTCAACTGACGTGAACTCAGGTGCGCCGCCGTCTACTTCCATAGCTTCACTGCTCATCAAGCCTCGATCAATCCCTAGACTCCGAAGAAAAGTTCGTCTTACTATGTATTTTTACTTCTCGGTATTATGGCGATAATTCCTATGAAAACAGATCAGCAAAGCAGAGTAGAGCATATAGTGAACTTCTTTTGGTGAAATTGGGAAAGGAGGTTTTCTTTTTCTTTTTAATTTCAATTTTTGAGTCCTTACCTTGTACGGGGACCCAATAAACTACCATCAAGGATTTTTGATGTGCAACAGCTCTGGATCGCTGGGTTGTAGAAGTTATAGAACTTTACACGACTTTTAAATCCTGAAAAACAATAGAGAGAAGAGAATGTTTTGGTAAAGAATACCAACCGTTTTGGTCATCAGTATAGAACGATACACACCTTTGGGGAAGATGGCATCCTCACTGCACCATCTTTTCCAATGGACAACGGAACCTAAATTTTGGGTTTCAACATGAAAACAGATCAATAGCCATGGAAGAGGCCACCAATCAAAGGCAAATTATATAGAGAATTATGTCACAGTTATTCTCCGAAGATTTGCTTACAACTGGGTCGGGGGCGTCTTCTTCCTTGCACATCACCCACGGAACGCCTATGTGCAATCCAACGGCCATATTTGCAGCCCAATAACGTATCGATGGCCAGCTTGGCCGAGTGCTTTTGCTTGTGGCCCATACTCATTCTCAATCTGAATAAACAATTTAGTTAGAAAAGTTAAGATTATTCATAAAAGCTGAACAGGGAAAGAGTACGTGTTATAAAGCGGTGAAATCCCACCTGAGAAATAATAATTGGACCTCCATGAGATTCATAAAGATTCTCACTCCTCATAACATTGACAATTGTCTCCGTGAACTTTTGCATAGCCATCTGTCAAGGAAAGATTACTATTGAAAATACAACCAATTTTTCAGTTTTCACCACTGACTGCTTATAAAGAGAACCTTGAATGGCTCATTATCTGTCTCTGTCTTGAAGGTAATCCCTGGTACATATATCAGCCAAACTGGAAATCCCCTGCAATAAGAAAAACGGATCCATGAAGTCTAACCTACATTAGAAACATGATGAATATTTTCAGTACAAAATCCCCTGCAAAAAGCAAGGACGATTGATTGGATAATCAACTTTATAGCGGAAGTCATTAACTAAGCTAATCAGAAAATTTCACACGATACCGAATACAGAAAAACCCATATAAATAATGTGAAAATGCATACCTGTACGTTACTTTCCTTCATTGGTATCTCTTTTGCCTTGTCATATAAGCCTCTAACCTACATTAGAAACATGATGAATATTTTCAGTACAAAATCTTATTTTGAGTTTAATCGAATAAGTAAATGCCAAAAGGAAACCCCCAATAATAGTGCATAAAGATATGCAATGAACAGAAATGAGAGAACATCAAAGTTACGGTTATATTATGCTTCAAACCATCAAAGCTTTAAAAAATTCCTCTCCTAAAACGACGGCCCAAGCGTCTCGCATTAAGAAAAACCGAAACACCTTCAACTTCTGTTTCTGAATGGTTTTTTGCCCCCATTAACATCAACTTTGACTACTTACAATTAAGAAGACCCATATATCACCTAGAATAGACGCGTGAGATTCTTTGGCACTTCCTCACCGTATTTCAAAGGATTTCTTTTTGGGATGCTTCTCCCAGCATCGGGGCTCTTCTAAAAAACAAAGAAAGGATCTGAAATAAAATGTGACAATAAAATTGCAAAATAAGGTCTACCAGCCACGCTCAGAAACAGCAATCGGGAGACACCATCATTAATTTTGCCTGAGTTCACTGTGATTATCAACATAACGGAGCATTTCATCGTTGTTTGCCTATGCACATATAAGCTTAACTTCCAAAAAAGGCTAGAAATTTGTAAATTTTATTAAATTTCTTACCAACAGTAGTCTTTTGTTGACCTAGCTTCGAACCTTAAACCTTGGAGCTCGGTAGCTGCTTCGCTGGCAACCCATTCAAAGAAAAAAAACTTCACATATTGAGCTTAGAAAAAATTAAATAAGCTTATGCGAGGGGGAGTGTTGGATAAAACATATAGAATTATTACATCTCCCTCACAACTTGAGCCTTTTATTAAACGAAACAGCAAACATTTTCCTCTTTTATTCTCTAACACGACCTCGTTAACACAGGGTCTTACATTTACTTCAGCTTCCAAACTTCTTCGCTTGATTTTAAACCAAGTTTGCACATGCAATAACAACAATAAAAAAATATTAAAAGAATTCTTTATGATAGAACTGAAGACGCTCGACAAAGTAAAATGGGATTAAGGAGAAACACATGTTCCCATGCTGTAGAAGGTTTTCCAGAAGGATGAAGTGAAGAGCTGCGTAAGCAAGCATCAGCAGAGAACTTATATGAGAGTTTATATAAATTTTTCTTGTATGAAAACAAACAACTAAACACATGCCAATATATGTTAAAGGAATATAAACGACGTTAAATTCTTCCGTAATTGTAGCAACGCAGACACAAGAACTGAGGTCACCTGAATTGGTGGCAATCTCTTGGCAGAACTCTTGACAAATTGTCATTTCTCTGTTTTTTCATAAACAATTTCTCCAATTCCATTACCTGCTTATGCGAAAAATAAAATCCCAATTAAGAATGAGAAATTTCCTGACTTAGAATTGAGAAGGGGTTTTCTTAATTCTCCATTTCCAAAAATCATCATATACGATTCTCGTAAGCCACTCTTAATTTTCTCGCCCAATTCAAACATTCAGTTCCTACCCTAGCTTAACTCAAAGAACCGATTTTACCAAATCCCAACTAAAATCTAGAATTGAAAAACCGACTCCCAATTACCAGCGCCTTCCATCCTCTTGGTCTCGGAGAACCGTGGATCCATATCATCTAGCGACACAGAGACATCACCAAGGTCAACCCCGAAGCCCGATTCCTCGTCTCTTCCTCCACGGAACTATTTCTGCAGCTCCTCGCCAAGAAATCGGCCGTCGTGACAATTGAAAAGAAGAAGAGAACGGTGAGCTCAATCACTTGTGGCTTGCAGCTAAGCGACACCGTCCGACTGCTGATTTTCTGTTGGATTGTCTCCCCAAGCCGCTGGCGCCGCCTGTTCAAAAAGAGCGGATGATTAGATCCAAGTCCGAGAAAAATCGAAGTGTCTTTTGCCACGAAGAGCATTGATGAGTCATTGGAAATGAAAAGCCAAGAGTCTGGCGAAGCTGAGGAGCCGATGTTTTTGCAAATAAAATCCAAACCATCGTGGAATGAGTTGTGCCACCGTGTAATTCCACTGACATATAAGGTTAAAACAGTCATTATTTTTACAACTTTTTTAATCCCAATTATACCCTCATATAATGATGATGTGTCACTGGTTATAGGTGGTGGCAATTGGTAAATAAATCTTCATACAGGTCAAAGTTGGAAGTTCATATCGAACTTTTATATAGTATAGATTAGTTGTAAAAGTTATTGACAAAACATAGAAGGATAAATTTGATAATATAAAAATTCTATATAGTGAGTGATATTTATTTTTTAAAATTAATTTCAATTGACAGACCAAAGACAATTTATCCTAAGTCTCGAGGCTTAATAAAAGAGATACTCTTGTCCAAACGGTATTAATACCTTCATGTCGAAAGAATATTTCAATAGAACTCGTGGCAGCTCTAATTATCGATCCAAGTGATATATTTATAAAATGCTAGGAGATTGCTTAAAATACTACGAAGCAATCGTTGTTGTTTAGAGAAATTCCTTATTAGTCCATTTAGAATTTTAAACTTCCTGTTCAGTACCCCTAGCGAATATTCTTCCTATTCAGTACCCATTTGCGAAAAGTAATGTGTTTAATACCCCCAAATAGTGAACGGACGAACATACCCTTTTCTGAAATTAAATTAGAAATTATACCAAATGTGTTGATTATTATACCAATTGTTATTGTACCAATAGAATAACATCATTTTAATATAGATAAAATTGGAAACTAATACCAACTGTTATCGTTATTCTACCTACAGAACTGAACACTAATAACAGATGGTATAATATCTACAATTTTTGGTATAATAACAAATTATTTGGTATAATGTCCAACTTTGCTGTATAAAACTAAAATAACGTTATTTATTGGTATGATAACGAAAATAGATGATATAATTTCCACAATTTCTGGTATATTGCAAAAATTAGTTGGTATAATGTCCAAAGTTGCTGGATAAATTTAAATTAACGTTATTTATTGGTATAATAACGGAAATAGATAGTATAATTTCCACAATTTCTGGTATAATTGCAAAATTCATTGGTATAATGTCCAGTTTGATGTATAGAATTAAAATAACGTTATTTATTTGTATAATGTTATTTGTTTAATAGCCCAAATGATATAATTTACTTTTTCATTTTTAGTAACGCGGGGATCACGGGGCTTCCAGATGGAGGATGCGGTGTTTATGTCGAGCATCGTAAGTTTAATTTATGTATTAATGTTATTTGTTTAATAGCCCAAATGGTATAATTTACTTTTACATTTTTAGTAACGCGGGGTTCACGACAGCCTTTGTTACGCGAGGAGCAGCGATCATGACGAGTCGATCCGTTTACTGGAGCAGATGGATAACATGTTTATCTCGCGACGCCAAATTCGACGAAGCAGTGAGGCCGGACCATGTCACGTACATGAGGCCGGACCATCTCTCGTACATGAGACCGGAACATCTCAAGTGCACGAAGCTGTGAACCCGTCTTTCTTTGAGGATTTTTCGCCCTTTTTTGTAATCATCTACAGCCCAGCACAGCTTTCCAGCCAGAGTTTATGGATCATCAGGTATGTTAAATTATTTTAAATTTAAAATGCATTATTTTAATTAAAAGCCCTTAAATTATTTACTAAAATTTAAATTAAATATTAATTTGATTAACACATCTTAGGCGTTTACGACACCTTCACCACGACCGCGACGTCCTCGAAGTCCGGGAGATGATGAGGAGCAAGGTAACCGTTGAGGAAATAGAGTTCGTGGGCCAGCTCGTTGTGGGACCGGCGGTCATTTGGCGCATCGCAGATAGATCGTTATGTGAAACGTTATTTTTTTGTAATGACTATTATACGCGTTCGAATCTATTCCACTTGCGAATTATTATTATATTTATTATCATTATTATTATTATATTTATTATGATTATTATTGTTATATTTCTTGTTATTATTATATTTATTATTGTTATTATATTATTTTTTATTATTATTATATGTATTGTTTTATTATTATTCTATTTATTATTATTATTATTATTATTATTATTATATTATGTTATTATATTAATTTATTATTATATTATTGTTATTAAGAAATCAGTATTGAAATTCAGTTGATATATATGACTAAAACGATGAACACAACGAGTGTATATTTTTCAGCGCCGTCCGCGTTGTCTAGCACGAGTTTCACCCATGTCCATCTCATTCCTGATGCGAGATCGACGATATCTACCAGGACCAGTTCTCTCTCTATGAGCATCGTTATGAATAAGAGTCCAATCTTCGGGAGTCCAGTAATGTTCATCGTCCAATGGTTCAAAGGTACCTTCGTATGTCTTGTAATACTCCACCTTACTGTAATACTGCGCCACTAAATTACCGGAGTGAATTTGCCATTGACGACAAGCCGCTTGTGCGTGAGAACATGGGATGTTATACCTGCTCCAATTTCCACACGTGCATGTTCGATCATTGACACTTACCACATATGTGCGCTGCTGAATTCCAGATGTTATGACTTCTACTGTATGTTGTCGGACATAAAAATGGTATACAACGTGATCCCAAGATTCTGCCGTTCAACTTTGAAACATTCTCGTTGCACAACGTGACCACTCAGTTTCATTATTCGCCATTAGTGACGAGGCTTCTTGAAAGCGATCATGAAAGTACTGTATGCACCTGTGAATTTTAAGAAATAAAGGAACACGTCATAACAACAAAATCAAAATAAAAAATTAACGTCGTCAATAGAGCTCAACTATGAAAAGTAAAATCGATGATTGCTCTTGCAGGTAGCAATCGAGCACCTTTTAATACCCCGTTGAGACATTCTGAAATATTAGTCATCATGACACCGCATCGATAACCACCGACGTGTACGAACGTCCATTGCTCGACGTTTACTTTTTCTAACCAGGGCTTCGCATGTTCATTAATTTCCGCAATCTGATCCATAATGCGATTGAATTTATCCAATGTTTGCGCAATACCAGCTCTATGACATAGATCCTTCAATTGTTGATTCTTGAATTTCTTGAAGAAGTTTGATTTTACATGACGAAAACAGAAGCGATGCACTCCATTTGGTGGACGAAAGAATTTAGTGGCTTCTACTGCTCCCGTTAGAGCTGTACACACCATAATAGATAAGAAGTAACTGATTTTACGAAAATAGCGAGTAAATTACATTACTAAGATTAAATACCTGGGTGACGATCCGAAATAAGGCAAACTGGCTGATTCTCTAGAACACATATGTTCAAATGGTTAAAGAATCAAGTCTATGAGTGTGTATTTTTTTCCATGATAATGGCAAACGCCAGGGGAAAGACGTTTTGGTTGGCGTCCGGCGACGTAGCAATCAATAATTTGTGTCTGTATTTGGAGTATAAGTGCGTACCATCGACACAAACAACTTTGCGACAATGTTTGAAGCCATCGATGCTCGGTTTAAAAGCCCAAAAAACATACCCGAATTGGAAGTTTCAAGGTCACCCTGTCTGCAGATGGAGCCACTTCACGATTGTCCCTGGATTGTAATGCTGCAACGCCTTCATAAATATTGGGAGTTTGGTAACAGAATCTTCCCACGTACTGTAAACATTTTCCATCGCTCTTTTCAGACCATGCCAAGCTTGAATATACGAGATTTCGTAGCCATCTTTATCTTTCACGAGTTGTTAGACGTTTTCGGGTAGGAATTGCGGATCGATTTTTAACGCTTCCAGCCAACATATCAGCAATATAATTTCGAGAGATATTACGGTGTGTGCTCACCAGCTCAGTCATATAGCAATTGTGCGGTCCTTCAAATTTTGTAACATACCAGTAACCTTTTTTTGGCTTGAAGGATGACCTCAGTCTCCAAGGGCAATCAGCCGTGTGATCAAATTGAACACTCCAACGTGTACTGCTGCTTTCTATAACGTAATACTCGCGTCTAGCAATCCTGATCGAAAAATCGTCGACGGCACGTCGTAAATGTTTCTTAGTTGGAAAAATCATAGCTCGGCAAAACATAGGGTTATCTCTGTAGTAAAACTCCCCGTAATCACCGTAGTCATCACTATCAGGAGGTGACATTTGGTACGTCTGGAAAACTGGGACGGACTGAAACAGCGTTGGAGCAGTAGAGTCCAGTGGAGTGGTATCATATGGCGCATAGTCATCGTTGTTCTCGTCGCGCTCGTTCGGATCGGGTAACTTGGGCAGTGGATCCTCATCGTCTGCTTCCGAATCACTAACATCAACGTCTTCCTCGGGTTCAGCCACAAAATCTGGCACGGGTTCTGACACGGATTCCGGCATATTGAATGGAACACCAAGCGTCGGCATCTCCAGAGAAACATTGCTGAATCCTGCCGTAACTGAGACAATGTCGGTAAAATTCGGACATAACTTGAAGAGCCAACTTCAAACGCAGGAAACTCGCCCGCTCCTCAAAATCCGACGAGGCCCTTCGTTCAAATCAAAATTTGAATTTTCAATTATTTCAAAAAAAAACCTCAAAACAATTGTTCTCCGAATCGGGGTGTATGAAAAATTGTAAATCGTTGTCGTTGGAGATTAGGAGTTGCTGATGAAAGAGACGGGAATGTTGAAAGTATTCATTTTTTGCATGGACAATCAACGAACAACGACTGCTATCAGCACCCGTAATTTCGAACAACGATATAACTAGGAAAATTGGTGTTGCGACGAATTCGCCTATACGCAATAGGACGGATACTATGTTTAACGATAGAATCGGATGATTGAATTATTTCACCGCCGAAATATACTATGACCACGTCTCGACGCCATTTTTTTGTGGTGTTAGAAATCGACAACGGGGGTATTTATAGAAATGTAACTCGTAACTAATAATTACGAGTCACCTAACTCATAATAATTAGTTACGAGTTACTCGAATTATTGCATAATTAGTGCAATACGAACGTAACTAGTAACTATTATTTACGAGTTACTCGAATTATTGACTGACACTGCATGCGCATGCAGGTTGGTCGGGCACTAACGTAACTCGTATGAATATTATACGAGTTACTAGAAATGTCTCGTAATCTATTTATACGAGTTCCTTTGAAGTGCCATGTCAGGTCGGCGGGCCAGCATGGACGAGTAACTCGTAAATTTTATACGAGTTACTAATTCGTAAAAACAGACCAAGAAAATCTCTATTTTATTGATGGTTTTGATTTCATAATTATTTTGTTATGATTTATATTTTTTATTTATTTTATTATAAAAGCCCCCGTTTTATCGATGTAAAAAAACCATCATCTTTCATTATATGATAATGTCTGTGATCAGAACAGAACATGGGTTTGACTTTTTATATCATTACAAAGAATGTTTGTTCAATTTTGCATCTGCGAAAAAGAACATAAGCATTGCAACTATGTTCACAACTTACCTGTAATCCCAATATACATCGACTCCTGACATTTATGGGCTTTTCTTAAAAGATTAGATTAGGGTAGATGAAATAGTAACATCTCGATTAGCCTTTGGCCCAATCCCATAACTGTCTATGACTAGAACGATCACAATTGCCACTATAAACTATCAAACCGGCGGAAATATAGTTCCTAAATGAAATTGCAATAATAGTTCACTTTTAACGACGTTGTAAAAGTAAGCAACTTTTTCAATTGCAATTATTATTGTTTTCATTTTCATCACAATACTTTTTTAATTTTACAACTCTTTACTCTCATCATTTTAAATAAGCAATATTTTTACTTGATAATTTACATTATTAACCTCGATTAATTTTAATCACATTTAATTAGAACTTAGTTGTCTTTGTTGGGATGACCTGTAATATTTCGGACCCAGTGGAAGGTTGATTTTGGACCTGCGACAATTTTATCGGGATAATATAAAGCCGAAAATACGTTGAGCGAGAACATGAGATTTTTATGTGGTTCGGCCAATACGGTCTACCTCCACGGAGAGCATCTTTTTTACTATAAAGCCGAAATAACACTCGTATTTAGACCCAAACTCGAGACCTCTTACCCACTCTGGTAATGTATTTGTACCTACTCCCAACTACACAGTAAAACTACAGCCCATCTCACCCTAATCCACCCGAAATTGGATAAGTTTTTCCCTCTCACTTTTTCTCTCTCCCTCGCATTGACTCTTTCTTATTGCTTTTGGGTGCCTTTACAAGTGATCGCACCATACCTTTATAAGCAAACTTCTAGCTACAAGACAAAATAGGAAAAGGTCATTGCAAACATTTTATCGTCAATGCTCACGACCTTCTGGCTTCAACTTGTAGGTATGGGAGCTGGACCCAAAAATTCTCCACCTCCAGCGACATTCAACACCTTATTCACCAAGCGTTCACCTAGCGAGTATGAGATTGAGAGTCGTAAATACCACAAACATCCATTGGCCTTCCTTGTACCAGCTATACATAGCCCGAATCAAGAATTCCGGTCCCACACCACTTAATTCACTCTGCGACCAATCCTATGTGCAACTGCCGAACCGACTATACCTGTCGATTCCGAATAAGGACTTCGATGTAACCCTTCACCAGCAGGATTTCCTTCTCACCATCGTCTGCTTTTTCTTCACGTGCGCGGTTTTTGTGAACCCATCGAAATCAGAGTATTATATACAGTACTGCCCCCCTGACGACACAACCTTCCGCGCTCTTCTCCTTTCCTTATGACCATTTCCACCACCGTGTGATTTTTCAGACTCCCCCTGCTATGAAACCCCATAGCCCTCGGAATCTAACTGGCTCAAGGAGATTAAAATTACCATGCAACTTCAGGACAAAGTCACACCACCCAAAGTGCACACCGATCTGTCAATCATTTTGATCTTCACCGTTCCAACACCTCGAACATCCTGTCGATCTCCATCATCCATGAGACGAACCTGTTCGAATTTTCGGAACATATCAAAATATTCCTCTCATAGCAACTTGGTACTTCGACCCCGAATCTAATATCCATTTCATCCCGAGAACGAGCGCCATCACTAGAGACTGTGAAAAAGTCTGCAAGATAAAACGTATGCGTCGTTGCTGATTTTCCTAGCCGCTTCTGTCCTTCTTCCTCCAAGATGAATAGTTCCAACTGATGTGTCCCGACTCACCACACTTATGGCACACTACCTTCCCGCCAACCTTGATTTAGACCTGCTGCTTGCCCAAGATCCACTGGCGTATAACCTTCTTCTACGATTCTCTCTGTGGATAACCAGCGCTTGGCTATCACCATAATTTGATAGTCTCCTCCTTTTTTTACAACAAAAGAATTGACCGCATTCCACCATCTTCACTATCTCATTTGCATAACATGGTTGTGACAAATTATCATTAGCATAAGGAAGCGAGGTAAGAAGTAAAAAAGCCTTACTTCTTCCTCAACGACACATCATGACCCCAAGTCCTCCAGTCTCCGTCATTTTCTCCGGCTTTTCCTCGTCACCCTCATAGCTATAACCAAGGCTTAGTGAACGTGCACATCCTTCACTCCCCTCTGCGAGAGTGAAACCTCACGTACCAATTGTCAACGTTTTATGCTGTTATTCGTCGCTATTATCCTTGTAGAGATAAACAGCCCGGCCTAAATATCACTGTTCAGATAATTCCCAAGAAAGGCTAGTGACCTACCTCACAGTTCTATTGCGACTTGCAAAAATTTGTCCGCTGCACAAGCTCCACCCGACGCTGCTCCCCCGTACCAAGCACTCCATCAACGATTTTTAACCATCTTGCACCGCCGTTTCTCCTGAACGGAACACGCCGCCTGAACACATTGTCAGGAAGACTTTTGACACAAGGCATCACCTCGTTGAACTTGGCTCCCTTGGACCATTTAACCTTTTTTATATCTTTTCTGATGTGGAAGATCAGACACAGCTGCAACCACAGAGCATACTCTGACTATCAATTAGGTCAGGCCTTGATACCACTTTTTGGGATGAGCGGTAATATTTCGGACCCAGCGGAAGGTTAATTTGGGTGGCTGGCTTTGGCTGGCTGGACCAACATAATATACATCCAAGGTTTAATGCAGGTAATAAGGATTTTTTTTTTTCGGTCATACATATGAGGAAAATATGCATACGACAATTGTATCGGGACAATATAAAGCCGAAATGGCACTGAGTGAGAATACGGGATTTTTACATGGTTCGACCAATACCTCCTACCTCCGCAAGAGCACCTATTTTACTATATTGAGAAAATTACACCGTAAAAATTTAATGCTCGTGTTTGGATCCAAACTCGAAACCCCTTACCAACCCGAGTAATGTATTTGTATATACTCCCAACTATCCCAGTAAAACTACCCCTGCTCTCACCCTTGTCCAACCGAAGGTGGATAAGTTTTTTCACCTCATTCTTTATGTCTCCCTCGCACTGACTCTTTTTTATTTGCTTTTGGGTGCCTTTACAAGGATTGCACCATCCCTTTATATAGGCAAACTTCTAGCTACAAGATAAAATAGAAAGGTCACTACAAACCATGGTTTTGAAGACCGGATCGGACCGGCCGGTTCCGACGGGACCGGTCAAAATTCCGGTCCGATTCCGGTCCGGTCTTTGCTTTAATTAAAAAAAAAAGAAAAAACAAAATATTAGTAATATTTAATAAAACCGAATGAAATTTCGGATATGTATGGCTGGTGTAGTGGTAAAGCTCTCAATTGAGTCAATAACGGGCATGGGTTCAATTTCTATCAACCCCATAATTTTTATTTTTTAATTAACTTATCAATCCAGTACTTTCCTTCTACTTAACTTTGACCCCCCACATGATAGATTTAAGACTTCACAGCCCATGGTTCAATTAATTTTTAATCCCGAATGCAATTTACTTTTATTAATTTTACCCCTTAATTTTTTATCATTATAATTTCGAAAAAGTTCAAAAATATGTATATTTTCTATTTAACTTGATTGATTTATTCATAAAATATATATTTTAAATGTAAAGATACCGGTTTAACTCCGGTTTGATTCCGGTTTTATACCGTTAAACCACTAAACCTTAAACCACTAAAATTTCCGGTCCGGTTCGAAAACCCGGTTTCAGAACCTTGCTGCAAACGTCATTTTATCATCAATGCACATGGCCTTCACATTGGCTTCAACTTGTAGGTATGGGATCTGGACCCAACAGTCTTTTACTTGCAGACGTCATACCAACAGTTCGTTTTAACAAAAGAATCTCATGCTTTATTATAGAATCTCGTGCTTTAGGATGATTTTAATTATTTAAGAAACAATAAAATGATTATCAAAAGAATAGAAAAAATGTGTGAACCGTACCTTTGAATTGTTATCGACGGACACAACCACACCAATAATTTGCAGTAGTAACAAATACAATATTTATGAGGCTAATTTCTCCATATAGTGGAGTATTTTCACGTGGTGTTTCATTTGATGCGATGCTGACTCAGTCTCAAGAAATTAACGGACTGCATAACAGTTTATTAAAGATATGTGAAACATATGGCAATAGATGATAAAACTCGGCATCTTTTTTCACGACATAGATAGTGATGACATGCTTACCTACGTCTCATATGCAAAAGAATGCAATTGGGATATACATTGGAGAAGTTTCTTTAATTTTAATATCGTTATTTGTAGTACACTGTGGTCATTCTTACATTTATATTGAAGATCAACGAATTGAAAGTGAACCACAAGTCGATACACCTACGGATGCTACAACAGAGAATAATACTTCATGGAATCCGAGAAACTTATTACGTGTTCAGTGCTTAGCAATCCATTGCATTCCAAACAAGGTTGAAAATTGTACCACTAAGATGTGTTATTTGATACCATATATGAGTTGATACAAAAGAGGCTTTCCATGTGACAGTTTAACTATACTGTATATTAGTAACTAGAAGGTCTTATATAGTGAAAGGAAGGTATGTTGCACGAGAAAGGTATACAACATTGCGATTGGAGAATTAGAGGTATATTGAAGAAAAGTCACAAGAAGGTTTCTTTGTACCAAGGGGAGCACAAATGTTATATCAGTAGTAACATGTCCTTAGAGCATAAGAATTTAAGTGTGAGATTGATATCCTACGAAATACGTAGTCTTATTAAGGGAGGTTATGCCATCACTGTTGCTGAGGTCTTCCTACTAAACTAAAAATAAGTTTACTTTGTAACAGATACAAAGTACGACAATCGGTAAATTTAGCGGTGCAATATATGGCGCATGGGAAACTTATATTCCTAAATTGCCGTGTTTCGTTCACGCGATACAACAAGAAAATCCAGGTATTTTTATTTGATAGTTATTGCACTTTATATTATATTATATGAAGGAGTTGTCCTCATACGAGTCCATGACCAAAGTCCCACTTCTTGATTCTGGGTAATACTGATATCCAATAAACTAAAGACGAGCGTTGATACCACCTAGATTTGGTTGTCACCCCACTAAAAAACGGAACCGAGAACTTGACTGATTTTGATGTCCGTCCAATCAGTGACGGAGCTACGTTGGGGCATGAGGGGTCTGTTGCCCCCCAGCCCCAACATTTGTATCAGTATACTTAGAAATAACAAGCATATAAATGAATTTGGCTCAGTGGTTGACAGAATTAGTTTAAGTTCTTCCCATTATACATAGGTGTGGGTTCAATTCCTAAGAAGATTTTCCTTTTTTTTTTACTAAAAGAGCTATTAGGTTTGGCTGGGCTGGGCTGCCCCTCCAGCCTTAGAATTGGGCTTTGTTGGGCTACCCCTCCAAGCTTCAAATCCTAGGTCCGTCCCTGCGTCCAATTGAGGTGTTCACGTGCATCATTGTCCGAAAGATGGGTTATGGAGATGGGTTTAAATGGGTGTCTCAATACATCAAGTAGAGGCTAAAATTAAGTTGTCCTTTACTTGGCTAAGCTTATATATAAAGTCGAGTTTTACTTGATATTTTACTTGTTCGAAGTCGATCTTAGCTATAAAACTATTGTTTCACTTGTTCGTCAAGGCATCGAATTTTGGTTAGTCCTCTACTTTTGGGTTTTATATTTCAAACTTACGGATCTTCGTGATGGAGTGATAGATATTAGATTCGACAAACCTGGTGACAATTTTGCTATTAGATCAACCTAGCAATTTCCAATGTACAGACTTGGCAAAACGCGATAGAATATGAGCACAAATCAATATTATACTAATTTCGGACGAGCCAACGCAAATCTATGAGTTAATGTGCAGCTCTGTACTTTGATTTATGTAATAAAAGATGTGTTGGGTTGTCCACAAGAAGTCAATTTCGAAGATATAATTTTGAAGCTTTTGATTTTAAGCAGAGAACGGTTATTTTTCGATCTTAGTCATTAATTGACTATATTTCAAATAGTTATGAAGTATTAGTATATTTAAGGTGGATGAAGCGTCTGCAAGATAACTTGGATGAAACATCGTTAACTGGGTGTAGCTCGTCGTCATGAACCGAAAAGATAATACAAGTTGTTTGAGTTTCTTAATAAGACAGTGTTAGAATTGTAAATAGAATGATGTTGAGATATATTATTATCTCAAAAACATTCCAAGATAATAATCCATGCGTCTAATGAAACTTGAACGGATTAATTAGCAGAAAAAAACCTATATTACTATCTTAAAAAACGCAACCTAAAGAGATAGAGTTTTACCCCATACGAAGAGATATTTCAGACACTTAAAATGATCAACATCTTCATATCCATAATAATTGTTGACGGGCAATTTTAATACATTTGCGAGGGTCCGTAACACTAATCCCGATAGCGTGTTAATCTAAAAATTCTTTATCTTCATTCAGCGAATACTCGGCCAAGAGATTGTCATAGAGATTGTCATACATTAAGGGGGTGTGATCCATCATCACGCTGATACTTACATCACCATAATGTGAGTATCACCGTGATGTGGATCAATGTGATTCGTCATTGAGTTTGTTTAGGGATGATATTTCATTTCGCATATCAAGGTGATATTGGAATATTATGTTTGATTAATCACGGTGATGTGTGGGTGATATTGCATAAATGACATATTTAACCCTACGTATATCATATAGGTAATGTGAATTAATATGTTTATGTTGAGATGGTATTTTACATAACAATGATCAATGTTTTAGTATCAAGTTTAAAATTTTATTCAAGCATTAATGATAAGTCTATTATATAATTATCAATATTATTTTATATTTTAAATATTAAATATGTTTTAAGATTTAAAATATTTAGTTATATAATTTAAAATATAAATAAAAGGGTATATAAGGAATAAATGTAAAAAATCATGGATAATGTTGTCCAAATAAAAATTTCAAATATCACCTCATCACCGTAATGTTGGATCACCTAGCTTTTTGGGGTGATCCGAAAGTTGGAATATCACCCCACTTTGATCACCTAGGTAATCCTTCATTACGGTGATGATACGTCACCTACGAAAAACAAACAAAGTGATGAGGAGGTGATGTGAAGATCACAGTGATGTTTTGAAGGATCACCTCAAAACAAACACCCCCTAAAATCTTTGAAGTTATAATCTATATATATATATATTTATATATATATATATATTTATTTATTTATATATATTCTTGAGGAATGAGTTGTCGTGCCTTTAGAGTCCAATAAGATCGATGATCTCTTCTTGTTGGTCCGACATATTCCCATATTACGCCTTGATATATAGACATCTTTCTCTACTTCACTGATAAGACTACCATATTTCTTTGTGCTGAAGTGAACTTTCAAGTCGTCGTTTAGCTTGGAGATTTTGCTCTCGAGAATTTCAAAAGTGTCGAAAGTTGACTTCTCTTCTTGATCTTATCTATTTATACTTGAGTCTTGAAAATGTAGTCGTTCCTCTTAGGAGACTTTGCTCAGCAACCGCATTAAATGCGCTTTTCCAAAATGGGTAAGTTTCCTGCTTCTGATCATCCATTGGTCTGCGACGCGCTAGCACCAAAATGGCTAAGAAAACTGGTCTGCAATTCTTTGTGCAATGCTCTGCATTGTCTTTAAAGCATTAACACCCTAAGTCTGAGTTGAAATATATTTGAATTTCAGTCTTAGGTTTAGATCGATTTGTCTTGTCTGAATAACATTTTGTCCTTAACCAATTCTTATCTTTTTAGACACAACGATCCATACTTGTCTGATGATAACCGTTAGTTGAAGTCGGTTGGTCTCATCAGTCCGCTGCACTGGTAGTAGTCTGCAGTTGATCAAACCGGTAGTTGAACTCGGTTTGCTATCTTCGGTCGGTCTCTACCAGTTACTTTGGTTGGTCGCTACGTTAGTCTATATTAGTTTGAGTTTAGTCTTTTTATTCACTGAAACTTGTAAGTTCATCAGAATATTTGGATTATTGATTCCTTAACAATAGATATTCATTTCCCATCTTTGAAAAAGTTATCAATGGTAAAAGATTTTCTGACTGAAACACATCAAAGTATTATCAATAAAGCAATGAAATATCAATATTAAAAACACAAGGAAGATGAGGGAATGACTCGGTTCAATGTGATATCCAAACGAGTATATTTCGATAAGTAAGACAAAGAAGGTAAACACTAGGAGCGAATAATATTACATATTTTAGAGCAAGAATATATAGCTGATTTTATGGAAGATTCGTTATTAGTACAAAATATGCTTATTCGCTCTCGAACAAGAATTGTAAATTGCAAACCTTGTGACAGCCCAGTGAAAAGAACCATAATCTTTAAAATTCGACAGTCCAACTCGTCAAACTTCTAAAATTGGGCCTAAGTCTCATAATAAGCATACTTGAACCTTATCATGAACATAAATGATTGTCTTTTTACCATTCACTACACGTATTTATCTAATATAAGAAAACACAAATTTATACGTACTAAACATTACTTATATTACGCAATAGTACTAAAAAGGTAGAAAATTTTCGGCGGATAGGGCATACTAGATCGACCCCAGACTTGGTAGTTGGTACCTTTCTCTACTCATCAACTCCCTATGTTCATGATTATCTTCAATATTCTCTCGTTTTCATGTTCTTATTTGTATTATTGCATTCTAGATAATTTGAAGAATGCTTCTTGGCCGCATTTTATAACGTTCTCCGCTGTTGGTATCTTATTGCTTTTTCTGTTTTTAGGATATTCCTACGACGAAACCCTAGCATTACCAGAACACGTAGCTCTGAGAACTTAAATAAAATTTTTCTGGATTCTCATATCGCTAGGGTCATTCTCTTGGAAAAATTAAATAGAAATTAATGCAATGGTTCAAACTCTTGGTATGAAAGGGTTTAAGAAAGTAGCTATTTATCTGAAGAGGTGTAAAGACGCATCACTTCATTAAGAATTTCATCTAATTGGCTAAGAGAGATGAATCTGTTCAAGTGAAAGGTTGTCACCAACAGGAACAGACACAACTCTTAAACAAGTTCCAGCCCCATCTGTAAATAAGGGAGCTTCATTTACTTGCTACACCTCGTATACCTCGAGTTCCTCTCCCCCGATTCTTAGAAATCTTAGGGTTTCCTTATATATTCGCAAAATATATGCTAGAAATCGTGAATTTAATTATTTAGAATTTTAGATGATTGAACTTAACTTAAATAAGATACCGGTAGACATAGGATGAAACCGGAACAGGCCAGCAGATCATCAGTGCAATATCAATAAATACAAGGCTGCCAGCTAGAGCCACTTGAAGTCAAGCCAATGAACAAGGAATAAAGCAAAGGCACAACGCGGACTGCTGCAAGATCGGACAGACCCTTTTTGAGTAAAGCTAATAAATGCTATGTCTGGTTCATGAAGAGCTATCTCACAACGGGCGTCAACTTCAACCCAACTATAAATAGGAGGGATGCAAGCTGAAGAAACTACTTCACCAACTTTGAATTTAAGAACGAGAGATTAGGCTCAGCTTTCAAAGTAAGAAAAGAACTTAGGTGTTGTCATTACTGCACTGAACTGAAACTGTTAGTGAGTAATTTTCTCAAGGGACTGTAAAAAGCTCTTGAAAGAGACGGACTATAAAAGCCGTTTAGAGTGGTCTACGAGTTTAGTGCATAGCTGTGAGGGTCATATTGAGTTAGTCTAGCTAAGGAGGTTGTAAGACAAGGTGTTCTAAACTGATGCTTCTTGTGGATACCTTCCTTGTGAGGAAGAAGGGGTAGGAAATTTAGCTCCGAACTTCCAGAAACGAACGATGTTCGTATCACAAAACACACACACTCACCATGCTCACATTCGGTCTTGGTTCAAAACTGACTGGTTACTTCCGCAAGTCAACACACACAAATACAAGCACCTGTATTGATCTTTCACGAGACCAAAACCGAAAATCTAACATATGACTATCGAGTGTTTATTCACCTCGCCTCTAAACACATTAAATGATCCTAACAAGTGGTATCAGAGCAGGACTGCTTGATATTCATATATTCTAAAGATGAGTTCATCAAACAAGCTTCCTATGATTAGCAGGGAAACTTTCCTGAATAGAAGATAAGAATGATGACCCATCGCTCCGTAGACAAAGAGATGTGGGACGTGGTGACGAATTGACCGTCTGAGTTCAAAAAGGTCAACCCTAGCATGCTGTTTACCGAACTTTACATACGTTAAGGATAAAAACTATGCAGATTGTCAGCTAGGAAAACAGATAAGATCAATCTTTCAGAGTAAAGGAAATACACTGTCAAATCAATGTCTAGATCTATTACATATGGACTTTGGTCCGGTTTCGGTAACCAGTTTAGGGGGAACTAGGTATACACTAGTAATGGTAGATGACTCTTCTAGGTATACTTGGGTAGTATTTCTTACAACTAAATATCAAATCCCAGCTGAACTAATAAAGTTTTTCAAAAGAGTTCAAAATGAAAAGAATTATAATATTAAAACAATTAGAAGTGGCTAGGGAACTGAATTCCTCGACATTACGCTAACCACATATCTTGAGAACCATAGCATCCAGCATGAGTTGTCTGCTGCCAGGATCACTCAGCAAAATGCAGTTGCTGAAATGAGAAACCGGATGCTCAAGAAAGCAGCTAGGACATGCTGGCTGATGCAGATATCTTGCAGAAGTTCTGGGCAGAAGCTATCAATACTGCCTGCTATACGCGGAACCGGTCAATGATATACAAGAGTCAAGGAAAGACGCCATATGAAATATGGAATGGAAACTTACCTTCCATTGGTTACTTCAAAACCTTTGGAAGCAGATGTAACATCCATGACAATGGGAAGAGCCATCATGCTACCTTTGACAACCGGGCTGACAAAGGGTTCTTTCTGGGATATTCATCAACCAGCAAGGCATATTGGGTATTCAACTGCAAGAGCCTGAGCATTTAAGAATCTCTGTGATGCCCGGGGCCGAAGAGGGCGGGGAGTGATCGCCGGTGCCAGAGAGGTGCACAGACAAGGAGCGGCTCCTGGCAGGCTTCTAGGCGAAGGGATACATGAACAAACCGATCCGACACCCGAATGAAAGGGGATCCTGAGACTGACAATGTATGGGCGTGTCAGGCTAAGAATCGTATAAGAGAATTGATAGTACTACTCATATCACCAAGGTCGACCTACCTTTTCGGGAGTCCATCTATAGAAACTCCGAAATTAAGCATGCTTGACTTAGGGCAATC
Source organism: Craterostigma plantagineum (assembly GCA_027422505.1). Classification (NCBI taxonomy): domain Eukaryota; kingdom Viridiplantae; phylum Streptophyta; class Magnoliopsida; order Lamiales; family Linderniaceae; genus Craterostigma; species Craterostigma plantagineum. The sequence goes on from JAPQWV010000025.1 coordinate 9,764,196, forward strand.
TAGGGATGGGTGACCCCCTGGGAAGTTTCTTAGCGTGCGTGTGAGCGAGCTACAACGACACATAAACGAGAGGAGGCAGCACTTCCAGCCAAGATGAACGAGAGGAGGCAGCACTTCCAGCCATGTTTAGAAGCGCATATTAAGATATGGAAGTGATAGAGAGACTGGAGCGAGTAAAGGTAAGCATGGAGCACCGGTTTGCAACGGCTCTCACTGAAATCATTCATGTGGGACCGGTCACGGCCTCATCACAACCTATCAGCTTCAGACCGATCCCAGCCACTGAGCAGCATCAGCAAATACCGGTAGCTACCGCATCCGCGGTTCCAGAAGCTACCAATACTTGGACAAATTTCAGCTCAACTAGCTCTTGTACCAGTTGAGACCGGGACAACTGAGACGGAGGCGAAAATTCCGATCCATGCCGATGAAATTGAGGAGGCTATTCCAGTTGAGGCAACATCACCAGAGGTGGAAATCTCGGTGGATGCCGAATAGACTTAGGAGGAAATTCCAGTCAAGGCTCATGAAACCGAGACCGCACCCACTGTTATGCAGATTTCCCAACAGGAGCAACCCCAACTGCTCCTAACTTTTGAGGAACCTACACAAATAATGGTGGGAGTCTAGCCAGAAGCTCTCGAAACTGAACCGCCACAGCCAGAGCGGACTTCTACCGACCCGGTGTAACCGAAAACTCCACAACACACTCAGGAACAACAACCGAAGACTGCACCGGGCACAGTGTCATTCCAGACCGGTACAAGAAATAGAACAGTCGGCGCCACCGCCACCACCAAAGACGTACCGCTCATCACCCCCAGCCGCAGGTCCAGATCCCCACGGATATTGTGGCTAGCATCAAGGAGGTGTCTCTAGTCACCGGTGATAACATATTTTAATACGTTTATTGCAATATTTATTTGGGTCATAATAGAGTTTTTCGTGGTCATCTTATGCATTTATTCACTCTATTTACACTTATTTTAATATTGAAGGAACTTAGAACGACCTTCGGGCAAAAAAGGAGCGCAAACGAGGCAAAACGGCGCAAATACGACGGAAACTGGCATATATCACGGCCGTGACATATCGTGCACAAGGCCGTGACAAGGAACAGAAGCCGAAACCAGGTTCAGTCACGGCCGTGACACCTATTACACTAGGTCGTGACGTAGAGCAGTGAGTGAGGAGTTCCATATAGAAGATCTTTACGGTCGTGACATGTCGTGCATGAGGCCGTGACAATGGACAGAGAGTTGAAGCGAAGTTCGTCACGGCCGTGAGACTTCAAGCACTTGACCGTGACACATGGTAGAAATAGGGGTGAAAGATGAGCCGAGCCGGCTCGTGAGCTCGACGAGCTGGCTCGATAAAAGCTCCGCTCAAGCTCGACAAAAATGAGCTCGAGGTCATTTATGTTGAGCTCGAGCTCGAGCTCATTTAAGTCGAGCTCGAGCTTGAGCCCAAACATAATGGCTCGAAAGCTCGCGAACAGGCTCGCGAGCTTTTTCTTTTTTTTTTTAATTTTTTATATTTTTATATTTTAGTAATAATTTATATTATTCTTTATTTTTTTAGAAAAATTCGATTATTTTAAAAATTTTATATTAACTTATTTTATTTTTACTAATTTTTTACTAAAAATCTCAATTTATTTTTAAAAAAAGGTATATTTTTTTGTATTTTTATATTAATTTATATTATTTTTATAAATTTAATAATTTTTTTTTTATTAATGAGCTCGAGCTCGAGCTCGATGAGCTTCGTGAGCTCGAGCTCGAGTGCGAGCTCATCAGGCTACAAATGAGCTCGAGCTCGAGCTCGAGCTCAGCTATAAGGGTTCGAGCTCGAGCTCGAGCCCAGAAAATGAGCCGAGCTCGGCTCGAGCTCGGCTCATTTACAGCCCTAGGTAGAAAGCAACGCGGAGCAAATCGACGATGGTCACGGCCGTGACAACCCATGTCCCAGGCCGTGACACTTATGAAAATCCGTATAAAAGCCTAAACTTGACTCAGAAAGAGGAGACCTCTCAGATCATAACCCTAATCCATCAGAGACGAAATAGAGATGTCAAGAACGGACAATTCCACCCGAGAAGCGCAAGAAACGGATCAACGACGAAGTCACGCCGAATTGAACGAGGAACGAAGATTCATCCACGCCACCATCCAAGAGCCATCAGTATATCAAGATCATGAGTCTTCCTTCCCTGTTTTCTATTTTCTTCGTTGTTTTCCCGTTAATTATGAGTAGCTAATTCCCTTATGTGTTTGGGAGTAGATGAACGCTAGGTTAATTCGTATTTAAGACATATGTTTATCGTGACTGGTGTGTTTTGACTATTTATCTATCTATGAAATTGTTTCTTCGCTTTAATATGTCTGTGTTAAAATGAATGTATGGAAAATCGTTTAGGGCGACAGCTAAACAACGATTAGGCCGTTCGTAGAAGATAGGATTCGAGTATAGGGCGAAAGCAATCCTCGCCGTTAGTAATTACTGAATTTTAGATCCCCAGTTTAGGGCGACAACAAATTCGTGAGTGGCTAGGAAATTACTGCGATTTAGTCTTAATCACGTAGGAACGATATCTCATTGTCTTAGTCGATAATACCTAGCGGGATTCGAATCTCGAGCACATCTGTATCATCTGAACCCACTCATATCAGTTTAAGTCGTGTTCTCTCAGTTTCTCGTTGCGTTACGATTGATCTGTTAGGTTAATTCGTAGTATAACAAAAATCCTTTCTTCTCCTCTCTCTCTCTCTCTCTCTCTCTCTCTCTCTCTCCATTTTCTCTTTTCTCTCTCTCGTCTTCTCTCTTCGTCTCTCTCACGGCACACACACCACCACCAAACCCACTGCCACATCCGACCACCACCTCAGCCTCGCCGCCCAACTCCGGCGAACCTACAAACACCCAACACCTTCTATATCTCAATCAAGCGAAAAAGGTATGATTTTTTTCTTTAACCCTATTTAATTTCCAATTGGGAATTCGTCGAACATTGTTACTTCCTGGGTATGAGGATCCCATTCTTCGTTTACTACGTGTTATGATTACTATGGGTTTGCTTAGGTGGAATTTCACATTGCATCTCGAATTTCTACGACGAACCCTAATTTCGAGTTTGGGACTTTTCACAATTGAGTCGAATTTCGTGTTCCTCGTGCTTTTTCATTGCTTGATAAAGGATATAACCACGTTGGGCTAGCTTGAATTGATGATTTCGACCATAAATTGTGCTATTTATTTGATGAGCCCTAATTTTCTATTTTGGGGATTTTCGAAATTGGGTCTAATTTGGTGTTATTCTTGCTCTCTTATGGTGAAATACAAGCTAATAACACCCTGGGTATGCTTAATTTGTAATTCCGTCCATTAATTTCGAGTTTGGGATGTGGAACCCTAATTTCACAAATTGGGGATTTTTGCAATTCTGTGGCGAAATATGTTGCTTTCTGTGGTTTATCGAGCTTTAATTCTTCGTTTGAAGTCTAGGAATGCGTTTAATGTGTTGTCTATCTGGCTTCAAATACTTATGTTGGCTTGCCCGTTACATGTTCGACATAACGCCTCTTTGAATTTTTCATGTATTATTAAAATGTGACGGGTCTTTTATCGTATTATTGGTCGAGTCAAGCTGCTTCGTATTATTTGCTATACTCTTTGAGCTCACATACATTTTTCTAGGTACTATGGGTCGAAGCCGCTCCACCGCTCAGCGTGACCCTGCCTCGCGCTCGCCCGTTCATCAAAGGCGACGCAGGCCCCCACCGACACAGCCCGCCGCCATGGGTCAGTTTATAGATGATACACAGACGGCACGGTACAACAGGCTGAAAGAGATGGAGTTCATCCCCGTGGACCAAATTGACCATGAGACGCTGGCAAAGCACCACATCGACCAGCAAGTCGCGCAGTATCTCTCACTCAGTGGATGGGCAACTTTCTTTAACATGAGGAATACGGCACACGGTGAACGTCGACAACGTCTGCCATGCGCTTGGAGTACCAAGGCCATTTTTCGGCAACGACGGACCATTCCCGGACATGCACTATAAAGAGTACTTTCAGCAACCGGGAGGTCGACAGGCTTGCTGGGCTGACAACGCACGATCAGGTGAGCTAGAATTTAGCATGAAGACTTCGAAGGCGTCTGTGCTCAGGAACTCAGGGCTGCGCTACATCCACCGCCTCCTGACGACTTCGCTCACACCGAGGGGCGACTAGCACGAAGCGATCACCCTCCGCGATCTCTTTTACCTAACCAAGATGCATCGAGGCGAAGCAGCCCATTTGGGGATGGCCCTGGCCCACGCCTTCGGTGCTCAGGCGGAAGCAATGAGCCGTGGAAAGATCACCGTAGGGGCATTTGTCATGAAGGTTGTCCAAGGGCTAGCACTTTGGCCAGAAAACGCGCCACAGATGGAGGTCGTTGGCGGGCGCAACCCATTGAACGAGGAGATGCTCGTGAAAATGAAGATGCTGGGGAAGGCGCCCGCTTGGACTCGTGCGAACACGGTGTACGTCTGGCACGAGATGTAACGGGGCCAGACGGACCACGGCGACATCCCCGCCGACCAGCTCTACATCGAGGGCCCTCACCCGGTGGAGATAGACACGACTGCTGGCCCTTCATATTCGTCCGAATATCACCATGGCGAGTCATCCAACGTCGCCCTATAAGCGTCGACAGCGGAGCTCGACGCCCTGCGGCAGGAGATGATGCGCCTGAACCACGAGTCGCTGCAACGCGACGCAGAAGCTCGGAGCTATAACGAAGAGACTCGGCACCGACAGGAAGAATATGAACGCCGGAACGAGGAAGCCACCGCTGCTACCGTGAGGAGAAAGAGCGATACGAGCAAGCCGTTCAAGCAATGGACGCTGCGATCAAGCTCGCACAACAGTCGCTATCGTTCCTTCGCCCGAGGTCACCCTCGCCACCACCCCCACCCCTAGTGACACTTTCCTCTCTTTTCTTGTCTTCTCTTTTCTTTCCTTCAACATGTCGTTGCTTCAGTAGTCGTTTGTGCCTATTTTTATTTTGTTTATAACGTTGATGTTTATAACTATGTTTATTATCTATGACTATTTTCCTTCTACGTTTAATTCTCCTTTTAGTTAGGCCAGGATACGCTTTACGTGCCACGATAGTACAACCGCCACGCGTTCGGTCACGACCACGTCATTTTTTCGTCAGGGGAGTATCGTTCTCCTTAACCCTCTTTCGACCTTCCTTTTATCCTTTTTACGTTGGGGACAATGTCAGACTTAAGTGTGGGGAGGGGAAGTTAGGTTGAGAATACACGTAAAAAAATTTTATGACGTGTCCGTGAGCTATCGTTAGAAAGGCATGAATTATTGAACTTAGGCATGATTTGCACTTATCTCGAGTCGATTTGCATGACATGAGATTTTGTGGGCAATTAGGATATGCATGATTGATTGAATCGTGTCTGTTTGAATAGATATAGCGCTGCTTTGAGAGATTCGTACACATAACCCTTTTTCGTTGTGAGAGTTTGAGCCTAACGTATGCTCATTTTTTTGGTTGTGTGACGTGCCTAGTCTATATCTCTCTAGAACTTGCCTGTCTGATACGTGTTGAACTATTTATGGTGTTCAATATATATGCTTGCCACTTCATTATTATTTGACCCGTTTCGACCCGAAAAGACCCTCAGATTTATGCTTGCCACTTTAAGTAGTAGATATGCGGTTAGCCTGCAAGCTTATGGTAGGGGTTCGACTAGTGCACGAATTGAGCGATTCACTATATGCTACCCTATACACTAAGTGATTTGAGCGAATCCTTGTGAGGTATGATTCTTGATTAGCAGTGCTAAGGAAGTTCAGGTTGATAGATGCCGATCATTAGTGTATTGTTCATGATTGTTTGCTTGATTCCATTTGTGCTTTCTAGCTGTGATGATAAGTTGCGAACAGTCGTGCCGTTATCTTGATTTGATGTCTTCTCTGACGTCTAATTACTTGAGGACAAGCAAATGCTTAAGTGTGGAGAGGTTTGATAAACGTATTTTAATACGTTTATTGCAATATTTATTAGGGTCATAATAGAGTTTTCGTGGTCATCTTATGCATTTATTCTCTCTATTTACTCTTATTTTAATATTGAAGGAACTTAGAACGACCTTCGGGCAAAAAAGGAGCAAAAATAAGGCAAAACAGTGCAAATACGACGGAAACAAGCATATGTCACGGCCGTGACATGTCGTGCACAAGGCCGTGACAAGAACAGAAGCCGAAACCAGGTTCAGTCACGGCTGTGACACCTATTACACTAGGCCGTGACGTGAGCAGTGAGCGAGGAGTTCCAAATAGAAGATCTTCACGGCCGTCACATGTCGTGCACGAGGCCGTGACAATGGTTAGAGAGTTGAAGCGAAGTTCGTCACGGCCGTGAGACTTCAAGCACTTGACCGTGACACATGACAGAAAGCAACGCGGAGCAAACCGACGATGGTCACGGCCGTGACAGCCCATGTCCCAGACCGTGACACTTACGAAAATCCGTATAAAAGCCCAAATTCAACTCAGAAAGAGGAGACCTCTCAGATCATAACCCTAGTCCATCAGAGACGAAATAGAAACGCCAAGGGAGAATTCCACCCGAGAAGCGTAAGAAATGGATCAACGACGAAGTCATGGCGAATTGAACGAGTAACGAAGATTCATCCACGCCACCATCCAAGAGCCATCAGTATATCAAGATCATGAGTTTTCCTTCCCTATTTTCTATTTACTTCGTTGTTTTCCCGTTAATTATGTGTAGCTAATTCCCTTATGTGTTTGGGAGTAGATGAACGCTAGGTTAATTCGTATTTAAGATATATGTTTATCGTGACTCGTGTGTTTTGACTATTTATCTATCTATGAAATTGTTTCTTCACTTTAATATGTCTATGTGTTAAAATGAATGTATGGAAAATCGTTTAGGGCGACAGGTAAACAACGATTAGGCCGTTCATAGAAGATAGGATTCGAGTATAGGGCGAAAGCAGATACTCGATCCTCGCCGTTAGTAATTACTGAATTTTAGATCCCCACGAGCGTTTAGGGCGACAGCAAATTCGTGAGTGGGTAGGAAATTACTGCGATTTAGTCTTAATCACGTATGAACGATACCTCATTGTCTTAGTCGATACCTAGCGGAAGATTCGAATCCCGAGCACATCTATATCATCTGAACCCACTCATATCAGTTTAAGTCGTGTTCTCTCAGTTTCTCGTTGCGTTAGGATTGATCGGTTAGGATAATTCGTAGTATAAACAACCTGCGTATTCTATTTAGGCTAAATATCGAGTCGATAGGTCACTACTAGTAGTCAGTTTATTCCTTGTGTTCGATACTCGTTTACTCACTTTACTGCACTACAAACGATAGGTCCACTGCCTATCGCACGCCGGTGATAGTAATTAAGTATTCGTTTTATTATATCACTTGTCGCACTTGCAATTCATATTAGCACACCACGTGTCGATCAACCGGCAAATGACGACGCTGGTTTTGACAGTCAACACCAACCGGGAAAAAGCCAATGAGTAGTTGCAGACTTTGGAGGCGTCCCAAAAATCTCTGATCGAGAGTCTCGATACCATCAGATCAGATATCATAGGCAGTGAGGAAGCAGTCAAGGGGGAACTTAGCGCTGTCAAGACCCAGTTAGCCAAAATTGTTCAGCTGCTTGCCAACCAGGCGACTACTCAGACCGGCTCTGATGTTACCGAGAAGGGGGAAAGTGCTGGGGGAAGCAGAAAGCCAGGGCAAAGTTCACGAACTGGATACTGTGTACGAGCCAAGTACGTTGCGCCACAGCAAGAACAGTGGCTGAAATTGGACCTCTGGAGACTGTGTACGAGCCAAGTATGTTGCGCCACATCGCTTGCAACCTGACTCAAGAACAGGCATCTGAACTGGTCACGCTTGTAGATCTTAAGCAAGCGGCGTACAAGAAGATACAAAAGATGAAGAAGATTGGGACGCTAGCTAGATCTAAGGACTTAGCTAGATCGGTTGTAATTGACTGGTAGTTTGTATCAAAATATTTTTGATATAAATAAACGCCTTTATGCTTCTTTAACTTTTGTCAATCACCAAAAAGGGGGAAATTACTGAAAATTGTGAATTTAATTCTTCAGGTTAATAGTTTCGGTGATTGAAATTAACTTAAATAAGGGTACCGGTTAGACATAGGATGAAACCAAAACAGGCCAGCAGAACATCAGCGCAAGATAAAATCGGATCAAGACTACATACCGGAGGTACATTGAAGATCGGACTGCATGATACTGGAAGTGCCACTCTGGACAATTCAAACACATTCAAGGCGTGAGAATTTGAAGCCATCTGACGATCAATAAATACAAAGCCGCCAGCTATAGCCGCTTGAAGTCAAGCCAAGCTGAAAAGGAATAAATCAAAGGCAAAGCGCGGACTACTGCAAGACCGGACAAACCCATTTTGGGTAAAGCTAATAAATGCTATATCCGATACATGAAGAGCTATCTCACAACGTGCTTCAACTTCAAACTATAAATAGGAGGGATGCAAGCTAAAGTAACTACTTCACCAACTTTGAATTTAAGAACGAGAGATTAAGCTCGAGCTTTCAAAACAAGAAAGGAACTTAGGTGTTGTCATTACTGCACTGAACCGGAACGGGTAGTGAGTAATTTTCTCCAGGGACTGTAAAATGCTCTTGAAAGAGACAGACTGTAACAAGCCGTTTAGAATGGTCTAGGAGTTTAATTAGTAAAATATAGCTGTGAGGTTTATATTGATTCAGTCTAGCTAAGGAGGTTGTACGGCAAGGTGTTGTAAACTGAGGCTTCTAGTGGATACCTTTCTTGCGAGGAAGAAGGGTAGACGTAGGAGATTTTAGTTCCGAACTTCCAGAACCAAACGTTGTTTGTATCACAAAACACATACACTCACCACGCTCAAATCCGGTCTTGGTTCAAAACCGACCGATTACTTCTGCAAGTCAACACGCACAAATATCAAGCACCGATATTGATCTTTCACGAGACCAAAACTGAAAATCTTACATAACACTATTGAGTGTTTATTCACCCCCCTCTAAACACATTAACAAATCCTATCAGTATATTTACTATATTTCTTATTAAAAAGTCGTTAGACAGTCCGAAAAGCCTCTATTAAGTCCGCTGGTCTCGTAATTTGCAGTTGTCATATTACGAGACGTTTGTCGTTTTATCACGGATAACGATTGCCTGTTCCGCAAGCACCATGTGCGGGCAATATCGTTTTAAGAACATAGCGTCTAACACTAGCCTCAACAATAAAATAGTACCCGTACTATCGACATATATTATATATATAGACGTACACGTATCCAACAATCTTAAGCTAAAATTGGGAATTGTTTTATTACAATTTCAACTTAGAAACTTGAGATAAAAGCAACACATAGCCACACAAAGGGAGGGTCGAACCCTAAGCCGTGATACCTTCGCGAGATGTTGCTAGCATATGCCATATCACCGGTTTAAACAACCGCGCCTTTGCTTCACGCTAGATCGCCACGCCGATATCTCATATTATCTCGCAATCCTCCACCTTCAATGCATGATTGGCAAGGAGACATGTTTTTTTCCAAAGCATAAGACCGCGCGAGAGTTCAAGTGTGTGATGACAGACTTGTTTTCTTGCTTATATGTTAAATTCAATTAGGGCTTCGTTCTATATATGTGGCTCGACAAAGCCCTAAGCTAAGTGTACATTTCGAGCTTAGCCTAGTCTTGATGGAAATATTTTTGCCATGATTTTTCATACTATACCAGATGTCAAGTAAGGCATATGCTAACATGAGATATTATTCTCATTGTGTATCACATACCATATTAAATGATAGGAACAAGTTAGTCGGAGATCAGTAACCTTTTAACCGATTATCTAACGACAGGGTTTACTTATCCAATTGGCATGACCTAGTCTACACTTAATCAAGCACTTAAATAAGTGTATTATTTTATGTTAACCTCATCAATGTCGAGCATGAGCTCCCTCGTTCGTTTTAATGGCTTAAGCCTAGTTAGGCACAAGCATGTTCTCTCCTTTTTCCATACAGCCTGATGATTCTTATTAAGCATGACTCTCCATCGTAGAGCAGTCGACAGAAGTAGCACTCGGTCATCTAGCGTTCGACTTGATTTTTAAGACATGAATATTTTCTATGTTCAAGATTAGTCCATTGGTGTGACCCTCCGAGCCTCGTGAGATCAGTGACGTGATTCACAAATATGAACTTTATTTATTTCTTGCATTACCCGAATACGGCGTAACACATAACTGTTTTTGAATAAAACATAATAGATAGAGGGATACATCGAAGTATATGCCTTCGAGCATCTAATCCTCAAATAACTTTTCAAGGGTATACACCTAACAATTCCATTATTCCCTCGATAGATGCTCGAGTAAGCATTATTGAGTGCGTAGCTGACCAGCATTAATATTATGCTCTCGAGATTCACCCAAGTGTGCAATCTCGTCATGCCCTCTCGAGCGTCCTATTAGTCCTGAATATCGTCTAAAAATTCCTTGGAGAACAATATGCTCTAAATTTATCATTCAATTTATGGTGTCGGATGTTTTCAAGGGACAAGTCAAGTGGTCTACTACATGATGACCATAATTTCGATTCACTTGGACTTCTTACTTCTGTTCTCTATGAAGACTAATTGTTATGTGACCTTGCTTTAGGAAAAGGAGCACATGGTCTTTGACCATTCAAAGGAAAATGGCTGCTATCATAGAAAATTCGTTTGGCTTTGTTTTCACGTGGGAATTATTTAATAAAGGAAGTTCTATTCAACAATGATTTCGGCTGTCAAAGGAAGGCTGCTAAATTCATACTTTGCCTATTAACATGCATGATCGAGGCCTGCTCATTCATCTATAGAAGGCAGTGCTTAACGAAGGCAAAAGACACACCACAGACCACAACAAATAAATCTTCTGTCAGTCCGCTCATTTTATTCTCACAGTTATTGTAGCTACTTTTGTATCACGTCAGTGTACGTGTCTGTAATTTCTCCACATAATAAAGAAGTTCTACCCTCCGGCCCGTGGACGTAGGTCATTCTGACCGAACCACGTAAATCTCGTGTTCACTGTCCAAATTTATTTTCGTCATTTTTATTTATTATCGTCATTTCTCAGGCAAAAATAATTATCGAGGATTCCACATATCTTAACAAATTGGTATCAGAGCCAACCCGATTTATTTTTTAGCCACCATGACGATAACAAAAATGTCAATTGAAAAGTTCGACAGAAACGTCAACTTTGCAATGTGGAGTCTCAAGATGGAGGCTATACTCATTCAAGACGGTTGTGAGGTGGCGCTTGGAGGAGAAAAGAAGAAACCGACGGAAATGAAAGACGCACGACCTTACCTTAGCTGGATCTCGCTGGTGCCACCTAAAACACGGGTAGGAAGTGTTAATGAGTTGGACAAGAAAGCCAGATCGGCAATTATATTAAATCTCTCTTACGAGGTTTTACAAGAAGTTTCCACGGAGACGACGACCATGGGTATGTGGGATGCGTTAAAAGCTATCTACATGGAGAAGACTAAGGAGAATCGGCTTTATTTAAAGCAGAAGCTATACAGTATGAATATGACGGAAGGTACTTCTATTCTTTCGCATCTCGATAAATTCGATTCTATCATTATTGATTTGGCGAACGTTGAAGTCAAAGTGACAGATGAAGATCAGGCCATAATATTGTTGTGTTCCCTTCCCTCGTCTTTAAAACATTTTCGTGACACGATTATATACGGAAAAGACGCAATATCATATTCTAGTGTCCAATCCGCATTACAATCGAAAGAACAGATTAACAGGGATATTACGGGAGAAACAAGTGGTAGCCAGGCAGAAGGCCTGTTTGCACGGGGAAGATCAGAACGTAGAGACGCTGAAAGTAGCAGGTCTAAAGAAAGGTCGAAATCCAGGTATAGAAATAAAGTTTGTAATTTTTGCAAGAAAAAGGGTCACATGAAAGCTGATTGTGTTAAATTAAAAAATAAGGAGAAAAATAATCAGCAAATAAATCCGCCGAAGCTAGTGTAGCTACTGATGAGAGTGATGGAACTATTTTTGTAGCAACTGCAAATATTGTTAGGCCTGATAATGACTGGATCTTAGATTCAGGGTGTTCTTACCACATAGGTCGGAGTAGAGATTGTTTTTCCACATATGAAAATTTTGATGGTGGATATGTCTAATGGGAAATGATGCTCCGTGTAAAGTTGTTGGTAAAGGCACAGTTAGGATCAAGATGTTCGACGGAATCATCCGAACGCTCACAGAAGTCAGACATGTTCCAGATATGAAGAGAAATCTGATCTCTTAGGCACACTTGAATCTCAAGGGTGCAGGTTCTCAGGTGAAGGTGGAGTTTGAAATTGCCAGAGGTGCCCTTGTCGTGATGAAAGCCTGCAGGTCTGAAAATTTATATATTTTGCAGGGAACTACCGTTACAGGTTCCCCTGCAGTTTCGACATCCCCGGAGGTTGATACCACGAGATTATGGCATATGCGACTTGGACACATGGGAGAAAAAGGCTTGACGATTTTAAGCAAGCGGGGCCTACTTTGCGGTCAAAGTACAGGTAAGATGGATTTTTGCGAACATTGTATTTTTGGGAAGCAGAAACGAGTCATTCAATTCGCCAACAGTCCACAGGACGAAAGGTACTTTGGACTATATTCATTCTGATGTATGGGGTCCTTCTCGTGTTCCGTCCAAAGGTGGTGCAAGATATATGTTGACTTTCATTGATGATTTATCAAGAAAAGTCTGGGTCTATTTTCTTAAACAGAAGAGTGATGTTTTCCTAACATTTAAACAATGGAAAGCTTTGATTGAAAGCAGACAGGAAAACAGATCAAGCAGTTGCGGACAGATAATGGCTTAGAATTTTGCGGAAGCGAGTTCAACGAATTTTGCAAGAATGAAGGAATTGCTCGACATCACACTGTTCGAATGACGCCTCAACAAAATGGTGTTGCCGAGCGCATGAACCGAACGCTTTTAGAGAGAGCTCGATGTATGATCTCCAACGCTGGGTTGACAAATGATTTTTGGGCTGAAGCTACCGCCGCAGCATGTTATATTGTCAACCGCTCACCGTGTTCATCGATCAACTTCAAGACTCCTGAGAAAGTATGGTCAGGTACACCTGCTGATTACTCCAACTTAAGAATATTTGGGTGCCCAGCTTATATGCACGTAAACGAGGGAAAGTTAGAGCCTAGAGCTAAGAAATGTATTTTTCTCGGTTACGCTTCAGGGGTGAAAGGATATAGACTATATAATCCTGATCCCAAGTCACCCAAATTTATAATTAGCAGAGATGTTACATTTGACGAGTCTTCTATGTTACACCCTTCAAAAAAGTTTATTAATTCTTCTAATCAAGAAAAGAAGGATAGTGTACACAACGAGGTGGAGCTCGAGATCAACAAAGATCTTTCAGATGATCCTGCTATGAGTTCAACAGATCAAGAGGATGAGCCAGAACCTGATTCAGATCCTGTTGAAGATGAAAGCACCGAGCAGGAATATTCTATAGCCAGAGATAGGGAGAGACGGGAGATTCGACTACCACAACGGTACGTAAATTTAGTTTGGTACGCTTTATCAGTGGCGCAAGAAACAGGTGGAGGCGGCGAACCTTGTACCTATTCGGAGGCAATAAGCGATGTTAATTCTGATAAGTGGCTAGTAGTGATGAATGAAAAAATGGAGTCTCTGCACAAGAATGGTATGTGGATTCTTGTGCTGCCGCCGAAGAAAAATAAAATAGTCGGATGTAAGTAGATCTTCAAGAAGAAAGAAGGTTTATCTGGTTCTGACGATGCAAGGTATAAGGCATGATTAGTCGCGAAAGGCTATAGTCAGGTATACGGTGTTGATTTTAATGACGTTTTCTCACCTGTCGTTAGACATAGCTCTATTCGTGTATTACTTGCATTCGTTGCCATGTATAATTTGGAGTTAGAACAGCTCGACGTCAAGGCGGCATTCTTACATGGCGATTTAGATGAACAGATTTATATGAAGCAACCTGAAGGCTTCATACTTGAAGGTAAAGAAGACCAAGTTTGTTTACTGAAGAAATCCTTATACGGATTAAAGCAGTACCCAAGACAGTGGTATAAACGGTTTGATTCTTTTATGTTGGGTCATGGTTTCTCCAGGAGCAAGTATGATAGTTGTGTTTACTTCCGGAAGTTAAATGACAGTTCATTCATTTATCTGTTGTTATATGTTGATGACATGCTCATTGCGGCTAAGAATCTTGCAGAAATTCACCAATTAAAGGCCTTATTGAACGGTGAATTTGAAATGAAGGACTTAGGAGCAGCTAAGAAGATTCTTGATTAGACGTGATAGAGGAGCTGGTAAGTTACACTTGACCCAGGAAAGTTACCTCAGAAAGGTTTTGGAGAGATTTGGCATGAGCGATGCCAAACTACTCAGCACTCCTCTTACTAGCCATTTTAGGCTATGCGCTGCTCAGTCACCATCATCAGATGAGGAAGAAGCGTACATGGCACGAGTTCCTTACTCGAGTGCAGTCGGCAGTATTATGTATGCAATGGTATGTACTCGTCCTGATCTTTCACAGGCTGTTAGTATTGTTAGCAGGTATATGGCTAACCCAGGAAAAGAACACTGGCAAGTAGTGAAGTGGATTCTCAGATACTTGAAGGGTACTCTAAGCTTTTGTTTGGAGTTTGGCAGAAACAGTGATACTATCGTTGGCTTCGTCGATTCAGACTATGCAGGTGATATCGATAAACGACGATCTCTTACTGGTTATGTATTTTCTATTGGAGGTTATGTAGTTAGCTGGAAAGCTACTCTACAGCATGTAGTGGCGTTATCTACTACTGAAGCAGAATACATGGCCATTACTGATGCGATTAAAGAAGCTTTGTGGTTGAAAGGGTTATTCAGAGAATTAACTCAGAATCAGGAGTTATTACTATTTTCTGTGATAGTCAAAATGCGATTCATTTGACTAAGGATCAGATGTATCACGAAAGGACTAAGCATATTGATGTCAAGTACCATTTTATTCGTGATATCATTGCAGATAAAAAGGTGTTTGTCAAGAAGATCAACACGAAGGATAATCCTGCAGATTTGTTTACGAAGGCTCTTCCAGTTTCCAAGTTCAATCATTGCTTGGACTTGATTGGTGTTTCAGAAACAGTGAAGTAGCCCGTCAGGGGCTAAGGTCGGAGGGAGATAAAAGTGTTACTAATTAAGCTGGAGTTATTTACGGAATCAAGGTCAAGGTGGAGATTTGTTATGTGACCTTGCTTTAGGAAAAGGCGCACATGGTCTTTGACCATTCAAAGGAAAATGGCTGCTATCATAGAAAATTCGTTTGGCTTTGTTTTCACGTGGGAATTATTTAATAAAGGAAGAGTTCTATTCAACAATGATTTCGGCTGTCAAAGGAAGGCTGCTCAATTCATACAATGCCTATTAACATGCATGATCGAGGCCTGCTCATTCATCTATAAAAGGCAGCGCTTAACGAAGGCAAAAGACACCACAGACCACAACAATAAATCTTCTGTCAGTCGCTCATTTTATTCTCACAGTTATTGTAGCTACTTTTGTATCACGTCAGTGTACGTATCTGTAATCTCTCCACATAATAAAGAAGTTCTACCCTCCGGCCCGTGGATATAGGTCATTCTGACCGAACCACGTAAATCTCGTGTTCACTGTCCAAATTTATTTTCTTCACTTTTATTTATTATCAACATTTCTCGGGCAAAAATAATTATCGGGGATTTCCGCATATCCTAACACTAATGATTAATTCTGCTAAAAGAGACCGATATTGCATTTTACCTTAACTTCGAACTGTCGATGTGCGGGATTAGGAGGTTGTGTGGGACATATTTTCATCCTAATAGTAAAGAGACTATATAGAAAACGTGATATTGGAGACATCAGAATCTAAAACGTGACCAATCCTACATTAGCGAAATATCACAAAGATCATTCACTATAAGAGAAACTTTTTAATACGAAATGAAGAATAAATGGACAAAAAGAAAGAGTACTAGTGTAACAACTCAGAGCTTGAAACACTTGGATTTGTCGCACGTAGTAAGAATATGTTAGGTCCCAAACTTGGGATATGCTTTTTCCTAATACTACCAAATAAGCGTCGTTATGTTGGCGAAGAATCATCATCCAATATGATTATGACAATTACCTTTGCTTAGTTTTATTCTCCCAAATGAACTTCATCATGTGCATACCCAACATTTGTGTACATCTAATAATTAATACACGATCGTCCAAAATTCTATGCTCTAACCAACAAGAATACCGAACCCATTATCGTTTTAATGGAGAAAGCAAAAAAGCTCAATCGTTTATTTCCAAAATTTCAATCTTTCTGACATATGAGCTTGAATCAGATTGGAGAGCTTGATTTTGAATTTGTTCATTTGGAATCTGGGTTCTTCTAGAGAAGTCCCGAGAAGTACTTCACTTAGCCTTGGGAAGTTTGTGAAAGATTCCTGAACAGAGAGCTCCGAAAACTTACATCGGGTTAACTGCACACTTGAATCCTTTGATTGCCTACGAAGATGAGCGTTTGTTTTGGGCTTTCTTCTCCTTATTCAGTCTTGAAGAGCAGAGAGCACAGATATTCGAGCACCGTAAAAAAATCGAAGAGCCCTCACCAGGCTCGTGGTTTGGGATTTGGGTTTAGAACTAGTAATAAAACTAGAGAAAGAAACCTTTCTCTACAGTTGAGTTCCGCCGTTGACGCGGGCACTGAAGCAAAGAGTGAGGAGTCCAGCTCTGTAGCAGCTGGTAATAGTTTATACGATGCCATAGTTATAGGTTCTGGGATTGGTGGATTGGTAGCTGCTACTCAATTAGCGGTGAAAGGCGCTAAGGTTTTGGTTCTTGAGAAGTATGTGATTCCTGGTGGAAGCTCAGGTTATTACCAAAGGGATGGCTTCACTTTTGATGTTGGATCATCCGTTATGTTTGGTTTCAGCGATAAGGTTTCGATTGTTGTGGCTGTTTGTTATGCATGTGTATTGCATTAAATCTTTGTTGTTTTTATCACTGGTGGAATTGTGAATTGATGAAGGTTGGCGAATATAGGTCTTGTTTTTCTTTTGTTGAATGTTCTTCACCCTTGTTTTTCGATGCCTTAAAAGTCATTACCGTTCTTGAAGCCTAAGCTAGTAGTTGTCTATCTTTTGTAGGGAAATTTGAACTTAATTACACAAGCTTTAGCAGCCGTGGGATGTAAGATTCAAGTGATACCCGACCCAACAACCGTTCACTTCCATCTGCCTAATGGCCTCTCCGTGCAAGTGCATAGGGCATACAGCGATTTTGTTTCAGAATTAGTTGGTAAATTTCCACACGAGAAGCAGGGCATTCTCAATTTCTACGGCGATTGTTGGAAGGTTCGTGTTGATTGATGCTTACTTGGGCTGTTAATGCTACATCTAAATTGAACTCACGTTGGTTTTGCTTGTCCTATGTTGTAAGATCTTCAATGCTCTGAACTCCCTTGAATTGAAATCTCTCGAGGAGCCAATCTACTTGTTTGGACAGTTTTTCAAGAAGCCTCTTGAATGCTTGACTCTTGGTAATTCGTTAATTGGAAAGAAGTGGTTAAGTTTCTGATGTATAAGCTGCGGAAATGTGTATTATCACCGTATGTTGATCGATTTGTTCTTTTTGTGTGAATCGAAATTCAGCCTATTATCTGCCACAGAATGCTGGAAACATAGCAAGAAAATACATTAAAGATCCAGAGCTTTTGTCATTCATCGATGCTGAGGTGTGATGTTACTCTTAACATCGTTTCCCCGTAAATATTTATTCAACATTTTCATTTCCTTTTTGTTTTCAGTGTTTCATAGTAAGCACTGTCAATGCCATGCAGACTCCTATGATTAATGCAAGCATGGTCAGCCTCTTTATATAATTTTCCCCTCCATTCTTCTTTGTATTTCTCCCCTATATCCCGAATTTTTATAGTCAATCTCTTATAGGTTCTCTGTGATAGACATTTCGGTGGAATTAACTACCCAGTTGGTGGAGTTGGAGAAATTGCAAAGGCATTATCTAAAGGACTGGTGAATCAAGGGAGTGAAATCCTATATAAAGCAAATGCAACAAGCATAATCATAGAGGATGGAAAAGCTGTGAGATTTCCTCTATTTTCCTCGGTATTTTTCTAAGTCGATGAATGGCGAAACTAGCGGTGAGCGTAAGTAGTTTGTTTCATCTTTTTTCTCTCTTTTTCCAGGTTGGCGTAAAGCTGTCCAATGGAAAAAAATTCTATGCTAAAACCATAATCTCAAACGCCACTAGATGGGACACCTTTGGTTAGTCCTTTCTTTTTCCTTTCTCTTGTTGAGAAACACATTGGATGGAATCAGATCAGTATATAGTGCGATGGGGATGTAGTTTGCAACAAAAAAAGGTCATAGATCTGTCACGCATTGTTTTGTCGATGTGTTGGGTTTAAAGAAGAGTTGCAATGTGACGATGTTTACTAGTGAAATCATCAATCAAATTAACCAACATACTTGGTTTAAGCGTTAAAAAAAACATACGCATTTTGATCAGGGAAGCTCCTAAAGAAGGAGGAATTGCCAGAGGAAGAGAAGAGATTCCAAGAGGCATATGTGAAAGCACCGTCGTTTCTGTCTATTCATATGGGGATTAAAGCCGATGTTCTGCCAACCGATACGGATTGCCACCATTTTATTTTAGAGGCATGCATGCTGATTTTATTTTTCTTTTTATTTTTGATCATTCGTATATTTAATCATCCAACGAAATACTTAGGACGATTGGGAAAATTTGGAGAAGCCTTACGGAAGTATATTCTTGAGCATCCCAACGGTTCTTGATAAATCATTAGCCCCCGAAGGAAGTCACATCCTTCACATCTTCACCACTTCTTCGATCGAAGATTGGGAGGTATCGACTGTATACATATATACTACTACACTTTTCGATTTCACGATTATAAAATAAGAAAAGCATTTTCTTTTCTATTATAGGGTTTGTCTCGGAAAGATTACGAAGCAAAGAAGGAACTCGTGGCCGGAAAAATAGTCGAAAGGCTCGAGAATAAATTATTCCCTGGACTTAAGTCTGGTATCATCTTCAAGGAGGTTTGTGACGTTACAATACAATTATTTTCCTAGTTAGTTAACCAACTATGCAATGATTTTATCCTATGATCAGTTGTTAGAAAAAGTTTTTATTAAAATGAGACGAGACTACAAACAAACAGGTTGGGACACCGAAGACGCACAGGAGATATCTGGCTCGAGATAGCGGTACATATGGTCCAATGCCTCGAAGCATTCCTAAGGGCTTATTGGGAATGCCATTCAACACAACGGTAGGATATAAAAGAAATACTACTCTTTTATTCTTTCTTTTCCAAGTTACCGTAGCACATTGAAGATTGATTTTTTTTTTTGTTTTATTTTTTGTTCTGCATTTAGGCTGTGGATGGTCTGTATTGCGTTGGAGATAGTTGCTTCCCGGGGCAAGGTGTTATAGCAGTTGCCTTCTCGGGGGTTATGTGTGCCCATCGAGTCGCAGCTGATTTAGGTAATAAAATTTCAAACAGTTCGTTAACTATACTATACAATGAATTATATTTGTGTTGTAGGATTTGAAAAGAAGAATTCCATGCTTGATAGTGGACTACTTAAGTTGCTCGGTTGGTTAAGGACGCTTGCATAAACTATATATTAAGCCACTACTCGGGGATTTGAGGTAGGTAGGTGAAAGGTCATTCATCAAAACTGTATCTTTTCTTTATGTATATGTCTTGTAAAATCGTTTTTTGTTGAACAGTGTAACATCGTTTTTCGTTCAACGTTAACCACCGAATAATTGAACAATCAGTTACTCAACCATTTATGAACATATCACACAGAAAGCACAGTTGATTCTCTAGTTAGTAGCTGAGATTGAGAATGCATGCATTTCAGGAAATAAGATAGGTGGACGTGGCTCTCTAAAATGCTGAATAACAACTTACACAACACATTTATAATCATCTCTTATTTTTCAAGAAAGGTTACCGCCGCCCTACCCATGTTGGTACGAACACGTCATCGCAAATCCAAATTCTCGACAAGTACTCGAAAATCCATGGAGTTGGTAGGGAAGAATAGACCTTCAGAATATACCAGATCGAGGAGCATATACTGAAAGACATGGTTTTCTCACACCCTTTATTTTCTCGAAGCGCCCTTTATTGCATCATTGCTACTAAATTAGTTGGAGTCATAATGACCATCCTGAGAACTGAGACAATTCGCGGAATCATAAGCTTATTTTCCTTTCTTCTGAACTTATATATATATATAGAGGTTTGCTATGGTACGGTGAGCAACAATCGTTAGCACCATAGCTAATTTCGCAATTATAATTATTTTTCTCCGATTCCGGTACCGTCACCTCCGCCGCACATCTCATCTCCCTCGTAACTTCCGTTATCCATCTTCCACGCACTGATTTATAAAACCTATAAAACCACTTCATACATTATCTTGATCAGCTTCACGCATCCTTCTGGTGAACCATAAAACCTAACGGGCTATTTGCCCAACTAATGAACGCAGTATGGATGACGAATGATGAAAGCGATTAAATCCTAGAAAAGAATCAGACTACTATTGATCCCAAAATCTTCAACGTTCGACAGACAGACAGCGAATTCCGGGACCAAAGAGATGCTTCAAGATATTTAAGATTTGAAAACCGTAAGATGATCCAAACAAAAGATTAGTGTAAGAATAGAGAAAGTGAGAGCAGTACTTTTCGACATGTTTTTTTTTTTTTTTTATGACGTTCATGGAATGGCTCGTCATCAGATCAGACACCTTGGCTAATATTTAATTTGAACTCAATACCAACCGACCACATCGATTTCATGTTTAGTTTTATTTTACTTTCTCGAGCACATCGGCTAAAGTGCGAACGGACAATTGAATTGAATCATAAAAGATGATCTAATTGTAAGTCATATGATTTATTGAATGGTATTAGGACATCATACATACAACAGATCAATTGAGGCACAACAAAAGAGACTCGAAAGGCCCCTCAAAAGACTAGTTATTCAAAAATTAGCAAGTCGATATCAAAGTCGAAACACGCATTTTATACTACGACTTGACACCAAAACAAGCAATGGAAGCTTCAAACCAGACAATATTCTGAGAACGAACGATGGTCACGACATCACGAAAGCTAATTATGTAGTAACTAGGCAGCCAATATTCTGAGATCGATTGCTTTGTTGATTGTTGTGTGTGGCGCAACATTATAACGTACATCCATAATAATTCAAGCACGGAAATCAGCTTTCTCATGTAAGTAAACAATGGTGGTGGACATTGCACAACCAACAACTAGGCAGGCTACTCAAAATCATTGCAGTAACAATATGAAGCAGCTAAACTACTACAACAGTATTTCTTACTACTAAATGCAAGGAAAAAAAAATCAATCGAGCAACAATCATTTCCTCAAGGAAGAAAGACCTTATAGTAGTTGGCAGAAACTTCACAGTTTTGCAGTCAGCCCTTAATCAGATGACTGCCCCCTAAAAAGAAAATTTGAAGGCACCAACCTGCGAATCAGTCACTGTGTCCCAGAAAGAATGCTTTTCTCCATGCTGTTTTCTTTTCTCCTCTGCTTTACGCATCAACTGATCAATGGTCCCGGGCAGCGACTCTTCGATCGCCTTCTCAAATTTTTCATGCAACTTCACTCTGTCTTTTGTTCCCGACACAATCTCGCTCGCATTGGGCCTCTTTAGAAATTCCAGAACATTCAATAGATTTCTCCTGCAACACCAAAAAAGAGATACAATCTCATTCTTAATGTAAAATCAGACTAGCATAAAAGATACACTCTAAACATGCTTTAAGGATTGCCTAACTCATACTTCCATGTTCTAACACAATCAAGAAACGGATAAACTATACCTGCTCACATAATTCTGCGTAATAGCTACAGAATCTTCGAGATTGATGACCAAATGCCACCACCCGTTAGGCACGAATATCACTTCGCCAGCTTTACAAACACATTCGACCGGTCTCTTCTGCCAATTCTTCGTATCGTTATAGAAGTTCATGAACCACTCTATTATAGAAACGGGGCAAGCCACCTCAGAACCATCTGGGCTCGGGTGCACCCCAGGCGGGACCACATCGGGCGGAAAAAGAACCCATTTCTTGGACCCTCTAATGACCGCATTCCAAGCAGAGGTCGAGTTAGGGTCGATGTGAAAGGACGAGCCTGACCCTGCTGGTCCAATGATGATCCATCTATAATCAGGCCTGTCGTTCCCCAACACGCTGAAAAGATCCTCGTTAAAGTATTTGGGGACTTGATAATCCATTTCCAACTGAGGAACCTTCTCGGTGAATTTAGAGTCGAAAAGGTACAACGGCCTTTCTTCCTTAACATGATCTGCGTATCTGAAGTAGTTCTTTAGTTTCATCTCCACAGGCCCAACTGCAAATCGAGTGTCTCCGCATACGTTGATTAGATATTCCCTATCCCATTTGTCCGTAGCAGGCCAGCCATCTAAACAACCTTCCAATAACACTGGTTTATTAGGCTCTTCGAAGCTTGACACGAACTCATCGATGGAAATATCCCTTCTCCTTGCAATGTTATCCCTTTCAAGCCACTTGCTTTTCATCTCAAGGTTAGCACAAAGCCAGCTTTGGAAAAGGTAATCGGAGTAAAAATCCCTAACTTTGATACCACAACCCAGGTTACCAATGCCAACGTAAGTATCTTTCCAAGAGCCTTCAAACAAGAAATCGCCTTTGTAAGTTTCCAACACAAGGTTCCTCCAAAGAGGCTCGTGACTGCAGAAAGCATAGAGAGGTCTGCTGACAGTCGACAGAACTCCCAAATGGGTCCCACTCAAGAGCCCAAGAATATCAAGAACGAGCTCGTCTGTTAGGGTTTGTAAGTTACCTAAGCCGATGTTTCTTGAATTGACGTTTGAGGAGCTGAAGTAGAGATTTCCAAGAGGTTGGACTCCGTGAGAACGAGATTGAGCTGAGCGTTTGAGGCTGAAATTACCGTCTTGCGTTTCATCTTCTTCAATGTGTGTAGGAACATCTGGGAATTTCTCCGATGTGTATGATTGTTCGTGATTTTTGCGAACAAGTTTGGATTTTTCCGAAGAGGTGGTTGGCTTTTTGTAGATAGATTTGTGGGCTTTCCTTCTTTTCCTGATTAGAGGTTTGAAAAGCAAGTTCTTTGATGTAAGCATCGAGCAGTCGGTGGCCGGAGGTTGATCTAACGGCAGCAGAGGAAAACGTAGCTAAGGTGGAACGAAGGGTTTAAGGCAGAATTCGGCAAATAAGCTTTGTCCAACACTTGTAGTTAGAACTAATGTCAGAACGATCGATTCGATCTCAACGTTCGTGCGGGATTCGAAAAATATATTTTCCTAATTATATACTATTTTTATAATTAAAATTATTTTTTAAATAAAAAATATTTTATTTTTGAATTTCTTATTATTTTAAGTATTTTAAATCCAATTTTGATAAATCAGCGATACCAAATTACATTTCATAAAACCTCAGGGTATCAGCCGAAATCGAAAAAAACTTCGTGTACCAATTGGAAAAGTCATCAACACGGGGAACCAGACGAAATTTCCTTTACTTTTATGACGACTGGTTTTTCGATTAGGGTGCCAGCCCATGGCAACTTATCTAATCATAGGAGAATACGTTTATTTTAGAAAAAATTAGCGCAAGATTGTGGGAAGCAAAAAGATTTATTGGTACTGTTTCGGTGGCCCTAATTACAGTTCGAGTTAATAATGACAAAATCGTAAGGTAAAACAGGCGTCGCCTTGTGAAATGAACAAACAAAAATCCCTAATCAAATGGGCATTAACTAACTTTACGCCCGAAATAAAGCACATATAGCAAAGGCAATAATGACACTAATGAAGTTCGACTCTGAAATCTTGTCATTCGAAACAATTACCAATCTACAGATTCTGTACCCTTATGCATCATGTTCTGTCTCAACCAACAACAGAATGCTACGTATGTACATATCCTCACAACTCATCATTCACACAACGCTAGTCCTGCAAAAAGAATACGACCTCAAATTTAGACAATCAGCAAAAAGAAAGAGAAATGACAAAATGAAACTGAAGCATAATTTCATGATGATGTGATGAAAGTACAAAACAGAGGCATACCAGGCTATCGCGTAACCTTATGATGCAGCGACTGAGCAACCCCTTGGTCGAAGCCCCTTCACCATTAGACAAGAAGCCGACGTTCATGTCATCGCAGAAAACCCTCATCCCGTCCGACTTGAGCACTGAAGTGTCGGTCGAGAAGTTTGCATTCATTGTCAGACGAATCCCAAACTTGACCTCTCCCTCTCCTCCGCTCCAATCCGCCGCGAGCGAGGGCAAGCTCCACGCCAGCATGTCGCTGTCTATCATCTTCACGTCCCCCGCGACGATGCTGAAATTGGCGTTCACAGTCTGTCTTTTCTCGGCCTCGATAGTCTGAGGCCGGGACATACCCAGGATTATCCCCTTGTACATTATCAGAGACCTCACGTGCTCGAACCTCACGCATAGCCCCGCGTTCGCATTTAGGACGGATAGGTCGGCCTCCCACGACCCCTGGAAGTTGGTCTCGTTGGCCGAGAAGTTCGACACCTTCAAAGACCTTGTTCAAGATATGATGGTTAAATTTCATATAACACATCTGTGTTCTAGAAATTAAACACCAAAACTCATATGATTTGTAAATTGTGTAAAAAACACTACTCTGCTCTATCTAATCATGCGCTTTTTATATTTACACCAGCGGCGGAGCCACCCTTGTGCTAGTGGGGGTGCATGTTCTCCACTGGATAATTTTGTTTTCCTTTATAATTTCCTAATAGAAAAATATTTCTAAATTATTCATATAATATAAGAAAACGGCCCCCACTGAAACATAGGTAATTATTAATACAAGGGAAGATGTTATTACATAATATACACACACACACATATATATATATATATATATATTGGATAGCCATGAAAAAACCACCACTGATTTACACCCCCTAATTGCATGGAAAGTGGTAAGCTTAGACACACCAGGGTACGCTGCTAAGTTTAGACAAAACAAGGCGTACACTGTTAAGTTTAAACAACATCGGGAGTATTGTGCTATGTTTGAACAAGCACGAGAGTTTCTAGCAATAATAATAAAACAAAAGCTTAACGACAATAACAT
The DNA here is from genome assembly GCA_027422505.1 of Craterostigma plantagineum. Lineage (NCBI taxonomy): Eukaryota > Viridiplantae > Streptophyta > Magnoliopsida > Lamiales > Linderniaceae > Craterostigma > Craterostigma plantagineum. The sequence goes on from JAPQWV010000025.1 coordinate 9,789,603, forward strand.
GCATTTAGCATATATCAACATTTGGTGTTTAGACTAAAAATTAAGCAAAAAGACAAACGTCTAACTTTTGTATTTCTATATTACAGATATGTAAAAAGAGAGTCAAGATCCCATCTGCAGACGTGTTTTTATTTTTTTTTTACCTGACGGTGAACTCGGGCATGTGGGTGCCGAAGAGGAACCACATGATGAGGCTCATTAGGCACATGGCGGAGAGTAGGACGAGGAAGAGGATGAGCATTATTCGAGTGAATGAGGCTGACTGAGCGTGCTCATACCCGAGGTGGCTGTAGGTGTTCAGATACGGTGGTTGGGGATGCTGGAAAGAGGGCAGTGGCGGCGGCGGTTGTGCTTTGTTATTGTACGTGTACTCCGGCATCGCGGGATACCTTAACACCACTCTCTGTTTTTGTTCGTCCAATTTATCCGAAGTTGGCAGATGATAGGTTCCCATGGCTTCCGATTAATATCGAGGAATTAGATTATTTCAAAAAAAGAGTTTCAAGAACTTGTCGTTAGAAACAAATTTTTTTTGTTTTTTTTTTTTGTTTTTTCTTTTTTTTTTTGCTTAGTTATTGGAGGAGCATTAGTATAATGATCAGAAGTTGGATATGAACATGGCGCTCAACGTGATGTTTGGTAGTTTTGAGTGGATCATTTGTTTTGACATTATAACGTACTGTGTGATAATGTTGCATGAGCAGCGAAATCAGGTTTCCCTATAGATTGATTGTTAGTGAATTGTGTGTGTTTGTATTTTTGGATGGTATGTTTACTAAACATAGGAATTCGGTTTATTATGCAAGAAAACGATTTCTATTTGGTTACATAGCTTATTTATAAATAAAGGGGCGATGTTGGAACGTTCTTGCATGATGTTCTCGATGCTTTCGTAAAATGTGGCAAAAATCAGTACTTATTTCCCGCGAGAAATGGCAGATGAGCAAAATATCTCACATTAAAATAGCGATGGACAGTGATAAGTTAGGACTTTAAGTACACTTTATAGCCATAAAGCTTGCGTTACTCGATCATTAGACATGTAAATACAATTGAATACCTCTACTTTATGCTATTTATCATGTTTAGTAGGCCTTATCAAGGCAAAAAGAACCGAAAAAGACAAGTTCCGAACCTGAACAAGCAAATCCGACAAAGTGACCTTAGACCCACGGCCGTGGAAGACCTAGCTGCTGGCCGTAGGCACTTTCCACCAAGCCCACGACCGTGGTGATCATGCAAGTGGTCGTGGACACCACTAGAGCTCTCTGCTCTACGCCCACCGCCTTGGACTAGCACGAAGCCGTGGAGACTTCCTTAGCCCTCTGCCCGAGCACCACGGCCGTGGAGAAGTCATCAAGAGGCCGTGGTTGAAAACCATACTCTCTACCCGTGATACATGGCCGTGGAAAATCAAGGAAGAGGCCGTGACAGACTTTTCTGCTCTCTGCCCGGAGCTCACGGTCGTGGGAGCCCAAGCACGTGGCCATGGGTAGCACTACAAGGCCAAAATATCATTTCCCGTAAGTCCCACGGCAGTGGGCACCCTTGCAAGAGGCTGTGGGCAGTACATATCTTCTATTTGGGCACCGAATCTCGTTATTTTTTGGCCTAATATTTTGAAATAAAAGGAGGATTCAATATCTACCCAATCCTAGTATAATAGGGACTAAAGAAGGCTTGAAAGATAGACTTTTGATGACCAAGAAGACTAGAGAAAGCTAAGAGCAATCTCAAGGGTCTCCAAGGTGCTTCTCCCTCGTTCACACGATGGAAGACGCTGGGGTGACGCGCGACGACTCAAGCATCGTGAGGGGCAAATTTAAACCTTTATTATTTCGTCTTCAACAATGTTTTCCTTAGATTCGTTATGGATTTAATTTATCCCCAATGTTTTCTTATTCTATTTAATCATATGAGTCAAGACACATATTCTTTGTTTGTGCTTCATATGCGTGCGTGTGATTGGTCTCCATACGTATGATCTTTGATTGGTTTATGAGACGGACTAAGTAATTAGATCGATTAGAACAAAACATCGAATACCACTATATAAAATTGACCAGAGATCGAATTCTGTTTCGTATGTGTGGTTACCGAGACCTTAGGCGCCGAAAGCGCCTAAACTCGGGGAATTTCATAAAGATTAAATGCATATGTTGGAACTAAAATCATATAAGTTGACTGGTTCTCTATTCACGTAGGTTGCTATTGCGGGACAAACGTGTAGCACATATTTTAGGGAACTCTACATTGACTATGTTCATTTGATTGCATGAATACGTGTGATTGATCTGTACCGATGCCTTGATCAATCGCCATCAATTGATCTTTATCTTATTTATTTTATATGCGTTTATTTATATTTGCTGTGCATCATAATCTAAAAATATAAAAATCATCTTAATCTAGATTAGAATTTAGAATATATCTTAGAGTGTGGAATATTTCTATGAGGCTTTCGAAAGGATTATGAGATTTGCATGATTTTAATGTGTGCTTGAGATGAATTTCATGAACTGACGTGAACTATGTGGTGGTATAAATGCTCAAAATGACATATGTGATTTAATTATAATTCTCTATATTTTGTGTTGGAGCTGACTCTTGAAAATTACGAAGGGTAGAAATAGGTTTAAGGGAGTTTCGAGTGTGCTTAAGACGACATGGTATTAGAACTTCATGTCTTGAGCAATTAGGGTAGCTTATACACTTTTATGTAGTTTGGTTCAAATTTGGGTAGCTTAAATACTAGTATGTGGCGTATGAGTATATTTAATGAATTTCAAAAAAGATTAAGAAAGTGTTTAGTATTGGAACCCTTAGGATATTTCGAGTAGATGAACAAATAGGGTTGAAGAAATTCTTGTGTGGATTGTTGTTCTTGGGACATAGTGAAACTTGGGGCAGTTCATTATTCATAGAAGTTTGAATGGTTTTGGGGTAGAATTAGTTCTCGGGTCGTGAAATAAGTTCGCGGGCCATAGGAGTTCGCCGAGTTTAAGTTTCGGCCGATAATGAGAATTGTCGAATTTAGAGGATTTTCGATCGATATTAACTGTCGATCGATTTAGGTCAGCTCAATGAGTTTTAGGTAGATGGTGATTTGCCGAGCTAAAGTGAATTTCTATTAATGGATTGGATAGGATAATTTCGGACGATTTAGGTAGTCTAGTCCTTTAAGCTTTCGAGCGATTTAGGGTATCTCAAATCTTAGAATATTATAATGATTTCCAACATGACAATATGCTTATATGATTTACTTGGCTCGTATGCTAGTACGTGTGACTGAAGTGATATTAATTTAAGTTTTCATGGCTTACGTAAGTTCTTCATATTTAAGATGAACTATGTGATGTTCGTCATGACCTTAGATGCGAGATTAAATTCTAGATGTTAGAATGAATTATGTCAATTGTAAGTCGGTGTTTACATGATGGTTGCTGATATTAGAACAAAGGTTGAAACCATTAAAGATTTATATGATGTTTACGAGGTTGAATTATTTTAGGATATGATTAGTTCTTGGACATAGGACATATTTTGGGTATTTATTTTCAGGCAGATAGATAACTCTTGGGTAGATAAGTTTATATTGGACTGAGTTAGAATTATGCAGGAGGATTATTTCCTGGGAAATTAGGGAAATATTTATTAGAGAATCTTGAGGAATTACTGTTAGTAAATTACAGTGTGAGTGTAAATATTTTCGATGAAAATATTTATTCGTTTATGAAATGTTGCATCCTTATTTGCACTACATAGCATGTGCACGACATGTTGATGTGAGAGAGGTTGACCGTGTTGACACGGTGACACCTTAAGGTGTCGGCGCGAGGCGCGTATGGGTAGATGTGGCCGATTTCGGTTGTCGATTCGGAGTCGAGTTGAGGTTGGTACTAGTGCACCTGACGGTTGGTGCCGTCGAGACGGGTGGTTGGTGCCGCCCGGCTTGATGTGACCGGTTGGTGCCGGTATGATCAGTGGTTGGTGCCGGTGATGACGGTTGGTGCCGTCGAGACGGGTGGTTGGTGCCGCCCGGCTCTATGTGACCGGTTGGTGCCGGTATGATCAGTGGTTGGTGCCGCTGACGACGGTTGGTGCCGTCGAGACGGGTGGTTGGTGCCGCCCGGCTCTATGTGACCGGTTGGTGCCGGTATGATCAGTGGTTGGTGCCGCTGACGACGGTTGGTGCCGTCGAGATGAGTGGTTGGTGCCGCTCGGACTCTACGGTTGGTGCCGTAGGTTCAGTTATGAGGTGCATAGTCCGACCTAGGGCCCTGATATTGAGATAGGGTAGAGTGTGGGAACGAGCGTGCATTGCATTTTATCATGCGGTGAGGTGTCGGGATTGGGATTGAATGCACGCTGCATTTGCATGAATTCACCTACTGAGCGTATTGCTCAGACCTTTATGTGTTGTAGGTACGGATGGGTCCGGCGTCGATAGACATCGCGACTAAGGCGGGCTGGCGGCGGTGACTCCACGGGTTTTTGAGGGCGGGACGGTACATGGATGCGACCTGTGGAGCGACTTTAGGATTTTGAATATTTTGTGGGGCTACGGCCCGTGTATAGTGATGATGATGTAGACGAAATTAGTTATAATATATTTTATTTCCGAAAACTTTTTGTAAAATGGGCTTTCCGCGGCTTTCGTTGCGGAAATCTGCCAAATATCTTGATAAGAAAAGTAGGGTCGTTACACAAGGACTGGGGAAGTCTTTTAACATAGTCAAGGATGGAATTTTGACGATAAATGACCGTCTATGTGTTCCCGATGTCGACAATCTGCAGCAGGAAATATGGAAGAAGCACATACTGTCCCTTATGCCATGCATCCGAGCAGTACGAAAATGTATTGAACCCTTAAATCCCACTATTGGTGGTAAGAATGAAGAAGGATGTGACCGAATACGTACTGAAATGTCTAACGTGTCAACAAGTAAAAGCCGAACACCATGCGCCCGTGGGTAAATTACATCCTTTACCCATACCTGTTTGGAGATGGGAGCGAATAACGATGGATTTTCTATATGGTCTTCCTCCAACGGCTAAGACAAAATGATGCCGTGTGGGTAATTATTGACAAACTTACGAAGTCAGCTCACTTTCTACCTTTCGATGGGGTTTTACGTTAGAATATTTGGTAAAAAGATATGTTAATGAGATAGTTCGACTACATGGGGTACCCATTTCTATCGTATCTGGTCGTGATTCCCGATTTACTTCCAGTTTTGGGGAAGTTTACAGGAAGCGATCGGAACTAAATTATATTTTAGTATGGCGTTTCATCCACAGACAGACGGACTATCAGAAAGAACGATACGGATACTAGAAGATATGCTTCGAGCATGCGTAATTGAATTTAAAGGATCATGGGATGATTATATAGCGCTAATGGAATTTGTGTATAATAATCAGTACCATTCGAGTATCGGAATGGCACCATACGAAGCTTTATATGGTCGGAAATGTCGAAACCCAATTTGTTGGGATATGGAAGGAGAACAAGTATTTTAAGGGACAGATTTAATTCAGGATACGATGGAAAAGACTAAAGTAGTCAAGAGTCGACTAAAAGCGGCCCAAGACAGACAAAAGAGTTAATAGACCAACACCGACGAGAAATGGAATATGAAGTTGGAGAGAAAGTATTTCTGTGAGTATCTCCTTGGAACGATGTTTTACGATTAGGAAAGAAAGGAAAGTTAAGCCCACGTTATATTGGGCCGTACGAGATACTTGAAAGAATCGGACCGTTAGCATATCGATTGGCACTCCCACATGAATTATCACAAATACACAATGCCTTTCATGTCAGTATGATACGACGATACAGATCAGATCCTTCTGTGACGAACCAGTAAAGGTTTCAGAAGATCTTATTTACGTAGAAGCACCGGCAGAAATCCTAGAATATGCTGATAAACAGTTACGGAACAAAACGATTCAGATGGTAAAAGTGAGATGGAAGAATCATTCAATTCGTGAAGCTACATGATAAACAGTAGAGAATATGGAAACACAGTACCCATGGTTGTTCACTAACACAGGTACGAAACTTCGAGGTCGAAATTTTTAAAGGGGGGAGAATTATCAGGACCCGAAACCACATATCATAAATTCATGCATCTACACGAATTTATACACATACATCATTAAATTTTAGGATACAAGCATAGATGGAAATAATATTTAATTAAGATCTTATAAGTTTTAGTAGAAAAATAGTTAAAGTAAAATCTTACTAGTAATAAGTTCTGATATGAAGACCAAGCTAAAGAGAAGTTTTCAATGTATATAATTTTCAAATGAGGTCAAAGGTATTGTTGGAAAACAAAAGCATAAACTCGGCAAAGAAAGTCTTCGACAAGATTATGTTAGTAAAGAAAGTTTCGTGATTGTTAAATGAGGATAAATATCATTGGTTGAAAACTATATTAGGTGGAAACTAAGTTTTCGGTTCAAACCAAAAGGATTTCGTTAACATACCATGAAGTTTTCGTAATCAATCATCTTTATCATATCATGTAAGGATTAAACTAACACCTCTATATACATACACACATATATATAATACTTATAATAACCATCAAAACCCAAAGTAGTACACGTGTTGGCCAAGGATATTATTAAGTATGACTAATATAGTTTTTAGTTGACTTTAAAGTAATAGACATCATCATCTACGAAACCCTACCTATATATATATATATATATATATATATTGTATATAGATAGATATAAATTATGACTTAAGAAAAGAAGGGCGAGCCAACACATTAAATAACGAAAACAAGTACAGAACTAAAGGAGAGGCGAAAACTCAATCAAACTAAGGACTTTAAGCGTGAAGTAGGTCAAGAGTTTGATAAAGGCAAGGATAAAGCCGAGTGACGAACATGAGTATAAACGAAACTTGTGAGTATGATTTGCAACATGTATTTTGTGTGTCTTGTGTGCTTTTGTGCTTTATATAAATTAATTGATTAGTACTTGATAAGCGACATGCGGTCTTGACAACAAAGGGTAGCTGCCGGGCATAGACAGTCGTGAGAGATTCACAGTCTCGTTAGTAATCGAGATACATGTCCTATGTATATTCGGGGATGGAAAATTACAAAGTCTTTGGCCAAAGCAATAAACTAACTCACGTGGAATGTGGGGAGCAGTTTAGTAATTTTGCCAGTCACGAATTAATCATAGCGTCGGGTCAGTGAGTTTGACGTGACTATGACTCTCACTCGACCGCGACATAAGTAAAGGGTCTACGATGATAATCTATAGTCGGTTCGTAAAACAACGAAGATCATACTCAACACGCGATCTATTCGGTACCACGGGATTGGCTAGGTGCTTACCAAATTCTTGTACTCCTCCCTTGCCGGGTTGAGAAGAACCAACCAAGCCATGCTTAAAAAGGATTGAGATAATATCTATCAAAGACAGATATAACGGGCTTTGAGTCGTTCATACTAATGGTACGCGAGTATTTGAAAAAATATTGAAGTGTGGGCTTTGGGCTGAAAAATAATATTAAGCCTTTATTAAAATTGGGCTTAATTTAATTTTTCTACCAAAAATAATATTAAGCCTTTATTAGATATTGGGCTTAATTTATTTTTCTACTAATAACAATTTATCTACCAAAAATAATATTAAGCTTTTATTTTTCGGCTTTTATATTATTGGCCCAACTACACAAGGGTAAAAATGGTATTTTATTTTTAAATTTTCGAAATAAAATACATATATATATATTATATACGTATTTATGTCATGATTCATGTGAAATGCAAAATGCCAAAGTGTAGTTTTCTCTTCTTTGAATTTTTATATTAAATGCCAAAATAGTTAAATTAACTTTTAGCAAATTTTTTCAAAGGTAGGCCGTTATGTTTTGACATAATTATTTTGTATGGTACATATCATTTTCAAAGGTTGAAAATGTTATTTTGGATAGCAATTTTCGTGGCCTTTTGAGTATCTAAGTTTTCATAGTGAAAAACTTAAGTTTTCATGAGTATTTTCATTTTTGAGAGAGAAAAATCAAGTACCATTCTTAGAGAAAATATTGTGGTAAAATATCTCTCTTGAAACAACTTCACTCCCTCTCTAGCCATCCTTGGGAGTGATTTGGTTTGTGGTACGTCTCGGGGTAGGTCTGACTCTCGTCGGCGCGACTCGTGGGAGCTTGGAACGGTTTACTACGACCGGGAGTTGGGATCTTCGCTACGAGGATAAAACACTAAACCCTATTATATGTCTACGTGTCATACATGCTAGTTTATTTCCTTATTCGAGCGATCCGGGGTTAACCTTATGGGGATCCCCTAAAAAATTTTTAAACTTCCACTGCACCCGAGATTTGATCTCGGGACACCCGGGGTTCCCCATCAGTGGCATCAGAGCCACGCTCCGGTTTGAGAAATGACATAAACGAACCCGTAACGAACACGGTTGTGCAAGTCACCGAGTCGCTCGAGCGTCATAGCATGAGTCGCTCTCGATTCTAGTTTGCAAACCGAGCGCTCGCTTGGTCAGAACACCGTCTCATAGCGAGCGGTCCGGCGTAGTGCAGCGCCATGGTGAGAAAAACCGTAGTGGTTGATCTCGTCGTGGTTCGTAAATTCACCTCTGGACGTGAGATTGGGGTATACTTTGCGTAGATGGCGTGGATCTTTGGTCGTTTAGCGTAAAATGTAATTGAACGGAAATTTTCGGCCTATAATGAGAATAATGAGGCTCGTTGGCTCGGAGCAAAGCCTTGTCACCAACAAATTCCGATTCGAGTTTGAGGGACTCGCCGAAAGCTCAAAAATGAGTTGTTGCCTCTTATCGTGCGTTAAAGTAACGTATTACTTTTATCGGGACTGTGACGTTCAATGGATTCGGGTCTGAACTCCGGTGATGGCGTAGTCCGACTCCGATGAAGTAGCGGTGAGGGCCGGTAGTTTTATTTTTGGGCTTCGGGCTGTTTTGAACATCCCTATGGGCTGATAAGGATATGGTCCAATTCCCTGACAAATCTAAGCCCAATTAATTACCCTATTGGGCCCAATGTTCTAGGACTAGCCCAAATTTTGTTTCGTTTCTTAGAGAATTTTGTTGTCGCATACGTGTTTATGTTTTGTATGTATGATACGTTAAAGGCGTCAGCGTGGACTTAGACTCTATTTTTTGGGTGATATGTTAAGGGTGACTATTAGGAATATGCCCTCGAATGCTATACGAGGATTAGATTGTATAGGGCATTAGATTATTTATCATTCGACCTTTTGTGTAATAAGATATTTTCGTGTGTTTAATGAAAGGCATTGTTCGTTTATTGGATATAAGAGTTATTTACTTAGCATCCGGTAAAGCAATAAATGAACAAATCCAAATGTGTCGAGTTGAGTCACTGTTCTCGATGGGTACGAGAGAGGAAGGCACCAGTGGACTCTTAACCTCGAACATTAAAAGTCCATAAGCCTGAGGCTCCAGTTGGGTGCTGGATAACCGATCACGGCTTATTTGTCGATGCGTGTGCCGATATCCCGCTTGGAAGCGGAGGTCATGACTTGTGATACGAATCGAATCAAGGGATTGAATCGTTTAAGCTTATTACTCAAGGAGTACCAATGACCGACGACAACACTATAGTAGTCTACGTGAACCTTAGACCGAAAGGGGCTTTGACGGAGTTGACTTCAAAGTCCCGACTGTCACTGATTCCCCTCGACCCGATTTGCTGTGGCATGGGTCAGCGGGCCAGATGCGGTCTTGATGACGATTTGTGATTGCCGTGCTTAGACCGCCGAGTACGGATTCACAGTCTCGCAAGTAATCGAGATAAGTGTCCTATGAGGATGGCGACGGGAAATTAGGAAATCCTTGGCCAAGGTATTGAACTAACTCATGTGAGACATGGAGGTAGTTTGGTAATTTGCCTCGTCTCCGTTTTATCATAGAATCGAGTTTAGTGAGTTTGACATAGACCATGGCTCACTTGATTGGGACACAGCTGAAGGGTTTATACGTAGCACTGTTATCTATAGTGGGGTTCTGGAATAAAGACTGGGTCGAAATTCGCACTCGTATCGGGTTACGGTCCGGTACTGCGGGATTGGCTAGGTAACTACCGGACTCTTGGATTTCTCCCTTGCCGATTGAGTCGAACCTAGAGAGTCGGGCTTAAAAAGGATCATCAACGTGTACTGACAAGGAGAGAGTGTTTTGGGCCTTAACGGGCCTTGGGCCGTTGGGCCACTCCTTAATGGGCCTCGGGCCATTTATTGGATCGAAGTTGGAATTCTTATGAAACTAACTTTAAGACTTGGGCTTGGCATAGTGCTTAATGGGCTTGAGGAAAAAATTGGATTTCACCTAAAGCTAATTTCGAAATATGCCTTTGAGGGTCTTTTCGGAATTTGCATATTTGATATAAATAAATATGGAATAAACTATTTGGAATGTTATCTATTGAAGTTTCGAAATTATTCTAGGATTAAGTTTCGAATTTTATACCATATTTAAAGATACTTAGTTTGACTTGGTATTTAAGTTGGTTTTCTAAAAATAATAAGTTTCCTTAAGTTTGGATTTGGAGTTCAAAAGAGAGTAAGATTTGGCAAAAATCTCTCACACTTTAGGGGACTTAGAAATCGAAATCCAAGCCTTTAAATAGACTAAGTTTCATGCTCCATAGTAGAGAAAATAAGTGATTTTCGAAATCAACTAAAGGCACAAAACACACACCGAACGCACACACTTTTCTCCCACGCGACGGCTCGGTTCTCTCTAGCCATCTTTAGAGAACTGATTCCGTGGTACACTGCGAGGTCGGCGTGACGATCTGTGCCATCCACCACCATCGACGAAGTCTTGAAGAAAAGGACGAGGAGCTGCCACTCGCTTCAATTAGTAATTCTCTACGGGTTTGACCCGCCCTATTACATGTCTATGTGTTACTAATCTGATCCGAGCAACGAGGGCAATCGGGGAACCCGGAAAATTTTTGTTCCGTACCGTACCCGGGGACGTGGCGTCTCCGGGAGACACCGGGTAACCCAACAGTGACAAGGTCCCCCCAGGTTTGTATTGATTTTTTACGGGTTGTCCGCGATAGCTGCTCCCCGATATTGTACTTCATTAATTTTTAGAAAATTAATTTAAGTAATGTGGCCGTACGAGTACGAGATACAACCACGAGAAGGCCGTTCGAGGACTTGGAGGTTTCTCAAGGACATGGTGTCATGCCGAAGATAAAAAGATCTAATTTTGTAAAATAAATGTAGTAGAGTGGAAATAGTCCACGTTGACGGTCTTTTAGGCAAACTAGGTTTACCGCGATTTCTTGCATGTTTGTTTGACGTTATGTGCATGATTATGTGAGACGTATTCTCCCGTTAGACTAAATACTAAGTGGGTAAAGGGACTTGGTTCCTGTCCTCTATCAAGTTTGAAACTACTGCAGCTTGAGTGTGTGCGGTTTGTTCCGAGTTATCGGCGCCAACCATTTTGCTCTTGTCGTATGTAGCTCGGGTGGGTTTTAGAACGCCGCTCTCCGAAACATATTCACGCCTTGCAAAGTGTTATCCTACGGGTAGAATTTCTAAATGATGGGATTGAGAATAAAGTTGATAGGTTACACTTAGACGGATAGTTCCGAATTATTCGTGTTAGCGTGAGGGTTTCTGACCGGAGACAAAGTACTTGAAACACTCATTAGATGGGTTCGTCTGAGACATGGCGCCGTTTAATTATATAGGCCAACAAACTGGTAGGTTGAGGCTTATTTTTGCGGAGCGTGGAAATCAACTCCACTATGAAACCATCAATGAGGTTTCCGAAATCTCTATCGGGAGAATGGGATTTTGAGAAAAATAGTGGGAGTCAAGCAAAATGAAAAGTCCTTATCTGTGCTTGACGAATAATACGTTGAACCTAACTATGCTTTATTTCTGCAAATTGTTTTCTTTCTATATATACAATGACACCACCATTCATTTCACTGATAGCGCAAAACCATTTGGAAGGTCCAAACCTTGCGGCCTGGTCCGTAACTTAAGCATTGTCCTTACTCGGGAACGTATAGAGTATGTCCTTGATGGACCTGTATCGCTTGAACCCGGGGAGGGTACTAGTGAGGCGGACCAGGAGTTTCATGCCAAATGGTTGGCTGGTTATGCCCGGGCCAAGGCTTATATGTTGGCTGGGATGGCAATGATCTACAGCGCCAATATTCTAAGATGGATATGGGCGGGATATTGCATCATCTGAAGGAGTTGTATGGCGAGCAGTCGAGATCGTCTCGATATCGCGCCGCAGACAAGCTCTTTCATACCAAGATGCCTGAAGGCGCAGATGTCGTGGGACATGTGCGTAAGCTCATTGGGTATATTGAGGAACTGGCTTCGCTCAATTGTTCCATACGTCACGAGCTTCAGATTGACCTGATTCTTCAGTCGCTCCCATGCTCATTCGCTCACTTTATCATAAATTACAGTTTGAGTGATCTACATTTTTTGTTTCGCGAATTGATGAAAACGCTAATTCCGACTCAAGGTGAACTAAAGAAGGGAAAGGGAAAAGAGGTTGCGCTTGTAATGACGGAAAAATCTAAGAGAACTAAGTCCTACAATCCCAAACCCAATAAGCCTATTAGACGGATAAAGAAAAAGGATAAGGACAAAATGAACGTACTTAGAGTGTGTTTGGTTGGGGGATTTTAGGGGGATTATGAGGGTTGAGATTAATTTAACTGGTGTTTGGTTGAGGTTATTATTTAAAGTGGAGAATTAAATAATACCCCTTAATACCCACAAAGGGGTATTATCTAATTCAGCCTATTCACGTCCCATTACATAATAATACTTTCTTCTTGTGACAATTCTATCCCTTTGTTCAATGTTAATTCCCTAGTTACCCATTACATCGCTTCGCCGGGAATATTTAAAAAATGGCCTTTGACATAGTCAACGTTAAAAAAATAGCCCCGTCGATTTTTTCTTTTTTTTTTAAAAAAATTCGATTTAAGGGTATTTGCATCATTTGACATGGTATCTTTTTAAAAATAGCAGGGGGTCCCCTGCTCAGTGGACCAGTGCTATATAGCAAGGGACCCCGCTCATCTGGTGCGCAGCATGGGCGGGACCCCTGCTGTGTGTGCGAGGGACCCCTGCGCCGTGTGCGAGGTCCCCTGCTGTATGTGCGGGGACCCCTGCACACTGTGCGGCTGCAGGGTCCCCTGCTGTGTGCGCGGGTCTCCTGCGACGTGTGCGGGGACCCCTGCGCTGCTGCCCGCAACACCGCAAGGGTCCCCCGCACACACGGCAGGGGTCCCGCCCATGCTGCAAGGGTCCCGCCCATGTTGCAAAAAAATAAAAAAAATGTACGTGTTGAGGATTTGAACCCATGACCTACTAATTGAACGTCCCGTCCCATACCGGGTGTTACTGTAGCATCGGTCCCTAGCGGGACCCGTGGGGTTGGGCTCACCACACTCCAACTGATAGTCTGACCCCACTGTATCACCACTTAACCTTCCAGCGTGCTTTGACCTCACTCACACGCACCCTGGGAAAACTTCCCAGGGGGTCACCCATCCTAAGATTGCTTCAAGTCAAGCACGCTTAACTTCGAAGTTCTTTCGGATGGACTCCCGAAAAGGTAGGTCGACCTTGGTGATATGAGTAGTACTATCATTTCCCTTATACGATTCTTAGCCTGACACGCCCATACATTGTCAGTCTCAGGATCTCCTCTCATTCGGGTGTCGGATCGGTTCGTTCATGTATCCCTTCACCTAGAAGCCTGCCAGGAGCCGCTCCTTGTCCGTGCACCTCTCTAGCACCGGCGATCACTCCCCGCCCTCATCGGCCCCGGGCGTCACAGGACCCATTTAGTAAGGTTATAACTGTCATTATACACTTGGAGGCTATTTTTTTAACATTGACCATGTCAAAGGCCAATTTTTTAAACTGCTCGCCGCCTCCCACTTCACGAAAAGTCCTATTCCTCTTTCTCCACCCACTTGCAGTCACCTTCAATAACCAGACCATCGACCAGCATCGACGACGAGTCCGATAGAGCATTGTTTTGAAGATCAAAGAGAAGGACAAGAAACAATATCCCTCTCTGAGAGCGGAGGTGAACAGCGCAGCCGTCGAGTCGTTGGAGAGGGTGAGAGAAGAAAGCAGAAAGGCGACTCTTCAGCTCGTAGAGATGGAATGAGGCCACCCAATCGTCGATTTCTTCAGGAAACTTCCTCAAGACGTTGAGAAGGGAGGGAATCCAACTCATACGATTTTTGATAGATACAACGATTCCTATATTCGGAGAATCGGTGAGGCATCAAATCAGAGAAAAAGCTCAGTTTTTTAAGGGGTTTTGCTAATCTTTTTTTTTTCTCTTTCTTTTTGCAAGGCACGACGGTTCTTTCTTATGTGAACATGGTCTGTGGAAGCCTTCGAAGCTCCATTCCAAAGTCGATCGTCTACTGTCAAGTGCGCGAGGCGAAGCGCAGCTTGCTCGATTATTTCTTCACGAAATTGGGGAAAAAAGAGGGAAAGCAGTTGGTAAACTGTTGGGTGAGGACCCAGCGGATATGCAGGGAAGAACTTAGCTTGCTAAGAGGCTCGAGTTATATAGAGCGGCTCAGGCTGAGATTGATGCAGTCGCAAGGTCAAAGTAGTAGAGCTTGGCTACAGAATCTATCTCTCTCTCTCTCTCTCTCTCTCTCTCTCTCTCTCTCTACTGCGTGCGAGATGGTGCAAGGGCGTGCAGTGGTGCCGGCGTCGGTGGTGGTGGCGAATGTCGGCTAGATGTGGGTTTGCTAGTGTTTGACGGGAAATGACGGATTCCGGCAGCACGTGGTGTGGGCTCTCAGGGCTGCATGCTAGGCGGTGCGAGGCCGTGCAGTGGTGTGAGGCCGTGGAGTGGTGGCGAATTCCGTCAAGATTCGGTTTTGCTCGGCTTAATAAGAGTTGCTCGGCTTTTGGGGGGCTGTGATTGATTCCGACGATGGATGGTGTGGGCGGTGCTACTGCAGCGAGATGCGGGATGGCGGTGGTGCGAGTGCCACGCGAGGAGCACTACTAGGAGAGCGAGATGTGTGTGATTTGATTTTTTTTTTCAACGATGTGTGTGTTTTGGTAAAGAACATAATTTTATGAGCTTACATAGATGCATCAATGGAATATGTAGATTGACGTTATTTTGTTACAAGTAGTTTTATTTTGATGATTAGCTTTGTTCGACTTCAGCAATACAAAGGAAGGATAAAATTGTAATTAAATATGATTAAACCTAGTACGTCTAAATCCATCTACCAAACATCTCATACATTATTATTTATTCCCATCAACCAAACACCTCAAAAAGCTCATACCTTCTGTTATTTAAACCCAACTTAAACTAATACCATCTAATCCTATCCCGCTAACCAAACGGGCTCTTAAAGTTGCGAAGGCGACTGACAAGTTCCTCCACTGGCAAGAGCTGGGCCATTGGAAAAGGGACTACCCTAAGCTTCGAGCTTCGGGCATCAGGTAAAGTCTTGGAAACTTATTGTTCTTTTACTATATTTTCCACTTCGTGGATTCTTGACTCAGGGTCTGGTGCTCACATCTGTGTTTTGAACCAACGAAATAGGAAGCTGGCGAATCAAGAGGTCTTGATTAACGTTGGCAGCGCACATAATGTACCGGCTACTCATGTTGGATGGAAGACTCTTGTATTATCTACCGGACATGTATTAAAGCTTTGTGATGTGCTCGTGTTGCCCAAGGGACTTAAAAATATTATTTCTGTTCCTGTTTTGAGCAGGCTCGGATATGAGTTCCGATTTAGTAATAATATTTGTGACATTTATTTTGGAAATCAATGCGTCGGAAATGCTACGTTAATAAATGGTTTATATTACGTAAGTGTCGAAGATGAAATAAAATGCCACCATAGCGAAAATCACTTATACGCCAGCTAATCTGATCACCGACTAATCGGCCAAAATTCGGTTAATCGACCAATTATTTAAATCGGCCAATTCTAATAAATCCAAATATAGTATTAGGTAGGCGTCCTATCGGCCTTACTCCATGGAAACTGACCCCACCGCAACAACTATAACCATGTATGAATAAGTTAAAAATTCGTTTGGCCAACTGGTTTACAGTAGTAGGATATATTTTAGTATACTTTGAGCTGCGTTCAATTCCCACATAAAGTATACTTTGTATTATTTTGAACTAGTTTTATGCCCGTGCATTTCACGGGTGTAAAATATGTGTAATTAATATAGCACTATTGTATAACAATAATAATATAAGTTAAATGGTGTAATGTGAAAATAAAGTGTTTCCCAATCTGTTAGTGGGTGGTTCTTCATTATTTTTTATTTTTTATTTGTTTAATATAATGAAAATGGACATGTGTCCCAATCAGAAGCAAACTACATTTCATTGTATATATGCTAGTTTTTACCCGTAATGAACTATTTGTAACTATTATATGTTAACAAAATTATTAAATATTACGTTTGATAGTGAGTAGTTATTGTCGAACTAACATGTGTAGTGGGTAGTTTTAATGTTACTTTGTTTTATTTAGTTTTTAATAATTAATTAATATAGGACACATTGCTACATTCTAATCCACCTACATTTCTAAAATTATATACTAGACGTGTTGCTTGATAGTGGAGAGGTTAATTTTTGAGGTTTTTTATATTAAATAAATGTTACGTGACACGTGTCCCAACGAAAGCAAACCTACATTTCCATAGTAATATAAGTGAAGTGTAAAATATGCCTAGGGGGGGGGGGGGGAGGTTTGGGGGGTGAATTAGGCTATACAAATTTTGGCTTGTTCTTCTTTGAAAAATACTTTTCTTTAAGAAGATAATCACAGAGTGTGTTATATCCCTGAAGGCAGTAAGAGTATCAATGTTATCTCCCTAACCCTGTTTCACAAAATATCACGTTATTTTCAGAAAACGGTTCAACGATATTACCAAGTTATTTGCTTGCGTTCCGGGTTTGTCTAACAGAAAAGTAAATAACGGAAGTGAGACGAGATTTTTATACAGGTTATATCCCCAACTGGGGTTTAATCCTGTCTTTGGGGTGTGATCTCCCAAAGAATTCCAATCAATCACTAGGTATTACCGGTTATGGTTACAAAATGATTGACCCGTACACAACCGAAGCACTTATGGAAACTAGACCTCCTTCTAGGCTGCCGCACGCCAAGTTTCATTTCACATCGTTTTCCCAGGAAACCTTTCCCCGACTGGACAAAGCTTGCTACCGAAGGGCCACCGAATCCACCAAATTCGTCCCTCCACGTGCGAAAGACTCCACTCGTGCTCCTTTGTGCGCTCAACACGTCCGAAGACAAATCACGTCCGAAGACAAGGGTTTTAGGGTAGGGTGGATCGCTCAAAAGGTACAGAATTTGCAAATGAAAGCTCAACACAAACTACGAATGAATCGCAAATTAACGCTCAATCACTCTAAGGGATTCGTTTGCTTGTGTGTTCGTTTCGTACCCTTCAACGTGAAGTATTTTTCTTCTATATAGACCCACGAATAGCTTCTACACTTCACCAGGAAAGTTAAGCACAGAATATGCAATAGAAAGCTCAATAATCACATGCATTAACTCAAAGATCATGCCAAGAGTAAACTAATTAAGCTCAACGGTCAAACATGATCATTTACTATAAATACCACATATTTACTTTCATTCCACGGTAATCTCGTCCGTTTGTTAGCACATTCCATATATAGACTCAATTAGCATATTACCACAATAAGCCCAATCAATTAATCACTTTCCAAAATATAAATCCCAAGTCGCATAAGAAAAGATAGATCATGATTCACTGATTTAAGAGTCAAATAAGATAGCACTCAAACGGATATATCATGATATTCTTTCCTAAAATAAATCAATCACATGTAAGCACTTAATCAGAATATCTTTTCCATATATAGAGCATAGTCATTCATATCCGGGTGATCACAACGATATTCTTGCCTGAAATAAATCAATCACATGTAAGCACTTAATCAGAATATCTTTTCCATATATAGAGCATAGTCATTCATATCCGGGTGATCACATCGATATTCTTTCCTAAAATAACTCAATCTCGCAGACAGTTCACATATCACTCAACATGATATATTTTCCATATATAGCTCGCAGTGAGATTCCATTCAAACGAAAACGTTCGTAACCAGGTGATCACAACAATATTCAAGTTAAGCACAAGATCACACAAATTCGATTATCTTAGCAATTTAATCACATTTAAGCACTTAATCGAATATATTTACATACTTAAACATCATAGATCATACATATCGAGTTTTCTAAATTGTACCCCCATAATCCATAATTACTTGGAATAATCAAAACTCTCATAATCATTTGGACCAAAAAGGTCTACAATAAGATATATATATATATATATATATATATATAGAGAGAGAGAGAGAGAGAGAGAGAGAGAGAGAGAGGTTAGGGGTTATTTTAGTACCCGTTGAGCATAGTAAAACATGTATATTGGTGCCTAGCAAATTTTACAACATTACCGTTACCCAAAAAAAAAAAACTGTTGAGGAAGTCCTCAATTTAATTCTCTTATAAACCACATGTGAATTTTCAGATTTTCGAACCTCCTCGTAGCCCCAGTTTTATGTGGACAACGTAAGAAAGAATAAAAAGGGCATACATGTTATGTTGTCCACCGGAAAATAGAGAAGTTGTCAAGTGCCAAACCTATTCATTTATTACCGTTTGCATAGACGTATGGTGCCATTAAATTCTAAAAGTTTCAAAATTCCAAAAGCTTTCTATGGGCCACGGGATAAATCACTGGAATGATACTTTGAATGAGATTAAGAGAACAAAGAAAATGGGAAACTAATCTGGCACTAAAAGTCAAAACTCAGCGGCTTGTGAAAATATTAACAGCCACCGACGTTTAGCCATTTGGTTCGTTCTTTTAGCTTTAATGCAAATTCCAAGTCTTCCAATTTATAAAATGTGGCTTTCATTTAGTTAATTGAATAGGGATATATTAATTCAACTGTGATGCGGACATAAATTAGGCAGGCGAAATAATGAGAATTAAGGAAATAATTAGCTTATGATAATTATTAAGTGAACTTTGAGTTTCCTTGAAAAATATAAGGTTAGATTATAAAGGGAGGCTTTAGGGACTTCCGAAAGCCTGCTGGGGACCTTCGACAGACTTTAGGGAGCTAACAACAGGTGCTGGGGACCTGAGGAACTACCTGGAAGCTCTCAAGGACGAACAAAGCTTCCCTAATACGCCACCAGTGAAAAGATATTGTAAAAAGGGAATCCAATGAAAGGGCCACGTGTCCGATTGAGATAGGGTAGCACCACTGCAAAAGCTGCGACCTCTATTCACTGCAGACTGTACAAAGCTATCCTGACAGCCTATACTGTACACGAAAAGGCCCTATCAACAGGAACTCTGGGACGTAACACAGACCAGACTGCTTGCAGCTCCCTGAGGCGATGGAATGCGTCCCATCCCTAGGATTTCGGGGACCTACCTTCAGGCAATACCCAAGAGCTAGAGACGTACCTTCAGGCAATACCCCCAAGAGCCTCCTATATAAACGGGACTTCACCATTTTCACAACGATTCACATTCTAACGCATTAAAACTCTTATAAAATACTCTCTCACTATCAAAGACATTCTCATGTATTTTTCTTATGTGTTCTTGAGAGAAAGGAGCGAGACATAGGTAGTTTGAGTGTGTAAATCTTCCAAGTATAGTGAAAATCAGTTTTAGAGCGCCCGTGGACATAGGATCTACAAAGATCCGAACCACGTAATCCTTGTGTTGTTTCGTTTACGTCTTCAAGCAGGTCCCCCGCGTTCCCAACACATTCAAACAGGTCCCCCGCGTTCCCAACACATTCAAACAGGTCCCCCGTGTCACGTTCAAACAGGTCCCCCGGCGTCCCAAACACATCTCAACATGTCCCAGACAGGTCCCCGATGTCCCAAACAGGTCCCCAAACACGTCTCGACTTCCCTAGTACGTCCCAATACCACAAATACGTCCCCCGCAAGTCCCAAACACGTCCCCTTCAGTCTCTCTTTCAATGAGCACCTTTCCCACACTTATAAGTTTTGTTGATTGGGTTTGCCCCACATCAAATGGCGCCGTCTGTGGGAAAATCAGAGTTGAAGACGTGAGAAATTTTGCTTACGTTGTGCGAAGTTATGCTTAACATTTTTTCTCTTTCTTATCTTTATTTCTACTGGGACAAGACAAAATGCAAAAAACTGGGGGAAGAAGGCTCTCTCTGTCAAAGAGTTTCGACTTATAAACCGCAGGAGCTGCCGAAGCACAACTAAAGCTCCTGAGACATAATGCATTAAACACCACCTTGACCGAGAGGAGGAAAGGATGAAGATCCGAAGCTCCCCCTTCGGGACCTAAGAGCCCAGCTCCGCGCTGGAGAGAAGACCCGAAGCTCCCCCTTCGGGACCTAAGAACCCAGCTCCGTGCTGGCGAGAAGACCCGAAGCTCCCCCATCGGGACCTAAGAGCCCAGCTCCCCGCTGATAAGAAGACCCGAAGCTCTGTCTTCGGGACCTCCCAGCTCCACGCTGGTAAGAAAATCCGAAGCCCGGCCTTCGGGACCTCCAAGCTCCGTGCTGACACATGAGGATCATTGGGACCTAGAAGGCAGCTACACGCTGACGTCCAGATATCCGTGGGGGATATAAGCCAAGCTCCTCGCTAGCACGCGAAAGTCCGTGGGACCTAGGAGCCAATCCCCACGCTGATGTACGAAGAGCTGCGGGAGATCAGAGTACAGCTCCGCGCGAGCATACGAAGGTCTGTGGACCTAGAAGTTAGCTCAGCGCCAACACTCGAAGACCAGTGGGAGATGAGAGCCCAGTTCCATGAGGGCAAGATCCACAGAAGACCTCCCACGCTGATAAGGCCCTTGGCCAGAATTCCAGGGCCCTCTACATCCCCTTCTCAATTATATAATATTGTTATCATAATAAATATGTGACCACACTAACAAGTGTTACTGTTTGAAGGACGAAATAAAGAGGCTCATCCAGGCAGTTGCCCTAAAGGAGTCTGTAGGAACTGTGCCTAATAAAGACAGACGACGTCCACCTCCTCTAGATAGGGGCCAGTTCGAGTCAGGACTCATGTTCCCGTCATAGTAGGAGCGCGAGGCACTGGGGACTCCAATGGCCTACAGAGCCCGAATCGTGCACCCGAGCATTTGAAGGACTTAGAGGTCCAGCTCCGCAATGGTGTACAAAGGCCAGAGGGACCTCAAGTCCCAGCTCCGCACTGGCAAGAAGACCCGGAGCTCAGCATCCGGGACCTCCAAGCTCCGCGCTGGCAAGAAGATACAGAGCTCCGCCTTTGGAATCTCCCCAGCTCCCCGCTGGCAAGAAGATCCGAAGCTTCGCATTCTGAATCTCCCCAGCTCCGTGCTGGCACAAAGACCTGAGCTCCTATATTCGGGATCTAAGAGCCAAGCTCCACGCGCAAAGCCTGACCCTTTGTGAAGAACCATTGGGGAGTTACGAAGACCAGCTTCGTGCTGGAAATAAAGATATGATCTATGTGTTTGAGATTTCCATGCCGAGCTCATCGCTAGCATATGAAGTCCATTACAGGGGATCTCCAAATCGGCTGAAACCCAGCTCCGCGCTGGAATAAAGGCAAAGAAGCGCAGCTCCGCGCTGACACAAAGACCCGAAGCTCCGCATCCAGGACCTCCCAGCTCCGCGCTGGCGCATGAAGCTCCAAAGGAAGTCAAAGCTCAGCTCAGTACTGGCGTACGAGGACCTCCGTGCGTGCAGTAGCAAGTCCCATATTGCATCCCTGGGAGCACCTACCACCGTTCCCTCCGCCCAATACGACTGCTCCAACAAACGGCCTCCGCAATAAGGAGCTGTCGAGATCTCTCCATAGGGTCCTACGGAACTCCCACCGTTACGCAACAACACAGTGGAAATCCTGACATTATCCGGGAGACATCCCGCGATAAGAAGGCTCTTAGCCGAAACTCCGAGACCCTCTAAATCTCATTTTCATTTACATTATCGTTACCTTACCAAATATATATTCTAACAACTACTATCATTTGAAGGATCGAAACATTCGAAGATGAAATCGAAGGGCCCCTCCTACTGAGGAAGTTCGTAAAACATGGCCCTGACCGAGGTCTGAAGGCGGCCGAGAAGGAGCCAGGGGGATCTGTACCGACTAAAGGCAGACAACCCCCGCCTCCTCTGAAGGACCAGCTCCATTTAAGGCTCAGCCTCGAAGCCGAGCTCCGCGCTGGCAAAGGTCCGCAGGACCTCAAAGCCCAGCTCTGGGCTGGCATCCGGAGATCCCCGGGAGGTCGAAGTCCTCCTCTGCACTGGCATATGAAAAACCACGGAGATTTAAAATTCCAGCTCCCCGCTGGCACGAAGACCTATAGTCCAGCTCCGCTCTGACATCGGGGACCTAAAGACATGCTCCTTGCTAAAAACAAGGACATGATCCATGTGTTCGAGATCTCCATATTGAGCTCCTCGCCAGCATGCAAAGTTCATTATAAGGGATCTCCAAACCAGCTGAAACCTAGCTCCGTGCTGGTTGAAGGCAAAGAAGTCAAGCTCTGCGCTGACACATGAAGGTCCAGGGGACCTAGAAGATAGCTCCATGCTGACATCCAAACCTCCGGAGATCTGGAGCCAGGGACCTCGTCATTAACCGAGATGAAAGGAGCTCCATATCTCCGTTACTTTCGAATTCTAGGCCTCCACAAGGAGCCTGGATACTAAGCGAGCTGGCGCTATAACCACGTGTTTAAGCGAGCTGGCGCTATAACCACGCATTTAAGCAAGCGGACGCTATAACCACGCACTTAAGCGAGCGGACGCTATAACCACGCACTTAAGCGAGCGGACGCTATAACCACGCATTTAAGCGGGCTGGCACTATAACCACGCACTTAAGCGAGCGGGCGCTATAACCACGCGTTCAAGCGAAGCTGGCGCTATAATCAGGGTAAACTAATTATATCCCTAAGAAAGTACCGCCTTGTCGGAATATATACAATTTATGATATAATAAACAGTGCACTTGTGAAAATACTCGATACCAAAGGTCGACGGACCTGCGGCGTACAAAGACATCAAAGACTGATAGTCTGCGACGTGAGATGATGCCAAAGACCGACGGATCGGCGGTGTACCCGACATCAAAGGCCACAGGTCTGCGACGTGAAAGATGCCCATGAGGGCGTACAAGATGCCGCCGCTGACGGGCTGCGGTGTACAAGACATCAAAGGCTCTCAGTAGGCCTGCGACGTGAATGGTACCTAAAAAGCGAAACTGGCGCTATAACCAGGGTAAATCGATGAGGGGATCCCCTGGGTTATAATTGTGTAGACCTAAGTGTCTACCCAGATACTGAACTCGCTAAGGACAAAGAGAGCCTAGCGCAAAGTGACACCCGAGGACAATGAGACGGTCATTGCAACCAAGGGCGTGAATTCGTACTTGGCTTACGAATTGAATAAGCGAGCTGGCGCTATAACCATGCCACAATAATGATGTTCCCAGAAACATCCCTCAGGTCCCGCAAAGACGAAAGAAAAATAATAAAGGAGAAAGGGAACTCCGATGTAATATGCGAACATGGGGAGTTAAGCTCCCCACACCATTATGCCTCGAAAGAAAAACATGAGAAAGTATTTTTTGTAGGTTATCACCATGATGAAAAAGAGGAGAGGTCTATATAAATGGGATGTCCCAGGGAGCTAGACGCAACGTGCAGCAGGACCTGGGGATCTCCTTCGAAGTGCAAAAGGAGCTCGCCATCAGGTCCCGTCAGGTCCCTTCCAGATTCCAAGGACGATGGATTCAACGACGACGATAAAGCCTAAGAAAAACGAGCTCCAACAGAGACAAATAAACATAGGGGAGTTAAGCTCCCCTAAAACATTGCAGGTCCTCAGATGTCCGAAAAGGCCTTCCACTAAGTCCCCTAAGGAGCTGGAGATGACGTCTGGGAGATCATAGCATGGGCCAGGACTTACATGCTCCTTGGAGACGCCATCCCAGAAACGAGGACTCTCGGGAGCTTGGGGACCTCACTCAAAGCAATCAAAGATGGCAGCTCTTGAAGATAAGCCAAATGCACCACCGTCATACGCGCGAAATCAACATCCCACTCTTCCTTCTCCTCAGTGAAGGAGCTCCAGAGATCCCCTTCGCGCTATTTCATAAGAGCTGTTTTTTTATCTTTCTTTCTCCAGGGAGCTCCGCAGTTCCCTCTCGTACTAATCTGTTGACTTTGGCTGATTAGTTATCTCCAGGTCCCGGGTTGACGACTTGGCAGGCGGTCTGGAAGCTACATAGCCCACCACCTGGGAGATGGCCCTCTGAATGTCTGGGAGCACCCAACGACCTAAGAAGCTCATCTTTTCACGTCTGTTCAGATGGTCCACAGAAGTAGGGAGCTCAGCCATTGAGGTCCCCATAGGTCCCATAAGAGGCTCAGCATATTCACCCAAGGGGAAGAAGGACGTAACTTCCTTTTATGTTTTCTTTCTGACCCTTTTGGTGAAGTTGTTTTCTCGTTGACACCAGAAACAGGGGCTGTGATGATGGGAGATTCTTGAGCTCCCCTAATAGGAGAAGGAACCACGGGGACGTCTGTCGTCCCTGCAAAAGGAGGAATCTCCTTGCCAACATCCCTTGCCACCAGGACCCGAGGGAGCAAGGGAGCTACATAGGGTATGCTGGCTTGGGGATTCAGAGGAACTAAGGAGCTATTCCCTTCTCCAGATCGGTCAACCTAGCCCACCATGAGGATGTCATACCTGCGTCAGGAAACCAAGACACATGATTGAAAAGCACTAGCTCCAAGGCGAAAAAGAAAAGAAGAAGAAAGGGAAACACCCCTTTCCAAAGACACGATAAAGGTTTTTTGGTAAGGGAGGTATGGCTAATGATCCTTTATTTTACTTATGGCCTGCCTGACAATTTTTACTCTAATTCACTTTTCTCCCAAAAGAAAAATTAGAGTATGGGAGTGGTTGATGCGGACATAAATTAGGCAGGCGAAATAATGAGAATTAAGGAAATAATTAGCTTATGATAATTATTAAGTGAACTTTGAGTTTCCTTGAAAAATATAAGGTTAGATTATAAAGGGAGGCTTTAGGGACTTCCGAAAGCCTGCTGGGTCTTCGACAGACTTTAGGGAGCTAACAACAGGTGCTGGGGACCTGAGGAACTACCTGGAAGCTCTCAAGGACGAACAAAGCTTCCCTATACGCCACCAGTGAAAAGATATTGTAAAAAGGGAATCCAATGAAAGGGCCACGTGTCCGATTGAGATAGGGTAGCACCACTGCAAAAGCTGCGACTACTTTCACTGCAGACTGTACAAAGCTGTCCTGACAGCCTATACTGTACACGAAAAGGCCCTATCAACAGGAATTCTGGGACGTAACACAGACCAGACTGCTTGCAGCTCCCTGAGGCGATGGAATGCGTCCCATCCCTAGGATTTCGGGGACCTACCTTCAGGCAATACCCAAGAGCTAGAGACGTACCTTCAGGCAATACCCCCAAGAGCCTCCTACATAAACGGGACTTCACCATTTTCACAACGATTCACATTCTAACGCATTAAAACTCTTATAAAATACTCTCTCACTATCAAAGACATTCTCATGTATTTTTCTTATGTGTTCTTGAGAGAAAGGAGCGAGACATAGGTAGTTTGAGTGTGTAAATCTTCCAAGTATAGTGAAAACCAGTTTTAGAGCGCCCGTGGACGTAGGATCTACAAAGATCCGAACCTCGTAATCCTTGTGTTGTTTCGTTTACGTCTTCAAGCAGGTCCCCCGCGTTCCCAACACATTCAAACAGGTCCCCCGCGTTCCCAACACATTCAAACAGGTCCCCCGTGTTCCAAACACGTTCAAACAGGTCCCCCAGCGTCCCAAACACATCTCAACATGTCCCAGACAGGTCCCCAATGTCCCAAACAGGTCCCCAAACACGTCTCGACTTCCCTAGTACGTCCCAATACCACAAATACGTCCCCCGCAAGTCCCAAACACGTCCCCTTCAGTCTCTCTTTCAATGAGCACCTTACGCACGCAACTTTATCGATTCTCCGGCTATATAAATTCCTTTCCCCACACTTATAAGTTTCGTTGATTGGGTTTGCCCCACATCAAACTGAATCAAACTGAATTCCCTCGGTATGCCTAAAGGTTACGTTACGTGATATAAGGAAAAAAAAGAGCTACGAATATCAAGTGAAACAGTGTATTTGATGTCGTATTAAATATATAAAGTGATGGTTCATGAATTAGTCTCTACGTTTTTAGGCAAGAATTTTGGGTAGAGATGTAAAGTGTAATTTAATACCTTATTGAATGTACGAAGTCATAAGTATCGATGGATGATTTATTTTTTAAAAAAAATGAAAACTATTTCAAATTACAATATTTTATAATTTCTTTGTTTGTTAGTTAAAGGGGTTGACTTGTTAATATTAAGGATGAGAAAAACAATAAAATACGAGTTGACATTTTCTATATAACAGTAGAAATATAAACAAGCATAATATAATATTCGCTTAGTCAATGAGCAAATTGCGAGTAACTAACGTGTTCTTTCTTTAGCCAGCGTGGAACGGTCAATGCCGACCATGCAATGAAGATTGATAGCTATATGACAATTAATCAAGCACAACATTGTGGCATAAAGGTATAGAAACGTGTGGAATAGCGATATGACACTGATTCAATTTTAAGTATTTTTCCATTTAAATACTAAAATATGATCTCAAACATATGAATCATTACCCCTTGTGCACTACGAGTTGCCGGCCGCCAAGTGCATGCATGTCACATGAAATAGTCAACACAATTAGATATAATAAGGGTGGCTTTCAATATAGATATATCACATAAATTATGATTATTTAATTTATCTATTAACTTAATGTTATGTTAGTTTTCTAAAAACTATCTCAATATTATTATATAAATAAAAACTTCAATTAATTAGAAACATACAAGTTAAAAGTCGAAGCCCCGTGACTTGTACGAAAGTAAATATTTAAAAAAAAAAAAAGAAATAGGTTGCACGTCATATTACCTCCGCCCACATTAGACCACATGCATCTAAGAAAAGTCGATAGTCCAAACTCCCCGCAGTATCAAACACAGATGATACAAAATCAAAGCCCACCCATCATAGACACATTCACAGCACACAATTTCCGTGTTGACTTTCACAAACTTTGAATCCGACGACCACATAATATAAATACACGGAGTTTCATTATTAATATTATACTTATTCTCATCTTCAAACCAATTCGGAAATGAATTACCTGTCGAGACCTCTCTTAATAGGGTCTTTTTGGCGGAAGAGGCGACCTGGTAGTGTTAGCTCAGGGGGAATGCTACCAGCGTAGGCATCGCTGGGGCAGGTAGACATCTCGAGAGAGAGCCGGGGGCTGCTCGAGATCTGCTCTCCTGACTCCTTCCTTAAATGGGTTGCGCGAGGTGCCTAGTCTAGCCTAGGGTCCTGTGGTGTTGGGTTATGATAGGATTGGGAAAGGTGGGAAAAGTCGAGTGTGCATTTATTGTGAGGTACTCGGGTTCGGGAGTGAGCGCACTTTGCATTCATGCATGTTTAACCTATTGAGCAAGAAGCTCAGTTTATGTGTTGTAGGTACGTTCGAGTTCGACGACATCGTCGCGACTCAGGCGGGCTGTGGCGGTGGCTCGGGGGACTTTTGAGGGCGGGACGGTACATGGATGCGACCTGTGGAGCGACGTTAGGGTATGGTTGTGTTTCGGGCCAATAGTCTTTGTAGAATAAAAATAATAGGCTACGGTCTTTGTATGATAATACGTGTGTGAATGGTGTGTATATTTTAAGATATGACTTTGCGAGATGTGCGTGATGTAATATATTATATTTTTTTTACAATGTTTTTATTAGACGGGTCTTCCGCGACTTACGTTGCGAAAACCTGCCAAAATATTTATTAGAAAGCGAGGGTCGTTACAGCCTGTAACGACCCGTCCCATACCGGGTGTCACTGTGCACCGGTCCCTACTGGGACCTGTGGGGTTGGGCCCACCACACTCCGACTGATAGTCTGGCTCCACTGTACCACCATTTAACCTTCCAGCGTGCTTCGTCCTCGCTCACACGCACCCTGGGCAAACTTCTCCAAGGGGTCACCCATCCCTAGATTGCCCCAAGTCAAGCATGCTTAACTTCAGAGTTTCATAGATGGATTCCCGAAAAGGTAGGTCGACCTTGGTGATATGAGTAGTACTATCATTTCTCTTATACGATTCTTAGCCTGACACGCCCATACATTATGAGTCTCAGGATCCCCTCTCATTCGGGTGTGGGATCGGTTCGTTCATGTACCCCTTCGCCTAGAAGCTTGCCAGGAGCCGCTCCTTGTCCGTGCACCTCTCTCGCACCGGCGATCACTCCCCGCCCTCATCGGCCCCGGGTGTCACATGCCCACCAGCTTCCGCCTAGTTCGTCCCCTAACCAACACCGTACTGCGAGAGGTTGTGCTTTGATACCAACTGTAACGACCCTCATTTTCTAAGAAATAATTTGGCGGATTTTCGCAACATAAGTCGCGTAAGACCCGTCAAATAAAAACTTTTTCTAAAATAAAACATATTAAAATAAACATCGTCTGCATAGTCGTATATTCACATAAGCCGTAGCTCTAAAATATCAAAATATTAAAAATAATAACATTGCTCCACATGTCGCATCCATGTACTGCCCTGCCCTCAAAAGTCCCTAGAGTCACCGCCACAGCCCGCCTCAGCCACGACAAAGTCGTTGGACACGAATGTCCTACAACACGTAAACTGAGCTCCTTGCCCAGTAGGTGAAAATATGCATGACATGCAACGTGCACTCAACCCTGACTCAACCCCAATACAACACTTTCATATCTCATTTGAAAGTACATGTAATGCACGCTCATCCTATCATTGAACCTCATCTCAACCTAGAACTCATGTCAACCACAGGTCTCACCTCAACCACTGGGCCCACAAGTATAGACTAGGCACCTCGCGCAACCCACTTAAGGAAGGACTGAGGAGATCAGCTCTCGGGCAGTCCCCGGCTCTCTCCCGAGACGTCTACCACTACAAAAAAAAAATTTATTGTGACTACTTTCCTAGTGGCAAGAAATATGCCATACCGTAGATATAAAAATTGTGACAAAAAAATTGATGTCACTAATTGAAGAAGAAAGTGACAAAAAAAATTTCGCCACAACTCATTGTCACTAATTGTGATAAATTGTGACAATAGTTTCTCACGTCACTACTCATTGACACTAAAAACTTGGGAACCTATTGTGGCAAAAGAATGGTGTCATTAATGTAAAGCAAAATAATGATAACATTCAATATCATCACTTTATCATCAATACAAATATTTGTGTCAATACAACATCATCACTGAAAATATAATTAAATTAATGATAATAATAAATTATCACTAATAAAAATGACACATGGCCACACACAAACCCACGCACACACAGACACACACAACACACCTACACAAACACACATACACAAACACCCACAGACATACACGAACACACAGAAGCACACATTCACGAACACACATACAAGCAATGGATTAATCTGAATTATCTCTTCTTCTCTCTCGCTGTAATCTCTCTCTCCCTCACTGTCCAACATTCGATTCCTCCCTTCCTCACCAATTCTTCATTCTCAATAGTTTTTTACTTACTTCTCGGATAGAAATGGCTCGCACCTAAGATGTTCGATAAAATTACTGAGTAGGAAATCGGGTTAATTACGGCCTGGATCGTACACATCCTCGCAAGTTCTCGCTCCAAGGTCCACCCTCCAACCATTTAACCTCCGCCCACTGTTGCCCGCCGTCCCGCTGCCGTCTTTGTCCGCCGTTCCGCTACCGCCCGACTTCTCCCCCTGTGCTTCGGTGTTGATTGACTAAGAACAAGGTCAGATTTCAATCAAGAATTCAGTGTAATCATTTTAACGTTTGATGGGAAACTAAAATTAGGTTTAATGTTGGTGTTATGCTATGGAATCATTGTAATTATGTGCAGATGACGTTAATTTCATCTTGAATGGGTTTTATGTAGTTTCTATGCCTCGTTCGTTTCTGTGTTTTTTTTCTTTCTATTTTTATTTTTAAATGCAGTGCTTTATGTTCTTTTCTTAGATGTGCTTATAAACCTGCTGTAAACTGATATTTTCAGTAATACTTGTCGACTTGCTGTCAACTAGAGCATTCTGATTGTTGTGTATATGCAATCTATTTTCTACATTCTTTTATGGTTAGGCTTCGAAGTGTTGGAATATTTTGCTAAATTTATTATATTTTATCTTAGTAGAATTTTAAATCTTCAATTTCATATATATGAACAGGAAGTTGTAATGGATAAAAGTTGGATGAAACTTGCGAATAGAGCATGCCCAGAGTATGAAAATGGAGTTCAACAGTTCTTGGATTTTGCATATTCTTCTGTTGGAGTGGGAGAAAAAATTAGATGTCCTTGTAAGAGATGCAACAATGTGTGCTTTCAAAGTCGATATGACGTTGAAGCTGATTTGCTACAGTATGGCATAATTCGAGACTACGACCCTTGGATTCTTCATGGTGAGGAGTATGATGAGTCTGATACAGAAGAGTTTGATACCGATGAAGAAAGCAGCGACGAGCATGAGTCCAACGACTTAAATAGGAATGACATGCAAAGCATGCTAGAAGATTGCTATACAGCAGCAACAACGAATGCTTGGGAAGGAGATGAGTCTGCGAGAGATGAAAGTGGTGTGCCAAAATGGGAATCCGATAAATTTATGAGATTACTGAAAGATGCTGATAAAGAGCTTTATCCAGGGTGTGAAAATTTCTCAAAGTTATCATTTCTCTTGACTCTAATGCACTTGAAGATTCTTAGCAGATGGAGCAACAAATCATTTTCAATGTTGCTTGAAGTGTTAAAGAAGGCGCTTCCAAATGGTGAGACACTCCCTTGCTCGTATTATGAGGTTAAAAAGATAATCCAGGACCTTGGGCTGAATTATGAAAAAATTCACGCCTGTGTGAACGATTGCGTGCTGTTCAGGAAGGACTACGAAAATGCGGATAAGTGTCCAACATGCTCAGCGTCTCGCTTTAAGTTTAGTGACAGTGGTCATGACAAAGACGGTGGAAAAAAACGTCAAAAGGTACCGCAAAAGGTCTTACGCTATTTTCCATTAAAGCCAAGATTACAGAGGTTGTTCATATCTAAAAGAACAGCCGAAGATATGAGATGGCACAAGGAAAAATGCAAAAATGATGGAGAGTTCAGGCATCCAGCTGATGCAGACGAATGGAAAGAGTTTGACAAGAAACACAACTCATTTGCTCAGGATCCCCGTAATGTTAGACTTGGTTTAGCAACAGATGGTTTTAATCCTTTCTCAAACATGAGCTTATGCCACAACACATGGCCAGTTGTTCTTTTGCCACAATTTGCCCCCGTGGAAATGTCTTAAAGCCCCATTTTTCATCTTGTCAATGCTTATACCGGGTCCAACATCTCTAGGAAACGACATAGACGTGTTTTTGGATTGATGAATTAATGGATCTATGGGACCGTGGCGTGGAGACACACGATGCCTGTACTGGTACTACGTTTCGCCTACGAGCAGCTCTGTTGTGGACTATAAATGACTTTCCAGCTTATGGAATGGTATCTGGCTGGAGCACTAAAGGGTATTTAGCATGTCCGGTATGCAACAAAGAAACATGTAGCTTCTGGTTAAAGAACGGAAAAAAAATTTGCTACATGGGTAGGCCTGTTCATTCGGTACGAACCGTACCGTACCGAACCGAAAATTCGGTTTACCGAATTTTCGGTAGTGAAATTGGTCGTACCGAATACCGAACCGAATTATCGGTTCGGTATTCGGTTTGTACCGAATTAATTTCGGTAAAATACCGATTTTATCGAAAAAACCGAAATTGCTGTAAAATACCAAAAAACGAAATTGCTGTAAAAATACCAACAGATTAAGAACATTAACCATCCAAAACAACTAAGTTACATCCAAAACAGTTCCAAAACATATAATTTGGGACGCAACAGTTCCAAAACAGTTCCAAAAAAACACCCTTCGAAAATTGCATCACACCTACCGTTGAACTCAACAACTTCAATCGCAAATTCAATCCGACAAAGAGAGAGATTCACCAGCGGGAGATAGCAGCGTGATTTGGGATTTTCGGATTTGTTTAGGAGCGAACGAAGATTTGGAAAAAAAAAAGGTATGCGATTTAGGTTGTGGAAGGGGGAATCGATTGTTTTGTTTGTTTCCAATTTAGTGTTATTTTACTAATTCCAAGTCTCCAAGCGTGTGTGTGTACAGCTGTATTTCTATATTTTTTATTGTTAATCTATTTAATAACTAATATATTTAATATATTTTATTATAAAAATTCGGTATTTCGGTATACCGAATATACCGAACATAAAAACAGCTACCGAACCGAAATACCGAACTTTTTTATCTGAGGAACCGAATACCGAACCGAAATTTTTCGGTTCGGTTCGGTACGTACCGAAATTTCGGTATTTCGGTTTGTTCGGTCGGTATACCGAACTACGAACACCCCTATACATGGGCCATCGTCGCTTTTTGCCTCGGGATCATAAATGGCGTGATGTCAAAAGTGCTTTTGATGGAAAGAAAGAACATCGGTATAAGCCCGTTCCTTTGACAGGAGATGATGTGGTTGAACAATTAAGTTATGTACATTCAAGTGCATTTGGAAAGACGCAACCAAAGAAGAGAAAGCGCGACGAGGAGCTAAATTGGAAAAAATATAGCATCTTTTTCAGGTTGCCATATTGGAGAATCTCATATTGCGACATAACTTGGATGTTATGCATATAGAGAAAAATTTGTTTGATAACATCATCGGCACATTATTAGATCTTAAGGGGAAATCGAAAGATAATATCGGTGCTCGGCTTGATTTACAAGCATTAGGGATAAGGCATCAGCTACACCCAAAACTCGTAGGGAATTCTTATATGGTTCCTCCTGCATGCTATACATTATCTGTGGCTGAAAGAAAAAAGTTATGTGCATTTTTAGCTTCAGTGAAATTCCCCGACGGCTATGCTGCAAATTTGTCTAAGCGCATTAATGCTACAAACTGCGGAATTACAGGTCTGAAGACACATGATTGCCACATTATCCTGCACCAATTGTTGCCGATTTCTGTGCGTGGTTTGCTGAATGATAATCTATGTGAGGCATTACACGAAGTTAGTAATTTCTTCAGAAAACTTTGCTCAATGACATTAAATAAAAAGGAATTGGAGCATCTTGAAGATGGAATTGCTTTGACCTTATGCAAGTTGGAAAGGATTTTTCCTCCATCGTTTTTTGATATTATGATACATTTGCCTATTCATCTTGCACGAGAGGCAATTTTAGGCGGGCCTGTACAATATCGATGGATGTATCCAATTGAAAGGTAGCATAAATTCGTTGTTTATCAGTATGCCTTTACTTATTCATTTAAGATAATACTTCATTGAATTTAATGCTGTTTTTTTCTTTAGATACTTGTTTCGATTAAAGAAATACGTCAACAACAAGGCTTTTCCAGAAGGATCCATGGCTGAGGGGTATATTGCCGAAGAATGTTTAACCTTCTGTTCGATGTACTTGAGTGGCATTGAGACACGATTCAACAGAGTGGAACGAAATTACGATAAGTGCAGGGAAAGCTTAAAAGGAAGTTTGTCGGTGTTCTCTGAAAATTCACGTCTCATCGGAAAAGGGACATATAGCTTTCTAGATGATAAATCTTGAAAGCAGATGCATGCTTATGTTCTAAAGAATTGTGATGAAGTATTGACTTACATCAGGTACATCAATGTTATTATGATGATTGTGCTTTCTTAAATGATTATTCTCAAAGTTCATTTTTTTAGTGAGCATAAGGATGAATTGAGAAAACAAGGTTGCCTACGCGTGGAAAAGGAACACGAGGAGTCATTCTTTAAATGGTTTGAACAACGTGTAAGTACGTCTAATCAATGTTTATTAACTCGTAGCTTCATTGACCACTGATAAACTTATATCCTATTATAGATCTCATGTGCGACAAATGGAGAAATTCCACCAGATGATGAGGATTTGCGTTATCTAGCATTTGGTCCTGACAAACGGGCAACTAACTACGAGGTGTGTGTTGTAAATGGATTACGTTTTCACACCAAACAGCGTGAGATGAATAAAAAAACTCAAAATTCTGGTGTGGTGGTGAAAGTAGAGGAGGATTCTGGAATTAGATATTATTATGGTGTCTTGACAGATATCATTAAAGTTGATTACTTAGGTAATCATCAAGTGGTGTTGTTTAAGTGTGACTGGTATGAAGGTAAATCAGTTCAAAAAGACAAGTACAATTACACAAGCATCAATCTATCAAAGCCATGGAAGACCAATGAGCCATATGTACTAGCATCTCAGGCGAAACAAGTTTTCTATGTTAATGATATGAAGTTAGGCAATGAATGGAAAGTAGTGCTAGAGGCAGAAGCTCGAAGCGCGTGGGATGTACTTGAGAACAAAGATGATGAAATTTCATCGGTTGATGAAACATATCAACAGAATGGACCACATATAGTTGATATGCAGGACATTTCTTGTGATTCTGGAGGTTGTGATTTTCAAGAGTGGCATAGGACTGATATTCCATCAGTAGTTGTTGAGTCAGATGCAGTGATGGCTTCGGAAGAACATCTGGACCCTTTGCATTTGTTCTGGCTAGTTGCTGATTCTATCTTAATGAATTTTCTTTCTTTCTTTTTCTATTTAATTAATGATCCATTGTTACGTATAAATATATATATATATATATATATATATATAATCGAAATTTGAATTTGGTTTTTTATGATAAACGACCATTTAATGTTATCATCACTATACTGAATTTACGAGTTATCACTATAAACGAAAATTATAGCTAGAAATCAATTTTTCACAAAATACCCATAATTTATAAATTAATTTAATTATAATAATGATTAAAATTTAAGGCGAATTTTACTTTATGGTGACAACAGTAGTATTCGACTATAAGATTAATTATAGTGATAAACATAGTGCGTGACTAAAAGATTAATTTATAGTGACAAATTTTAGTTGAGGCTAAAAGGTCGGTTTATAGTGGCGAGAACGGCATGTCACTAAAGCATCACTTAATAGTGGCGGGAAATTCACGTGGCTAAAGCACATGTCTTTTGTGATGATATATTGTATCACTAAAGCATCGATTTATAGCGATGAGTCTGCTAGTCATCACTAAATTATTTAGTGACAATGCCTATAGTCACGACATAGTGACAACATGTAAAGTCATCACTAGGTTATTATAGTGACAATTTTACTACATATAGTGACGAAATAAGTTGCGACTAAAAAATTTTATTTTTGTAGTGTACCTGCCCCGGCGATGCCTACGCTGGTAGCGATCTCCCTGAGCTATCTCTACCAGGTCGCTACTTTTGCCAACCAGACCCTCTCATATCTCATACGAAAGTGGCCTCGACAATCATACAAATGTCAGGTGCACTAGTACAATCCTCAGACTCCACTGTGTCCATGACCGAAATCGGTCACATATAACCCCACACATCGACACCGTAAGGTGTCACCTTCTCACACGGTCGTCCCCTCACATCAATTTATCGTGCTCATGATATGCAAGTGCAGTGCAAATAACAAATATATAATGTGCAAAATATTTAATACACTTAAAACACGTAATTCACCAAATCATGTAATTCACCGATTCACATAAGTATCACATAAAATTCACATAACGTTTACGTGCCGTAGGTGAGTTTCACCTACCTTCCCTCCATAGCTTTCAAGCTTATATTCTACACCTGAGGTTGCTGCATCTGTCGGAAAATTTCGAAACATGTTCGTCATTCACAAAGAAAATACAGCAATTCGGTTTTTGCGACAGAAACTTCTAAATTACGCTAAAAATGCTAGGAACATCGGATTGAGATGATTCCAGCAGCTATAGGAAACTGAGAGAATTAGATTTCAATAGAAATAAACTTCAGTATCATCGGAGCAGTTTAAGGAGGTGAAAACAGAGAAGTACGGGTACAGCTGAATCAAAAATTCTGTTCAGCAGCAGAAACTTTAAAAATTCGTTACAAATCGCACGGACATCCGATCGATCTTATTCAAGTGGCTGTGGAAACCTGATGATCTTAGCTTTCACAAGAAATAGATTTCAAAGGAATAAAAGCAAAATAACTAGGTCAAATGTTCTGAAAACAAAAGCTGTGCACAGATTAGGTTTTCAGAAAATCCTGAACTTGCATCAGAAAGTCAACGCCTCATAATCGATTGAAATATCGGATCGATCTGGTTAAAATGGCTGTGGAAATCTTAAGAACTTAGCTTTCAAACGAAATAAGATTCAAATGAATCGGAGCACAATGACTTGGTCAACTTCGTTTAAAACTAAAGCTGCGCACGAATTTCTGTTTTCGTGCTGTCACTTTAGAAATTCATAGAAAATAGAAAACTGATCCAATCGAATCGATTGAAACTGATCTGGAAAGCCCAAGAAGTCAGCTTTCAAAAGAACTAAGTTTCGACAGAATCCGAGTACAATAACTAGGTGAAAATCGTTTTGACCTGAGGCTGCGCGAACTGCACTTCAAATTAAACATGAACTCAAGAACGAATCCGAAATTCTACAACCATCTTACATATTGCTTACCTTAAACCAAGCTCAGGTTACGCCAGAACAGTAGAAAATGGAGCTTAGGAAGCGCTGGTCTTAGTTGAATTTTTCTTCTTTTCTTTGGTCTCCTTTTGCCATGATTGCCCGTGAAGAAATGAAAATGGTGAGTATGAATGGACAAAACTCTAAGTGGCAATGGGCTTTTGGGGATGAAAGTAAATGTTGAATTGGGCTTTTGGACCAAGATCTTTAATTTACTTCCATTAATTAATTTAATTCAATTTTCTTTTTAAACTTACATAATTTATATTTTTCACCTAAAATTTTATATTAATATTTCGAAATTTCTAAGTTAAAGATTTACTCTGCTAAATTACATCAAACCCCGTAATAAATTTTACGGGTATTACCTTAGAACACCCATGCGGACCTCTACCAGTTCCGCCACTGAACCACCTGAGAACGTGAAGGGAGCGGGAGCTCGAGCAGGAGAAAGCAGGTCGAGCCACGCTCGGGAAAGAAGGAAGTCACGGGGCAGAAAAAGAAAAGGAACT
The DNA here is from genome assembly GCA_027422505.1 of Craterostigma plantagineum. Classification (NCBI taxonomy): domain Eukaryota; kingdom Viridiplantae; phylum Streptophyta; class Magnoliopsida; order Lamiales; family Linderniaceae; genus Craterostigma; species Craterostigma plantagineum. The sequence goes on from JAPQWV010000025.1 coordinate 9,827,036, forward strand.
ACGAGATCAACTCGCGGACCTCAACGAGGTCGTGGATGGGGCGCGGAGCCACACCATGCAACCCAGGTTGGGAGAAGGGCTCGTGGCAGGAACTCCATTCGCAAGGAGCTGCTGGTGGGAGAAGTCTCCTCTAACTTCAAACAGATGTCATACGAGTACGACGAAACCACAGACCCTGTAGAGCATGTCTTACGTTTCCAGAACACGGTGCTGCTGCATGACTTTTCAGACGGAGTCAAGTGCAGAGTGTTTCTGACCACCTTAGTCAGGGCAGCTCCAGTGGTTTGCCAGCGCCCGAAAGCAGCCCAAGTCCGATATGTCGTTGTTCCAAGTGCAAGAATGAAGGTCTCCATGCATACATAAGCCGATTCAACATCGCCGCCTTTGATCAATGGGCCCCGTGACGAGGATTTCTTCGCGTCCCTCTTCAAGAGACCCCCTCGGTCTTTTGAGGAGCTATTATTGAGGGAAGAAAAATATATCAACTTAGAAGAAAGCAAGATCGCCAAGGCAGAAACAGAAAAGCGAGTTGTTACGCCCAAGAAGCAGGGATCTGCAAGAAATCATGGACAAGGAAAGCCATCGCCGCGACCACCCCACATAGAACCCTGGGGATCTCCCCCTAGGATTCCGCTGGGATTGACTCTATTGCGCAACAATCTAGAGGAGATCTTGAGCTTAGTGGGAAGACACTCAGCTATGAGGAGGTCCCTAGCCGGGACGTCAGGGCCCTCCAAACCTTACTCTAATTTATACTGTCATTACGGGCACCATAGTAATTATTGTTATCATTTGAAGGACGGTTCGAGAGGCTCATCCAGGCAGGGCACTTAAAGGAGTTCGTTCGCTAAGGTCCCGAGCCAGTCCCAAGGTAAATGAAAAGGAATCCGCATGATCTGCGCCGAGTAAGGGCAGGCCACCCCCACCACCCCCAAAACAAAGTAGCTCCGACTTTACCTAGGGCTCCCATTCTCATCATAGTGGGAGGTCCCAGCGGAGGAGATTCCAATCGGGCCAGAAAAACATATGCTAGAACGATTCGAGGTCTGCAGCCATGGGGATTGGTGGGGCACACGGAAACTGTGGCCAACGTACAATTTGGACTAGAAGATGAGATGCACTTCACCAATCCACATAATGACGCCTTGGTAATCACGACAGACATTGCAGGATACAATGTGTCCAGGATTTTCATAGATGGAGGGAGCTCGTCAAACATTATATTTCTAGACTGTTTCAAGAAAATGGACTTAGGGGTGAAGCTCTGCCCTGTCTCCACGCCTTGTATGGGTTCGGGGGAACTGGAATAAAACCCATGAGAGAAATAACGTTGCCCGTGGGAATGGGGAAAGATGTAACGTCCCGTCCCATACCGGGTGTCACTGTACCATCGGTCCCTATCGGGACCAGTGGGGTTGGGTCCACCACACTCCGACTGATAGTCTGGCCCCACTGTATCACCATTTAACCTTTCAGCGTGCTTCGTTCACTTGCTCACACGCAGCCTGAGAAACTTCCCACGGGGTCACCCATCCCTAGATTTCCCCAAGTCAAGCACGCTTAACTTCGGAGTTTCTATAGATGGACTCCCGAAAAGGTAGGTCGACCTTGGTGATATGAGTAGTACTATCAATTCTCTTATACGATTCTTAGCCTGACACGCCCATACGTTGTCAGTCTCAGGATCCCCTCTCATTCGGGTGTCGGATCAGTTCGTTCATGTACCCCTTCGCCTAGAAGCCTGCCAGGAGCCGCTCCTTGTCCGTGCACCGTGGCACCGGCGATCACTCCCCGCCCTCATCGGCCCCGGGCGTCACAAAAGAGCCGATTCGAGTAGTGAAGATGATCGATTTCTTATTATTTGACATCGCTTCATCCTACAATGTCATCCTAGGATGACCCGCCATCAACGAGTTCAGAGCCATTACTTCCATTTATCACCTGAAGATCAAGTTCCTCGTAGGGGAACATGTGGGGGAAATCTTGGGAGATCAGCAAAGCTCCTGACAGTGCTATGCAAATGAAGTAAAAGCGGTAGCGAAGGAGAAGGAAGTCATGGAAGGAAGTGGCCGCGATAAGATAATCAAGATAGAAGGGAGAGGACCCACGAGCTTGCAACCATAACCAGACGAAAAGTTGATCGACATCGAGTTATATCCAGGCCAAAAGAAGAGTCCACCAAGATAGGGACACACTTGGGGGAAGAGGCCACGAAGGAACTGTTACGGTGTCTACAAAAAATGCGGACCTATTCAACATTTTCTCAAAAGGATATGACCGTAATTTACCCAGATATTGCCACACACCACCTGAACATCCTGCCAGATAGTCGACCTATCAAGCAGAAGCTTCGGACATGTGGAGCTGAGAGAACGCAGATCCTGAAGGAGGAAATAGATAAGCTATTTCAAGAAGGTCACATCCAGGAGGTCCAATTTCCCACTTGGTTAGCCAACGCTGTTTTAGTAAAGAAGGGGAATGGAAACAGGAGGATGCGCATTAAGTTTCGGGACCTCAACAAGGCCTATCCCAAAGATCATTACCCACTGCCGAGAATAGACCAGCTAGTGGATTCCACCTCCGGATGCGAAGTCCTCAACATGATGGATGCCTACCAAGGATACCATCAGGTGAGCTTGGAACCCGAGGATTTCGACAAAGTCTGCTTTGTGAGGAGGGACGTACGGATACATCAAGATGTCCTTCGGACTCAATAATGCCGGAGCCACATACCAGCAAATGGTGGACAAAGTATTTAAGCAGCAGCTGGGCAAGAACATGGAAGTTTACGTAGACGATATGCTAGTGAAGTCCGTACGCCTTGCGAACCATACGAAGGACCTAGAAGAAGCATTTGGAGCATTCAGGGGAAGCGGGATGAAGCTTAATTCCATGAAATGCACATTCGGAGTAAGATCCGGAAAGTTCCTAGGTAGGGTTGGCAATGGGGCGGGGATTCCCCGTCCCCGCGGGGATCCGCCCCGAACGGGGCGGGGAATTCCCGAGATTTTATCCCCGCGGGGCGGGGACGGGGAATGATTTCTCCCCGTGGGATCCCCACGGGGATCCCCGCCCCGTCCCCGAACCCTCTTTTATATATTATAATATATATAATATTACATTGTAATTTAAATAATAATAAAATAATATCAAAATATAGATTAAAAATATTAAATTAATACAAATAATTTATAAAAATTGTAATTTATATAATATTTAGTACACAAATATATTCAAATTTATATATTATATCAAAAATATTATTTTTTTAAAGAAAATTAAGGGGCGAAGAATCCCCGTGGGGAATCCCCGCCCCGCGTGGATCCCCGTGGGGACGGGGACGGGGACGGGGACGATTTCGTCCTCGAATGCATCGCGGGGAAGGGGATGGGGATTAGATCCCCGCCCCCGCCCCGCCCCGCCCCATTGCCATCCCTATTCCTAGGGTACATGGTAATGCAGTGAGGTATCGAAGTCAATCCGTCCAAAGTGAAGGCCATCCTAGAGATTCAACATCCCCAAGGAGTCAAGGAGGTCCAAAGGCTGACAGGGAGGTTAGCGGCCCTTAGCCAGTTCATCAACCATTCCGCAAAAATGAGTCTCACATTCTTCAAAGTGCTACAAAGAAACAAACAGTTCGAATGGACTAAGGAGCGCCAACAGGCTTTTGAAGAATTGAAGAAGTATCTGATGGGAAAAGAAACACCAAACAATAATATGTCGCACGATTATAAGTACAGGGGAATAAGCTTTCCCCACTCGCAAGAATCTGAGATAGCAATATTTGGTAAATAGCTAAGTACGAATATCAATCACACGAGAGACACCGATTTTAACGTGGAAAATCCCTCAAATCAAAGGCAAAAACCATGGGTCTTTCCGACCACCAAAGCAAGCTCCACTATGATCAATAGAGTACAGTAAGAGTTACAATCGAGTGCTAACACAAGCATGAATCAACTAATCAACCCCAAAGCGACAAGCTTTAACATGAGAGACAAAATCGAAAACACCCTCACAAAGAACAGCCACGGTATGAGCCCTATATCTCAAGCCTCAGACAACAACATCAAGTGACTAGTGGATTTGAAGAGCCACGAGTTATGACCAGATCTCTAACGCTGCGCAAACAGTGACGGGATTGCTTTTTCTCTCTATGAATTTTGTTGATCCTCTCTCTTTTATCCTCCCTCCCAACCCCCAATAATGATCTCACTACTAATATATACAAGTAGACAAGTGGGCTTACGTTTTTTGGTCTTTCACCACATAGGACGGGAGCCCAACCCAACAAATCTCCCCCTCACGACTAAGTGGAGATCATCGCCAAACAGGCGATCAAGCAGTACGCTTCAACGGATTTAGTTTCATCTGTCGAAGATGTAGAACTCGTCTTATGTTCTTCCCCAGTCAAGGTCACGAACTCATCAGACGGATATCTCCCCGATGGCCGCCTCTGTCTGTCCGTCCTCCTAATTTGAACTTGAGTTGACTCAGGAACATCTGTTGTCTCACTGTGCTCTTCTACATCACCTATTGGAACGTCCAACCCACCATGAGTTTGATCTTCATGAACATCATCCAGATTATCTTCTGACAACCTCACTGGTTCAACATTAGTAAGACATCTCTTTTACGAAGCTTCAGTCGTCTTCGCCTTATCAATGTATCAATCGTTTGGTCTTCTATGAATTCCACATCACGGCTTCGAACGATCTTTTTATCAACAGGATCATACAACCTGTACCCGAATTCTCACCATGACCATAACCAACAAAGATGCATTGGGGCGTCTTCATATCTAGCTTGGATCTCTTAACCTTTGGAATATGAGCAAACACCTTGCAACCAAACACGCGGACGTGATCATAATTCACATCCTTGCCAAACCAAACCAAATCTCGCACACCACCATTCAAGAGTACAGTAGGATTGAGGTTAATGATGTGCACCGCCGTGTAGAGTGCTTCGCCCCAAAACTGCTTAGCTAACTTTGCTTCAGAAACCATACACGTAACTCGTTCCATCAGCGTCCCATCATCTCTGCTAAACCATTAAGCTGAGGAGTCTTTGGTGGAGTTTTCTCATGCCTGATTCCTTGTTGCTTGCAATACAAATCAAACGGTCCGCAATACTCTCCGCCGTTATCTGAACAGATACATTTCAGCTTCTTCCCCGATTGTCTCTTAACCAAAGCTTGAAACTCCTTGAATTTCTCAACGACCTGGTCCTTCGTCTTCAAGGAATATACCCACAACTTTCTGGAACTATCGTCAATAAAGGTAACAAAATAAAGTGCACCACTAAAAGATCGTACCTTCAACGGGCCACAAATGTCAGAATGCACCAAACCAAGTAAATCTGGCTTTCTTGATGGATGTCGCTTCTTGAATGAGCGTCGAGTCTGCTTCCCTTCCATGCAATGGGAACAATTCTCCAACTCTGCATCGCGTAAACCCGACAGCAAATTCTTCCCTGCTAAGCACTTCAATCCCTTCTGACTGATATGCCCAAGCCTTCGATGCCACAAATTAGAATCTCTCATAACGACGACATTGGAACCGTCTCGAGCAATCGAAGTTTTCATACAATCTAGTCTCGAAGACTTCCTTCCATTAGCCACGACCACGTTACCTTTAGTAATCTTCCCGATACCTGAATAAAACTAGTTCTCATATCCATCAGTATCAAGCATAGGAACTGAAATCAAATTAAAGCGAACATTAGGAGCATGCTGAACTCTTCTCAGCAGCAACTTAGATCCCGTGTTGGTCAGCACACAAACGTCACCAACACCAATCACCTTAGATACACCGTCATTACTCATCTTCAATCGCCAAAATCACCAGACGAATATGATGTAAAGAAATCCTTCCTCGGTGTAACATGCAATGTGGCACCACTGTCGATTATCCATGAGCCGCCATCAGATACAAGATTTATTGATCAACATGTTAGGTCCTGATTTATCAACTCCTAGATCCTAGACTTGAATCCTAAGGAAATCGATTAGAATTATAGAGGATGAGATTTAGATCGAAAACCTTCGTTAAGTGCTTCGAGAGAGAATTCATGTAGTGAGAGATTCTGTTTTGCTCTCTCTAGAATTGGATTAGCAAGCCTTTCAGATCAATTGACTAAAATTCTCGCATTAAGCATAATGTTTGTACATCTATTTATACCAAACATACTTGGTATAAATAATAAGCTAAGTCCTAATCTACGGACAATACAGTAAAATCCCCTAATTACAAGGACAGCTAATAAAATCAAAGCACAACTAAAATCGTATTCTACATTCTCCTCCTTTGTGCTTGATTCCTTTTCAGCACTGTCTGTCCTCGTCGGGCATAGTACGACCTGCGAAAGCCCAGCGCATGCTCATAGTTCCTGTGCGTATTCCTTAGCGCCAGTCGCTCTTCGATGACCTCCAGTAGTTCCATCAGAAGAGGTTGTTCTCTCACGAACCTATGACGCTTCAGCATCGTCTCTCTGATAATCTCTTCCAACCTCTGCTCAATGTTCTTCCTGATGACCTTGAGCGTCCCATCACAGAATTTATGAATCTCAGTCTTCAGCATCAACCTAGTCTTCTTCGCAATCGAATTGTGGTAGGTGACGCCTAAGACTGAGCTGACGTGCACATGATTGTTGGGAAGCCCTTCGATCTCATGTCCTTTGTTGAGTGGAGTGGTCATGTTAACCTTCTTCATGTTGCTCTCCAGAGCCATCTGAAGGTCGTGTGCGGCAAAGTACTTGACTTGGCGCACCATGAACCGGTAGAGTCCCTCGAGTCCTTCTTTCTTGATGAATCCTTGAGGACCCTTGTACTTCTCTACATACTCAGCAGGGATGTACGGTAGGTCGCTCTTGCTTAATTCTTCTCGAGTTCTGTCTACTCGCTCGATGACGTAGTACGGTGTTGGAAGACGTCCTTTAGCGCAGAAGACGCTGAGTAGGTGACATATGGGGCATAGACTCTTATAATGGCTCTTTGCTTGTCCTTTAGTCATCCCCAGCCTCACATCTGGTCCAAGATGGGTCAGCATCCAGAGATACGTCATTCTCTTTTGCTGATCCCAGTGAGAGATCCCTCTGAGCTCGAACTCATTCGGCTTCTTGACTTTGTCCGGTGACCTCCAAATGTGTTCTCGAACTTCTTCAAGGAAGGGAATTTCGATTCTGATATTTTCCCATGGCGTGTCGATTCGAACAAATCCTGGCATTTGTCTCGTTGGAGAATTCGCTCGTTGCACAATCAACTCTGGAAGCCTCGGGGGATCTTGTTCATGATCTTCACCTTCCTGAAGTTCTTCATCTTCTATCAGCACGAGGTCCACCGAAGCTTGCCGTAAAAAGTGTAGAACGTCCTTAAACCGTTGTCTCTGATGCTCGTCGGGCATGGAATGGGTCATCCACTGTCCTTCGAAGATGTATTTGTAGAGAAACTCGTGTGGGTTGACACCATGTCCTGACGGTCCCGTTGGTCTAGAGCGATTGGGGGAGTGGCTTGGGTCTGCGCCAGGGCCACGAGCATGGCGGCGCTTGCTTCTTCTTCCGGAAGCAAGGAGCTTGTGAGAGTCGTTGGTGTGGGCGGAGGCGTCCTTAGGCTAAAGGATGGTAGGTCGATTTGGGTTAGAGTGGTGGTGCGGTGCGTGGTGTGGGTTGTATGGGTAGTTTGGGTGGTGGTTTGGGTTTGGCCTGCTCCAGCGCCTGTCTGCGTTGCGCCTGAGCCTTCCACTTGATGATGTTCTAGGACTTTTTCCCCCTCATGACGGTCCTGATCGTCTGGATAGTCATGTCGTCATCATGTACGGGAGCTTTGGCCTCGGCAGGATTGAGTAAGTGGCTTAGGGTGATCCACGAGACGCCTGTAGAGTGACTCTTCCTGAGGCGTTCGGGTGGGAAGGCCTATAAGGCGGGCGAGAAGTATGTCGTGGAGTTGGGTGATGGGTATGTTATATGGGTTGATTAGGATGGAGGAGTTTGCGAGTGGGTCGGTGGTAGAGGGTTGTGGGGTTGGGTTTGCTTGTGCTGAAGGGCCCTCGGAGACGGGTGCTTTCCCAGTGTTGCGTCTGGACGTCTCGATGGCTGCCAGCACTCTCTCCATTATTTCTTTACTAAGGTTTGATGGCCGCAAAGAGAGCTGTCTGAAACTGGGCTTCAGTCACAAACTGGACGGATGCCTCCGTCGTTGATGGACCAGGTCGACAGATGTCGCCTATTGACAACCCTTGAGCAGACGCCGGCTCCTCAGGCTGTCTCATAGTCACTTGAGGTTGTGACTGTTCGAGACTTTCACCCAATCCTTGAGTCGAATCTTGAAGATTCTCCTCTATGGGTGTTGTGGCAGGCTCTGATTGAACCTGCAAATCAGACACCGGAAGGTTGTGCTGCGGCTCAGGATTGAGCGATGAATGGTCCTCAGCACTAGGAGGGTTGAGCGGCACCGTGTCTGATGTGGTGGTGACGGAGGTGAAGTGGAACTCAAGTTGGATGCTCAATCGCCTTGGAGTCTTTCTTATTAGTCGTATATCCTCATCTTGCTCAGTGTCTGATGAGGTAGCCGTGTGAGGGGAAGGTTCACGTGCATCATTCTCACGGGCTTGTTCCGTCACCTGAGGCTCGTTGGTCTTAATCGTGGATATCAGAGCCTCAGTTTGTGGCGTTGTTGCCAATGGAGGTGAGATGTGCCCTATTTCTGCTTCGGGCTGTGCTTCCTGTATCAGGATCTCCTCAATGAATCCTTGGAACACGCCAACTGTTATGGGCACTTCTGCACCTAGAGTTTCTTGTGTAGCCTCTATTTCCAACTCTTCTGCCACAACGTCAATCAACATGGCATCTTCATCAGGCATTTGCATTTCCCGAGTTGGAGGCTCCTGCTCTAGCTCCTGGGCCACTTGGTCTATCAGCTCGGCCGCAGGGCTAGGTGGGTGCTGTTGTTGGGGAGGGCTCACATGGAAGTCTGTCCGGGGCCCTCTAATCATCTGTTCGGTAAGATGATTGTCCTGGCAGAATTTTCGGTATTCGGCTCCCGAGGGGTCGGCGAGCCGCAGCAACTCGAACAGAATGGCCATGGACGGCTGGTCCAAATTCGTTAGCTTCGGGTTGTGGAAGAACTTGAGCCGAGGTGGTTGGTAATTCCCTCTAGGAGGTAGACGAGAGATGTTCTGCTCGTACATCTCCATGAATTGTCTGATAATGACAGAGAACCACCGAGCATACTGCACATTCTTCGAGCATTTATTCTCCTTCTGTCTGATCTGCTCTGCTAGATCATTCCAGATCAGTTGAGCAAAACCGTAATTTCGCGAGAAGGCGTTTGATAGACTTTGAAGTCTTTGTGAGCCGCATAAGCCAAGAAAAGGCGGATGGCTTCGATTCGGGCAACATGAGCATAGGTCTCGTCGTAGTCAATGCCTTTCTGTTGATTGTATCCCTTCGCAACCAGCCTTGCTTTGTTCCGGATCACTTCCCCATCTTCATTCTTTTTGTTCTTAAATACCCATTTTGTCCCGATGATTGTTTCCCATGCGGACGGGGTACTAAAGTCCACACTTGAAGACGTTTGAATTGGTTGATCTCATCTTGCATAGCTATTACCTAATCCGGGTTTTTGAGTGCGTCTGCTACATTGGTTGGCTCATTTTGGCTTAAGAAGCAGCTGAAGAGACTGTGTTGATGACGTGTCCGTACTCCACTCGAAAGATCACCAACAATCTGATCAACCGGATGTGCTCGAGTCCACTTTCGCTCATGTGGCAGGGCTGAAGTAGATGCATCAGCCATTTGTGGATCGAGATTTCCAGTAATCTCAGGTTGTTCATTAGGTTGAGGTAAGTCTGATTCTCCACTTGGATTGAGCGATTCTGATGAGACTTCCTCATTGACTATGGTAGGTTCTTCAGTGATCGTGGTAATTCTGAGTCGGGTGAGGGGGGGGGGGGACGACATTTGAAGAGCTTGGTACATCGACCTCGTTGAGTGGGGGATCCACTAAAGGTGTAGCGGTAATAGTTCCTGGCCGATATACGGGCTCAAAGAGAGAGTCTAAATCCTCCAACGCAAGTCTCAGAGCTTCTTCTGACGTTGAATCCTGAGTTGTTGCCATTTGCTGTTGGTTTGGTGCCAACACACCAATGAATACGGGTTCTGAATTGATGTGACCAGAAGCCATCGAGTTTGGCACGGGTCCTGAACTGAGGTGTGCAGGAGCCATCTCTGCCACTTCGTGGAAAGTGACATTGTAGCTTTCTTTGATTGAACGGTTGGACTTGATGTATACTCGGCATGCTTTTGAAGTTGATGAATACCCGACGAATGTGGCTTCAAATGCTTTAGGGTCGAACTTAGCACGTTGCTCTCTGTCGTTCGCCACAAAGCACTTGCACTCGAAGACCTTGAAGAAGGAAATATTGGGTACTCGCTTGTTTATTATTTCGTACGGAGTCTTATCGAAGCGCTTGTGAACCATCGTCCTGTTCTGAGTGAAACATGCGGTATTTACTGCTTCAGCCCAAAGGAAGTGTGGGAGGTCAGAATGAATCAGCATCGTACGTGCGGCTTCCACTAGAGTTCGGTTCTTCCTTTCAACGACACCATTCTGTTGAGGCGTCTTGACGGCTGAGAATTGCTGACTAATCCCAAGTTTTTGATAAAATTCACTGAGGTACTTGTTCTTGAACTCAGTGCCGTTATGCGTTCTGATGACTTGGATGGTTAGTTGCAGCAAATTCTGAGTAGCATTCACAAAACTGATTATCAAGTCCCCTGTCTCATCCTTTGTTCGGAGGAACTTCGTCCATGTGTAGCGAGAGTAATCATCAACGATAACTAGCACGTACTTGCACCCATTAATACTCTGTGTCTGCATAGGTCCACAGAGGTCCATATGTAGCAATTCCAAAGGACGTGAGGTAGAGGCAACTAGCTTGACGTGATGAGATGCTCGCTTCATTTTCCTAGTTGACATGCCGAACATTTATGCTCTTTTTGTAGAATTATGGTTGGTAGACCGTGAACCAACTTTTTCGTTGAAAGTCGTTCAAGAGCTTTGATGTTTAGGTGAGACACACGTTGATGCCATAAGTTGTTCCTCTGAATTGTAATCTGGGAGACGAGGCAAACAGCTATCGTGGTCCGCATGGACGTCAGATTAATCGTGTACAGATTTGATTTCCGAAGTCCTTGGAGGAGTTCTTTGTTCTGAATGTCCAATATTCTGCACCGGTCAGCATGAAAGACCACATGGAATCCTTTGTCACAGAACTGGCTTATGCTGAACAAGTTATGGCGGAGACCTTCGACGTAGGAGACATCCTTGATAGTCAGATTTTCCAGAATTATGTCTCCGAGGCCAAGAATCGGAGCCGAATCATTGTTCCCAAATCTGACTTTACCGTTCGGTCGGTCTTTGTAGTTGCTCAGCAGCTCTTGTATTTCTGTCATGTGTGTGGAGCAACCTGAGTCTAGGTACCACACATGATGGATCTGCAAAAACAAATTAAAGAGCTTTAGGTACCCACTTATAAATGGGTCCTCTCAGATTAGCAGATTCTTCTCAGGTTCAGATATGGTTCCTAAATAGTGTTAGTAGGAGCTTTAACAACCCAAGTCAATCGCGAAGACGTTGAGTTGGGTTTGGCTTTTGTAGACGGCTTGGCCTTTTGGCTTTCGTCTTTTTAGGCGGAGATTTAGGAACCCATTTAGGTTGAATCTTGCATGGAAGATTAATTTCAGCGCGGACAAATGCTTCAGTAGGCTTGAGCGTGGAAAAGATCTTTTCATTGGATAGTCTCCTAAGGTGCTTGGGGGATTCGATCTTAACGGGATACCTTAGGTGAGAACAAGCATGAATGGCGCCATACGCTTTCTTAATAGCTGGATCTTGTTTCCGACGCGTCTTCCTAGAGGCATTTGTCTTAGAATGATTAATTTTTATTGCTGAAGTAGAGCCTATTTCAAACTTAGTGCTTCTAAAAGTGGTAGGCTGAAGAGAGCATGTAGGAGCAATTTTTTTAGAGAAGAAACGACTCTTTTATTTCTACGAGTGTCTTTTATTTGTACAGAAGGAGATTTATTCTTTGAAGCATTCAAAACTACGGGCTCCTTCTCTATTTTTAAACTAGATACTCCCACCTTCGACTCTAATGTTGGCCCTGCGCTCCCTGTAGACGTAAGTGAAACAGGATTAGAGTTAGAATTTTGAAGTATTATTTTTACGTTTTTGATCTTTCGAAGGTGATTTTTCTTACTTTATGCTTTTTAAATTGATTTTGTCTTTTGAAGGAGATGCGTGAGAAATGGCTTTTGTGATGGAGGAAACTTTGAGATTTTCCATCTCTTTTAGAAATCTTTTCTTTTCAGCTTCAAAATCCTCTCTCTCTTTTCAAAGAGGCTCTTAATCCCTCTATTTTCTTAACTATAGGGGGTATGTAGAGAGAATTTTCAGAATGGTGAAATTTCACTTCCTCTGATTTAGAACGATCTTCGGGAAGATAAATTGATTCCAGCCCTTGGGAAGTTCCCTAGTTTTGTCACTTTGATTCAATTCGGTGTAAGAAAAGGGAAATTCAGCCCTAGTCTTGCCTTTTCTCTTGGCTTCTTCTTCCGCATCTATTTCTTTTGCTTTAGTAAAAGCCATGAGATTTGTTTGTCCTAAACCCATGTACTTAATATCATAAAGTTGTTTGCAGTCAACTTTCGTCAAGCAACGTGGATTCTCAAAGTCTAAGCCAAACTTATAATCATAAAATTCTAAGTCCTTGGGCTGGTTCAAAAATATAGTTTGATCAGTTTGATCCCTTTTTACAAGAAGATCTTCTAATTTCTTAACTTTAGCGTGTAGTTTCTTACGCTCTTCTCCTAATATAGCAAAATTATTTTCCACCGTGAATTTGGCGGCTTTACAGGTATCTAGATCTCTCATAAGTTCACAAACCTTAGCATTTGATTTATCTAATTTAGTATCTAGGTTGGTGACCTTAGTAGTCGCTTCCGTTATCCTACAATTGAGGTCAGCTTTCTCAATTAACCTGTCTTCTAGTTCCTTAATTTTTACGTTATGCTGCTCTATCTGAGGCTTTGTAGTCTCACTAGAATATAAGCTCTTAGTAAGTTCTTCTATTTTTGAACTAGAGCTCCTAAGTTCTGATTCGAGGCTAGAAATTTTTGAGACTTGGGTAGTTTCTTCTCTACTTCCTTTACACTTTTGCTCATGTTTCATGTTAGTGTATGCTAGTTGATACGATTCTAACAGGGTCAATAATGTGGAAGGAGAAATTACCTACTGGGACGGTTCTGATGCTTGGTCATCGTCCTTCTGATTTGTGATTTCGGCGTCTGAGTTTTCGTCTAGGTGGGCCATGAGGGCTAGACTATCCTCCTCAGAGCTTGACGTGTCTTCGAGCCAGTGGTCTTGTTATGCCATTAGAGCTGCTCCAGCTTCCTTCTGCTTTGTGAGTTGAAGCTTCTTGGAGTAGTTGTTTGCATCTCTCTTCTTTGGGAGAGTGCCTTCTCTGGCATAGTGGCCTGGTTTGCCACAGTTAAAGCACTTGGTCGGCTCTTTGGTGTTCTTGACCTCGGAAGTCTCGGGTGCACGTTCCTTGTTCTTTGAGCTTGAGGTCCGAATTCGGTTGGCTGATGATGAGGACATTTTCTTGAAGTATTGCTTGCTCATCATTTTTCCAATTAGTGCCAACCGTTCTCCTAGTGCTTTGATATTTAGCTCAACGTCAGATGCTGATTCGTCTTTCGACTCTGAAGGGGTCGGAGGCCTAATGATCTTCTCTTTTCGTGATTTTGAGCTTCTCTTCTCCCTGACTAGGGCAACCGTGTCGTCGATAAGTTTGCCCTTCTGTTCCTTCTTAATCTCACCTATATCTTCCTCGTGTTGTGCGAGATTGTCGAACATGGCGTGGATATCCAACTCCTCAAGGTCTTTATTCTGTCGGATTTTAGTGGATATCTTTTTCCATTCTGAGGGCAGAGAGGAAAGAAATTGGATGTTGGTTTCCATGTTTGTCTTAGTGATTTCTATTTTCCTCATCTCATTCAAGAGTGTGAGATATCTTTGATAGAGATCATGTAAGCACTGAAAGAGTCGTAAGCTGTGAGAATATTTGCCTTCTTGGCCTTTGAAGTGTAAAATATGCCTAAGAGGGGGGGGGGGGGGAATTAGGCTATAAAAATTTGGCTTGTTCTTCTTTGAAAAATACTTTTCTTTAAGAAGATATTTGCAGAGTATGTTATTTCCCAGAAAGCAGTACGAGTATTAAAGTTATCTCCCTAACCCTGTTTCAAAAATACCACGTTATTTTCAGAAGTCGTTTCAAAGATATCACCTAGTTATTTGCATGCGTCCCGGGTTTGTCTCACAGAAGAGTAAATAGCAGAAAGTAAAGTGAGACGCGATTTTTATACAAGTTATATCCCCAACTAGGGTTTAATCCTGTCCTTGGGGTGTGATCTCCCCAAGAGTTCCAATCAATCACTAAGTGTTACCGGTTACACTATGATTGACCGGTACACAACCGAAGCACAATGGACACTAGACCTCGTTCTAGGCTGACGCACGCCAAGTTTCGATCCACGTCGTTTACCCAGGAAACCTATTCCCCGACTGGATGCAGCTTGCTACCGAAGGGCCACCGAATCCACAAAATTCATCCCTCCACGTGCGTAAGAGTCCACTCGTGCTCCTTTGTGCGCTCACACGTCCGAAGACAAGGGTATGGGATTGGAAGTTTCTAAGGATCGCTCAAAGAGTACAGATTCGCAAATGAAAGCTCAACACAAACTACGAATGAATCGCAAATTAATGCTCAATCACTCTAAGGAATTCGACAGCTTGTGTGTTCGTTGTGTACCCTTCAAAGTGAAGTGTTCTCTTCTATATAGTCCAATAATCGCTTCTACACTTCACAAGGAAAGTTAAGCACAGAATATGCAAGATAAAGCTCAATAATCACGTGCATTAACTCAAACAATCATGCCAAGAATAAACCAAATTAAGCTCAACGGTCATGCATGATCACTTACCATAAATACCACAGATTAACATTCATTCCACAGTAATCTCATCAATTCGTCAGCATATTCCATATATATTCCACTCAGCATATTTTCAACGGTAAGCTCAATCAACTGATTTCTTTCCCAAAATATGATAGCCAATTCGCACAGAGAAAGATTTGATCAACTGAGTATAATGCAAAGCATACTTTCCATGTATGGTGATCTCATCCGATTTCAGCACATTCCATAAATAGACTCAATCAGCATCTTACCACATATAAGCCCAATCAATTAATCACTTTCCATAATATAAATCCTAAGTCGCATAAGGAAAGATAGATCATGATTCACTGATTTTAAGAGTCACAAAATATCGCACTCAACGGATATCTCATTAATATTCTTTCCTAAAATAGATCAATCATATGTAAGCACTTTATCAGAATATCTTTTCCATATATAGCATAGTCATTCATATCCGGATGATCACAGTGATATTCTTTCCAAAAATAACTCAATCACGTGTACATCTCACATATCACTTAACATAATATATTTTCCATATTAGCACACAGTGAGATTCCATTCATGCGAAAACGTTCATAACCACGTGATCACATAAATATTGCAGTTAAGCACAAGATCACAAATATTCGATTTTCTTATCAGTTTAGTCACATTCAAGCACTTAATCGAACATTTTCACATACTTAAACATCACACAACATGCATACCGAGTTTTCTAATTTGTACCCCCCAATTTACATAATTACTTGGAATAATCAAAACTCTCATAATCATTTGGACCAAAAAGGTCTACAATCTTCCCCTTTTTTTTTTTGGGAAGTGTTCACTAAACGAAAGAAACAGGAGTACATGGACAGCGTACATGATAACGCTCACGACGCAACAAGCGGTAACATCTACCGACCAGACAACACAACAAGACCAAAACAGCCCAGACACCAACCAGGTCCCTACAAGACCAAGCCAAATACAGAGACTACCAGCACATGGTAACAAAGGCAAAGGAGGTGTCACACCCCAAAATCAATCTACAGGAGTCTGGCACCAGTTGTAGTGCCAGCAGGGCAGTCGGTTGTTGTGCGAACAAAGTGCCAGAGCACAGCGGAGGAAACTTCCATGCGGAAATTCCTAACGGAGGGGGTGAAGTGCAGCGAGTGCTTCCGCAGGTCTGGTCGGGGAAAGGCTTAGATGCCAACTCCTGTTTCTTTCCGCCAGGGAGCGCAACCAGCAAGTGAGGCCTGCATGCGGCACGGGCGAGCCGGTAGGACACCCCAGATGAAGCAGCAGCCAGGCCAACCTGCAGACAAGCAAAGCGGAGCACAGTACAAGAACGAAAAGAGAAAACAAAACGAAGGGGATGGGGGGAGGGAAGAGGGCAAGATGTGGGGAAAGGGGGAGAAGGGGGGAGGTGGTGTCTCTTATGGGCTCCTTCCAACTCATCCATCAGCCCACCAAACCCTGAACCGAAGCAAGACCAGTCCCAAGCACCCTAGGTAGTCCAGTCCAAACACCAGGTCCGGCGCATGGCGTTCAATTGCAGATTGTACTTGGGCGGAAGAGTCGAGATTCGAATACTAAAGAGGGCCTCCATTTCAGCAACTATCCGTTCCGGTGATCGACGAATCCCATCGTGCCATCTTCTATTGCGCTCCGACCAAAGATGGTAGACAAGTGAAGCAAGGGCATGCCGAGGCCCCAACACGGCAAGGTGCTTGCCCCGCCACCTTCTGGCCGCCCAAAGCACGCTCTCCGGCCAATCCCTGTAAGGCCATCCAAAGTGCAGATGATTACGTATTAGGTTAAGGCAGCGAATAGAGAAGGTACACTCAAAGAATAAATGTCGCGTAGTCTCCATAATATCTGCGTCGCAGAGAAGGCAAACTGAGGTTCCCGCCGCAGAAGCGATCCAAGGCTTGTCTCTAGTCGCTAGCTTATCCCTAATCGCAAGCCAGAGCATGAAGTCATGTCGAGGGATGGCTAATGGGCCGCCGAAGAGGGTATGCCAGGGTACAATCGGTTGCCTTTGGCGGATGCTCTCCCTTGCGGAAGCGGTAGTGAAGCGACCATTTGCGTTGGCAGCCCATCTAATCGTGTCACGTTCGGTCGGGTGGGTGAGTGGTAAAAGAGGGCCGAAGTCGAGGTATTCCACTGAAGTTTGAGCTGGCCAGCACCATCCTCCCTCGTTGATTACCTCGCTGAGTTTCGAGTCCCTGGGTAAGCCCATTATCATAGGTCCTCGAGGGTAGCGTTCCACTAGGGGTTCTTCGAGCAGCCAAGGGTCGGTCCAGAGGAGTGTGTTGGCCCCATTGCCAATGCGGAATTGAATGAGAGTCCTAAATTCGGCTCGCAGCTTCAATATCTTTCTCCAGCTCCATGAAGTCCTAGTCCCCGGTCGGATGGACCATAAGGAACTATTGTGCAGCCTCGTTCGTCTAATCCAGGTGGCCCAAATCGAGGTGTCGTCGTCCGTCAGAATGTTCCAAAGCAGACGCATGAGTAGAGCCTTATTATCAGTCTCAATCGAGCGAAGGCCAAGTCCACCTTCAGCTTTAGGCAAGCAAATATCAGTCCAAGCCACCTTGGCACTCGTACCTTTCCATAGAAAGGCTCTAAGCCTCGCTTCAATGCTCCGGATAACGCCCTTCGGAAGGAGGAACACACCAGCCCAGTAGGTATGCAGTCCAAGGAGGACCGATTTGATCAATTGGGTGCGACCGGCGTACGATAGAGAGAGATTGGTCCATGAGCCTAGCCGCTTGTCCACGCTGGTCAGAAGAGGGGTACAGTCAGCAATCGTAAGTCTTGATGTAATAAGGGGAACACCGAGATAGCGTACGGGAAGTGATCCCAGCGAGAAACCCATAATATCTTGGAGGGCGTTCTTCAATCGGTCGGCGCGCTTAGATACAAACATTGCACTCTTATTGATGTTTGCTTTTAGGCCTGATAAGTTAGCAAAGAGATCGAGGCTGCGTTTGAAGACCCCTACAGAATCGACATCCGCATGAGAGAAGAGGAGGAGATCATCTGCAAACGTAAGCATGAAAATCGCAGTTGCCTCACAGTTCCAGTGGTATCTGAAATTCGGGCTTTGCCTGATCTCGTCTTCAATGATGCCGTGAAGTACTTCCATAACCAGTGTGAAAAGGTAGGGTGAGATCGGGTCGCCTTGCCGAAGGCCCCTCCTCCCTTTAAAGTATCCCGTCGGAGTACCGTTGATGTTAATCGAGAAAGAGGGCGTGGTCAGGCAGGCCCGGATCCATCCAACGAAAACCCGATGAAACCCAATAGCCTCGAGCGCGGCCAAGAGAAAGTCCCATTCCACCGTGTCATACGCTTTCGCGATGTCCACCTTGAAGGCCACACGGTCAGGCAGCCCCATATTATTATATCCCTGACAAATTTCCTGTGCTAGTAAGATGTTATCCGTGATCCGGCGGCCAGGAATGAAGGCCGTTTGGGTTTGATGGACGAGTTGCCCAAGGCTGCCCCGTAGTCGATTGGCAATAATCTTGGAGATGATCTTGTAGAGTACGTTGCAGCAGGATATTGGCCTGAAGTCCTTAGCCATCCGGGGGCTAGTGTTCTTTGGAATAAGTGTTATGAGCGTAGAGTTCAGTTCCCCCAAGAGATGTCCCGTCCGAAAGAATTCCTTGATGGCGTGGGTTATGTCCCGTCCAATGGTGTCCCACGCGTCTTTAAAGAATGCCGCAGAGAAACCATCCGGCCCAGGAGATTTGTTGTCGCCAATGGAGAACAAAGCTTGCTTGATCTCCAGATCCGTGATCGGAAGAATCATGGCCTCGGCCTCCGTGGGTCCCAGTTTTCGGGCCATGTAAGGTGAGAGAGTGGCAGCATGCAAGGCCACCGTCCGGCTAGATAGTCCAAGCAGCTCAGTATAGTACCGAATGAGTTCAGCGCACACTTGATTATGTCCTTCGAAGGTAGTCCCTACTTCATCTTCAAGGGTGTATATCCGGTTATTGGCGCGACGCATGGCAACCTTCTTAAAAAAGAAGGATGTGCATTGGTCCCCATCCTTAAGCCAAGCCACTTTGGCGCGTTGTACTAACGCCGAATGCTCCATATCAACCGCTTTAGCATATGCTAAGCGACATCGCCTCTCAAGGACCAACAACTGCGGCTCCATAGGGTGCTGAATAGCAAGCTCCTGTGCGATATCCAGAAACCCCCGAGCCTCGAGAACATTGCGGTTGAGATCACCTTTGTCACGCCGGAGACGCTTCAGCTGTATTTTGATGTCCTTGAGTTTCTTCGTGACGGCGTACATGGGGTAGCCAGCAACCTCTCGCCTCCAAGCGGCTTTGACTATCGGTAGAAATCGGGGGTCTTTAATCAGGAAGTTGTCAAACCGGAATGCTTTATTTATGTTCCTTGGCTGAGCCGTGTCTTCCAAAATCAGAGGTGAGTGGTCAGAGGTGGAGGGGAGCCCACATCGGTAAGCTAGGTCCCCAAAATGAGCGAACCACGAGGGGTTGCCAACAATTCTGTCAAGGCAGCGCCAAACTCCTGCCGTGCCACTCTGTTGGTTATACCACGTGAACAAAGGGCCAAGTCGGGGTAGACCAATAAGATCAGAGGCGGTAAAGCATTCTGCCATGTCAGTACAGCCTCCTCCAGGTGATCCTCCCCTCGCCTCATAATTATCCAGAATGGCATTAAAATCTCCCATAACAATCCAAGGGCTGTTAACCCGCGCGTTAGAAGTGGCCAGAATATCATTCCAGAGGGCACGTCTTTCCCCCCGCTGGTTACGACCATAAACAAAGGTGATATAGATTTCTTTCCGCTCTTCTAAGATATGAACCTTGCAGTGAACAGCCTGTGATGTGGCGGCCTCAATCGTCACAGTCACGAAGCGAGCATCCCATCCAACCCAAATACGTGATGCCGGTCCGTCCTCGTACTCGTAGAACCAATCCCACGATCTGATAGAGTTAGCGAGTGAAGAAGCATTTTGTTCGGAAACCCTAGTCTCAACCAGGCCAATCAGCTTCAACCCATATTTCGTAATCATCTCCCCGACCGCCCATCTGTGATCTAACCTATTTAGACCACGTACATTCCAAGAGGCGACCGGGATCATGGAACACTCGATTCCAGGGCTGCTTGAGGACCCTGTAATGCGACGTTTTCCCCTTCTAAGTCAGCTAACACGGCAAACGGGTTGCGGTATTCAACTATAGGTAAGGTGGTATTAGTTGTGCTAGTCGGGCTGCCTCCATTTTGTTGCCCCGGCTGCCTGTTATGCCCCTCCCTTACATGGGTGCTATCCATGGCCGAATTATCCAATGGTGTGGTCTGGTGAGTGGCCCAGTAATGCTCTTGCGATGTAGAGCTTCCAATATCCTTGTTGTTGGTTGTGGCTTCCTCCACGATCACCGATTTGCCTTTATCCTTATTGGTCAATCGGCGCCAATTAGCTCTAGGTCTAGCAGGCATACCCTCGGTGAGCTGATGACTTGGCCGTGTCGGGTTTGGCTCGTCTTGTCCTTGCATTTTGGGCTGCTCAATGTTCCGTGTTGACTTTTGTATGACCGATGTGGAGAGTTGTGGCCGGGTCGGTTTGGGCTGATTTTTCGGGCAGCTCCTTTCACCATGATTCCAAGAGTTGCATGTTGCGCATTTCTTGGGCCTCCACTCGTACTCAACCTGGATAGGTACTATACTAACTCGTCCTCCCTCCTTAGTTGGTATTCTAATATTGAATTGTTCAACGAATGGTTCCCCGAGTGGTATCTCCACGCATACCCTAGCGTATTCGAGCCGCTCCGCCTTAGCTGTCATGGCATCCGCAAATAGTGGCTTCCCTATCACGCTCGCGACAATACCCAATCCCTCTTGGGTCCATAATTCTGATGGAATATTACGCAGCTTTACCCAGAGCGGGATATTCGAGTGTTCTCTTTTCGCAAAGGACATGCCAATTCGCCACTCCTCAAGGAATAGGGGCTGCCCCTGCATGATCCACGGGCCTTCCTCCAGGACCACACCCATGGCCTCGGCCGAGGCGAACCTGAACTTGAAAAACCCGTTAATCGATGCTCGGACCTCAATAAGCTCAGGCCACATAGAACGAGCAAAGCGTTCAACATGAAGAAAGTACGGTCTTTTGCCCAGGAAATATCCAACAAGAGTGTTGTCCCATCTAGCCGTCCCTTTCTGGACCACTTCCCAGGGCAAGCAAGCCTCGGCTTTGCCATCAACGATAGATGGAGCCGTGTAGGATAATGCGAGGCGCTTCATGGTGGGGCGTCGTGATTGGTCTCGGTTTGTTATGGCTCCTTGGACGACGGCAGCAAACGATCTCTTAGTGGTGTTCTCAGCAGCCTCCGAAGGGGGGCGAGGTTCGTCAGTGGGGTCTCCATATCCATTGTGAGACTCACCATTACCACTTGGCATAGCCCTTATGGCCCGTGGGGATGCGGATCGGTGGTTAGAGAAACGGCGATCAAAGAGGTGATCCCTTGTCATATCATCATCCGAAGCATCTTCCAAAGAAAACCCTAATTCCATCATAGGTTGTTGACAAGCATGGCTAGCGTTAGGCTGGGGCCCCCTCGGAGATACCCTCGGCCTATCAACATGAGGGACCTGTTGAGATTCCAACCTCGAGCTCGTGGGGTCGTTGCTCTCCCCCAATAGGGAACGTTCGATGATAGGGGGCGCCTCCTTGTCGGGACTCCCTTCCTTATTCAGCCGCGGTGTATTAGGTGGTGGTGGTGTGCCTTTGCGCATCGGACCACGGGGGTTAATTCGTGGGTCACGCAGCGGCACAATGGTGGTGGTTTCCCTTCGTTTACGGCGAGGCGGAATCATGGGCTGGGTAGGGTTAGGCCTCGCAGCGGTGTGGTGGCGAGTAAAGGCAGGCCCATTAGTGGGGGGGACCGGTTGAACCGGCTGTGGTTGCAAGTTGGGTGTTCCATCGTTGTCATGGGGCGAGTGGGTCATAGCAGTCCGGTGACGAAGGAGGGCCGAACCGTTAGGAGGTGGCTCCGTCCGACTCGTTGTGGCAAGTGGTTGTTTCGGCGGTGGTCGCGGGCCAGACTCAGCGCCGTTAAGGCGCACCACGAAAGCTTCAAACGCAGCAACATCAAATCGGTCATCAAATGTGGGAATGTTTTTCCTTAGCATCTCGTAATCCGGCAAGGAGGTAGGGGAATCCATAGCCTCCATCAATGGTTGTTCCAACGGAATAGTGCTTTTTAGCAGCCCATAGTCCGGCGAGGGCCCAAGATAATCCATATTTTCAGAGATCTCCATGAGAACAGCAAGGGGGATTGAAGAAGAAGGAAGGAAGTTGAAAGGTCACAAGGTAGAAGGGGGTGATGAGACGAGTTTGGGGTTAGAACCCTCCCATCGCCGTCTGGGCCCGGCGATGGAGGGTGGAGAGGGTGGTGCCGACGGTCCTCAAGGTGGTGGGGTGACTCTGGTGGCGGCTGGTGGTGGATGGTGGTGGGGAAGGTGAAGGAAGCTGAAAAGTCTTAGGGTTTGGAGAGGGAATTCGCTAGAGAGAGAAGTCAACAAAAGTCAACGCGCGTCTTTTTCTCTTCCTTGCGATGGAGGGTGGTGCGGGGGTCTTGGAGAGAGAAGTCAACAAAAGTCAAAGTGGCTTGGCTTAAGGATGGGGACCAATGCACATCCTTCTTTTTTAAGAAGGTTGCCATGCGTCGCGCCAATAACCGGATATACACCCTTGAAGATGAAGTAGGGACTACCTTCGAAGGACATAATCAAGTGTGCGCTGAACTCATTCGGTACTATACTGAGCTGCTTGGACTATCTAGCCGGACGGTGGCCTTGCATGCTGCCACTCTCTCACCTTACATGGCCCGAAAACTGGGACCCACGGAGGCCGAGGCCATGATTCTTCCGATCACGGATCTGGAGATCAAGCAAGCTTTGTTCTCCATTGGCGACAACAAATCTCCTGGGCCGGATGGTTTCTCTGCGGTATTCTTTAAAGACGCGTGGGACACCATTGGACGGGACATAACCCACGCCATCAAGGAATTCTTTCGGACGGGACATCTCTTGGGGGAACTGAACTCTACGCTCATAACACTTATTCCAAAGAACACTAGCCCCCGGATGGCTAAGGACTTCAGGCCAATATCCTGCTGCAACGTACTCTACAAGATCATCTCCAAGATTATTGCCAATCGACTACGGGGCAGCCTTGGGCAACTCGTCCATCAAACCCAAACGGCCTTCATTCCTGGCCGCCGGATCACGGATAACATCTTACTAGCACAGGAAATTTGTCAGGGATATAATAATATGGGGCTGCCTGACCGTGTGGCCTTCAAGGTGGACATCGCGAAAGCGTATGACACGGTGGAATGGGACTTTCTCTTGGCCGCGCTCGAGGCTATTGGGTTTCATCGGGTTTTCGTTGGATGGATCCGGGCCTGCCTGACCACGCCCTCTTTCTCGATTAACATCAACGGTACTCCGACGGGATACTTTAAAGGGAGGAGGGGCCTTCGGCAAGGCGACCCGATCTCACCCTACCTTTTCACACTGGTTATGGAAGTACTTCACGGCATCATTGAAGACGAGATCAGGCAAAGCCCGAATTTCAGATACCACTGGAACTGTGAGGCAACTGCGATTTTCATGCTTACGTTTGCAGATGATCTCCTCCTCTTCTCTCATGCGGATGTCGATTCTGTAGGGGTCTTCAAACGCAGCCTCGATCTCTTTGCTAACTTATCAGGCCTAAAAGCAAACATCAATAAGAGTGCAATGTTTGTATCTAAGCGCGCCGACCGATTGAAGAACGCCCTCCAAGATATTATGGGTTTCTCGCTGGGATCACTTCCCGTACGCTATCTCGGTGTTCCCCTTATTACATCAAGACTTACGATTGCTGACTGTACCCCTCTTCTGACCAGCGTGGACAAGCGGCTAGGCTCATGGACCAATCTCTCTCTATCGTACGCCGGTCGCACCCAATTGATCAAATCGGTCCTCCTTGGACTGCATACCTACTGGGCTGGTGTGTTCCTCCTTCCGAAGGGCGTTATCCGGAGCATTGAAGCGAGGCTTAGAGCCTTTCTATGGAAAGGTACGAGTGCCAAGGTGGCTTGGACTGATATTTGCTTGCCTAAAGCTGAAGGTGGACTTGGCCTTCGCTCGATTGAGACTGATAATAAGGCTCTACTCATGCGTCTGCTTTGGAACATTCTGACGGACGACGACACCTCGATTTGGGCCACCTGGATTAGACGAACGAGGCTGCACAATAGTTCCTTATGGTCCATCCGACCGGGGACTAGGACTTCATGGAGCTGGAGAAAGATATTGAAGCTGCGAGCCGAATTTAGGACTCTCATTCAATTCCGCATTGGCAATGGGGCCAACACACTCCTCTGGACCGACCCTTGGCTGCTCGAAGAACCCCTAGTGGAACGCTACCCTCGAGGACCTATGATAATGGGCTTACCCAGGGACTCGAAACTCAGCGAGGTAATCAACGAGGGAGGATGGTGCTGGCCAGCTCAAACTTCAGTGGAATACCTCGACTTCGGCCCTCTTTTACCACTCACCCACCCGACCGAACGTGACACGATTAGATGGGCTGCCAACGCAAATGGTCGCTTCACTACCGCTTCCGCAAGGGAGAGCATCCGCCAAAGGCAACCGATTGTACCCTGGCATACCCTCTTCGGCGGCCCATTAGCCATCCCTCGACATGACTTCATGCTCTGGCTTGCGATTAGGGATAAGCTAGCGACTAGAGACAAGCCTTGGATCGCTTCTGCGGCGGGAACCTCAGTTTGCCTTCTCTGCGACGCAGATATTATGGAGACTACGCGACATTTATTCTTTGAGTGTACCTTCTCTATTCGCTGCCTTAACCTAATACGTAATCATCTGCACTTTGGATGGCCTTACAGGGATTGGCCGGAGAGCGTGCTTTGGGCGGCCAGAAGGTGGCGGGGCAAGCACCTTGCCGTGTTGGGGCCTCGGCATGCCCTTGCTTCACTTGTCTACCATCTTTGGTCGGAGCGCAATAGAAGATGGCACGATGGGATTCGTCGATCACCGGAACGGATAGTTGCTGAAATGGAGGCCCTCTTTAGTATTCGAATCTCGACTCTTCCGCCCAAGTACAATCTGCAATTGAACGCCATGCGCCGGACCTGGTGTTTGGACTGGACTACCTAGGGTGCTTGGGACTGGTCTTGCTTCGGTTCAGGGTTTGGTGGGCTGATGGATGAGTTGGAAGGAGCCCATAAGAGACACCACCTCCCCCCTTCTCCCCCTTTCCCCACATCTTGCCCTCTTCCCTCCCCCCATCCCCTTCGTTTTGTTTTCTCTTTTCGTTCTTGTACTGTGCTCCGCTGTGCTTGTCTGCAGGTTGGCCTGGCTGCTGCTTCATCTGGGGTGTCCTACCGGCTCGCCCGTGCCGCATGCAGGCCTCACTTGCTGGTTGCGCTCCCTGGCGGAAAGAAACAGGAGTTGGCATCTAAGCCTTTCCCCGACCAGACCTGCGGAAGCACTCGCTGCACTTCACCCCCTCCGTTAGGAATTTCCGCATGGAAGTTTCCTCCGCTGTGCTCTGGCACTTTGTTCGCACAACAACCGACTGCCCTGCTGGCACTACAACTGGTGCCAGACTCCTGTAGATTGATTTTGGGGTGTGACACCTCCTTTGCCTTTGTTACCATGTGCTGGTAGTCTCTGTATTTGGCTTGGTCTTGTAGGGACCTGGTTGGTGTCTGGGCTGTTTTGGTCTTGTTGTGTTGTCTGGTCGGTAGATGTTACCGCTTGTTGCGTCGTGAGCGTTATCATGTACGCTGTCCATGTACTCCTGTTTCTTTCGTTTAGTGAACACTTCCCAAAAAAAAAGCACAACAGCAAAAACATATAGCAATTACCAGGTCATATCATACGAAATGTCACAAGTCACCATGGAATGTCACAAATTTTCAGATCATATCATATGGAATGTCACAAGTTACCATGGAATGTCGCAAATTATCACACCATATCAGTTTGCTCGCCCTGCCTATGTGCGGAATTCCTCTTAATTCTTAACAAATCACAAACTCAAGCACAGAGGGATTAAGACATAAGCATATAAAAGCAAGCCGATAGTATTAATCGCATTCCAAGATAACTAAGAGCCAAAAAAGTGAGCGACTCAACACCAAACCAATACACCCAAAACACGGCATTAATTGCCCAAAATTCTCCCCCTTCAGCATCAAAAAGGAGGGATCCAAAACACCACTAACTTACCAAAAACGTGCAACTTACCACCTACTAACCCAAAAACCAGCAAAGTAAAACAACTTAGTACTAAGCGCAGACGGGAACTAGGCATACTAGAGCTAGGAGATCACCGGGGATTGAAGTTCTAAGGGCTGGAATCACTATCAGATGAGGCAGATGAGGATTCAGTGATATCCAGAGCCGTGGAGATCTCCTTCATAAACTTTTTAACCCTTTTAAAGTGCTGTGAGATCGAACTTCTTCCTGTTATCATCTTTGTGCCTTTGATACTCCGTTTCAAATCAGTTATGGTTCCCTGCTCGTAGTCGCTCTCTTGATCCGTTTTCTTCCTGATTCCGAACGAGTGGCTTTTGGACATTGGGGATTTGATCAGAGCAGACTTTCGCTTCTTGTCAGAGACAGATTCAGCGCCTTTGGTTTTCATCATGATTGAGATCGAAGGATAGACCGAAATAATAAAGTGAAAGACTTAGGGTTGAATGAATTGAATAAAGAAGAGATTGGATGGTTAGAAAGGCCGAAAACTTCTTGGATAAGAATGAAAAGGATTTTGGAGAGATGTGATAACGATTAGACGTGAGGCAGATAAGTAAAAGATTTCAAAATTTGAATTTCAAAGATCATGGCTGGATAAGGAAACTGCCCATTAGATGGATTTAAATGAAGATCGGAGGATATCTCGCGGGAATTAAGTAAGGAAATAAGTAAAGATCAGAGATCAAAGAAAATATTGGCTGAAAATAGATTTTGACATAACTGTCGAAGGAGGTCTAAAAATAATCTCTTCATGAATGGAAATGATTTGAATAGATAATGAAGATATTATTAATAGAATCAAGGAATAAAATCGCAGAGATCCTAAAGGATAAGATCAAGAAAATACTAAAGGCTAACATATCTAGCCACCTTTCCTATTTGAGCTCAATAATTCCTAATCGGTCACGGATATCACAAAATCTACTCTCAATAAGGGGTTTCGTGAAGATATCAGGCAACTGATCATTAATTCCTACGAAATTCACGTGATATTCCCTTTTTGAACATGATCTCGAATAAAATGATGTTTGACAGCCGATGAGCCCTTAGCTCTACTGGTTGAGGGGGAGGTGCCTGGAGTCATGTTGGGGGAGGTCCTGGGTTCGAACCTCCACCCTGTGACATTTCTCCAGGCCTGCCCACATGGGCCCAGACATGTGCGATTGAACTGGTCGGCCCGTTTAGCAGGTAGTGGGTCGGCCCCGGGGTTTCACCATCGGCTTTCCCCGGTTACCAAAAAAAAAAAAAAAAAAAAAAAATGATGTTTGACCTCTATATGCTTAGTTCGAGAGTGGTGTACGGGATTCTTAGTGATACTAATGGCACTAGTACTATTACAGAAAATATGAATTTGGTCGTACCTTAAACCGTAATCACTCAAGGTCTGTTTCATCCAAAGGATTTGCTGAGAACAACTTCCTAAGGCCATATATTCGGCTTCGGTTGTGGATAGGGCCACGGCATTTGTTTCCGACTGGACCAAGTTACAAGGGAATTCCCTAGTATTTGGCAAGTACCACTAGTGCTTTTCCTATCTTCCCTAGAACCGGCGTAATCCGCATCCGAGTATCCCATTAATGGGAATTCCTTGGAATTTGGATACCACATACCATGATTGATTGTTCCCTTCAAATATCTAAGTATCCGCTTGACTGCTGTCAAGTGAGATTTCCTAGGACTCGATTGATATTTAGAGCATAGACCAGTAGCAAACATAATATCGGGTCTGCTTGCCGTAAGGTATAGCAAACTTCCGATCATACCTCTATACTTAGTTTGGTCAAAAGGCGTACCTTGTTCATCACTGTCAATTTTAGCGGTCTGGTGCATAGGAGTGGGAAGTACCTTGGAATCAGCCATTCCGAATTTTTCAAGTAGTTCCTTCGTGTACTTCGTTTGAGATATGAATGTTCCCGTATCCAATTGCTTGATTTGCAATCCAAGGAAGTACGTGAGTTCTCCCATTAGGCTCATCTCAAATTCCTGTTGCATAGACTTAGAAAAATTCTCGCAAAGAGTGATGTTAGTGCTTCCAAATATGATATCATCAACGTATATCTGCACAAGTAGTATGTGATTCCCTTCGCACATTATAAACAGAGTGTTATCTATTGTTCCTGTTGTAAAGCCCATGTCTAGTCAAAACCTACTCAGTCTTTCATACCATGCCCTAGGGGCTTGTTTTAAACCATATAAAGCTTTGTTTAATTTAAAGACGTGATTTGAAAATTCTTCTTTTTCAAAACCGGGAGGTTGCTCGACATAAACTATCTCATTTATAAAACCATTTAAAAATGCACTTTTCACGTCCATTTGAAAGAGCTTGAATCTTTTAAAAGATGCATATGCAAGTAAAATACGTATAGACTCGAGTCTAGCTACGGGTGCAAAGGTTTCTTGAAAATCTATATGTTCTTCTTGGGAATAACCTTTGGCAACTAACCTGGCCTTATTTCGTGTCACGTTACCGTTCTCGTCCAGTTTGTTGCAAAACACCCACTTCGTGCCTATTATGGACTTGTCGTTAGGACTTTCCACAAGAGTCCACACTTGGCTCTTTTCAAATTGTGCCAGCTATTCTTCCATGGCAATCACCCACGATTCATCGTCAAGCGCTTCATTCACTGTCTTAGGTTCCATGGTTGACAACAGCACGTCATGTGATTCCTCAGCAATATCGTTTCGTGCAGTTGCTCTCGTTTTGATCCCTGATGTGATATTCCCTATGACTTGTTCAGTGGGATGGCTGGAAGCATGTTTGAATTTTCTGCGCTGTTGTTCGTCTGAAGCCTCAGGTTCCTCTGACTCGGTATCTAGTTCCACTGGAATTGCGTTCACTCCTTTGTCAGTAACCTGTATACCTGCAGGAGACACAACTATACCTTCCTCAGTAGCATCTGCGTCAGGAAATTCATCAAACGTAACATGCACAGATTCTTGAACAGTCTTCTTCCTATTATTAAACACTCGAAAAGCTTTGGAATGAAGGCTGTAACCTAGGAATATCCCTTAATCTACCTTGGAATCGAATTTTCCTCTTTTATCCCTATCATTCAAAATGAAACATTTGCAGCCAAATACGTGGAAATATCCTATGTTAGGGGGTTTTATCGTTCCAAAGTTCATAGGGAGTTCTCTTAATAATCGGTCTAAGGAAAATCCTATTCGAGACATAACATGCTGTACTAACAGCTTCGGCCCAAAAATGTTTTGGAGTATTATATTCGCTCAACATAGTCCTATCCATTTCTTGTAATACTCTATTCTTCCCCTCGACCACTCCGTTTTGTTGAGGCGTAATAGGGGCTGAAAAATTATGACTATAACCATTTTCGTCACAAAAAGATGTAAATGATTTACTATCAAATTCTAGACCGTTATCACTCCTAATCTTACGGACCTTCATCTCTTTCTCATTTTCTAGCTTCTTAATCAGTGGCGCAAGATTATCTAAAGCCTCACTTTTGTGTGCAAGAAATAAGACCCATGTGTACCTAGTATAGTCGTCTACAATCACAAAGGCATATCGTTTACCTTTCAATGACATAACCTGTACCGGACCAAAAGGGTCAAGATGCAGCAGTTCTAGTGGTCTGGACGTAGAGATCACATTCTTCGGTTTAAAGGACGTCTTGGTCTGTTTCCCCATTTGGCACGCTTTACAGATTCTGTCCTTGGTGGCTTTCATATCTGGAATACCTCTCACTAATTCATTGCATGATATGTGAGACATCAGTTCCATGTTAGCATGTCCCAGACGTCTATGCCATAACCATGTGATATCCTGCGTAACTGCTAGACACTTGACATTTTGGTTAGCAATATGATCAAGAGTGATGCAGTAAATGTTACCATGTCTAGCCGCACTAAACACAATCTCATCACCCTTTTTGACAAGGCATTTGTCTTTGGCGAAAGCTACGGTATGTCCATCATCACATAGTTGGCCAATGCTAATTAAATTATGTTCTAAGTTCCTAACAAACCGTACATTATCTATAGTGATATTTACATTGTTACCAACAGTACCAACTCCAACGATTTTGGCTTTTGCGTCGTTAGCGTAAGAAACGTATCCTCCATCAACCGCCTTTAACGACACAAAATTACCTATATCACCTGTCATGTGGCGGGAGCACCCGCTATCGAGATACCACCTGCTTTTCTTACTGGAATTCTTCCTTCGTACCTGTAGAAAGAAGTACTCTTCTGAGGTACCCAATTTCTGTTGGCGTGCGCGGTGCCGAGCCACGTAGCCCTTGGTGCGCCCGGTGCCGAGGCAGTTATCGGGGAAATAACTTCTGTTAACATACGAGATATCGTTCTTCATAGATGGTGATCTCCTGCTAGAATCAGATACAACAGCGGCATTTACAGGTGACTTCTTAGGTCTCCAAACATACTTAGTTTTATCAACTTTCTTTAAAGGACAGTTGTATGCATAATGACCATTTCTACCGCAACAGAGACATTTAAGCTTAGGCACAGAATGTTTAGCATGCTTTCCTTCAGTGGAATAACCTATCCCTGACCTACCAATGTTCCTGGGGGTACTTAGCAGCATATCTAGGTTCTGCTTGCCCTCAAGGAGCCTATCAACTTTCTGTTTTTCTCTATCTAAGGAATTCCTGAGTTCTACGGTATCTCTGGATAAGTCACTCTTTTCTGTTTTCTCACAGTCACATGGAATTCCCTCTTTCTTAGCAGTAACTAACTCTTCTTTCAAACGTGAGATCTCTAGATCAGCATCATGTTTTTCCTTAGCTAGTTCATCTCGCTGCCTTATCAGTTCCTTATTCAAGGAATTTAGTGACTTAATCTTTCTCTCTGCTTTTTGAAGTAACCTACACAAATCTTCCTTACTTTCTTCTATATTGGAAACAGATGAGTCACTTTCGTAACCATATAAATTGTTTAGGATATGAATTTTTTCAATGGAGGAAGAGCGAGATACCTGATCCTCGTCAGCCATATAAGCGTTATCCTCGTCCTCACTTTGTTCTATTTCAGAGTCGTTAGATTCTGTCACCATGGCCTTCTGCTTCCTTGGTTTCTCATCGTTATTTGTTGGCATTCATGTGCATAGTGGCCTGGTTTGTTGCACCGAAAGCATTTCTGAATTTTTTTCCCTGACGTGGAGATTCCCTTGTTTTTGTTCTGGAATTTGCTGGAGTTCCCTTTGAATCTTCTTTTCTGTTCGAATCTTTCAAATCTCTTTGTAAGCATGGCTAGGTCGTTCATCATGCCTTCTCGTTCATCGTCAGAATCAGATTCTTCTTGGTTGGATTTGAATGCGATAGACTTCTGATTTTTGGTTTGCGACTTCTCATTCATTGACGTTTGAATCATCTCGTAGGATATAAGCGATCCAATCAGTTCGGAGATGCTCAGTGCTTCTAGATCCTTTGCTTCGTAGATGGCGGTGACCTTGGCATTCCATTCTCGTGGCAGTGATCTCAGTATCTTTCTGACTTGTTCACTGTTAGGAACCTTCTTTCCAAGAGAAAACATTTGGTTGATGATTCCCATGAATCTGGCATACATCTGGCTTATATTCTCGTCAGATTCCATCGAGAACAGTTCATATTGATGGGTGAGCAGAGCCAGTCTTTCTTGCACAACTCGTTGGTTTCCTTCATGAGTAACTTAGAGCATATCCCACATAGTCTTTGCTGATGAGCAGGAACTGACCCGAATGTATTCTTCCCGTGTGAGTGCGCATGCGAGCATGTTCTTCGCCTTTGCGTTTCGCGTGATTCCCTTTTTGTCATCAACAGTATAATCTTTAGCGTCCTTTGGGGTTCCATCGGTCTTGCTAGCCGTATATGGTCCATTGATGATTGTCTCCCAAAGATCATAATCGACAGCGATCAGAAACTCGATCATACGATTCTTCCATACTGCGTAGTTCGTTCCATCAAAGAGGGATGGCCTAGAGTGGTATTGACCCTCTGCAAAAACATCACTCGAAAAAGCCATTAGATCTTAACTCAGGCGTGTTAGGCCTTTCGTTGAGTAACCCGCTCTGATACCAAATGAAGTGTAAAATATGCCTAAGAGGGGGGGGGGGTGAATTAGGCTATAAAAATTTTGGTCTTCTTTGAAAAATACTTTTCTTTAAGAAGATATTTGCAGAGTATGTTATTTCCCAGAAAGCAGTACGAGTATTAAAGTTATCTCCCTAACCCTATTTCAAAAATACCACGTTATTTTTAGAAGTCGTTTCAAAGATATCACCTAGTTATTTGCATGCGTCCCGGGTTTGTCTCACTGAAGAGTAAATAGCAGAAAGTAAAGTGAGACGCGATTTTTATACAGGTTATATCCCCAACTGGGGTTTAATCCTGTCCTTGGGGTGTGATCTCCCCAAGAGTTCCAATCAATCACTAAGTGTTACCGGTTACACTTGATTGACCCGTACACAACCGAAGCACAATGGACACTAGACCTCGTTCTAGGCTGACGCACGCCAAGTTTCGATCCACGTCGTTTACCCAGGAAACCTATTCCCCAACTGGATGCAGCTTGCTACCGAAGGGCCACCGAATCCACAAAAATCTTCCCTCCACGTGCGTAAGACTCCACTCGTGCTCCTTTGTGCTCTCACACGTCCGAAGACAAGGGTTTGGGATTGGAAATTTCTAAGGATCGCTCAAAGAGTACAGATTCGCAAATGAAAGCTCAACACAAACTACGAATGAATCGCAAATTAACGCTCAATCACTCTAAGGAATTCGACAGCTTGTGTGTTCGTTGTGTACCCTTCAAAGTGAAGTGTTCTCTTCTATATAGTCCAATAATCGCTTCTACACTTCACAAGGAAAGTTAAGCACAGAATATGCAAGATAAAGCTCAATAATCACGTGCATTAACTCAAACAATCATGCCAAGAATAAACCAATTAAGCTCAACGGTCATGCATGATCACTTACCATAAATACCACAGATTAACATTCATTCCACAGTAATCTCATCAATTCGTCAGCATATTCCATATATATTCCACTCAGCATATTTTCAACGGTAAGCTCAATCAACTGATTTCTTTCCCAAAATATGATAGCCAATTCGCACAGAGAAAGATTTGATCTACTGAGTATAATGCAAAGCATACTTTCCATGTATGGTGATCTCATCAGATTTCAGCACATTCCATAAATAGACTCAATCAGCATCTTACCACATATAAGCCCAATCAATTAATCACTTTCCATAATATAAATACTAAGTCGCATAAGGAAAGATAGATCATGATTCACTGATTTAAGAGTCACAAAATATCGCACTCAACGGATATCTCATTAATATTCTTTCCTAAAATAGATCAATCATATGTAAGCACTTTATCAGAATATATTTTCCATATATAGCATAGTCATTCATATCCGGATGATCACAGTGATATTCTTTCCAAAAATAACTCAATCACGTGTACAGCTCACATATCACTTAACATAATATATTTTCCATATATAGCACACAGTGAGATTCCATTCATGCGAAAACGTTCATAACCAGGTGATCACATAAATATTCCAGTTAAGCACAAGATCACAAATATTCGATTTTCTTATCAGTTTAGTCACATTCAAGCGCTTAATCGAACATTTTCACATACTTAAACATCACACAACATGCATATCGAGTTTTCTAATTTGTATCCCCCAATTTACATAATTACTTAGAATAATCAAAACTCTCATAATCATTTGGACCAAAAAGGTCTACAGCCTTGATACCGACTTCTGTTCTTTGCATCATCTTGTGCAGCTCATCCCACATTCCCTTAGCTGTTGGAATGCTATCGATTTGTCGATAGATGTCGTTTGGGATCCCCTGTATAAGAGTGTTCTTGGCTATCAGATCAGCCTTTGCTCTCACTCTTTCCTCCTCAGTGTATTCCCTAGGCTCTTTGAGTCTCTTAGAGGCGGGAATTGGAGGATTAGCGGTGTTGTCGCCGGGTACATTTACCTAGAACGGAGATGGACCTTGTTCAAGTGATGAGAGAAGGTTGTCGGACGGTTCCTTCAGCTCAATGAAGTTCAGAAAGCGGCTTCGCCATACTGTGTATTCGCCTCTTTTAAGTATCGGTGGACGGTTGTCATTACCAAGCGAGTAAGCATCCATGTTGTTTTCTTGAGTTGATGTAGGATCTTCGTTTGTTGTGTTGAGAGTTTGGACTGATGTTATGTGCTTCACAAGTAGCAAATTAGTTAGTAGCGTTTGATTCTAAAGTGGTCGAGAATTATTTTCGATTCAATCTTTAGAGATAAAATGTATTCGTTACTGTTCTCGTGCGAGAAAAGTTTGTCAGCGAAAAATTTTACGAGCGAAGAAAATTGCTCAAAATCTTCCGATCGAAAAAAAATTTGGATCGTGAATTTATTTTGAGCGCAAGAAATAGTACGTCAAGTAAGTTTCTCGCTGATCGAGAAAATTTTCGCGCAGAGTTTTTCGATCGAGAAATTAACCTGATCAAAAAACCTAGCGAGAAAAATTGACCTAATCGAAAAAAAATCACAGAATACACTTAACACTGATTCAAGCAAAGACTATGAATTAGACGATGAAATTCCAGGAATTTACTCGTAATCAGATGATGAACACGCACGAACAAACAATTGTGTGTTCGTGCGTATTCATCATCTGATTACGAGCAATTACCTGTAATTTCATAGTCTAATTCATCGTTTTTGCTTGAACCAGTGTTAATTGTATTCTGTGATTTTTGCGATATTTCAATTTTTCTGGCTGAGTTTTTCGATCAGGTTAATTTTTCGATCGAAAAACTCTGCGCGAAAATTTTTCTCGATCAGAATACTAAGTCAGGCCTAAAGTCGTCTTTACCAAGAACGACTTTAGTAGAAAAGTTTCTCGAGCATTACTTAGCGAAAATCTTTTTCGACGAAGACCATATTGACATTTGCGCTCGCAAAACTTACCGTCGAAAAACATTTACGGTCAAACTATTAAAGCTTGACCTAGCGAAAATCAAAGAAAATTCATTTTGGCTTCAAAAGGGACGTCTGTTTTGATGAATAAATGGATATGTTACCTTGTCACTTTTTGGCAATGGCATTTTTCACTATGGTTTCATCCAAGAAGGATTTATATAAACCAACTATCCAATCATTCTCTTGACGGTCGAAAAACTTTTCCAGTCAACGGATTAATTTGACCAAGCGAGAAACTCACTTAATGTACTATTTCTTGCAATCGAAATAAATTCACGATTAAAAGATTTTTCTCAACATAAAGATTTCGCTGACAAAGACTTTCTCGCACGAGAATAGTAATTAAAACATTTTATCTCGACACAATTATTCTCGATCAAACTCTAAAGATTGAATCGAAAATAATTCTCGACTGCTTTACTATCAAACGCTACTAACTAATTTGCTACGTGTGAAGCACATAACATCAGTCCAAATCATCAAAACAACAAACGAAAGATCCTACATCAACTCAAAGAAGAAATGGATGCCTATTCTCTAGGAAATGATAATCGTCCTCCAATTCTCAAAAGGGGCGAATACACAGTTTGGAGAAGTCGGTTCTTAAACTTCATCGAACTTAAGATCAGGCTGAAGATCTGCTCAAATCACTTCATGAGGGACCAGAAATATTCTACATAAATCAAGAAGGTGATAGCTCGAATAATCCTCCAATCGAACCCAATAGACGAGTAAAAATTACCTAGCGAGTACGACGAAGCTAAGAAAAGAAGAGGAAGAGCAGATCTGATAGCTAAGAACACGCTGATGCAGGGCATTCCGAATGATATCTATAGACAAATAGATAGCATCCCAACTGCCAAAGGGATGTGTGATGAACTGGAGCGAATGATGCAAAGAACCGAAGTCGGTGCCAAAGCTAAGAAGGCTAACATACTCACAGCTTATGACTCCTTAAAGGCCAAAAGTGAGGAGAGCTTACACTATCTTTATCAGCGATACCTCACTCTTCTCAACGGAATGAGGAAGATTGAGATCAAAAAGACTAACATGGAGATGAACATTCGGTTCCTGTCGCACTGCCCACCGTCTGGAAGAAGATCTCTACCCAACTCCGAAAAAATAAGGACTTGGACGAGATGGATATTCACGCTATTTTTGATAACCTCGTCCAGCATGAAGAAGACATAGGCGAGTTACAAAAGGAGCAAAAGGGCAAACAGGTTGAGGACTCCATAGCTCTAGTTTCTGAGAAGAAGAGCTCCCGTTCACGCAAGGAAAAGCATGTCAAGGTCCCTAGCTCCTCAGAGGATGAAGACATATCTGATTCAGAACTTCCCTCTGGCATCAAAGAAATTGGAAAACAGCTGGCATTAGTCGCCAAGATGATGACAAAGCAGTACTTCAAGAAGAAGTCATCATCTTCTGCCAACAGACTTCGAACTACAAGCTCGAAGAATAAAGACCATCCGGCTGAGTCCTCAGAAGTCATAATTTCCAAAGACATACTAAAATGTTTTAATTGTGGAAAAACAAGTCACTTTGCCAGGGAGTCCACCCTCCCAAAGAAAAAGGATGCAAACTATTACACCAGGAAGCTTCAACTATCCAAACAAAAGGAAGCTGGAGTAGCTCTTATGGCAGAGCAGGACCACTGGCTAGAGGACAGCTCAGATTGACACCGACAATCTTGCTCTAATGGCACGCCTTGATGATGAAAAGGAAGATGATAATCCCGCAGAGATGGACGACGAGAAAGTGTCCACCTCATCTCAGGAGGTAGAAACCTCTGACTCTACAAATTCTGACTTGTTAGCTGAGTTAAGCTCCAAATTTGCTAACATGGTAACTGAGCAGAAACGAGGAATAAAAGTAGAGAAACGGCTTCTTAGGTCTAAGGAAACCATAGCCAGTCTCAAAGAACAAGTTAGGAGTTCTAGTCTCAAAATAGATGAACTGACTAAGAGACTCCAGTCTAAAGAGACTAAGCACACCTCATTAGATAAGCATAGTTCGGTAATTAAAGAACTAGAGGACAGGCTAGACAATAACCACAAATGTCTACTAAGGAACTTGGAAGAAAAGAGTCTTGTAAAAAGTAGACTTGAGGCAGTAACTAAGAAGGTCACTAACTTCGAAGAAGAATTGACTAAGTCGAATTCTAAGATTAGTGAACTACGTAAAAGTCTAGACGCCTGTCTGGCCGAAAAGAGCACCGCTCTAAATTACTATGCTACCTTTGACGCTGAGCGTAAGAAGCTGTATAATAAAATTAAGAACTTAGAAGATCTTTTGGTGAAAAGCGCACATACTGATCAAACTATATTTTTGAATCAGCCCAAGGACTTAGAATTCTATGACGATAAGTATGGCTTAGGCTATGAGAACCCACGTAACTTGAAGAAGGTTAACTGCAAACAACTTTATGATATCTCGTACATGGGTCTCGGACTAACTTCTCTCACGACCTTTACTAACGCAAAAGCAATGTAGGAAGAAGAAGCCAAGAGACAAGCCAACACTAGGGCTTAAATACCCTTTTCTTACATCGAACTGAATCAACGCGACAAAGCTTGGGTACCTCCCAAGGTCTGGAGCCTTGAAACAGATAATTTTCTTGAAGATCATTATAAAAATGAGAAAGTTCAAAATCATCATTCTGAAAATTCTCTCTACATCCCTCCCATAGTTAAGAAAATAGAGGAATTAAGAGCCGCCTTAGAAAAAGAAAGAGAGGATTTTGAAGCTGAAAAGAAAAATTCCAAAAAGAGATGGAAAAACTAAAAACTTCCTCCATCTCAAAAGTAATTTCTCACGCATCTCCTCCAAAAGAAAATATCATTCTGAAAAGTGTGAAGAAGGAAAATATGCCTTCAAAGGATCAGAAAATTAAAAATAATCAAAAAAATTCTAACTCTAATCCTGCTTTGCTTACGTCTACAAGGAGCGTAAGGCCAGCACTAGAGTCGAAGGCGAGAGTGTCTAGTCTAAAAATAGAGGAGCCCGTAGATTTGACTGCTAATAAGAATTTATCTCCTTCTGTAAAAATAAAAGACACTCGTAGAAATAAAAGAGTCGTTTCCACTCTCAAAATAATTGCTTGTACTTGCTCCTTAAAGCCTATCACATTTAGAAGTACTAGTTTCGAAACAGGCTCTACTTCAGCAATAAAAACCAATCATTCTAAGACAAATGCTTCTAGGATGACCCATAGGAAATAGGATCCAGTCATAAAGAAAGCATATGGCGCTATTCATGCTTGATCTCACCTAAGGTATCCAGTTAAAATCGAATCCCCCAAGCACCTTAGGAGATTATCAAACGAAAAGATCTTTTCCTCGGTCAAGCCTACCAAAACATTTGTCCGCGCTGAAATTAATCTTCCCTGCAAGGTTCAACCTAAATGGGTTCCTAAAACTCCGCTTAAGAAAACAAAAGCAGGAAAGGCCAAGTCTTCTACAAAGGGCAAACCAACATCGACTTCTTCAAAGATGACTTGGGTCGCTAAATCACCTACAAATACTAACTTAGGAACCATATCTGAACAAACTACTAAATCTGTTAATCTGAGAGGACCCATTTATAAGTGGGTACCTAAAGCGCTCTAATTATTTTTGCAGATCCATCATCTGTGGTACCTCAACTCTGGTTGCTCCACACACATGACGGGAATACAAGAGCTGCTGAGCAACTACAAAGACTGACCGAATGGAAAAGTCATATTCAGAAACAACGACTCAGCCCCCATACTAGGAGTTGGGAACATCATTCTGGAAAATCTGACGATAAAGGATGTCTCTTACGTCGAAGTTCTCCGCTATAACTTGTTCAGCATAGGCCAATTCTGCGACAAAGGATTCCAGGTGGTCTTTCTTGCCGACCGGTGCAGAATATTGGACAGTCAGGACAAAGAACTCCTCCAAGGACTTCGGAAATCAAATCTTTACACAATAAACCTGACGTCCGTGCGGATCTTGACAGCTGTTTGCCTCATCTCTCAGACTGTAATTCAGAGGAACAGCTTATGGCATCAACGTATGTCTCATCTCTCGACGAAAAAGTTGGTCTACGGTCTTCCAACTATAGTATTACAGAAAGAGCATCAATGTTCGGCGTGCGCATTAGGAAAAATGAAGCGAGCATCTCATCAAATAAAACAGACTGCGTCCACTTCCCGTCCACTGGAATTGCTTCACATGGACCTCTGTTGACCTATTTAAATACAGAGTATTAATGGACGCAAGTATATTCTAGTCATTGTTGATGACTTCTCTCGCTACACTTGGACAAAGTTCCTCCGAACCAAAGATGAGACAAGGGACTTGATAGTTAATTTCGTGAACACTACTCAGAATTTGCTGCAACAATTCATCCAAGTCATCCGAAAGGACAACGGCACTGAGTTCAAGAACAAGTATCTCAGTGAATTTTATCAGAAACTTGACATTAATCAGCAAATCTCAGCCGCTAAGACCCCTCAACAGAACGGGGTTGTTGAAAGGAAAAACAGGACTCTAGTGGAGGCCGCCCGTACAATACTGATCCATTCCGGCCTTCCGTACTTCCTTTGGGCTGAAGCAGTAAATACTGTCTGTTTCACTCAGAACAGGACGGTTGTTCACAAGCGCTTCGATAAGACTCCGTACGAGTGCAAGTGCTTTGTGGCAAACGAGAGAGAGCAACGTGCTAAGTTCGACCCTAAAGCATTCGAAGCTACATTCGTCGGGTATTCATCAACGTGAAAGGCGTACCGAGTTTACATCAAGTCCAACCGATCAATCAAAGAAAGCTACAACGTCACTTTCCACGAAGTGGCAGAAATGGCTTCTGGTCACATTAGTTCAGGACCCGTGCATAACCAAATGTCTCCTGCACATCTCAGTTCAGGACCCGCGCTAAACCCGATGGCTTCTGAATACGACAGTTCAGAACCAGTATACACTGGTGTGTTGGCACAAAACCAACAGAAGATGGCAACAACTCCAGATTCAATGTCTGAAGAAGCACTGAAACTTGCGTTAGAAGATTTGGACTATCTCTTTGAGCCCGTATACCGGCCAGAAACCATTATTGCAACACCGTTAGTGGAGCCCCCACTCGACGAGGCCGACGTACCAAGCTCTTCAAATGTCCCTACTCACCTGATTAAGAATTACCACAGATCACTGAAGATTCTACAACAGTCAATGAGGAAGTCTCATCAGAGTCACTCGATTCAAGTGCAGAATCTGACTTACCTCAACCAAGTGACCAATCTGATATCCTTGGAAGTCTCAGGCAACAAATGGCCGATGCGTCTAGCTCTGCACCACCTCATGAGCAAAAGTGGACTCGAGCACATCCGGTTGATCAGATTATTGGTGATCCTTCGCGTGGAATACGGACACGTCATCAACACAGTCTATTCAACTGCTTCTTAAGCCAAAATGAGCCAACTAAGGTTGCAGACGCACTAAAAGACCCAGATTGGGTAATAGCAATGCAAGATGAAATCAACCAATTTGAAGGTCTTCAAGTGTGGACCCTAGTATCCCATCCGCATGGGAAAATAATCATCGAAACGAAATGGGTATTTAAGAACAAAAAGAAAGAAGATGGCGAAGTGATTAGTAATAAAGCTAGATTGGTTGCAAAGGGCTATAACCAACAGGAATGAATTGACTACGACGAGACATATGCTCATGTTGCCCGAATCGAAGTCATTCGTCTCTTCCTGGCTTACGCGGCTCATAAAGACTTCAAAGTCTACCAAATGGATGTAAAGATCGCCTTTCTTAATGGCGTGTTAAAAGAGGAAGTCTACGTCGCCCTGCCAGAAGGCTTTATTGGTCAAGAACATCCCGATCACGTCTATCGATTGGACAAAGCTCTCTACGGACTGAAACAAGCCCCACGTGCTTGGTATGACGTCTTGAGCGATTTCCTCGAAAAATCTGGATTTATCCGAGGAACGATCGATACAACGCTCTTCATAAAATGGCAAGACAAAGATTTGATGGTCGTTCAAGTTTATGTAGACGACATCATCTTCGGATCAACAAATCCACGGCTATGCAGGAGATTTGGAGAATTGATGAAGAGCAAATTTGAAATGAGCCACATGGGAGAGATGCAGCTCTTCTTAGGACTTCAAGTCAGGCAGCTCGATGATGGGATATTCATCAGTCAAACTAAATACATCAAGGACATCTTGAAGAAATTCCATCAAGATCAGAGCAAGCCTATAAGCACTCCCATGTCCACAAGCTGCAAGTTTGATGCCGATCCCACAGGAAAAGCGGTCGACATTACCTTAGATCGCAGCACCATCGGCTCTCTTCTTTATCTCACCTCGAGCCGACCGGACATCATGTTTGCCACATGTCTATGTGCCCGTTTCCAAGCCGACCCACAAAGAATCTCAAATGCTCACAGTCAAGCGGATTCTTCGCTATTTAATGGTCACCTCGACCTTAGGTTTATGGTACCCTAAAGGCACAAACTTCAAATTGATTGGCTATACTGACGCTGATTATGCAGGTTGCCGAATGGACAGGAAAAGCACATCCGGTGGCGCTCAATTTCTAGGCAAAAAGCTAGTCTGCTGGTCATTAAAGAAGCAGAACTGCGTTTCGACATCAACGGCCGAGGCAGAATATGTCGCGGCTGCCAGCTGTTGCTCGCAAATGCTGTGGATGCGGACTTAGCTTTGCGAATATGGGTACAATCTAAATAATATACCCATTTATAGCGATACCCAAAGTGCCATTGCGATTACGTGTAATTCTGTTCACAATTCACGCACAAAACACATAGACATACGATATCACTTTATCAAATATCACGTACAAAAAGGCACCATTGACATGTATTTTGTGAACACGGAATATCAACTAGCTGACATTTTCACCA
Organism: Craterostigma plantagineum; assembly: GCA_027422505.1. Classification (NCBI taxonomy): domain Eukaryota; kingdom Viridiplantae; phylum Streptophyta; class Magnoliopsida; order Lamiales; family Linderniaceae; genus Craterostigma; species Craterostigma plantagineum. Next base: position 9,869,227 of record JAPQWV010000025.1, read on the forward strand.
AGGCATTGGATGAAAAACGTTTCCAATTCCTTGTCGGAAAATTAGGCATGTTGAACCTTCCGTGATTTGTGCATTATTTGATCCTATGAGATTTCACATGTTCTATACTATGTGTTTTCTATACTTAAAAATGTTATATCTTGCTTGAAATATTTCATTTTAATTAAAAAATATTATACATATAAGTATAATATTAGGGGCATGACGATATCTTTAGGATGCTCGATCTACGTCACGAATAGAATTCACTGACATGAGACTGATTATTTGCTTAATTTTGTCAGTCTAAGTCGCATTCTTGTGTCTAACAGTTCTTTCGTAGACTCCACTAGACACAAAGCCACTTTATATGAGTGAGATTTCTAGCCTTTTATTTTTTGTCAACGGATCTATCCTTGAGCGAGTCACACAATCATTGCTTGTCTTAATTAGTGATTCTTGGTCTCATACTCACCTTGCGTTAGAACGTTAGGAACATGATTAGGGCACTTAGGAAATTCCTCACTCGGCCAAAAATAAATATTTTTCATTCATTTAACATTGCCTTTAGTCATCCATGGGCCTTCTCCAAATTCCTTTTCTTCGTTTAAAAACCCTTTGAGCCTTCAACCGACTATCTAAACTTTCGGCGGGATGTTAAATCGAGAAAAGGAGGGGGAGAAAACCGAAGACGAAAAAGAAAAAGATGACAAAAGAAGGTGGAAAACGCACACGAGGAATGCTCAATGCACAAAAAGCAGACCAAAAGAACCTGCCTCTCGCTTATCTCAATTTAAGGGGCATGGATCTTGCTGTGAACTTCTCCATTGATAATCTCGTACACTCGTCAGAACGGCTGGAAAGAGGAGCACCACGAAGTGAACTCAACGATAATCCGGTCTTATATCGAGATAACGCGAAGAGGAGCACGGCCTTGGGTACGAATTCCATAACTGTGAACTTCTTCAAATCGATAATCTCTGAAACCTCTCTAGGGATTAAGAGAAAAGGAGCACGTATCGGCCTGAGAACCAACAAGAAGAACTTCGCCTTAGACAATCTCTCAGCCTCGTAGAGAAGCGGAGCTTCAGCTTGAGCAAGTGCAGAAAATTTACAAGAGATAAAAAGGATGAAAAAGACAAAAAGACGAAAGAGAAAAATGTCGGAGAAAAGAAGAACGACGAAAGAATGGAAGAAGACATAAAGCTCACTTTTCCCAACAAGTTCACTTCCCTTCTTAGTCATAACCAAATTATAGCCTTCAAAGTCCCTTTAATTCCAAAACGACGGTCTCTCGCTCGGTGAAATGATTAAAAGCACCTCGATCACAGGTAAATTGACTTAATATGACTTGTGTTGACTTGAGTGATATAAATATAAAAACCCCTAATTAAAAATAAATGAGTGCTAGAGCGAACCTAGTGAGAGTTGTCGAAATGGATACTACTGTGAACTTAGGACTTCAGTATACTGACATGACTAGACGGCATAAAAATCTTTCAACCGTCCTGTGAATTTTTAGGCGTGACAATGGTCGAAGCAAAATAATATGACCCCATATTATTAATAAAATTAGTATATACATATATAAGATAATAATGATCATAATAATAAAAATCTTATATAAAAATACTTTTTAAATCGCACATTTTGTTATGCAATATTAATTTGCATTTATACGAAATTGATTAAATGCGATATACTGTTCATGCTCATACCGTGGTGCAAAAATATAGATTACATGTTTAGGGGAGCATGTATCTAGGCTAATTGTGACAAATCGCATGATCTTAATAATTGTTACTTAGATTGATTTATGTACTTGTTCGATAAATCAATTAAGGTGCACTATTTGAGGGGGAGCATTTACAAGAGTTATGCCTTGCATTCCAAATTATTTTGATGATCTTTCTTTAAGCGTTGCAGAAACAATGAGGAAGACTTCACGAGTTTATCTCGACTTTGAGTACACGGCAGTGGTTCAAACGTTGGTTGGTTAAATATTTGGATCGTCAACGTGTTTTATGAATTTGAATTTAACCAATTTATCTCAAAAATATTTTTCAAGGGGAATCAAATAGAAAAATTGCTTCCAAAATTAACTCTAATATTTTCGACATCTGTTGCTTTAAGTCTTGCAGATTTATAAAGTGTGAAGACGGAGCCAGATGTCATCAACCAGAATTACAGGGAGTTAATTGCATTTATTTTCATACATAGGGGGAGCAATTATGTGATTTACTCGTAAACCTAGGATCAATCTGAAAAATAATAGAAAAACTTACAATCGAAAAATTCGGGCGGAATTTGGCAATTTTCATTCGTAGATTCTCGAGCGAAAATTGGTTTTGGACCAAGGTGTAATTTTTGCCTTCATACTGACGAGCAAAAATTAAATAGGAACCAAACGATTCTCGATCGGAATCATCGAGCGAAAATTAAATAGTAACCAAAGCAAAATTCTCGATCATAAGTTTCTGGATCGTAAATAGTAATGGGCTTAAATTCACTATGTCACGAAAAACATCTAATTAGCCCAATTAAACGAAATCATTATCTGCAGTCGAAAATTCCCAAATACACGCTGAAACCCTCGATCGCAAAATTCAACAGTCAAATTTTCGTGCGCAAAACTTTTACTCTTAAAAGACGAACGTCAAAACCCTTCAAATCTTTCGATTTTTCCTCTGATTTTCGTCTTTAGAAGGTATTGACTTCTTTTAGGGATTATCGTGTGTTTAAACCTCATGTGCATCTGTATTTTGAAATATTTCGCTTGATTCTGTGTTCATTTCTCGATTGTTCATATTCTGAGAACTCGAATGCTTATTTGCAGTGTTTTAGGCCAATATCTAAATATAATCTAGGTTAAAAACTGCATATTAAGATAGTTTTGAAGTCTCTTGATCGTTTTATGGTAGATTATGTTGATTCTCTGCGTTATTTGGGTCTGATTGAAAGAACGACTAAAACTGGGCTTTTACCATTTGAAGACGTCGAAGAACTTTTTCGCTCGCAAATAGTGTCAATTGAACTTCAATTGTTCTACTGTTTGCACTGTAAAAGTTCGATCGATAAACTTTTTGACTTAGTTCTTAAGAAAGATAACGTAGATTGAAAAATAATTACAATCGAGAATTGAATGATTTTATGCGAGCGAAAAAATTATTGAACGAATTAGATCTAATAGGTGCAAAATAAGTTTCGAGCGCTAAACTTACAATCGCAAATAGTAATTTCGATTTCAATTACATTTTCCATCGAAAATTTTAGTGGCGATAAAATTAATTTTTCGACGATAAAATTTCTCGATCGTAAAAACACGTAGAAATGATTTTTATCGATCGAAAATTTTCTCGGCGAGTCACCAAGTTTCTCGCTGTCAATTTTCTCGATCGTAAAATTCCATAGCGAAAAACTATTTTAAAATCGAAATACTCTCTCGCTTGATAACTTTCACAGCGAAAAATTTTATTCACGCGCGAAAAATTTCTCGATCGTAAATTTACACGAAATTTTTCTCGATCGTAAAATTTCTCGGCTACAGTACCACGCGTATAACGTTCAGCACTTAGTAAAATCTTCTAAGTCTTTTTCCACTGTAGCAGACCTTAGCGAATAAAATTTTTCTCGATCGCAAATTAACACGGAAAGTTACATTCAAAATTGCACTTAGACAATTTAATTGAGAATTTCAATTCTCGCGCGACAAAAAGCACGGAGTGAACAGTGCTTCAACACTTAGAAAAATTTTCAACTAAAATTGCATCGAACTTGCTTATGTTGAAATTGTATCGTTTCTTCAATATTCCCTTCATATGATCTATGTGCAAATTTCATGATTTCAATTACGAATTTATTCAAACATGCTATGACATGATCCATTATTGTGGTTTGATAAATTCTAAATTCGACTCAAATTAAAATTCTTGAACTAATGATTTACATTTCTTATGTGTATTTCAGATGGATCACTATCCTACATACAATCACATCTACGAAAAGGCCCTGTACCTCAACGTTCACGACACCAATTACCAACTCGACCTGACCACCTTTAGGTGTCTGGACGATATCATGGTGTCTATACTACAAGACCATCCCCTGTGGCATGCTCTCACGGTGACAGCCTCTGTGCCGATGGTCTACCTCCAGCAGTTTTGGGGGATGATTAAGAGCCTCATCATGGACCGGGCGTAATACTTTACAACGGTTGTAGGGACGAGGCACGTCTGCATAAGCAAGAATGAGTTCAGACTTCTTCTTCGACCTCCCTCTCAGCCAAAATTATGACCCCCTTCCAACTGATGCGGAGCTGGTGCAAGACTTCCTTCAGATGGGATACCGTTCACCGCTCACCAAACTCGCAAATATGCAGAGCAACGGGATTCCTCATCCGTGGAAGACAATGAATCATCAACAAATGTCTATCCTCGAAGCACGCCGGCTTCGACAAAGGCAACGACAACATTCTGAGGATTTTCCATGGAATCGCCTTCTCGCAAAATTACGATTTCGCTCAACTGATCTGGAATGATCTAGCCGAGCAGATCAGGCAGAAGGAAAATAAACGCTCAAAGAATGTGCCGTACGCCCGGTGGTTCTCCGTTATCATTAGACAACAAATGGAGCTGTACGAGCAGAACGTCCCTCGTCTGCCTCCTGGAGGAAATTATCAACCACAAAGGCTCAAATTTTTCCACAACCCGAAGCTAACGGACTTGGACTAGCCATCCATGGCCATTCCGTTTGAGTTGCTACGTCTCGCTGACCCCACGGGAGACATTTATAGAGCATACTGCCGGGAGAATCATCTGACGAAACAGATGATCAGAGGGCCCCCGACAGACTTCGCTGTTAGCCCACAACAACAACAACACTCTAGCACTGAGGACACTATGATCGATGCTGTGGCCCAGGAGCTAGAGCAGGAGCCTCCAACAGGACGTGCAAATCCCTGACGACGATGCCACGTTGATTGATATTGTGGCAGCAGAGTTGGAACAAGAGGCCCCTACGGAAACACTCCAAGTAGAAGTGCCCGTCCATGTAGGCGTGCTCGAAGAGCTCATTGAGGAGGTTCTTCAACAAGTAGCACAGCCCGAGGCAGAAATAGGGCAAAGCTCACTTCCACTAGTGACGGAACAGGCTCGTGAGGACGTTGAACGTGAACCATCCCCTCACACAGCCACCTCATCAGACACCGAGTCAGATGAGGAGATACAACTAATAAGACGGACTCCAAGACGATTGAGCATACAACTTCAGTCCCTCTTCAGCACCGTCACCACTACATCAGACACGACACCAGTCATCACTCCAAGTGTCGTGGCCGAGATTCAGACTCCTACTACTATCGGCCTCGACATCAAAATATCTGATGTACAGGTTCAATCTGAGCCTGTCGAAACACCCGTAGAGGAGAATCTTCAAGATTCGACTCAAGGATTGGGTGGAAGTCTCCAACAGTCACAACCTCAAGTGACTGCGAGCCAACCTGAGGAGCCGATGTCTGCTCAAGGGTTGATAACAGGCGACAGCAGTCGACCTGGTCCATCTTCGACGGAGGCGTCCATCCAGTTCGTGACCGAAGACCGACTTCAGACCACTCTCTCAGAAGCTTTACAATCATTTGAAGAAAAACTTATGTAGAGAGTGCGTACAGCTATTGAGACGTCCCGCCAAGATCGCGGGAAAGCACCCGCCTCATAGCCGTCTTCTTCATGACTGATTCTCACTCCACCTCAACCCACACCATTCACCACACTGACACAGACAAGCGCTGGAGCCGCTGAAACCTCACAACCTACTAACCAAAAAACCACCACGCACCGCACCACCACTCTAAACCAAATCGACCCACCATCCTTTTCCTTATGGACGCCTCCGCCCACACCAACGACACTAACAAGCCCCTTGCTTCTAGAAGAAGAAGCAAGTGCCACCATGCTCGTGGCCCTGGCTCAAACCCAAGCTACTCCCTCAGTTGCTCAAGACCAACCGGGACCATCAAGATATGGTGTCAACCCACATGAGTTCCTCGATAAGTATATCTTCGAAGGACAGTGGATGACCCACTCCATGCCCGAGGAGCATCAGAGACAACGACTCAAGGACGTTCGGCAGTTCCTACAACAGGCTTCGGAAGACCTCGTCCTCTTAGAAGACGAAGAGCTTCAGAAAGGTGAAAATCACGAACAAGATCCCACAGGGCTTCCAGAATTGTTTGCACAACGAGCGGTTTCCCCTACAAGACAAATGCCAGGATTCGCTCGGATCGTCATGCCTTGGGAAAATATTAGAATTGAGATTCCCTTCCTTGAAGAAGTTCATGAGCATATTTGGAGGTCACCAAATAACGTCAAGAAGCCGAACGAGTTCGAGCTTAGAGGGATCTCTCACTGGGAACAGCAGAAGAAAATGACGTACCTCTGGATGCAGACCCACCTCGGACCGGATGTGAGATTGGGGATGAGTAAAAGCCAAGCCAAGAGTCATTACAAGAGTCTCTCCCCAATCTGTCAGCTAGTTAGCGTCTACTGTGCTAAAGGAGGACTTCCAACACCGTACTATGTCACGAGCGAGTAGACAGAACTCGAGAAGATCTAAGCGAGGTGACCTACCGTATCTCCCCGCCGAGGAGGTGTACAACCTCTACAAGCTATATGTAGAGAAGTACAAAGGTCCTCAATGCTTCATCAAGAAAGAAGGACTCGAGGGACTCTACCGGTTCATGATGCGACAAGTCAAGTACTTCGCTGCACACGACCTTCAAATGGCTCTGAAGAGCAACATGAAGAAGGTCAACATGACCTTTCGCTCAACAAAGGACCTGAGATCGAATGACTTTCCAACAATCAGGTGCACATCAGCTCAGTTCTAGGCATCTCCTACCACAATCCGATCGCGAAGAAGACTAGGATGATGCTGAAGACTGAGATACACAAATTCTTTGATGGGACGCTCAAGGTCATCAGGAGACATATAGAGCAAAGGTTGGAAGAAATCAACCGAGAGACGATGCTGAAGATCCACCGGTTCGTGAGAGAACAGCCGCTCCTAATGGAATTACTTGAAGATATCGAGGAGGACTGGAGCTGAGGAATACGCTCAGGAATTATGAGCATGCGCTGGGCTTGCGCAGGTCGTACTATGCCCAACGAGGACAGACGCCGCGGAAAAGAAATCAAGCACAAAGGGGGAGAATGTAGAATATCAGTTTTAGTTGTGCTTTGATTTATTAGCTTTCTTTGTAATTTGGGGCGTTTCATGTATTTGTCCTTAGTTTAGGACTAGTTTGGTATTTATGCCAAGTATGTTTGGTATAAATAGATGTACAAACATTGAGCTAATAGAGAAGTTTTAGAAAATTGATCCGAAAGGCTTGCAATTCGATTTCTAGAGAGAGATACAGCAAATACCTTTTCTCACTACAAGGATTCTCTCTCGTGTTCTTCCAAAGAGGTTTTCGATCAAAATTCAATTCTATTCAATTCTAATCGATGACCTTAGATTTCATGTCTAGGATCATAGATTTGATAAACTAGGACCTAACAATTTCCAATGAAATACCATTAGAACTGTCAAAACGAGCCGGCGGGGCCGGCCGGCCGGCAGCCCGCCAAAGCCCGCCAGTTGGCAGGACGGGCGCGAGTATACCCGCCATGTGGTGGGCCTGGGAAATGGAGGCCCGCCCCGCCCCCTGGCGGGCTACGGGCCTGGCGGGCTTAGCCCGCCAGCTTAGAAAAAAAAATGTGTGAAGTCCAAACTGCATCATCTTAGGGTCTCTTCGCAGGGCTCTTTCGCCAGGGGTGAGCAAAAGGGCAGTCACTCCAATCGTTGCTACGGCTGCGATTACATTTACTGACCTTAAATTCGTAGATCCTAAATTAGTCCGAAGAGTAAGGGTCGCCGGAATCATCGTCTTCGTTCACGTTGTTGCAAATAAGGAACTTTGAGAATAGAGTGCCCTCCGCCGCCTCCGGCGACGCCGACGACGATGAGGTCTAACCTGCGGCGTGGTTGATTCGCCAAAAGTCAGAGTTTGTGGGGTGGCTGGTATGAGGTTGCTCGTGCTCACCGAGTGGAGGTTGAGATGTTGGGAAAATGGTGAAATGAACCCTCGATTGAAGAAGAGACCCTTTTTTCCCTTATGGGCTTCAGTGTTTACAATGCCCAATAACATGCCATAGGCCCATATTTAGTTATATTTATCATCACAGCCGCCCAATACAATATATATAATGTTTAAATTTTTTATTATAGGCGGGCGGCCCGCGGGCTAACCCGCCCCGCCCCGGCGGGACTAAAAAAATCAAGGCCCGTCCCGCCCCTTTTGGCGGGACGGGGCGGGGCGGGCGGGCCCGCAGGCCGCGGGCTAAATTGCAGGCTCTAAATACCACCATTAGGGGTCGAGTTTATGATTGAAACTCGAAAAGTCTCCCAAGATTCATGTAGAGTATTCAACAGCCATAATGCCAAAACCACATCGTCAAATTTTAATACCTACTCCCGACAACTGGTCTAGTAGCTCTGATATGGAGCAGTCTTCCTTGTATCTCACACAAATCAAACAATTCTATTGATAAAGTTGATTGGTACCCGACTTCGCGGCATACAAGGACTTAATCTTTTGCCATAGCGTCTTCGCATGAGTCTCACCAGCAATGTGATTGTAAACATTATCCACGACGAATAGCCGAATAAACCCACAAACTTGTTGATGATCTAAAGCCCATTCTTCATCTGTCTTAGATTACGGTTTCTCAAACGCAAACACAGGTAAGTGCAGATTCTTCACAAACAGCAAATCCTTCATCTTACACTTCCAGATGTGATAATTCGTGCCATTTAGTAATGTCATTCTATTCGTAATTGCCTCCATCACTCAAGCAAGCCAATAACGTCGAACCAGACCCTTGGCTCTGATACCACTTGATGGGATAAGAAACGCCAAACAATAATATGTCGCACAATTATAAGAACAGCGGAATACGCTTTCCCCACTCGTAAGAATCTGACATAACAATATTTGGTAAATAGCTAAGCACGAATATCAATTACACGAGAGACACCGATTTTAACGTGGAAAATCCCTCAAATCAAGGTCGAAAACCACGGGTCTTTCCGACCACCAAAGCAAGCTCCACTATGATCAATAGAGTACGGTGAGAGTTATAATAGAGTGCTAACACAAGCATGAATCAACGAATCAACCCCAAAGCGACAAGCTTTAACATGAGACACAAAATCGATAACACCCTCACAAAGAACAGCCACGGTACGAGCCCTATATCTCAAGCCTACAACAAAATCAAAATACCAATGGATTTGAAGAGCCACGAGTTATGAACCTGCTGACCAAATTTCAGCCCGATACGACGGTGGATGAACCCGCAGTGACCAGATTTCTAACGCTGCGCAAACAGTGACGGGATTGCTTTTTCTCTCATTGAATTTTGTTGATCCTCTCTCTTTTAACCTCTCTCCCAACCCCCAATAATGATCTCACTACTAATATATACAAGTAGACAAGTGGGCTTACGTTTTTGGGTATTTCTCCACATAGGACAGGAGCCCGACCCAAGAGTATCTCCACGACACACCTCTCTTGTCGAAGCCACTGATAGGGGACTAGCTGCTGTTATAATTCTCCGTGGGAGATCACGCAGTTAGCTCCGTGCTGGTGAAGGAAGAAGGGACCTCCCAAAAGCCCATCTATTTCATGAGCAAGGTGTTGTTGGACGTCGAGACCAAGTACTCCGAGATCGAGTTGGTAAGATTATATCTTCATCATCGTTCTTATTGTATGTACTTAAGTAACAGGGAAAAACAAAAAAAGATATTATATTCAAGCTCTGTTATTCGCATATTTTAGTCCTCGTACTCACGGCCACCTCGAGTAGTCTAGTTGCCTCAACCGTAACAAACAACACAATTACGGCTTCTTCTACCTCGGAAGCCGAACTATTTGCCTGGTATAATGCATTATGTCATGCGATCTGGATACAAAACCTTATCGTCGAGCTTCATGAGGTGAACTCAATTTTGAAACCACTTAAATCATGTTATAATCATGCTACAATATTCTTTTCTAAGTACAGAAAATCAAATACTTTTGTGAAAGAAAGTATCCAAATAAGTCACCTATTCGTTGAGCACATTAGTACTTGTGCTATGGCAGATGACCCGTCAAGGAAGCTTTAACCCAAGGTGTATTACAAGCACGTACGTAACTTGGACTTAATGCAAGCTTGATTAGAGAGGTCATTAGTTTGATTGAATATTAACTTCGTGATCACATTATGTAACGATTATGGATCCTATTATGATTGACATTATGATTTATTGCTTATTATTTGCTCACTTTTATTAACCGTTATGGTATAAATCAAATCAAAGACCACTTATATTTTATATGTTTATGAGTTAAAAATGTGTAAGAATATGTTCGTGTTATTGTGTATAGTACCTAGTTGGGCATAACAAAACTTGTTTCAGATTTTCGGCATGTGAAATTTTTCATGATCTATAAAAAATCTAACGTTAATTAGTATAATAAAACAGCTTGGGTAGTGTTTAATGCCCCATGTGTCAAGTTTGAGTGAAGTTGATCATACCGAAGTGGGTGAGAGAGACAAAACTATTATAATTAACGGAAAAACCCAAAATGGTCACGGATGTTTGCCACATGAACTAGTTTAGTCCACGATGTTTCGCGTTGACCAATTCAGTCCACGATGTTGTCGAATTTGAACCAAATTGGTCCTGCAGTTAGATCTCCATCAATTTGGATGGACACTAGACACGTGTCGACATGCTATTGGTCTGACTTTAAAAATCATAAATTACATTAAAAAAGTAAAACAAAAATTAAACAAAGGGAAAAATTCAATAAACAATGAAAAATTCAAAACAAAAAAGAGAAAATACAGTTAAATAAATTAAAAAAATAAAGACAGATAAAAAAATAAAAATTAAATATAATAATGAAAAGCAAATAAAAATAAGCTGAGAAGAAAAAAACTAAAAAATTAAAATTAAAGTAAAATAAAAATAAAAGGAAAATAAAAATACATTAAAAATAACTAAAGAGAGAGAGGAGAGTGAAATAAAAATAATAACTTATTAAAAACAAGAAAAAAAAATATATTTATTTATCAAAAACTAAAAAACGAAAGTAAGGATCTAAAAAGTTTGCGAAAGTCCTGACCACATCCGTTCCAAGTTAACGAGGACACAATCGTTTAGTTCTCAAACTTTTTTTAGCAAAAATACACAGACAATTACGTCGTCGTTAACTTGATAGGCATAGTGTCCGGGATTCTGGTAAATTTCCAGTGGCGTTTTTATCCTTATTTTCATTTTCACTAATTTTAGTTTGTAATACATAAATATCTTTTCATTTTTAATTTTTATTTTCTTTATTTTTTATTTTTTATTTTTTTCTCTCTCTTTTTTGTTTATTTTTATTCATTTTTTTATTTGTGTATCTTTATTTTATCTTTTATTTTAGTTTATTTTAATTTATAATTTTTTAATTACTTTTTATTCTCTCCTATTTTTTATTTAAATTCATTAAAATTTTTCATATCTTTTTATTTTTTTATTTATTTAAATCGTATGTCAACACGTGTCAGTTTTTCCATCTAAATTGACGGAGATCCAACGGTATGACCAATTTGGTTCAAAATTGACAACATTAGGGACTAAATTGGTCCACGGGAAACATAGTGGACTAATTTGGTCCATGTGGTAAACTTCGAGGACCATTTATGGTCTTCTCCCTAATTAATATTGAACAATGAAAATTTGTTTAAAAGTTAAATTTTCATAATTTAAAAAAATTAGGCTTGATGGTCATGGGTCGGGCTGGTCCGGTCCACAGTACCCCGAGCTAGGGCCTATGGTTCGTCGGGGCGCAAAAAGTCGAGATGTCGGTGTTAGGGATATGCCCTCACAATGACATTTGAGGAGTAAACAATATATGTGATATGGGGCTATCCCAGACAATGAAATTTTATGTGGTTCGGGAAAATTTATATAGCGGTAGAATCAATTATCACAAAGTTTAAGACGTGCGTAAGGTGCTTGTTTGTAAGGTACGTGAAAGGGATGTGTTTGGGACGTGTTTGGGACATGTTTAGGGCGTGTTTGGGACATGTTTATGGCGTGTTTGGGACGAATTTGGGGTATGTTTGGGACTTTGGGACGTGTTTGGGACGTAAACGAAATGACATAAGATATTCCTGGTTCGAATCCTTGCGGATTCTACGTCCACGGGCGCTCAAGAACTGTTTTCATATGTCTCGGAAGATTACACACTCAAATAACTTGCCATCACTCACATATGATAAGGCTTGAATGGAAAATACATAACATAATGAAAGGAGAGAATTCAAAGTATCTTCGTGTGTTAAAGAATGAATCTCGTGAAAATGGCTAAATTTGGCTTTTATAGGAGCTTCATGTCGCTGTAGAAGGGTACATCCCGTGATTCCTGGTGACAAGACCTTTTGGGACAATGTAATGTGCAATGTAGGCTGTCTGTCAGGAACAGCTTTTTGCAGAGTTGCAGTCTTTTCAGCAGTGACAGTGGAGCTGCCTACCTCCAGCGAACACGCTACGCAGTACTTTACCTTTATGAGGTCTTTCATCTGTAGCGTATCAGAGAAGCTTCGTTTCTCCTCTGGAGCTACTAGCTGGCATCGGAGGTCCCTGTAGATCCTATGTTCCTCTATTTTCCCAAAATCTTATATTTTGCTAAGTGTAAGTATGTTATCCTTCCTAACCACTTTCTTATCTTTAATCACTTTATTAGCCATCCTAGTTTCTGTTCATATCATTCTTAATCCTATGTTCCCCTATTTTCGCAAAATCTTATATTTTGCTAAGTGTAAGTATGTAATCCTTATTAACCTCTTTATTATCTTTAATCACTTTATTAGCCATCCTAATTATCGACGACTTTTTAATGATTTACAATTAGTCACCTGAAAAACAAGAAAACAAGAGCCCGTGAAAGTAATACACTGAGACATAGATTAATGTACTGAACATTGTCTCGTACAATCTCACATCACTATTACTCCGGTCTACTCCAGCCGCACCACCACACCCACAAACTAATCAAGCTTCTCCCCTTCCTCCATTAATGGAGGTTGCCCATTTTTCGTCCTTCTTTATTTTTCTTTGTCTATTTTCCCTTCTTCCATTAATGGAGGTTGTCCATTTTTCGTAGTTCTTTCTTTTTCTTTGTCTATTTTCTCTTTTCTGTTTGTAGTTTTCTCCTTCTTCGTTAAGTCTCCCGCGTTGGGAGTTTTAGTCTCCTCATTGTAGGAGTTCTTTTTTCTTCCTTTTTGGGAATGCTAACGAAGAAGATAAGATTCTAAAAGTCGAAGGCCGGAGAAAGTGAAGAGTATTGTAGATCTGACTTATATTGTCCATTTTTCGTACTTCTTTCTTTTTCTTTGTCTATTTTCTCTTTTCTGTTTGTAGTTTTCTCCTTCTTCGTTAAGTCTACCGCGTTGGGATTTTAGTCTCCTCATTGTAGGAGTTCTTTTTTCTTTCCCTTTTGGGAATGCCCACGAAGAAGATAGGAGAAGTGAAGAGTATTGTAGATCTGACTTATAGCCATTTTTATGATAGATTCTTTAGTTCTTTGGATGTAGACATTGAATATTGGTTTATTTTAATTTTTTCTTTTAAAAACACACAATTAAAACTACGTAGTTAATAGAAGCACATATATAGGGATTGTGTTGGTCCCGATTAGCACCAACAATACGACTTCGGACGGATTAAACACGCCTAAAGATCGAGATTTAGGTTCGGGGCGTGTGGGGCTTGGTGGTGTTCTTGAGGAGACTCTCTCACTCTAAAATTGTTTATTTGATCTTCACACACAAGCACACCTAACTATGTGTTAGGGTTTTCCTATTTATACCACAAGTTGGTATATAATAGGTGGGCCTCTTGTGAAGGCCCATTACATGAATAACTAAGAACTAACCCAATTAAGAGTTAGCCCAAAGTTTAATAAAGCAAATCAACAAAGATAATACAATGAAATTGAACACTACAAAATATTTCCTAACAATCTCCCCCTTAGTGTTCAATCTTCAGTTTGCGCGGGATATCTTTGTTGGGCATATTGGAGATCTCGATTCCTAGCAAACTCCCCCTACAAGGGATATCTCCTCTTCTTGCGGAGGCATTGATGGCTCGGCTAGGACTCACTTGTTAAGATTCTCCAATCTTCTTCTTCTTGGCGCTGGATTTATCGTCTACGAATGGAAGTTGTCTGGTTCGGCCTCGAAGATGACTCGTCTGGCTCCAGAAGAAGGTAGGCGTGGGGCGTAAAAAATGTGCCAAGGCTCCATTGAAATGTGACTTTCAAGAGCAGGGAGCCCGGTCTTCAGAGTGGTCAGCGCAGTAGTGGCGGAATGTGGTGGATGATGTGCCATGGCTCATTCGAGTGTTCCATTATGAACATAATAGCCTGACACATAAGAATGTGCGCGGAGGTAGTGGAAGCCTCCGGCGGGGCGTAGTTGGTGGAGGTGGCGTGGATGATGGTTGCTGCTGATGCTGCTGCACGATCTTCAACTCATTTCTTCTCCTTTACTCCCCCTTGAGATGATCTCCGTCTTCGGGATCGTCACGTCGTCCGTGGGACGAGTCTGCCTCTGGTGTTGATGGTGGTGATGATGGTGTGGTGTGGTGTTGAGTGAGGCAATCAAGTGGGATTCTCAGGAGTAGCAGCATTTGGCTTTCCTCCGGGTTCAGTTTTGAACACTGAAGAGACGGAGCAGCATGTGGTGGCGTAGGCGTGGTGGAGTGGTGTCGGTGATGGGACCTTTTCCTTCATAGATCCTCGTTGAGCGCGGCATGGAATGTGTAAGTTCCTCGCTGATTGCTATGAGTCGGGGCTCCATCACGAACGGGGTAACTAACCAGACGGGGATCACAAAGACGCTCCGTCGTCACAACATCGAAACATGTGTCCGATGTGCCGCCTGTTTGCACAGGACAAGAAGAACCGGAGAGCCACAAAGGCTTTCCGTTCGCACGGACGATGAGACAAGCTCGTATCCGTGGCCCATCGACAGTTGTGGTGAGGGTGGCTGTCGTGGGTCTTCCGCTCTCGGTCACAAGGACGTCATCAAGCGTTCGGGCAAGTTCACGAAGAACCTGCGGTGCGTAAAGAGTGTTTGTGTCCTAGAAAGTGGAAAATTTCGGTGGGTGAGGACACTAGACTCAACGTGGGTGGAAGAGGTGCAGTGAGAGGCGGGGCACTGCATGTTCAACATCAACCGTCTCCAAGTGGGGCGGTGATGGCTAACGTGGTTCCTCTTGTGCGAAATGAAACAGCTATCTGCAAAAGGATAGCTGAGTGGTTGGGAGGGGTTAATTGCGCGGTTGGACCAGATGCCGCGACTTCTACTCGGGAAACGAGCGAGTCGTCTCCTGTACCTATGGGAGAGGTCCGGGTTGTGGTGAGATATGACAGAGGAGTGCGATCATGTCGTCGTTGGTTCGCAACTCCTGCAAGCGACTTACGTCATCCTCCCGAGATCGTTGATTGGATCTTTGCGTGGAGGAGGATGTCGCGCGACCTAGACCTAGACTAGAGAGGCTAGGGTAGGCTCGTTCCTGGGTTAGGATCAGGGGGGGTTTCACTGATCCATGGGAACTATGGTGGCGTGGCGTGATCGCGTTGAAAGGCGACCACGAGTGATGTCGACGAGGGTGGCCCAAAACTGTTGATCAGACACTTCTGAGACTCGTCAGGTGGTGGTGGTGGTGAGGGCGTAAAGAGGATCACGGTGGCTTAGGACGTCTCCATGTAGCGCACCATGGTGGAATGGATGGCAGTGGGTGGACGGTGGAGTCCGGTACATGAGATCCACATCGCCTAAGCATCGAGATTAGATGGCGCGCCCACTGATGGTTGGTTGATCTCTTGTCAACCGTTCTTTGTAGGTCCGGGTTCTGCACGGATTTGTACAGAAGTCATGATGGTTGCTCGCTTCTCTGACATCCCTTCATGCACGTGGAGCAACCCGTGTAACGTGCATGATGGGGTTGGTTGCTCGCAGTGCATACCGGTCATGAATGTGGAGCAACCCATGTACCATTCATGCCGGGGGGTGGTTGCTCACGTCGTGTACCAGTCATGTATGTGGAGCAACCCGGGTGCCATACATGCTGGGATGGTGTGAAATTGGCATTTGGAAATTCCGCTCCGAAAAGTTTGGGGGTGACCTAAACTTTTTCTATAATGTGCCAATACCGTCCTAGGTCGATCGTTGGGTACGGTGATCGTTGCCGCGTTTTGGATTTGCCTTCAAAAAATTTCACAAAAAAACGTCGTCTATACCGAAAATTTTGGCCCAGAAAAATTTATTTCGGAAAATTTTAAAAGTGTAAAATAGACAAAGTCCAATGGGCTTAGAAAATTTTTCTCTATCCAATGATATAAATTTTCCTTAGGCTTAGAAAAATATTTCAACCTTTTTTTTTTTTTTTTTTTTGCTCCTTAACCTTATTTAATCCGAGGGGGGGCCAGAAATTTTGGTGGTCAAAAACGTTTAAGTGCAATTTTTAAAGAGTGATTTTTGCAAGATTTGAAGCTAAAAATTCGAGTTTGGATCAAGTTTAAAGGTTTGGTGCAAATTTCTCGGGGGGTGCGAAAAAATGGTGTGAAAATGTGCGAATGATGTTGTCCCGAGAAATTTCGTTGTGAGAGTGAGTTGCGAAAATAAGGAAATTTCGCATTCAGAGTAAATTTTCGCATGTACAGTAAAAGTTTCGCATATCAAGAAGATTTTCGCATGTACTGTAAAAGTTTCGCATGTACTGTAAAATTTTCGCATGTAGTGGAAAATTTCTCAGTTTGACTCAGCCTTAGAAAGTTTCGCGGTTTCAAAGTTTCGCGGTTTCAAGAAATTTCGCAACCTGGAAAGATTTCGCGGTTTCAAAAATTTCTCAACTTGGAAAAAAAATTTCGCGGTTTCAAAATTTCTCAACCTGGAAAAAATTTCGCGGTTTCAAAATTTCTCAACATGAGAAAAAAAATTTCGCGGTTTCAAATTTCTCGGCCAGCGAAAGTTCCTCGGCCAGCGAAATTTTCGCATGCAAACTTTCTCGGGTATGAAACTTTCTCGGCCAAGAACAGTACTATTTCATTGCGCGACTTTTACCAGAAAAATGACTCGTTTTCGCTCAAATCTCACTCAAAATCGACGAAACTTGTTCCAAAACATCAGAAAAACATTCCTAAACACATAATCAACCTTTGGGATGTCTAAAAACAACAAAACGAGTTCGAAATCGCCCAAAAACTGAAAGTGACGAAAATAATTTTTCAAGCAATTTTTCACTCAAATCTCGCTCAAAACAAGCAAATCCGGTCGCGTTGGGCTCTGATACCACTTGTTGGTCCCGATTAGCACCAACAATACGACTTCGGACGGATTAAACACGCCTAAAGATCGAGATTTAGGTTCGGGGCGTGTGGGGCTTGGTGGTGTTCTTGAGGAGACTCTCTCACTCTAAAATTGTTTATTTGATCTTCACACACAAGCACACCTAACTATGTGTTAGGGTTTTCCTATTTATACCACAAGTTGGTATATAATAGGTGGGCCTCTTGTGAAGACCCATTACATGAATAACTAAGAACTAACCCAATTAAGAGTTAGCCCAAAGTTTAATAAAGCAAATCAACAAAGATAATACAATGTAATTGAACACTACAAAATATTTCCTAACAGATTGATTTCGCGTTTTGGTCCTACCTAAGTTTTTTGACATCGTAATATACGGGATTAACCGATGTAGTGGAACCAGTTATAAAAGCTTAGTCATGTAGCATAGAACCTGTAAGAAGATCTGTTTGTTAGATAAGCTCAAAGATAAAAACAAGTAATAAAAATAAAAATAGCAAAGGCACGCATGTACTACAGCCACCATGGAAGACCAAGGATTGAAAAAGAAGAAAAAATATAAAAGAACAAAGGAGCCGATATAATTGAAGCAGCCAAAGGAAAAAAGGTGTAAAAAGAAAAAAAAACACAGAGCATGCGAAGCCGCCACATTTGAAGAGTATGTGATATTGTTAAATAGGTTTATTATGCATGCTTATAGATATATCTATATATACTTGTACTAAGTATATTGGAAGTGGGTGTGACTGGAAAGAACATGTAACGTGGGTAACTGAAGAGAAAAATATATGTCCTCCTCCTTTACAGTTCATAACGATTTCCTAGAATAAACTCCACCTCATTCGATCTTATAAAAAATAAACAACAAAATGGTATCAGAGCCGATGGTGTCAATGGAGCCGTTAGAGCCGGAAGAGCCGATGGTGATGCTGAAATTACCAGGTGTTGGAATGCCACTCCCGCCAAAACTCACCGAAAGTAGTTACGTACGGTGGAGCGCCGAAACGAAAGCTTTGCTGAAATCGCAAGGCTTATGGGAAATAGTTGAAAATGGATATTCACCCGATACGACGGGGTATACAAGGTCGCAATGGAAGAAGTTGCGAGACTCCATCTTACAAAATGGTCTCGCGCTCCTCGTCATCTATGAGGCGATAAAGACGCTTGGAGAAAGCGTATGAAGACGCTTGCAGCAACGAAGTTCAGCCACAAAAACAGGGCGAACTTGAGACGATGAAGGAGGACGAAAAGAATGTTGAGGGCGAACCCGTACGAGAGGAGGTAGCTCGTGACTTGGAGACCGAGCGTGATAAGGATCACGCTGAACCCGTGGTGGAAAAGAAAAATGATGCACCATCACTAACCGAGACGGGAAAAGAAGAAGAAGGTGAATCATCAAAGATGAAAGCCGATGGCGATGAAGAAGAGGAAATATATCCAAAGGCCGAGGAGCCCGTGGAAGAAGAGGAAGAGGAGACAGGAGCTCCAAATGAAGAAGAGCTCGAGAAAGACGAGGCGTATGAGGAAGCGCCGCCACGACAACCACCTGAGAAAGTCGAGGAGATCGACGCGAAGGCATCAGAGAATGCCCCAGGAGAAGGAGAACGAGGTCGACGACGCCATGCACACGTCGGACGAAGCTAAAGATAAATTTCACGAGGCTAATAAAAGCCACAGAGAAATACAACAAGGTAGCCGAGAACGGTGTTGATGCCGGAGAAGAGACGAGAAAGAAGCCAACTCCCCAGCAGGCTGAAGAAGCCATGCGAGGAGAGAACCAGGAACGCGCCGTGAAAGAGGCGACCGGCGCAACCACGACGGAGGCCCTGCGACATGTTGATCGCAAAGTCGCTAAACTAAGGACCGGAGAACCTACAGAGGCCGGTTCTAACAAGGCAAAATACGTTAATGAAGAAAAAATACGCAAGAAAGAAAAGGAGATAAAAGAATGGATCGAGGCGAGGAACACCTTCGAGACTTATATGAACAACTTGAGGAAACGAATTAATGAAAGGGATAAACACGCCGGTAAATTGGATTTCGACGAGAAGGACGAGGTCAAGACGGCGACCAAGGAGACCCCCGAGACAGTAGGCGACTACCAAAATATAAAAGAAAAAGAGGCGACTGACGTAACCGCGAAGGAGACCTTTAAGATGCTGACGAAGGCCAAGCAATCGGAGGCGAAAGATCTGGTCGCCATACCGAAGAATCTTGAGTACGACAAAACCAGCAGAAAAACCGCAAAGGAGGGACCTGTTATCAAGCAAGAAGAAGCCGACACTCCCATTTTCAACGACGAGGTGACGAGCTTGAAAGACTACGTCACATGGATGAATAAAAAATACGAGGATATTTATTACATCGCCGAAGAACCGAACCGAAGGGCAAAGGCGGTCCATGAAGAAAATTTAGTGGTAGACTCTCTGTGCTGCTTAGTGACAGACGAGTACGACCAAAGGTGTCAGACGAACGTCGGAAAGGTGCTAGGACTAAGGAAGAACGGGTTCACAGAAATGCCTCGTTTGAGAAGCACATTCTGGGCATTGAAGCAAAATGCTCGAAGACGTTCGTTGACGGCAAGTGGCGAGCCGCGACATACGACAGACGAAAAAGAGTTAAGTTTAAAGAGGGTCGGGAGACTGTAAGACTTTGAGCTTAAGAGGAAATTTGTTAGATAAACTAGTAATAAAAATAAAAATAAAAAAGGCACGTATGTACTACAGCCACCATGGAATACCAAGGATTGAAAAAGAAGAAAAAATATAAAAGAACAAAGGAGCCGATATAATTGAAGCAGCCAAAGGAAAAAAAAGGTGTAAAAAGAAGAAAAACACATATCATGCAAAGCCGCCATTTGAAGTGTATGTGATATTGTTAAATAGGTTTATTATGCATGCTTATAGATATATCTATATATACTTGTACGAAGTATATTGGAAGTGGATGTGAGTGGAAAGAACATGTAACATGGGTAACCGAAGAGAAAAATATATGTCCTCCTCCTTTACAGTTCATAACTATTTTCTAGAGTAAACTCCACCTCATTCGATCTTATAAAAAAATAAACACTGTTCCCGGAGAATGTCCTGCCCCTACCCAAAACGCAATTATTTGATGCAAGTCGAGGGTTTATTTATGCTTGTTCTCGACTGCGAAAAGAGCGCCTACACTTGGTTTATTCAAAATATCCATCCGAAAAGCAGCCAAGGACTATGCAGTAATAAATACAGCACTATTAAGAGCTTAATTTAGAGGCAACAAAATAAGGGAGCTCAGCTCTCCCAATCTCTCTCTTGCATATATCTCTCTCTTACACATAATATATATATATATATATATATATATGTTATTTAACACCTAAGATTAAGCAAAAACAGCGTAAATAATGTACACTGTTTTATTGCTCAGACTCCAGCTAGACAAGTTCACTGATCTTCATCAGCGAGGAGCACTTAAACACCTCCTCACGGTATTAAGTTTCTTGTACGCCCTCGATTGGATTTGAAATGCCTTCGCTCTCGCATCTTCATAATACTGAGACATGCAGCATAAACGCTACTATTCATCAGCATTCAGCCATTGTAGAGTGTTAGAAAAGTATAAATTTCATACATGCTAAGCCAGCATTAACAAATGTGGTGTGGAAATGAGCTATTTAATACCTGCTGCCGCTTCCTTCGCCTCTCTAGCTCAGCCTACACAGTTTGCACGGAACGAATTCGTTCAGCTTTCAAGTTATAGCCAAATTGTTTGTTTGAAGCTAAGACACAAAATTATTGTTACAGCCAAATTGTTTGTTTGAAGCTAAGACACAAAATTATTGTTGCAACGCGTCAGTCAGCACCATACTAGTACATATCTTATTACCAGAGCTTGTTTCAAGCGTGCATTCTCTTCTTTCAGTTGGTTCAGCTCTCCTTCAAGCTCAACCGTATACGCCTGTCCAAATAAAACAGAGAAGAAGCTTTTTCTATAACATATTCTATGATGTTCATCTCTAAATGTGTTTAGATATATTCCTTCGTTCTATAATAATCATTCCATCTCAAATATCATTGAGAGAGAGTTATTACTTGTTTCCTGGCTCTAGAGCGTGCTGCAGATTCCCGATTCTTGATCATCCTTCTCTGCCTCCTCTCCACCACCTTCTCCACCGGCCCATCGATGGTCCTTTTCCTCGCACCACCACCGCCGCCATACTGATGACTATTACTGTTATTACCGCCGCCATTATCGACCACTTGCTGGGAACAATGCTGCTGAAAAGTACTCACACATATCCCGTCAGAAGAAACGGGACTCACCGGCGATCCAATTACCTGTCGAAATCCACCACCATTATTATTACAACCCAACACCGCCCATAACTACTACCACCGCCCCACTTCACAACACTACCAACGACGTTGTTATTACATTGCTGCTGCATGTTATAACTCGTTTACATATAATTATTATTATTATTAGGACTCACCTGCACCATCATGGGCGGCCTTGCCAAGAAGCTGCTGGGCCCCATCCCGACGGGCCCGTTCTGGTACATACCGTAGGCGGGAACGACGTGCTGATGAGCTGGCGGCGCCTGAGGGGGCGGGACTGCAATATAGCTACTGTTGTGGTCCCGCACGACTCCCGCCCTTACCAAGAAGTCCTCGAGCGTCATCTCGCCGAAAGTTGGCTGTCTCTGAGCAGCGTTGGAACTCCGAGCAGCAGCAGCAGCAGCAGCCTTGCGCTGAGGAGTGGCGGGGGCGCTTTCGTAATTATTATTACTGCTACGGTCCTTACGAGGATTGCTGCTGCTGCTACTACCCTTATTGTGGATTTCAGACCATACTTCTTCCACGGTTTTCCTACACAGGGGCTCGGGGATGGCGAGAGATCCTTGTCTCGATAATAAGTTAGCAGGCTGCTGTCTCAATATCGCTGATCCACCTAATTGATGATATTGAGATGAAGGAATGAACAACTGCGGATGATGATGATGATCTCTGTGGGCGTGAGCTTCTTCTGCACTCCATATGCTGTTGAGGAACTCGTCCATGTTCATCGAACCAAAGTTCTTACCGCTCTCGCATAGGGTATGTTGGAACTCGTCTAGGGTTAGCGAATAGATCGACGATTGCCTGCCCAGCGACGATTGAAGTATTGCATTATTATTGACCTTGGGCTGATGGTGTGGTTGTGGGGATTCGATGCCGTTTCGCGTTGGTGGCTGTTGTTCGCTTTGGGACATGACTTCTGAATCCGTGTCAACCATATTTCTTTTCCCCCTTGCTTGGCTTGTCGTAATAAAAAAAAATTATCTGCAGAAAGAATAATGTTTTTAACTCACAAATAGATTTAACGAACAAGGTAGCAGACAGAAGAGACCGAACTAATCCATTGAATGCATCAATAAAGATTTGGCATACTATCTACGTATGTTGTTGCATTCCAAGATAGGTTATATTCTTTTTTTTTTTTTTTTTTTTTTTTTTTTTTTTTTTTTTTTTTTTTTTTTGTAACCGGGGAAAGCCGATGGTGAAACCCCGGGGCCGACCCACTACCTGCTAAACGGGCCGACCAGGTCAATCGCACATGTCTGGGCCCATGTGGGCAGGCCTGGAGAAATGTCACAGGGTGGAGGTTCGAACCCAGGACCTCTCCCAACATGACTCCAGGCACCTCCCCCTCAACCAGTAGAGCTGAGGGCTCATCGGCAGATAGGTTATATTCACTCTTGTTCGCGCCTAGAAAACGAAATTATATCTAGACATAAACAATCTTACATGGGATTGGCCCACAAAATCATATATTCAACTCACTCTACCCCCTTATGCATCGGCTCATTCAACTATAACAAGACAAAAATGTATAAATTCGTAAAAACAGTTATCTCTTCAGTTACTAACTTCGGTTAATGGTTTCGCAGCTCTGAACTGAAAAATAAGAAAAAGAAGCCAAACCTATGCAAAACCAAAGACATATTGAACCTATATGTACAATATGAAATCCAAAGTCAATTACTTTATAAAATTATTTTTATTCATATATATGTATATCTGAATCTTTGACAAACTCAGATCATCGAGTTCAGATATACAGGACGTGCACCAACTAACCACAAAGGAATATCAACATAAGAAATTAATTTCATGATATAATTAAGCATGCATGATACAAGAATAATGAACTGAACCCATATATAAACTTAGCATATTATAGCTTAACATTTACCTCGACGATCAGGAACTGCTGTTCTTTATCAACAACTTATCTCGGCCTCACATGTGTGTGCTAAGAGAGTTCTTAGGAAAGGAATGCATGTATTATAGATTTATGTCTGTTTTTGACAGCAGTATTGTTACATTAGCTTGCATAGAACGGCTTAATCCTTAATGGGAGAGAAATTATATTTATACATGTATGACGAGAAGATAAGAAAAACGATTGGCAATATAAATAAATAATATGACGAAGTTAAATTTAGTCATATAAACGTATTGGCTGTATAAAAATACTAAGTGAATGTATATTGCATGCCGCGGGGACACGTTTCGGACACGTGTTGGCACGAAAGCTCCTGAAAGAAAAGCTGAAACTCAGTTCGACTTACACGTGTCTTCATGCATATCTTACCCTCGTTGTGTTGAAAGTAATATATGTTTTCGAATAGGTAAACTCCAATTTTGTCGCTTCGTCGAAATATTAAACTCCAATTTATTTTGGGCTTGTTAATTGAAACACGTTTGATGGATTCCATTAAATTTAACCCCAAAATAAGGTGGGATGGGTCAGTGACGGTATAAGGCCCGGCCCATCTCTATGTGGTACATAATATTTTTTGTGGGGTGGGTGGGTGGGATAAGTGGGGGGAAGTTCACTAGCATAAATAAGAACGTGGCTCAAAGACAGCCACATGACTGTAATCATGCGGCACCCACCGATAACAAGCCTACCGGATCACAACCCTACACAACTCCTTTCTCCGATCCCTACCAAGCAATCAACAAATCAAGAAATGATTATTAAATTAAGGGGAATTTACCGAAAAATAGGCAAATATATAAAAAGTTGTAAGTCAATACCCTGTCGGTGGTTTTTTATATGTACGTACCTATTAGCATAAATGTTTTGCACATTGGTACCCGTCCCGCCGCAAGGTACGTCATATAAAACATTTAGGTACCATGGAGAACGTATTGTGGTACATAATACAGTGAGAAATGGTACATCATATAACACATTAATGTTTCATATAGAAACGATATAGGTACCATGACGTGGTACGTAATATACATATAAAAAAGTACGTTTTTTTTTTTTTTTTTTTTTTTTGGGAAGTGTTCACTAAACGAAAGAAACAGGAGTACATGGACAGCGTACATGATAACGCTCACGACGCAACAAGCGGTAACATCTACCGACCAGACAACACAACAAGACCAAAACAGCCCAGACACCAACCAGGTCCCTACAAGACCAAGCCAAATACAGAGACTACCAGCACATGGTAACAAAGGCAAAGGAGGTGTCACACCCCAAAATCAATCTACAGGAGTCTGGCACCAGTTGTAGTGCCAGCAGGGCAGTCGGTTGTTGTGCGAACAAAGTGCCAGAGCACAGCGGAGGAAACTTCCATGCGGAAATTCCTAACGGAGGGGGTGAAGTGCAGCGAGTGCTTCCGCAGGTCTGGTCGGGGAAAGGCTTAGATGCCAACTCCTGTTTCTTTCCGCCAGGGAGCGCAACCAGCAAGTGAGGCCTGCATGCGGCACGGGCGAGCCGGTAGGACACCCCAGATGAAGCAGCAGCCAGGCCAACCTGCAGACAAGCAAAGCGGAGCACAGTACAAGAACGAAAAGAGAAAACAAAACGAAGGGGATGGGGGGAGGGAAGAGGGCAAGATGTGGGGAAAGGGGGAGAAGGGGGGAGGTGGTGTCTCTTATGGGCTCCTTCCAACTCATCCATCAGCCCACCAAACCCTGAACCGAAGCAAGACCAGTCCCAAGCACCCTAGGTAGTCCAGTCCAAACACCAGGTCCGGCGCATGGCGTTCAATTGCAGATTGTACTTGGGCGGAAGAGTCGAGATTCGAATACTAAAGAGGGCCTCCATTTCAGCAACTATCCGTTCCGGTGATCGACGAATCCCATCGTGCCATCTTCTATTGCGCTCCGACCAAAGATGGTAGACAAGTGAAGCAAGGGCATGCCGAGGCCCCAACACGGCAAGGTGCTTGCCCCGCCACCTTCTGGCCGCCCAAAGCACGCTCTCCGGCCAATCCCTGTAAGGCCATCCAAAGTGCAGATGATTACGTATTAGGTTAAGGCAGCGAATAGAGAAGGTACACTCAAAGAATAAATGTCGCGTAGTCTCCATAATATCTGCGTCGCAGAGAAGGCAAACTGAGGTTCCCGCCGCAGAAGCGATCCAAGGCTTGTCTCTAGTCGCTAGCTTATCCCTAATCGCAAGCCAGAGCATGAAGTCATGTCGAGGGATGGCTAATGGGCCGCCGAAGAGGGTATGCCAGGGTACAATCGGTTGCCTTTGGCGGATGCTCTCCCTTGCGGAAGCGGTAGTGAAGCGACCATTTGCGTTGGCAGCCCATCTAATCGTGTCACGTTCGGTCGGGTGGGTGAGTGGTAAAAGAGGGCCGAAGTCGAGGTATTCCACTGAAGTTTGAGCTGGCCAGCACCATCCTCCCTCGTTGATTACCTCGCTGAGTTTCGAGTCCCTGGGTAAGCCCATTATCATAGGTCCTCGAGGGTAGCGTTCCACTAGGGGTTCTTCGAGCAGCCAAGGGTCGGTCCAGAGGAGTGTGTTGGCCCCATTGCCAATGCGGAATTGAATGAGAGTCCTAAATTCGGCTCGCAGCTTCAATATCTTTCTCCAGCTCCATGAAGTCCTAGTCCCCGGTCGGATGGACCATAAGGAACTATTGTGCAGCCTCGTTCGTCTAATCCAGGTGGCCCAAATCGAGGTGTCGTCGTCCGTCAGAATGTTCCAAAGCAGACGCATGAGTAGAGCCTTATTATCAGTCTCAATCGAGCGAAGGCCAAGTCCACCTTCAGCTTTAGGCAAGCAAATATCAGTCCAAGCCACCTTGGCACTCGTACCTTTCCATAGAAAGGCTCTAAGCCTCGCTTCAATGCTCCGGATAACGCCCTTCGGAAGGAGGAACACACCAGCCCAGTAGGTATGCAGTCCAAGGAGGACCGATTTGATCAATTGGGTGCGACCGGCGTACGATAGAGAGAGATTGGTCCATGAGCCTAGCCGCTTGTCCACGCTGGTCAGAAGAGGGGTACAGTCAGCAATCGTAAGTCTTGATGTAATAAGGGGAACACCGAGATAGCGTACGGGAAGTGATCCCAGCGAGAAACCCATAATATCTTGGAGGGCGTTCTTCAATCGGTCGGCGCGCTTAGATACAAACATTGCACTCTTATTGATGTTTGCTTTTAGGCCTGATAAGTTAGCAAAGAGATCGAGGCTGCGTTTGAAGACCCCTACAGAATCGACATCCGCATGAGAGAAGAGGAGGAGATCATCTGCAAACGTAAGCATGAAAATCGCAGTTGCCTCACAGTTCCAGTGGTATCTGAAATTCGGGCTTTGCCTGATCTCGTCTTCAATGATGCCGTGAAGTACTTCCATAACCAGTGTGAAAAGGTAGGGTGAGATCGGGTCGCCTTGCCGAAGGCCCCTCCTCCCTTTAAAGTATCCCGTCGGAGTACCGTTGATGTTAATCGAGAAAGAGGGC
Source organism: Craterostigma plantagineum (assembly GCA_027422505.1). Lineage (NCBI taxonomy): Eukaryota > Viridiplantae > Streptophyta > Magnoliopsida > Lamiales > Linderniaceae > Craterostigma > Craterostigma plantagineum. The sequence goes on from JAPQWV010000025.1 coordinate 9,896,401, forward strand.
GTGGTCAGGCAGGCCCGGATCCATCCAACGAAAACCCGATGAAACCCAATAGCCTCGAGCGCGGCCAAGAGAAAGTCCCATTCCACCGTGTCATACGCTTTCGCGATGTCCACCTTGAAGGCCACACGGTCAGGCAGCCCCATATTATTATATCCCTGACAAATTTCCTGTGCTAGTAAGATGTTATCCGTGATCCGGCGGCCAGGAATGAAGGCCGTTTGGGTTTGATGGACGAGTTGCCCAAGGCTGCCCCGTAGTCGATTGGCAATAATCTTGGAGATGATCTTGTAGAGTACGTTGCAGCAGGATATTGGCCTGAAGTCCTTAGCCATCCGGGGGCTAGTGTTCTTTGGAATAAGTGTTATGAGCGTAGAGTTCAGTTCCCCCAAGAGATGTCCCGTCCGAAAGAATTCCTTGATGGCGTGGGTTATGTCCCGTCCAATGGTGTCCCACGCGTCTTTAAAGAATGCCGCAGAGAAACCATCCGGCCCAGGAGATTTGTTGTCGCCAATGGAGAACAAAGCTTGCTTGATCTCCAGATCCGTGATCGGAAGAATCATGGCCTCGGCCTCCGTGGGTCCCAGTTTTCGGGCCATGTAAGGTGAGAGAGTGGCAGCATGCAAGGCCACCGTCCGGCTAGATAGTCCAAGCAGCTCAGTATAGTACCGAATGAGTTCAGCGCACACTTGATTATGTCCTTCGAAGGTAGTCCCTACTTCATCTTCAAGGGTGTATATCCGGTTATTGGCGCGACGCATGGCAACCTTCTTAAAAAAGAAGGATGTGCATTGGTCCCCATCCTTAAGCCAAGCCACTTTGGCGCGTTGTACTAACGCCGAATGCTCCATATCAACCGCTTTAGCATATGCTAAGCGACATCGCCTCTCAAGGACCAACAACTGCGGCTCCATAGGGTGCTGAATAGCAAGCTCCTGTGCGATATCCAGAAACCCCCGAGCCTCGAGAACATTGCGGTTGAGATCACCTTTGTCACGCCGGAGACGCTTCAGCTGTATTTTGATGTCCTTGAGTTTCTTCGTGACGGCGTACATGGGGTAGCCAGCAACCTCTCGCCTCCAAGCGGCTTTGACTATCGGTAGAAATCGGGGGTCTTTAATCAGGAAGTTGTCAAACCGGAATGCTTTATTTATGTTCCTTGGCTGAGCCGTGTCTTCCAAAATCAGAGGTGAGTGGTCAGAGGTGGAGGGGAGCCCACATCGGTAAGCTAGGTCCCCAAAATGAGCGAACCACGAGGGGTTGCCAACAATTCTGTCAAGGCAGCGCCAAACTCCTGCCGTGCCACTCTGTTGGTTATACCACGTGAACAAAGGGCCAAGTCGGGGTAGACCAATAAGATCAGAGGCGGTAAAGCATTCTGCCATGTCAGTACAGCCTCCTCCAGGTGATCCTCCCCTCGCCTCATAATTATCCAGAATGGCATTAAAATCTCCCATAACAATCCAAGGGCTGTTAACCCGCGCGTTAGAAGTGGCCAGAATATCATTCCAGAGGGCACGTCTTTCCCCCCGCTGGTTACGACCATAAACAAAGGTGATATAGATTTCTTTCCGCTCTTCTAAGATATGAACCTTGCAGTGAACAGCCTGTGATGTGGCGGCCTCAATCGTCACAGTCACGAAGCGAGCATCCCATCCAACCCAAATACGTGATGCCGGTCCGTCCTCGTACTCGTAGAACCAATCCCACGATCTGATAGAGTTAGCGAGTGAAGAAGCATTTTGTTCGGAAACCCTAGTCTCAACCAGGCCAATCAGCTTCAACCCATATTTCGTAATCATCTCCCCGACCGCCCATCTGTGATCTAACCTATTTAGACCACGTACATTCCAAGAGGCGACCGGGATCATGGAACACTCGATTCCAGGGCTGCTTGAGGACCCTGTAATGCGACGTTTTCCCCTTCTAAGTCAGCTAACACGGCAAACGGGTTGCGGTATTCAACTATAGGTAAGGTGGTATTAGTTGTGCTAGTCGGGCTGCCTCCATTTTGTTGCCCCGGCTGCCTGTTATGCCCCTCCCTTACATGGGTGCTATCCATGGCCGAATTATCCAATGGTGTGGTCTGGTGAGTGGCCCAGTAATGCTCTTGCGATGTAGAGCTTCCAATATCCTTGTTGTTGGTTGTGGCTTCCTCCACGATCACCGATTTGCCTTTATCCTTATTGGTCAATCGGCGCCAATTAGCTCTAGGTCTAGCAGGCATACCCTCGGTGAGCTGATGACTTGGCCGTGTCGGGTTTGGCTCGTCTTGTCCTTGCATTTTGGGCTGCTCAATGTTCCGTGTTGACTTTTGTATGACCGATGTGGAGAGTTGTGGCCGGGTCGGTTTGGGCTGATTTTTCGGGCAGCTCCTTTCACCATGATTCCAAGAGTTGCATGTTGCGCATTTCTTGGGCCTCCACTCGTACTCAACCTGGATAGGTACTATACTAACTCGTCCTCCCTCCTTAGTTGGTATTCTAATATTGAATTGTTCAACGAATGGTTCCCCGAGTGGTATCTCCACGCATACCCTAGCGTATTCGAGCCGCTCCGCCTTAGCTGTCATGGCATCCGCAAATAGTGGCTTCCCTATCACGCTCGCGACAATACCCAATCCCTCTTGGGTCCATAATTCTGATGGAATATTACGCAGCTTTACCCAGAGCGGGACATTCGAGTGTTCTCTTTTCGCAAAGGACATGCCAATTCGCCACTCCTCAAGGAATAGGGGCTGCCCCTGCATGATCCACGGGCCTTCCTCCAGGACCACACCCATGGCCTCGGCCGAGGCGAACCTGAACTTGAAAAACCCGTTAATCGATGCTCGGACCTCAATAAGCTCAGGCCACATAGAACGAGCAAAGCGTTCAACATGAGGAAAGTACGGTCTTTTGCCCAGGAAATATCCAACAAGAGTGTTGTCCCATCTAGCCGTCCCTTTCTGGACCACTTCCCAGGGCAAGCAAGCCTCGGCTTTGCCATCAACGATAGATGGAGCCGTGTAGGATAATGCGAGGCGCTTCATGGTGGGGCGTCGTGATTGGTCTCGGTTTGTTATGGCTCCTTGGACGACGGCAGCAAACGATCTCTTAGTGGTGTTCTCAGCAGCCTCCGAAGGGGGGCGAGGTTCGTCAGTGGGGTCTCCATATCCATTGTGAGACTCACCATTACCACTTGGCATAGCCCTTATGGCCCGTGGGGATGCGGATCGGTGGTTAGAGAAACGGCGATCAAAGAGGTGATCCCTTGTCATATCATCATCCGAAGCATCTTCCAAAGAAAACCCTAATTCCATCATAGGTTGTTGACAAGCATGGCTAGCGTTAGGCTGGGGCCCCCTCGGAGATACCCTCGGCCTATCAACATGAGGGACCTGTTGAGATTCCAACCTCGAGCTCGTGGGGTCGTTGCTCTCCCCCAATAGGGAACGTTCGATGATAGGGGGCGCCTCCTTGTCGGGACTCCCTTCCTTATTCAGCCGCGGTGTATTAGGTGGTGGTGGTGTGCCTTTGCGCATCGGACCACGGGGGTTAATTCGTGGGTCACGCAGCGGCACAATGGTGGTGGTTTCCCTTCGTTTACGGCGAGGCGGAATCATGGGCTGGGTAGGGTTAGGCCTCGCAGCGGTGTGGTGGCGAGTAAAGGCAGGCCCATTAGTGGGGGGGACCGGTTGAACCGGCTGTGGTTGCAAGTTGGGTGTTCCATCGTTGTCATGGGGCGAGTGGGTCATAGCAGTCCGGTGACGAAGGAGGGCCGAACCGTTAGGAGGTGGCTCCGTCCGACTCGTTGTGGCAAGTGGTTGTTTCGGCGGTGGTCGCGGGCCAGACTCAGCGCCGTTAAGGCGCACCACGAAAGCTTCAAACGCAGCAACATCAAATCGGTCATCAAATGTGGGAATGTTTTTCCTTAGCATCTCGTAATCCGGCAAGGAGGTAGGGGAATCCATAGCCTCCATCAATGGTTGTTCCAACGGAATAGTGCTTTTTAGCAGCCCATAGTCCGGCGAGGGCCCAAGATAATCCATATTTTCAGAGATCTCCATGAGAACAGCAAGGGGGATTGAAGAAGAAGGAAGGAAGTTGAAAGGTCACAAGGTAGAAGGGGGTGATGAGACGAGTTTGGGGTTAGAACCCTCCCATCGCCGTCTGGGCCCGGCGATGGAGGGTGGAGAGGGTGGTGCCGACGGTCCTCAAGGTGGTGGGGTGACTCTGGTGGCGGCTGGTGGTGGATGGTGGTGGGGAAGGTGAAGGAAGCTGAAAAGTCTTAGGGTTTGGAGAGGGAATTCGCTAGAGAGAGAAGTCAACAAAAGTCAACGCGCGTCTTTTTCTCTTCCTTGCGATGGAGGGTGGTGCGGGGGTCTTGGTGAGTGGCAGTAGGTGGTGCAGAACGTCGGCAGCCGTGTGGATCTGGGCGGACGGGGATGGAAGGTGAAGGTGGGCAGATTTGTGGTGAGGGATACGAACAGTCACAGCTACAAACGATTGAAATCCACCCCTAGACCACCGCCGTCTGATCCCGGCGGCGGGGGGTCGCCGAGTACCTCCGAGGTGAGTCCAAAACGGCCGGAGATGACGTGGGCAGTGGTCGGAAAAGAAGAAATCTGAAGAAATCGCCTACTGTGTGAAAATCGCACCTACTGACGGTGTTAGAGAGAAAGTCAACGAAAGTCAACACTAGTGAGGAGCTATAAAAAAAAAAAAAAAAAAAAAAAAAAAAAAAAAAGTACGTTAAGACTGAAAAAAGGTACACACAGTCGAACGGGTACTTATATAAAAAAATTTCTGACATGGGTACTGACTTGCAAATTATTTATATAAATGGGTATTGTTCTATAGATTCATCCTAACTGTATTGAAAATAGTTTTGATTGTCGAGTTATGGAACCAAAAGCACTTAATCAAACGAAATCGGTATGAAAATAAAAATACTTGAATACAAGTGTGGATAAATCAATATCAAGAATTCAAGCCCGGAAAAAAGACAGAACCATCTCAAGACTAAAGAACCGAACTGGATCAAGAACTAAAAGACCACAAGAATCTGACTAGTCAAGAGGTGAAGTGAAACTAAAGCCTAAAATACATCCCAAATAATCAACCAACACTTTTTAGTTATTAGATGTCGGTTGTTAGTAGGGATGCCAACAGGGCGGGGATTAGATCCTTCTCTTCGTCCCCGCGTCGAAGGGGAATCCTCCTCCGTCCACGCCAACTAAACGGAGACGAAATCGTCCTCGTCCCCGCTGGATCCCCATCTAAGCCTGGTTGTTAGGGTGAATCAAGATAAAAGATTTGAATTCTGAGTTATGACAAAGTACATTAAATTGTAGTACCCGAGTCCCATAGGTAGGTCGGTCAATAAATTTACATTCATCGTATGTGATTGTATGACACGAATTTCATGGTCTTGCGTATGTGTACGTGAAATATATGAGTTGCGTAATCGCATTATGATGTGATAAAATGATTTTGTGCCTATGAATTCATAATTCATATTTGGTGTAATTTGGGTTGTGTATTACGTGAATTGTGACTTAAATGATGAGTTAAGACTTAGGAAGATTGAGAACTTAAGGAACTTTAAGTAGCAAGTACACGTGGCATGAGGAGAAGAAATCGCCGAGCTAAATTGAGCGAGGTGAGAAATCGGGTGATTTATGTATTATGAAGCAAAATGAGCTCGAATCGGCCGATTATGATTAGTACTGTCAATTTGGCGGGGCGGGCCGGGCTGGCCCGCCGCCCGCCAAAGCCCGCCACTTGGCGGGGCAGCCCGCCTAAAAAACTGGGGACCGCCCCGCCCCGCCCCGCGGTGGGCCAGGCCCGCCCGCCTGGTAATTTTTTTTCTATTTTTTGTTTTAATTTAAAATATTAATTTACTAATAATTTTTATTTAATTATGATATTTATTAATAAATTATGAATAAATATGATATTAATTATACATAATTAATAACATTAATTATATTATCTAATTAATTTAGTTTTATTTTCTATATTTAGTATTTATTTTCATTATAATATATATTTATTTAATAAATTATATATATTTACAAAATGGCGGGCCGGCCCGCGGGCCCGCGCGGGCTGGCCCGCTTAGGCCCGCCTCCTGGCGGGCCAGAAAAAGCTCAGCCCAACCCGCCACTTTAGCGGGGCGGGGCGGGGCGGGCGGGCCCGCGGGCCGCGGGCCACTTTGACAGCTCTAATTATGATGCCTATAAGTATAGAAATCGCCGAGCTCAACTAATTGGGAATCGACCGACTTCCATGTGTGTACATAACAGTCAATCGAATGAGTGGAATCGGGCGCTTCCATGCACACACACAAATCGGGCGATTTCACTTGGACATGAGACTTTCGCTTTGATATGTGAATTAATTAGGAATCGGGCGATTTGATGTTATGACTAACAATCCGCTATTGTGAATTTCCAAAGCAACTAATCGGGCGATCCTTATGCCACCTAGAATAGGACGAATTGAAATAGAAACTTAGGTCAACATTCGATTGACCAGAGATATTACTAAAGGTTTCTTAACATAGGGGGAAATTATTGGTCACCTAGTGTCACATCAACCCCATTCCCCTTAACTTAGGTTTAATAATTACCAACAAATTTGGATAAGGATTAGTATAAGAAAATAAAATAAGGTGGGGAAAAACCTTCATTCACTTAGAACTCAAACACAAAAGAAAAGAAAAGAAGAAGTCGACAGGAACTTCAAGCAAGAGACGCACCAAGCAAGTAAGATCTTGAAATTGGTAAGTAAAACATCTCCTATCAGCTTTGTAATTTCGTAACCTAGGAATCTTACAAGTACTCAAAAACCCTAGTTTAGGGTATAGATTCGCGTTTGGGTATTTCCCTAAATTTTGGTTAGTAGAAGCATGTGTTAAAGCTTAGAACTTGAGTATGAATCGACCCTTGAGCTGAACCCATAATTTTAGAGTAGAAGAAAACCCTAGGATTTATTAGTTCTGGGAAATCGTTTGAAGACTTGAAGCTCTCGGTTGATTATTGAAGAACACATAAAGTTTCGGGCGATTTTAGAGTTGGACAACATTAGTCGATCGAAACTTAGGTTAAATGCTCACATGAAATCGTGCGATTATGTGAGTAATGAAGATCTCGGCGAAATGTACAAAGCCTAAGCACGAATCGGGCGATTTAAGAGTCATGAGGCACAAGACGAGTTTGGCTTGTGATGACAACAAATCGGCCGATTGTAAGATGACGCCAGCACTCGGCGATTTGAGGGACTTCATACCACAAATCGGACGATTCCATGCCTATCAATCGGGCGACTTGGAGGCTTAAGGAACTTTCGGCGAAACCAAATGGTGCACACACAAATCGGGCGATTTGTATTTCGAGTAGAAATTCGACGATTTGAAGACCTACAACGACACGCAATCGGGCGATTAAAGAATCGACCGAAAGTAAATTCACATGCATGGAGAATCGATCGAAGGAAGTTCTTAAGCATGATGTAAATCGGGCGATTTTGGGATGTGGAGTCCATGCAATCGGGCGAAATCCATGTGGCTTAAGCACCAATCGGGTGATTCCATGTGCCACACAAATCGGACGAAACTAAGTCCTGGTTGGACTTTCGCCGCGTTATCCAAATATATCGAGAATCGATCGATTCTAAGATTAACAAATCGATCTATTCTAAATTTAATAAATCGACCGAATGATTTGAAATTAAAAGCTTTGCAGAATTGGGGCAAATCAATCAAATCTAATACCAAAATCTACTAACTTTTGTCGAGTCTCTTATGTTAGAAATTAGTACTTTAAATTAGAATTTAATCGGGTAGGGACTTAGCCTAAACTGGAATCGAGTGACCTAGAGTTCTAGCAAATTAGTATAGTCTAAACAATTTAGTTCGACTTAATTATTTAATAAAGGCATAACACTGATACAACAATATTTATGTCTAAAGGTCGAACAGTAGATAATCCCCGAAGCAGTAAAAACACGCAGCTCGGACGATGGGTAAGTGGAAACTCCACTTCAACTACAACACATAACCCATGTTGTACATGCCTAAGTTATGTGAATTATGTGCCTCTATGTTAACATGAATTAAGTGAAACAGTTGGTTTGCCTACGCATGGTAAGTAGTCTAGTATCATTTCATGTTGCGTATTCACGAGCATGCACGATCATATGTGGGGGTTGTGCGGGTTGAATATGCATGCTTTATATTGCTTGAAAGCGATCGATACTTGCCGATGTGGACATTTTTTGTCGAGTTATAGTTGAGTCAAGGGCGGCTTCTACGGCACCGTGACGATGTTGATGCTCGTCGGATATACGGACAGCGTTGATGCGCTGCCGATAGTATTAATGTAATAATAGGGTTGATGCCCTGACGGTGTTGATGCATCGTCGATGTTGGTGGGAAGGAGCGACCTGGAAGGACCGACCTAGGGGAATCCTAGCGTAGGCTACCAGTGTAGGTTCCCGCTTGGCAGAGGGGACGACCTGGGAGGGTGCGACCTAGGGAGACCTAGCGTAGGCTACCCAGCGTAGGTCACTGTCACGCATTTACGATTGAGCTCTTTTACGGTGCATAGTTAGCTAGCCGGGGGCCTGGGTGAAGATAGTACGAGTGATAGATGCATCGGCGCGGATTGCCGTTGCGGGGGTTGACACGTGCACATCATGCATAGTTTCTGCTTACTGAGCCTGGCGGCTCATCCCTTACATTATGTGTTGTAGGTTCACACAACCACGGTACGTGATCGTTTGATGGCAAGGCATCTTTAGAAGCTTCCAGCGACTTTTGAGAGGCGGAGTGTACATGGATGACGACCTGTGTGGCCGAGCGACTTAGATTTCTTTTGATGCGTATAGACACACTCCCTATGTATTAAGAATTGGAAGTACTCTTTTGTTATGTAAAGTACACTCTCCATTACATCAATGGAAAAAGTTAGTACGCATTTTAGCATGTATTTCAACTTACAACTCACGTAGGCACGTAAGGTAACGTAGATTAGGTTAGTGGATGGCTGGGGCGCCACATAAAAAGCTTGAAGACAGTCAAATTATGGCAATAGTGAGGCGTTCAACTTGAGATTAGCATAGATCGGAGCACGGACGCAAAAGACCAACGCTATTTTAAGTAATCGCATTTAATGCGTGTTGACCTTTTTGGTCTTGCACTGTATTTGAGTTTTGATGATTCCATATACTTAAGATGTGATAGTCACTACAAATTCAGCAATTTGAAATGTGTATGTATCATGTACTTATATTTGAGTGAATTGCATTTCAACATTGTGATTCCATTGCAACGTGACTTATGTGATACCATTGATTCCACCGTCATGATATCATATAACGTATATTTGGAAAGTTTATTATGACTATCTATGATCTTGAAGCTACTTGTGTAAAATGACATGATTAATCCTTAATATGATGCGCTATGTTAATTTGAGCATGGATCATTATGATATACATGGTAAATATATTTCTGCTATAACCTAGCTATATATGGAACGTGATCTTCTATGTCCTTGAATGTGCTAAATGTGGATATTATTCTATAAGGATATATTTGCATACATGCTTACCCGTTTAGATATGCTAAAATAGGATTTATATTATGAAAATATATTTTAATTCGTGCTTATCTGTTTAAAATCTCGCACTTGTGCTATACATGGAAATGATAATGTGCTGTACATGGAAAATTCATCATCCACTGGAATCTGTCTATTTTTAGGAAGAAATCATGCCCATATCACTGAGAATTGCATCTTAAATGTTTGAGTCAACACGAATTCTTTCACTATGCACCTTGGTATTTATTTGAATGGAAAGTTCATGATTAATGTGCTATATATTTGATAAGATGCAAAGTGGAACTATTTATGGTATCTTCGTAAGTACCAACGTGCTAATATGGATGAAATTGATCGATATGGCATGGAAAGGTATTTAGAGTAAGATTTCATGCAAATTAATGAAAATGCCCGTTGTGATACTTGGAGCTTATTTTGGCATGATATTTATGATGGAATGATGTGCTGAACTGTAATTGTGATTGACATTTCACATGAAGTGTGTGATGATAACAGGTTTATATAAGTCGACACTTCTACATCGAGTGCAACCAACAAAAGAACATACATATGAAATAGCAAGAACAGAGATCTAAAAATGAGAGCTTTTGATTTACGAATTATTGTATTCTCTATTAGTGCTTTGAGCTTTCAGTTGCGATATTTGAGTGCACCCTAAGTTAGAAAAACCACTATTCTAATCTGAGAGTGTGATAACCTCACAAGGAGACAAGAGCGAAGTGTGCCTTTCGTGAAGGGAGGATTTGAGATCCAGCTGACCTTCGGGAGCGAGCTGTTTCCAGTCAGAGAATAGGAATTCTCAGGGAACGACGTGGAACGAAACTCGGCGTAGGCATCCTAGCTGCGGTCTAGTGTTCGTCTTGGTCTCAGTTGTGTAAGGGCGATCGATCACTTCTGTAACCAACTACGGTAACATATTAGTGGAATGATCAAACTCTTGAGGAGCAAACCTCAAGGAGAGGACTAAACCCCACTTGGGGATATAACCTCTGTAAATCCTGGTGTTCTTTACTTTTCAGTTCACTGCACTCACAATGTTCCACTCGACCAATTTTTAAAAGACCAGGAAACTGCTTTTAAGGGAATAAACGTCATTACGTTTTTATTCCGCTGTTCTCATTTCACAAACACTTTTTATCAAAGAAGCAAAAAGTTTTTAATAGCCTAATTCACCCCCCTTTTAGGCACATACTTTACTTCAATTGGCATCAGAGCGAGGTTACTCATACGACGGGCCTAACAAGCCTGAGTAAAAGATCTAATGGCTTGTTTGAGTTTTGATGTGTTTGCAGAAGGTCAGTCTCATACCAGGCCTTCACTGTTCGATGGTACCAACTACGCTATCTGGAATAACAGGATGAAAGAGTTCTTAACCGCTGTTGACTACGACATGTGGGAGATCGTCACGACTGGGCCCTACAGTTCCCTTGCAAAAACTGATGGGACCAGCAAGATTCCTACTGAATACACTGCTGTTGAGAAACAAGGGCTCTCAAAATGCCAAAGCAGAGAACTTAATCGCATGTGCACTAAGAAAGAAGAGTACAACCGCATCGGCTCCTGTGAGACTGCAAAAGATATGTGGAACATGCTATAAGTAACACACGAAGGCACTACCGGAGTGGTACAAGAAAGAGTCGCTCTTCTCACCCAACCGTACGAGTTATTCTCTATTGAACCCACTGAGACGATCAGCCAAATGTAGGCCATATTCATGCGTATCATCAACTAGATGTTCTCTCTTGGGAAAAAGATACCAGAAAGTGAAAAAGTTCGAAAGATACTGAGCACTTCCCAGATACTGGAATGCCAAACTGACTACTATCTACGAGGCCAAAGACTTGGAGACACTGACGATTCCAGAACTGATAGGATCTCTTACTTCTTACGAGATGGCTCAGACTTCCCTCAACGAGATAACACAGCCTCGGAATCAGAAGTCCATCGCATTCAATGCTGAACAATCTGAAGAAGAATATTACAAAGGGGATGAAAATGAGGAAGACATGCTAAAGCAACTCGCCATGCTCACTAAAAGGTTCGAAAATTTCCACTGGAAGAAGTTCAAAGGCAACTTCAACAAGTTCCAACAGAAGGGATCCAATACTACTAAGCGCAACACTTCTCGTTGCTTCCACTGCAATAAGCCCGATCAAGCGAACGATGACAAGAAACAAAAGAAAGCAAAAGCCATGGTGAGCAACTGGGATGACTCCAAGAACGAACAATCAGAGGACAATCATGCATACATGGCCGACGATGATCGGGTATCATAACAAGTATCAAGAAAATTAATATTTTGAATGATATCTGTGCCAACGATCCCTATAAAAGTGCATCCTCAGTATTTGATGTAGATGAGAGCAAAGAAGAGTTATGCAAATTCAAAATGCCTATGGAAAGATAAAGTCTTTTATAGGTATATTTCTCACCTTGCATTAGTGTTTTTAGTTCTATACCATCATGTTTAAGAATTATTAGGCACGAAAAATATGTTTAAGCTTGTATTCGAGACTGAATGCGATTTTTAGGGTTTTGAGTTCATACGGCCTTTAACGTGTTCTTGAGTAAAAAGTACATTTTGATCTAAAATAAAATGTCTAGCTAGTCAAAGTGGTGTTTGTAGGACTTGGGCTCGTAAAAAGTGAATTTCACGAATTCAAATCTGCGAAGCCTTGGTCAAATGAGGTTCCCAAACCCAAGGGACCTCATGTGCATGGGTCGTGAAATAGTTTGGAAGGGTTTCGCGAGTTAGGTTGGCGAATGAAGGGGAGAGTCCGCGAAGCATGCAAGGGTTTCGCGAATTGTGTCTATTTAACCAACTAAATTCGCGAAGTGAGGTTGTAGTGATGACGACTTCGCGAATTGGGAGTGACCTTTTTCGCGAATTGAATTTATGAGAGGTGCCACGAATTTCACAAGTCACGAACACTAAATGGCGAATTGGGAATAGAGCACTTCGCGAACCATAGGTGAGCTAGGCACCTCACGAATTTCGGAGAATTTCACGAATTCAATGAGATGAGATTCGCAAAATTCGTAGGGTTCACGGATCAACTAGGTTCGCAAATCCAACATGGGAAGTTTCACGGGTCGAGAAAGTCACGAACTCGAAGCTTGTCTTAGGGGTTTGCGAAAATAGTTTCGCGAACTAGGGTTCTTTATGAATGACGTTTCGCGAACTACGAACCAAGGCACGTTTTGCGAATCAAGTGAGAGATGAGTTTGGTAATTTGATAAGTTGGCGAATTGTATGTATGTTGCATTTCGCGAAATGAGAGAAAGAGAGCCAGGGTTTCGCGAATTGCATGAGGGTTCGCGAATTCCTCGGGCACTTGAGTAAGGTGAATTCGTGAAGTGTAGTTTTGGCGAATCCATGATAGTCCACGAACTAGAGTGGTGAAAGGTATCATTTCGCGAAACGAGTTAAGGAGATGATGATTTCACGAATCAAGGCAAGCTTGGCAAACCAAATAAGACACTTAGCAAATTAAGAACTTCGTGAATTGTATCAACTTAATGAACTATATGAGTTCGCGAACTAGGTGAAATATGATAGAACCCGCGAAATAAATGCGCATAGGGTAATTTCACGAACCTTAAGGGATTCGCGAACCTAAGTTAAGAAATGACGATAGTTCACGAACTGTATGAAGTATGGCTTCACGAATCATTAAGGGAAAAGGCTACTTCGCGAACTAGGCAAGGCATGATGGAGTTCGCGAAGTGTGGGTAAGTAGGGTAATTCGCAAATTTGAGTAAGGCTTTAGATTTCGCTAAGTAAGTGAACTTAAGAGATTTCACGAATTTGAAAGGAGCTTGAGACCATTTCGCGAAATAGATAGGAAAGTAGATAGAGTCCGTGAAAAATGAACTTGGCGAATTGAGAGGGAGTTCCCGAATCGTGTGTGTATAGAACCTTTTTGGGAATTAGGGTATTTTATGAATAACACTTAGCAAATTATGAAAAGTAGGAACTTCACGAATCACCAAGGCTTAAGTTAGTTCACGAATTAGGTACATTTCACGAGTCAAGTGTTTCCGAATTATGAGCCATGCCATGAATTTCACGGACTAAGAATTTTCACGGGATAACTTGACTTTAGCAAATTTCAATATCTATTAACTCTATGGCTAAGCATTTTACCACTTAGGGAATTCGAGAATTTAGGCAGTACGCTGACGATATAATTTTATGCTTGGGTCGGGGCCAATAATTTCATAGGGTCAATAGCTAACCATCTACAGACGACAGGTAAGTGGGAACAACTACAACACATAAAAGTATGTGTGCATTATTTACGTGGCTATGTGTTTCGATGATACTATGTGATTTATTTACATGACATGAATCTCCCGTTATGGCATGACAAGTCGTTTGGCATTTCATACATGCATTTCACGGGCATACACGAGTCTCACGAGAGTTTTATGACAAGACATGTGATACGCATGATCGCCGAGGCGCGATAAGTGGTTGCATTCATTTGCATCTTATATGGCTCTTCGAATGCTACGAGGTGACTTTCTACGTCACTGATGTCAAGACAAGACATGTGCAAGACAAGACATGTAAATCGGGCAAATGCCCTAGTAGAAAGATTAGTCCGGCTCTCTTATGCTACGGGGCGGATATCTAAGTCACCATTTTCAAGAAAAGACATGTGCAAGACAAGACGTGTAATACGGGCAAAGGCCCCCGTAGTAGGATAAGCCGAGGGCCCTACAAGACAAGACACGTGCAAGACAACACGTGTATTAGGGATGCTATAAGACAAGACAACACAAGACATGATTTTTGTGAGAAGTAGTAAGTAAGCATTGGCTCGGATGCCTCTGCAAGTCATGACACGAGCACAACATGCATAAGTTTCCACTTACTGGGCTTTATAAGCTCATCCTACGTTTTATGTGTTGTAGGTTCTAGCGATCACGGTACGTGATCCCTTTTGATGGCAAGGCCAACTTTTAAATCTTCCGGGGGCTTTTGAGGTGGAATGTGTGTGCATGGATGACAACCTCGTGGCGAGCCTATAGATAGATTTCTTTTGTTGCGCGCGTACACTATCCCATGTAATTAGGACCCATGATTGGTTTTGTATGAAACACTACGATCCCTTTATGTAAAAGGAAATGAAAATTTTGTACGTGTTTTCATATGCTTTATTTTTTTTTATCACGAGAGCGGTTACGTAATTTAGCTAAGACATGAGTGGCATAGGACAGGGGGCCACAAGTGGTATCAGAGCTTCGGTTATAGGTTCTTTAGACCGTTCATGTACTCACACTCAAAAGCTCGGAAGCGGCCTTGCTTGTAAGTGTTATGACTATGTGAATTTCTCGTATTGTATAATTTATTGGCCGTAGGGACTACTAGGGTAGGTCGAGAAAAAGGTTAGAGATAGAGGTGACGGCAGTAGGCAGGCTGATAGGGAAACTGCAGCCCCTACTGATAACCGAGATGCAACGATCCTTAAACTAACAGGATTGGTCCGTCAACAACCGGTCCAAATTTAGGGCAAGCAAGTAGTGGACCTCCTCAAGACGAAAGGATTGAAATGGTCGTGGAAACATTTTGAAAACTCAACCCCCAACATTCGAAGATGCTATCGACCCAACTTCAGCTGAGGATTGGCTACGAACGCTGGAGAATATGTTCCAACACAGCCGAACCCCCGAAGGCGAAAAGGTCTTGCGCTCTGCCTACCTACCAAGAGGAAGTGCAGGCCACTGGTGGGATACTATCCTGACCATCGAAGACCCGATAACAATGAACTGGGAGCGTTTTAAGGAATTTTTCGGAGCAAGTAACTATACCGCTCCAATTCGTGCTCAAAGGATGAACGAGCTCATCAACCTCTGCCAAGGAATGATGACGGTGGTGGAGTACATCCGAAAATTCGAACAACTTTCCCGATTTGCGGCTCACATGGTAAGCACCGACTCGTTAAAGATCGAAAGGTTCTTGGAAGGCTTGAAACCAGTGCTGTATCGTGATGTGAGCATGGCTGGACTCCAGGGGGCTACTTACGCCCAAGTCGCAGAATGCGCGCTAGTGGCCGAGCAAGCTGAGGTACGCATCGTGCGAGCTCAGGAGGCAAAGAGGAAGTACGTACAAGGGCCTAATGGGACGGAAATAACCCGAAGAAACAGTTTATTTCCAAGGATCCCAAACCTCACTTTCAGAATAGGCCCGGGCCACCCCAACAGCCCAATACAAATCAGGGGAGGCCTCAACCTTTTCAACCCACCATACCGACATGCCCGAGATGTGGGAGGCGACATTCGAGCGTCTGCTACTCCCAAAACACGACCTGTTTCAAGCGTTGCAAGACAGGTTACTTTTCCAGGGCATGTCTGGAGAACGCGTCCGGAAGCCAGACGGTGAGTCAGGTCAGACCACCGACGGCAACCGCACGAGTGTATACACTCACTAACGAGGAGGTAGAAGACAACCCGCCCTTTGTGGCAGGTACCCTCCCTATTCATCAAACCCCGACCAGCATTCCAATAGATTCAGGAAACCATGCACTTCTTTTTGCACCCACTAATTTCATGGCGAGATTCAGGTTTTCCCATAGCCAATCTAAGTGTTAAAGTAACCATTTTTCACGAAGTTTCGACACGAACCAATCAAAGCCATTGAATGTTCTTTATTTCTAGAATACCATGATGAAGCCATATTCCACTTCCTTCAACATAGCAAGCCTAAACCGTATTATGCCAAAGTATAACCTCATGTCGTGACCTTTATGCTCATTCTATGAGTTATACCTGTTCAGTATCTGGGTAGCGCAGCGAAAGCGTGGCGAATTTTCCCCAATCACTGCTTGAACCCAATCGACTAGGATAAATCAAAATGAAAATACCGGTTCACTGAATAACTTAAGTTATGGTCAGCCAACTGTGTATGACCCTCCGTGATTTCCATTCGAGTTCCGTTTTAGAACAGCTGAAATTTAGAACTCCATTAATTTGGAATCGAGAAGTAGGATTTCCATTATGGGCAATTAGGTGGTTATTCACCTAACCAAGCCAACTCAACTCCCTACCCATCGCTACCCTGAACTATTTCCGCCGCCGGAATTTCGGGGGCAAAATTCTTTTAAGGGAGAGGATGTAATACCTGTGTCCCGTAATTAGGCAGGCCAATAAACTTGTGTGCATATTATGTGTTTTACATGATTGCATGATACATGTTTCACGACATTATATGTAACTATACGACTACGTGCTACATATTATAAGTACTTTACGTGATATGTGACTTCATGGATTACGTGCTTAAATGCTTATATTAATTTTGGTACAATTAAATATGTGTTTATGTGACATTTAACGTACTAAGGAATTTTCGGAAAAGGCCTAGAATGAAGGTAATAAATTATCCAAATAAATTATAGACCAAATCAATGGGGATTCAATAAATATTAAGTAAGTTAACAAAGCCCAAGTAAGACTTTAAGGTAACCCAAGTACTTAGACCTAAGGATAGAAGTTGGGATACAATTTCAATTGGGTTAAAATTTATACTTAGGCCCAAAATTATTTAAGTCAAACTTGGAAACAAGATCTTAAAATGAGGAGATTCACGTCAAAACATGTCCCCTCACTCATAAAAATATCTATCCAAAGATTTTAAACTCCATAACCACATTTTGGGAACAAACCATCGAAACTCAAGTGAAAGAAGAAAGGAGAAATCAAGCTAAAACCGAGAAAAAGCTTGGAGATAGGTATAATCTCCTTACTAGAAGTTCTCGTATTTCGTTCAAGTAATAGGGTACTTTAAAAATTTTAAGCTCGAGAATACCAATTTGTTAGGGTTTGTGTAATTTTAATCCTCGAAGGTATATTTCTTACCTTGAATTAGTGTTTTTAGTTCTATACCATCATGTTTAAGAATTATTAGGCACGAAAAATATGTTTAAGCTTGTATTCGAGACTGAATGCGATTTTTAGGGTTTTGAGTTCATACGGCCTTTAACGTGTTCTTGAGTAAAAAGTACATTTTGATCTAAAATAAAATGTCTAGCTAGTCAAAGTGGTGTTTGTAGGACTTGGGCTCGTAAAAAGTGAATTTCACGAATTCAAATCTGCGAAGCCTTGGTCAAATGAGGTTCCCAAACCCAAGGGACCTCATGTGCATGGGTCGTGAAATAGTTTGGAAGGGTTTCGCGAGTTAGGTTGGCGAATTAAGGGAAGAGTCCGCGAAGCATGCAAGGGTTTCGCGAATTGTGTCTATTTAACGAACTAAATTCGCGAAGTGAGGTTGTAGTGATGACGACTTCGCGAATTGGGAGTGACCCTTTTCGCGAATTGAATTTATGAGAGGTGCCACGAATTTCACAAGTCACGAACACTAAATGGCGAATTGGGAATAGAGCACTTCGCGAACCAAAGGTGAGCTAGGCACCTCACGAATTTAGGAGAATTTCACGAGTTCGATGAGAGGAGATTCGCAAAATTCGTAGGGTTCACGGATCAACTAGGTTCGCAAATCGAACATGGGAAGTTTCACGGGTCGAGCAAGTCACGAACTCGAAGCTTGTCTTAGGGGTTTGCGAAAATAGTTTCGCGAACTAGGGTTCTTTATGAAAGACGATTCGCGAACTACGAACCAAGGCAAGTTTCGCGAATCAAGTGAGAGATGAGTGGGCAAATTGATAAGTTGGCGAACTGTATGTATGTTGTGAAGTGGTCCCGTACTATATGGATGTAAAACACACTAAGTACTGTACTGATGTTGGACGAAATGTTAGGCTAACATTCACTATCACTCAAAGCGCACAGCGGAAATAATAAGTACTTAGTGGCGAAACTTAAATGAACACGAGAAGTGATTTTATGCAGCAAGTCAAATAACTTGCTGCGTGCCTCAAGGCGCAAAACTCCACTATAAAGATGGATTACAAACTATCAAAAAGGATAGTCAAAAACTCGTCTAGCAAAACCTACGAATCAAAAAGGATTCTGCAAACTACAAGATCTTTCGACCTTTGAAAAGCTAGACTAAAAGACAACTCTCGCGATATGTAAAACTCGCTCAAACTCGATATGTGTTTCGCTCATCGTTTTCGCTCGATATGTCGCTCGAAGTTACTCCATTAAAGCTCTCTCGAAAGTCGTACTTTGCAGCTCGAAAATAACTCTTATTTAAAGGTCTTGGCTCCATCTTGAATTGATAAAAGATCCCTTGAATATCTCTTCGAAGATCTCTCTAAATATAGTATATATTTAGTTCGACTCTTCTCGTCGAATCGGCCGATCTCTTATCTCCTATTTATGGTAGCTGGTTGAATGATTCTCTATTGATATTCAGATCTTCTAATCTTGGTAGTCACTTAACCAATTCTCTTTTGATCTTCAAATCTTCTATTTAAGGTAAGTGCACTTCCCAAATTCGTTCAAGCAGTTCCACACGTTTTCCACACGGTTTGATCCATTCCATATCCTTATATAAGTCCTGCACATCACTAAAAATAGCAAAGATACGGATTAAACAAGTTTTGGGCATGAAAGATAAAACTGAGAAAGGAAACACTCTCAGTCAACAGATGTTGACTAGAATGTTACCCCAACATTGCCAGTGTTGAAGGCTCAACATTAACAATCTCCCCCTTTTTATCTTTCTTCCCAAAACTAAAGCAGACGTTAGACATAGTGAAACTCTCCCTGAAGGCAAAATCTACCCAACCACAAAACATCAAAAGATGGTTAGAGTAAACGTAAACAGAATAGCGATTAAACTATTCAAAGTACTACGAAAATAGTACATAGCCATAACAAGGTCTTATTAAGTTAAACATCTGCAAAATAAATATATTCGGCAAGTAAGCAGGCAAACATGTAAACATACCAGAGAAGCAAATCAGCATGCACATAGTAAAAACAATTCAATCACGCATGCAAAGGAGGTAACTTAGCATACAAACAAAAATCAATTTTGTATGCAAAAGTAGAAAGGATCAGATCTTCACTCTCAATGGAGTATGGAGATTCCTTCTGATGCTTTCTCGGCTGCTTCTCCTTCTTGGTCAGCTCCCCCTGTTTGTTCGGCTCCTTATTCTGCTCCCCCTGAATTTCTTTATCTCCCCCTTTTTATCTGCACAACTTTCTCCCCCTTTTTGGGAAGAAAGAAAAAAACGCAGAGAACTTCTCTGTTAGCCAACTTGCAGATGTCGAGGTAAATGTGGGGCTAACATCTGGGCCAACATTCTGAGACTCAGAAACAAGTTAGTTCGCCATAAAGAAATCAAAGATAAATTCAAAAATAAGTGAGAACAGAATGAGTAACCCTCTATTATATCAACCACAATCAAGAACAGAGAGAGTAATATCAGCGAGCAACTCCAACGGTAAACGATCACTCAGCATTAATTTCATCGTGAATAAGGTCAAAAAAAAAATTAACCATTGGACTCAAATAGAATTTGGACAGTTTAGAGGATAAGGTCGAATTAGGTCACAACTGTCTAAGTAAACATGGAGCTAAAATATATTATGTGGACGTATTAGTCATGCGAGCAAATAGGAGCACATCAGATCATGATTCAACCCAAAAGACACTAAGTCAAAAGTCAAGGTAGAATCAAGCAAGACTAACCGTTTGAGCGACGATGATGAGCACTTGAGACAAATGTAACAAGCTGTTCTTCGAGAGTTCTAATGCAATTCTGAGAGATTTCTAAACTAGACACATATGACTAACAAATGCAGTACTAAAGACAGACACAAATAAAACGAAAGCATAAAATGTAGCAATATCAAACTGACAGTCACACATGTTGCCCTAACATTTGACTCAACATCCTGAATCCGTAATCCTAGACTTTTCTGCTTAATCCTTTTCAAGACCAGTTCCCTTTATTACCCTTTCACCTCATATAACTAACCAAATTTTTTTTTTCACTGCCCTTATACCCTCAGCTTCGTGGTTCGGTTTTTTGTCGCATAGTATACATCGTCACCGCGAATGCCGTGTACCTAAGGAAACTTATTACCAAATACCTAAAGATAGCCGAGAGTTTATGAGCATGCTTATACACAACAAGGATTGGCTTTTTGTCGCAATAAGTACATCGTCACAGCGAATGTCGTGTACCTAGGGACGTATTACCAAGAGCCTTTAAAGAGGGATTGGATTCATTTAGGGACCAGCTGAATAGAATCAAGTCATTTCACAAGAAAATAGAACAGAATATTTAATCAAACATTTAAGCAGTAACCATCACATTTGACATATGCTATGTTGATCCAAATGTTGGACCAACATTTTAACCTGACATGTGCAATCCTATGGATTTCTTCAGGTCCGAGAACCTTTCAAAATCCAATGCTTTCGTGAAAATGTCTGCTAACTGATGTTTAGTGTCTATATGCTCAATGCGGACTAACTCTTTTTCGACCATATCTCTCAGAAAATGATGTCTTATATCTATATGCTTCGTGCGTGAATGCTGGATAGGGTTCCTAGATATGTTGATGGCACTAAGGTTATCACAATACATGAGAACAGATTCGCACTCTAACCCATAGTCACACAACATGCTATTCAACCAAATTAATTGCGTACAGCAACTACCCGCCGCAACATACTCAGACTCAGCAGTAGATAAAGACACACAATTTTGCTTCTTACTATACCATGCAACAAGATTATTACCTAAGAAGAAACAGCCGCCACTTGTGCTCTTGCGATCATCCTCGTCACCTGCCCAATCAACATCGCTATAGCCTACAAGACTCATATTAGTATCTTTGGAGAACCACAATCCTAGGCTACACGTTCCACTCACATAGCGAAGAATACGCTTAACGGCATTAAGATGAGAAACCTTAGGCTCAGACTGATATCTAGCACATACGCATACGCTATACATGATGTCAGGTCTACTAGCAGATAGGTACAATAAACTGCCTATCATAGATCGATACAATGTTGGGTCAACATTCTGTCCAACATTGTCCTTACTTACCTTTTGCGTAGACCCCATAGGCGTTTTCATTACCTTTGCTGTGTCCAACCCGAACTTCTTGACAGTGTTCTTCGCGTACTTCTCTTGGGACATAAAGATCCCGTCGTCGCTCTGCTTAATCTGCAAGCCTAAAAAATAAGTTAGCTCTCCAATCATGCTCATTTCGAACGTGGAGTTCATCGCCTGCACAAACTGATCTAACATGGACTGTGAGCTCGACCCAAACACGATATCATCTACGTAAACTTGAGCAATTAAAAGATCAGAACCGACTCTTTTAACAAACAGCGTACGGTCTGCCTCACCTCGAGTGAATCCAAATTCAAGTAAAAATGTAGCTAACCTACCATACCAAGCTCGAGGCGCTTGCTTTAGTCCATACAAAGCTTTCTGCAGCTTAAAAACATGGTTAGGAAAATGTGGATCCTCGAATCCCTTAGGCTGTTCAACATAGATATCTTTATCAATATACCCATATAAAAACACACCCTTAACATCCATTTGGTGTAACGTGATGTTAAGCCAACATGCAATAGCTAATAACAACCTAATTGATTCTAACCTAGCCACGGGAGCGAAAGTCTCATCAAAGTCTATGCCCTCAACTTGCGTATAACCCTGAGCTACTAAACGTGCTTTGTTTCTAACAACTCTACCAAGTTCATCAGATTTATTCTTAAAGATCCACTTCGTGCCTATGACATTAATGTCCTTCGGCCGTGGGACTAAGGTCCATACTTGGTTTTTCTCAAACTGCAAGAGTTTCTCTTGCATCGCATTTATCCAGAAATTATCCTTGAGAGCTTCAAGGACATTCTTAGGTTCTATTTCAGACACAAAACAATTAAAACGTACCTCAGCGTATACTGTGTTCATGCATATGTTTCTTACCATAGACTTATAATCCTTGCGTGGTTTGTCTCTTGTTCTCCTTCCTTCGTTCACGTCTCCAATAATAAGGTCAGAGGGATGATCTTTCTGAATCTTAGCTGGCGGATCTCGTCGCACTTCACTGGGTCCAGCCTCAGTGTTCTGTTCTGGCACAGATGTTGAGTCAGATGTTGGCTCAACATTTTCATCCTCTGTTTCACTGACAGCTTGTATAACATCTGAAATATCAACTTGAGGGGACATTCTGCTAAGATCAGTAGTATCATCAAACACAATATTCATTGATTCCTGAACGGACTTCAAGCGCAAGTTATACACACGATATGCGCGGCTATTAGACGAGTATCCTAAGAAAATGCACTTATCACTTTTCGAATCGAACTTAGTCAAGTACTCACGATCATTCAACATATAGCAGTAGCATCCAAAAACATGAAAGTACTTGACAGTAGGCTTTTTTCCATTCAACAATTCATACGAAGTCATTTTAGTACCATGACGAAAGAACACACGATTAGATATATGACATGCCGTATGCAACGCTTCAGCCCAAAACCTCTTCGAAAGACTCTTAGAATGCAATATAACACGTGCCATTTCTTGTAAAGTCCTATTCTTCCTTTCGGCCACCCCATTTTGTTGGGGCGTCTTAGGAGATGAATACTCATGCACAATACCTTTCTTATCACAAAATTCATCAAATGATTGATTTTCAAATTCTCTACCATGAGCAGACCTAATACGAAAAATAGTAGCACTAAAATTGTTCTTAATCATGGCACAAAATTTTTTAAAGAAATCGAAAGATTCAGATTTTTCCCTAAGAAAGAATATCCATGCATATCTAGAAAAGTCATCCACGAGCACATATGCATATTTCCTACCACCAATGCTATCTACTTCCATCGGACCCATCAAATCCATGTGAATAAGCTGAAAACAATGAGCAGTTTTAAAATGTTGGGCAGCATGTTGGTCAACATTATGGCTAGCATGCTCTTGCTTACCCTTCAAACATGACTCGCAAACAACCTTACCAAACTCCTTGAGCTTTGGGATACCTCTGATGGCTCCGTGTTTGATAAGCTGCTCCAAGGTTCGGTAGTTAACGTGGCCCAATTTGAAATGCCAAAGTACCACATCGTCCTCGGCTTTTGATAGTTGGCACACGTCCTTCACACCGGATTTGTCGCCGACTAGGTAGCAGTTATCGCTCGATCTTTTACCTGCCATCACTCGCACAGAATTGCTGTTAAACACTTCACAACACTCTTTATTAAACCTTACCTCAAGGTCATCATCACAGAGTTGGCTTATGCTGATTAGATTCGCAACGAGCCCGTCGACATGGAGCACATTGCTCAACTTGGGAAAGTCGGGCACATTGAGTCTACCTCGGCCGAGAATTCGCCCTTTGGCGCCTCCTCCGAACGTCACAGATCCACTTCTTAATGGTATATAATCGCTAAGATACGCCTTGGTACCCGTCATATGTCGGGAACACCCGCTATCGAAGTACCAAGAACCTGTCACGTTAGCTCGCAAGGAGGTATACACAACATGGCATTTATGAATAGATTTCTCGACCCACACTTTCTTAGATGACAGAACAGCATTCTGATTACTAGAAATTGAAGATGAGCCAGCTGAGCTTTCTCCAGACACTCCTTTCAACACTGATTTCTCAATGTTGAGTAGGATGTTGGATGACATTTCAGCCGACATCGATTTCTTTGCAGAAATCTCCCTCTTCAATTTCCAGCAAAATGGTTTTAAATGACCAGTTTGCTTACAATGATGGCAAATATATGAGCTATCCTTATTCTCAGGGGTAGCATGCTTCGGACTCGGATTTACTCTCACATTTTCACTAACATCATTCGTGGCACGAGGTTTAACAAAAACTATCTTAGGCTGAACATGGTTTACGGGTTTTGGATCAGTAATGGGCTGAGAACTAAATCCTAGACCTTGCTTATCAAAAACACCTAGGGACAATACCTCATCAAGGGTCGATTTACCCTTGTTCAATTTCAAGAAGGTCTGGTCAGCCTCGTCAACCCGCTTCTGTAGCTTGTCAATTTCTGTGTCCTTACGTGTCAGCACGGCCTCCATTTTGTTCATACCATCCACCAAGCTTTCGATCAGTTTTTCATTCTTCTCATTCTCCTCGGACAGTACTTCAACAGCGGCTTTGAGTTGCAAGTTTTTCGCCTTCTCAATTTCGTATTGTGCGGACATCAACTCAAAGGCTTCGTTCAGCTGAACTTCTTCGCAACATTCTGTACCTAAATCATCAGAACTCAAATACCCATCAAAACAGTTTGAGTCATCATAATCAAAAATGATTTGTTTTTCAGATGTTGAGTCAGATGTTGGCTCAACATCAGTTACCGCAGTGAAGCCGACTTGCTGATCCTCATCGTCTTCACCATCTGAAAAGGACTGAATAGTGACAGACGATTGCTTGGTCTCCATTTGGTCATCTTCTTCATCAGATAGATCGACCCACATGACCTTTCCGTGCTTGCGAAGAGTGTTAGCGCACTCGTTGGCAAAATGACCCCAACCTTGGCATTCATAGCATCTTACTGATTCATAGTTGATGTTCTTCTTCTTGTTTCCGTCTGGCTTACCTTCTGGCTTGCGTTTAAAGAACGGAGGCGCAGACGAATGTTCTGTTTTGGCATTCTGGCCCTTCCTGAATGTTGGGCCAACATTCTGCTCGACATTCTTCTTCTGAAGAAACTTTGTGAATTTCTTCACGAACATAGCCATATCCTCATCGCAATTGGGGTCAACCTCAGTTAGATCCTTGGATGGCTGACTGATCAGTGCGAGACTTTTTCCGCGGGAGGCCCTATCTTGTACTTCAAGATTGGTCTCAAAGTTCTTCATGATGTTCATCAACGTGTTGAGATCCATCGTCGACAAATTGTGGGATTCCTCGACGGCAGCTACCTTCACATTAAACTTCGCATTTAGTGTTCGAATTGCTTTAGATATTAATACCTTATTCGCGATCGGCTCCCCGAGACTGACGCACTCGCTCGAGATCGACAGAATTTTGCCGAAGTATGTGGTAACATCCTCATCATCCTTCATTCTGAGGTTTTCGAATTGGTTGAGGAGTAGCCGAAAACGTGTCTGCTTCACACTCGCATCGCCTTCACAGTACCTCTGAAGTAGATCCCACGCATCCTTTGCCGTAGTACTATTTTGTATGATTTTGAACATGAAGATGTCCACCGAAGAGAAGATGGCATTAAGGGCTTTATCATTGAACTCGGCGGCGCTCTTCTCTTGGAGTGTCCACTGATTGACTGGTTTCTCAACGACTTCACCATCAACATCCTGGGCAGTTTTTGGTGTAGAATAACCGTGGAGCACAGACTCCCATGCTCGCAAATCTATGGATTTGATGCACTGTCGAACACGAACCTTTCAATAGGCGTAGTTGGAGCCGTCTAACACAGGGACTTTGCCGATGTAATTTGAACTTGAAACATCCATTATAAAGGATCAAAAATGCTTAGTCACGTCAAGCGGAGTCTCTGATACCACTTTGAAGTGGTCCCGTACTATATGGATGTAAAACACACTAAGTACTGTACTGATGTTGGACGAAATGTTAGGCTAACATTCACTATCACTCAAAGCGCACAGCGGAAATAATAAGTACTTAGTGACGAAACTTAAATGAACACGAGAAGTGATTTTATGCAGCAAGTCAAATAACTTGCTGCGTGCCTCAAGGCGCAAAACTCCACTATAAAGATGGATTACAAACTATCAAAAAGGATAGTCAAAAACTCGTCTAGCAAAACCTACGAATCAAAAAGGATTCTGCAAACTACAAGATCTTTCGACCTTTGAAAAGCTAGACTAAAAGACAACTCTCGCAATATGTAAAACTCGCTCAAACTCGATATGTGTTTCGCTCATCGTTTTCGCTCGATATGTCGCTCGAAGTTACTCCATTAAAGCTCTCTCGAAAGTCGTACTTTGCAGCTCGAAAATAACTCTTATTTAAAGGTCTTGGCTCCATCTTGAATTGATAAAAGATCCCTTGAATATCTCTTCGAAGATCTCTCTAAATATAGTATATATTTAGTTCGACTCTTCTCATCGAATTGGCCGATCTCTTATCTCCTATTTATGGTAGCTGGTTGAATGATTCTCTTTTGATATTCAGATCTTCTAATCTTGGTAGTCACTTAACCAATTCTCTTTTGATCTTCAAATCTTCTATTTAAGGTAAGTGCACTTCCCAAATTCGTTCAAGCAGCTCCACACATTTTCCACACGGTTTGATCCATTCCCTATCCTTATATAAGTCCTGCACATCACTAAAAATAGCCAAGATACGGATTAAACAAGTTTTGGGCATGAAAGATAAAACTGAGAAAGGGAACACTCTCAGTCAACAGATGTTGACTAGAATGTTACCCCAACATTGCCAGTGTTGAAGGCTCAACATTAACATGTTGCATTTCGCGAAATGAGAGAAAGAGAGCCAGGGTTTCGCGAATTGCATGAGGGTTCGCGAATTCCTCGGGCACTTGAGTAAGGTGAATTCGTGAAGTGTAGTTTTGGCGAATCCATGATAGTCCGCGAACTAAGAGTGATGAAAGGTATCATTCCGCGAAACGAGTTAAGGAGATGATGATTTCACGAATCAAGGCAATCTTGGCAAACCAAATAAGACACTTAGCAAATTAAGAACTTCGTGAATTGTATCAACTTAATGAACTATATGAGTTCGCGAACTAGGTGAAATATGATAGAACCCGCGAAATAAATGCGGATAGGGTAATTTCACGAACCTTAGGAGATTAGCGAACCTAAGTTAAGAAATGACGATAGTTCACGAACTCTATGAAGTATGGCGTCGCGAATCATTAAGGAAAAAGGCTACTTCGCGAACTAGGCAAGGCATGATAGAGTTCGCGAAGTTTGGGTAAGTAGGGTAATTCGCAAATTTGAGCGAGGCTTTTGATTTCGCGAAGTAAGTGCAGTTAGGAGATTTCACAAATTTGAAAGGTTGAGACAGTTTCGCGAAATAGATAGGAAAGTAGATAGACTCCGTGAAAAATGAACTTGGCGAATTGAGAGGGAGTTCGCAAATCGCGTGTGTATAGAACCTTTTTGCGAATTAGGGTATTTAATGAATAACACTTAGCAAATTACGAAAAGTAGGAACTTCACGAATCACCAAGGCTTAAGTTAGTTCACGAATTAGGTACATTTCACGAGTCAAGTGTTACGAATTATGAGCCATGCCATGAATTTCACGGACTAAGAATTTTCACGGGATAACTTGACTTTAGCAAATTTCAATATCTATTAACTCTATGGCTAAGCATTTTACCACTTAGGGAATTCGAGAATTTAGGCAGTACACTGACGATATAATTTTATGCTTGGGGTCGGGGCCAATAATTTCACAGGGTCAATAGCTAACCATCTACGGACGACGAGTAAGTGGGAACAACTACAACACATAAAAGTATGTGTGCATTATTTACGTGGCTATGTGTTTCGATGATACTATGTGATTTATTTACATGACATGAATCTCCCGTTATGGCATGACAAGTCGTTTGGCATTTCAT
Organism: Craterostigma plantagineum; assembly: GCA_027422505.1. Lineage (NCBI taxonomy): Eukaryota > Viridiplantae > Streptophyta > Magnoliopsida > Lamiales > Linderniaceae > Craterostigma > Craterostigma plantagineum. The sequence goes on from JAPQWV010000025.1 coordinate 9,924,492, forward strand.
ACATGCATTTCACGGGCATACACGAGTCTCACGAGAGTTTTATGACATGACATGTGATACGCATGATCGCGAGGCGCGATAAGTGGTTGCATTCATTTGCATCTTATATGGCTCTTCGAATGCTACGAGGTGACTTTCTACGTCACTGATGTCAAGACAAGACATGTAAATCGAGCAAATGCCCTCGTCGAAAGATTAGTCCGGCTCTCTTATGCTACGGGGTGGCTATGTAAGTCACCATTTTCAAGAAAAGACATGTGCAAGACAAGACGTGGGCAATGTTGGGGTAACATTCGAGTCAACATTTGTTGGCCGAGAATGTTCCCTATCTCAGTTTTATCTTTCATGCCCAAAACATATTTTATGGTTGACGTGGCATTTTTCTAGTAATGTGTAGGATATAAATAAGTGCTGGAATGGATCAAACTATGTGGAAAGAGTGTGGATAAGCTGGAGCAAAAATGGGAATGGAGCATACTAAAAATATGAGACTTGGAGCTCAAGTGAAGACTGAGCCATTGGAGCTGACCAAGTCGAGTTCTAACGATCACTAACGGACCAGATCTACTTAGTGGACGTTAATGGGTGTTACCAAGTCGTTGGAGAAGTCCTTTGGAAGTTGAAGACATATATATAGCGAATGACTTCACCGTTTTGACAACGACGCTTTTGAGGAGAAAAATATTGAGCAAACTTTGAGCGAGAGATCACGAGAGTTATTTTAGCCTAGTATTGAGTTTGCAAAAGTCTGAGGACTTAGTAGGTGTTCAGGATCGTTTCGATTCGTAGTTTGTCTAGGCTTGGTTTTACTATCGTTTCGATAGTTATTTTGTAATCCATCATTGTAGTGGAATTTCGCCTTGAGGCACGCAGCAAGTATTTTTACTTGCTGCAACAAGTTACATCTCGTGTTCTTTTCATTTCGTCACTAAGTAATCATTTATTCCGCTGTGCGCTTTAAGAGTTAGAGAGTGTTCACCCAACATTTCGTCCAACATTAGTTCTATTACTTAGTGTTTACATCCATTTCGGGACCGCCCCACTTCACTATCGACCAAACTTCAGCTGATGATTGGCTCCGAATGTTGGAGAATATGTTCCAACACAGCCGAACCCCCGAAGGCGAAAATGTCTTGTGCGCTGCCTACCTACTAAGAGGAAGCGCAGGCCACTGGTGGGATACTATCCTAACCATCGAAGACCCTGTAACAATGAACTGGGAGCGTTTTAAGGAATTTTCCGGAGCAAGTACTATACCGCTCCAATTCGTGCTCAAAGGATGAACGAGTTCATCAACCTCCGCCAAGGAACGATGACGATGGCGGAGTACGTTCGAAAATCCGAACTCTGCCGATTTGCGGCTCACATGGTAAGCACCGACTCGTTAAAGATCGAAAGGTTCTTAGAAGGCGTGAAACCAGAGCTGTATCGTGATGTGAGCATGGTTGGACTCCACGGGGCTACTTACGCCCAAGTCGCAGAACGTGCGCTAGTGGCCGAGCAAGCCGAGACACGCATCGTGCGAGCACAGGAAGCCGAGACACACATTCGGGCATCTGCTACTCCCGAAACGCGACCTGTTTCAAGTGTGGAAAGACATGCCACTTTTCCATGGCATGTCTGGAGAACGCGTCCGAAAGAGAGACGATGAGTTAGGTCAGACCACCGACGGCGACCGCACGAGTGTATACACTCACTAACGACGAGGCAGAAGACAACCCGCCCTTTGTGGCAGGTACCCTCCCTATTCATCAAACCCCGACCCGCATTCCAATAGATTAAGGAAACCATGCACTTCTTTTTGCACACACTAATTTCATGGCTAGATTCAGGTTTCCCATAGCCAATCTAAGTGTGAACGTAACGTAACCATTTTCCACGAAGTTTCGACGCGAACCCATCAAAACCATTGAACGTTCTTTCTTTCTAGAATACCATGATGAAGCCATATTCCACTTCCTTCAACATAGCAAGCCTGAACCCTATTATGCCGAAGTTTCTATGAGTTATACATGTTTAGTATCTGGGTAGCGCAGCGAAAGCGTGGCGAATACCCGTGTTTTCCCGAATCAGTGCTTGAACCCAAACGACTAGAGTAAATCAAAATGAAAATACCGGTTCGCTCAATAACTTATGTTATGGTCAGCTTACTGTGTATGACCCTCCGTGATTTCCATTCGAGTTCCGTTTTAGAACAGCTGAAATTTAGACCTTCATTAATTTGGAATCGAGAAGTATGATTTCCATTACGGGCAATTAGGTGGTTATTCACCTAACCAAGCCAACTCAACTTCCTACCCGTCGCTACCCTGTACTATTTCTGCTGGCGGAATTTCGGAGGCAAAATTCTTTTAAGGGGGGAGGATGTAATACCCGAGTCCCGTAATTAGGCCGGCCAATAAACTTGTGTGCATATTATGTGTTTTACATGATTGCATGATACATGTTTCACGACATTATATGTAAATATACGACTACGTGCTACATATTATAGGTACTTTAAGAATGAAGGTACAATTAAATGCTTATATTAATTTTGGTACAATTAAATGTGTTTATGTGACATTTAACGTACTAAGGAATTTTCGGAAAAGGCCTAGAATGAAGGTAATATATTATCCAAATAAATTATAGACCAAATCAATGGGGATTCAATAAGTATTAAATAAAATAACAAAGCCCAAGTAACACTTTAAGGTGACCAAAATACTTAGAGGTAACGATAGAAGTTGGCCTATAATTTCATTTGGGTTGAAATTTAAACTTAGGCCCAAAATTATTTAAGTCAAACTTGGAAACAAGATCTCCTTAAAATGAGGAGATTCATGTCAAAACATGTCCCCTCATTCATAAAAATATCTATCCAAAGATTTTAAACTCCATAACCTCATTTTGGGAACAAACCATCGAAACTCAAGTGAAAGAAGAGAGGAGAAATCAAGCTAAAATTGAGAAAGCTTGGAGATAGGTATAATCTCCTTACTAGAAGTTCTTGTATTTCGTTCAAGTAATAGGGTACTTTAAGAATTTTAAGCTCGAGAATATCCATTTGTTAGGTTGTGTAATTTTAATCCAAGAAAATATATTTCTCACCTTTAATTAGTGTTTTTAGTTCTATACCATCATGTTTAAGAATTATTAGGCACGAAAAATATGTTTAAGCTTGTATTCGAGACTGAATGCGATTTTTTTTAGGGTTTTGAGTTCATACGGCCTTTAACGTGTTCTTGAGTAAAGAGTACATTTTGATCTAAAATAAAGAGTCTAGCTAGTCAAAGAGGTGCTTGGGCTCGTAAAAGTGAATTTCATTCAAATCTGCGAAGCCTTGGTCAAATGAGGTTCGCGAACCCAAGGGACCTCATGTGCATGGGCCATGAAATAAGTTTGGAAGGGTTTCGCGAGTTGGGTTGGCGAATTAAGGGGAGAGTCCGCGAAGCATGCAAGACTTCGCGAATTGGGAGTGACCATTTTTGCGAATTGAATTTATGAGAGGTGCCGCGAATTTCAAGTCACGAACCCTAAATGGAGAATTGGGAATAGAGCACTTCGTGAACCATAGGTGAGATAGGCACTTCACGAATTTAGGAGCATTTCACGAATTCAATGAGAGGAGATTCGCGAAATTCGTAGGGTTCACGTATCAACTAGGTTCGCAAATCAAACATGGGAAGTTTCACGGGTCGAGCAAGTCACGAACTCGAAGCTTGTCTTAGGGGTTCACAAAAATAGAGTAGAATAGTTTCGCGAACTAGGGTTCTTTATGAATGACGATTCGCGAACTACGAACCAAGGCAAATTTCGCGAATCAAGCGAGAGATGAGTTTGGCGAACTGATAAGTTGGCGAATTGTATGTATGTTGCATTTCGCGAATTGAGAGAAAGAGAGTCAGGGTTTCGCGAATTGCATGAGGGTTCGCGAATTCAATGGGGCACTTGAGTAAGGTGAATTCGTGAAGTGTAGTTTTGGCGAATCCATGATAGTCCGCGAACTAAGAGTGATGAAAGGTATCATTCCGCGAAACGAGTTAAGGAGATGATGATTTCACGAATCAAGGCAATCTTGGCAAACCAAATAAGACACTTAGCAAATTAAGAACTTCGTGAATTGTATCAACTTAATGAACTATATGAGTTCGCGAACTAGGTGAAATATGATAGAACCCGCGAAATAAATGTGCATAGGGTAATTTCACGAACCTTAGGAGATTCGCGAACCTAAGTTAAGAAATCGAACTCTATGAAGTATGGCGTCGCGAATCATTAAGGAATAATGCTACTTCGCGAACTAGGCAAGGCATGATAGAGTTCGCGAAGTTTGGGTAAGTAGGGTAATTCGCAAATTTGAGCGAGGCTTTTGATTTCGCGAAGTAAGTGCAGTTAGGAGATTTCACAAATTTGAAAGGTTGAGACAGTTTCACGAATCACCAAGGCTTAAGTTAGTTCACGAATTAGGTATATTTCACGAGTCAAGTGTTAAGAATTATGAGCCATGCCATGAATTTCACGGACTAAGAATTTTCACGGGATAACTTGACTTTAGCAAATATCAATATCTATTTATTCTATAGCTAAGCATTTTACCACTTACGGAATTCGAGAATTTAGGCAGTACACTGACGATATAATTTTATGCTTGGGGTCAGGACCAATAATTTCACAGGATCACTAGCTAACCATCTTCGGACGACAGGTAAGTGGGAACTTTCAACTACAACACATAAAGTATGTGTGCGTTATTTACGTGGCTATGTGTTTTGATGATACTATGTGATTTATTTACATGACATGAATCTCCCCCGTTATATGACATGGCATGACAAGTCGTTTGGCATTTCATACATGCATTTCACGGGCATACACGAGTCTCACGAAACTTTTATGACATGACATGTGATACGCACGATCACCGGGGTGCGATAAGTGGTTGCATTTTCATTTGCATCTTATATGGCTCTTCTAATGCTACGAGGTGACTTTCTACGTCACCGATGTCAAGACAAGACATGTGCAAGACAAGACATGTAAATCGGGCAAATGCCCTCATAGCAAGATAAGTCCGACTCTCCTATGCTACGGGATGGCTATCTAAGTCACCATTTTCAAGACAAGACATGTGATACGGGCAAAGGCCCCCGTAGCAAGATAAGCGGTGGGCCCTACAAGACAAGACACGTGCAAGACAAGACGTGTATTAGGGACCCTATAAGACAAGACAAGACAAGACATGATTTTTGTGAGAAGTAGTAAGCATTGGCCCGGATGCCTCTACAAGTCATGACACGGGCACAGCATGCATAAGTTTCCACTTACTGGGCTTTATAAGCTCATCCCACGTTTTATGTGTTGTAGGTTCTAGCGATCACGGTACGTGATCCCTTTTGATGGCAAGGCCAACTTTTGAAGCTTCCGGGGGCTTTTGAGGTGGAATGTGTGTGCATGGATGACGACCTCGTGGTCGGCCTATAGATAGATTTCTTTTGTTGCACACGTACCCTCTTCCATGTAACTAGGACCCATGATTGGTTTTGTATGAAACACTACGATCCCTTTATCTAGAAGGAAATGAAAATTTTTATACGCGTTTACATATGCTTTATTTCTTTTATCACGAGAGCGGTCACGTAATTTAGCTAAGACACGATTGGCATAGGACAGGGGGCCACAGGTGATATCAGAGCTTCGGTTATAGGTTTTGTAGACCGTCCACGTACACACATGTTAGTATTATGATCAAGAAGCCAATATTTATATTGTTGCGCTTTTTATTTTCACGAATTGAATGATTTATATCATTTTGTTCCTTGAGTAAATTAACTATTTATGGGTCATTTAAGTCGATGACTTAGATTGTAGAATTCCATATTGGAATAAATAATATTTACACTAAATTATCCTTAATCTTGATTCTTAGCATGGAACACTAATTATCATGTTTAAGATTAATGTGTGGATTAAATGATAGTAATATTCTACAAACTATTTGATAAAGAGTTATCAATTTAATCACACAGATATATAATGGAGATTATGATATCGGATAGACCCGAAATGAAACATACTATGGATTGTGTTTGTGTTATTAATGTTTCATACGTGTCTTGAATTCTGTAATATGAGATGTTCATTTTTCAACACTGGAAATGCGTGTCTGTTAGTATCGCTCAACGTTAGCCGTAAAAGGTAACCATACGGGTGGTGTTACGACAAGCGTGACTAGTGCAGTGGATTACGTTCATCAAGAATATTTTGTCCCTCATTTCATGGGTGATAATATCCAAGGGCCCCTTGATAAAGGTGATATCGTAATGCATGCAATGTGATTAAGAGTAATCATATTTACGATTAACTTTTGGAATCAAGAAATAAATAAGTTGCGAGGATGACACATTCCTACCTTGAACTTATTTAGAATATTATGCGACAAGGAATTGACACGGGCAGTTACTGCTTAAGGATGATGATTCGTATTTGATATACTTATTATCTGTGTCACTTGGGTAGTCTTAAAGTATTTGCTAGATACCACTTATGATTTATAGAATTAGAATTGGATCTAATTCTATTGCCACGTGACATGGATCCTACTGGGTCACACCGAAAAGAAAAAGATCAAAGAGATTAATTATTTTGTATGTTACATGGAGATGTAAATATTCATCCTTCTTGAGATTATTTCAAAAGGACTTGGGGGTTCCCTTTGTTGATGATTATTAATCATCTCTTTATACTGAAAAATTTTTTCTTCGATTTTATCAATCGTCTGCTGGCTTTCATATTCACCAGTAGCAGTTTTTCTTATCATCTTTTTCATATAAAAATTTCGTTTAAGACATGGAATTTTTTGTTGGGTATAACCCACTTCTGGAGCCCATCTCCAAATCCATGGAATACTGAATTCAGTATAAAAATGTAAAGAAGCCATTCCTTCAATACATTCATGTTTATGCTCTGCTTCAATTAAATTCGGAGAAATTTTAACCCATTCTTGATATAGTCCAAAAAAGGGTTCTTTAAGAATTTCAATTGAGGCTCCATAAGAAAGCCACCATTGATAAAACCAATTAGGAATCTCGGACTTATAAACATCCGAACAGATCTTAATCCACCAAGAATGTTTTCTATTCACATTCTGGTATAAAAACACTTTATAAAAAGCATCGATATAGTCATAATAATTGAATTTGACTATAGTTTTCAACTCGGGATGGAGATATTCCCTATCCTTTAAAGGGTGAATAGCCCATTTTTCAGGCGAAATAATTTGCTTGAAAATAATTTTACTAAAGGTATAACCCTTTTTCAAAGCTGTTTGGGAATTTCCTGGATTTAAGAATATTTTCATAATTATCACGATTTTTATAAAACGTGGCAGCATATGATGCTCTTTCTAAATACCTTGACATTATAGTCCAAGGTTCATCAGACCATTTTAGATCTTTAAATTCAAGTAATATAATTACATCAGTATGAGAAATTTTCTCATAGTCAACATCGTCCTCTTCTTCCGCAATAACCTTTGCGTAAGAAGTGCCTTCATTAGAAGACTTAGCTTTCTGTTTCTTGAATTCAAGGAATTCTTTGTAATCTTCGCTACTCAAGGTATTACTTGAGGAAGCTGAAAGATTCTCTTTAACGAGTTTTTTATTGCCCATTTGAGCAACAATATTTTTTCCACCTCTTCCACCTCTATTAGAGGGGAAATTTCTCCCATAGTGGGACATATCTGCAAAATTCATGAAAGATATTCACGAGTTAGATAATCGGGTAGACTATTATCACTCCCTTTTTTATAAATTATTTCAAAATCGAATGGGGCTAAATGAGACTGCCATCTCGCGCAAACATTTGTTTAGAGACATCATGTTTAAAGTCTTTCAGAAACATAAATTTTGCAGCTTGACAATCAGTTTTTATTAAAAACCTTTGATTATATAAATCATCCTGAAATTTAAGGACGCATTTAACTATAGCGAGAACTTCTCTAGCTATAGTAGCATAATTCTTTTGAGCATTGTTCCATTTTCCAGAATGGAATCTAACTAAATATTCTTTTTTTTTTATCTTCTGGAGAAACTTGTTTTAAGATTCCTCCAAAACCTAAATCAGAGGCATCAGTCTCTATAATTTTTTGCCAATTAGGATTAGCAATCATAAGACATGGCAAATGCGTAACCTTATTCTTAATTTTTCTAATCGCTTCAGTGTGACTATTTGTCCACTGACAAGGAATCTTTTTTAATCTATCATATAAAATAGATGTATCAATTGCAAGATTTTTATAATAAGGAGAAATATAATTAAGACACCCTAAAAATCTTTGAAGTTGAGTTTTATCAAGAATTTCATCAGGAAATTTTGACGCAAACTCAATACTTCTATTAATAGGGTTAACATTACCCTTTTCAATAGTATGACCCAAGAAACGAACTTTGGTTTGAAATAATACCATTTTTGGGCTGGATATGACTAATCCATTTTGAATAACAATTTTCTTGAAAATATCAAGATGTTTAAAATGAGTTTCAATGTCTTTAGAAAAGATAAGTATATCATCGATATAAACGATAATAAAATTACTATAAGGAATAAAAATATCGTTCATAATATTTTGAAATTCAGAGGGAGCGTTTTTTAATCCAAAAGGCATAACGTTCCCCTCATATTGTCCAATTGGGACTGTAAAAGCAGTCTTATATCTGTCTTTTTCAGCAACTTGTATTTGCCAAAATCCTGATTTTAAATCAAATTTTGAGAATATAATTGCGTTAAATAATCGATCTAAAAGATCCTTCTTATTTGGAATAGGATACCTAATACATTTTAGAACCTTATTTAGAGGTTTATAATTAATAACTAACCTTGGTGCTCCCCTTTCCTTTTCGGCATGATTATTAACATAGAAAGCAGTGCACGACCAAGGTGATTTTGAAGGTTTTATTAAACCTTTCTGTAAAAGAGAAGTTATTTCTTTTTTACATAATTCTAATAATTCAGAATTCATTTGACAAGGACGAGCTTTAGTGGGAATATATTTCTCATTAAAGTCATCTTCATAGGGTAAAGAAACAATATGTTTCTTTCTATTCCAAAAAGCATTAGGAAGATCGTTACATATCTGCAACGTAAATTCATTATATAATAATTTAATTTTTTCTTGTAACTTAGGATTCTGGAGTTTATCCTCAATCGTAAGTATACCAATTTCTTGTTTAAGGTAATTTACCTGATTTTCTTTAGCTTTAATAAGAATAGAATCCTTAATTTCATTAAGAATTCTAGAAAAAAGGTTCAGTAATGAATTCAAAGTATACTTCTTTATCTTCGAAGTTTCCTTTGAACCCGTATTCATCAATATTTCTAATAGAAAATATTTTCCTAAGAAAAGGCGTACCAAGAATTACTTGGTTCGTAATATTCTTAACAAGTAAGAATGACGTAGGAATGCAGACCTTATTTTTACAAATAAAGGCCTTAGGAATTTTGTAATTAATTTGCAATTTTTCTCCGCTTGCAGAGCTGAGAGAATGAGTCGTTTTATGGAAATATTGGGTAGGAATTATTCCTTCTTGAATACAATTTAAATCTGCTCCACTATCGATTAGTGCAATCAGATTTTTCTGAAAGTTTCCATCGATTAGTAATGAAATTTTTACTAACCATTTTTGAGAAGTAATAACTTCTAAAGTAGAAAGATAATTATTATCTTTAATAATTTTTGAACTACTAGCGAATTCTTTGTTAGTAAATTCTTCAACAATTTCTTTTCCCTTTTCTAATTTAGAAAATCTTCTTTCAAGATCAATATGACTTAATTTTAAATTTTTAATTTCAGTTTTAAGATTTGAAATTTCAGAATTTAAATCTCTAATATAAGTAGGTGATTCGGTTTTAAATTTATTTTTATTATGAAGTAACTTTATTACTTCGGACATACTATATGGTTCAGATTTAGGAATAACTTCTTTAGAAGTTTCTTCCTCTTTTTGAATTATTCTTTTAATAATCAGATTTTTTAAATCTGGATCATCTGTTTCTTTTAATATTTCGAGAAGATTATTATCAAGAACATTTATTTCTTGAAACTGTGATATAATTTGGTATAAATTATTATCTTCTAATTCAGACTCTGAACTATCTAAATTTTTAGAGCAAGGTTGTCCTATTTGACAATCTTGACATTCATCGGATTCTGACGATGAAATATCTTCGATGATATTGTTTTCATTATTCGAAGAAGTTTCACTGTCTGATTCCAACAGAATTTTTGATAATGTTTCTTTTAATTCATTATTAATTTCTAAACTGTTGATTTTCTTTTTGGTCCAGCAAGTACTAGCTTTATGACCTACTTTTCCACATTTTCGACAGATAATTGGAGGAAATTTATTTTTGTATTGATAATTTTTATCTTTTGAGAATTTTTGTTCTCTTCTTTTTGATCTTCTAAATTTTTTCTTTTCATATTGTTTAGAAGAATATTTTTTAGTTTTGTGTTCTTTACGAGTTTTACTCGTAGAGGGACCTTCCATGCCAAATTGGCCACAGAATTCTCCTAATTGTTTTTTCTCGTCTAGAGAATGTCTCTTGACTTGTTTATTTAATTTAATTTCATTACATAAGGCTAAACCTTCCTGTATGCAAGTTCCTATATGTTTACGGTAGGTATAGGAGTTATAATCAATACTTGACTCTCCTTTTCTAAGGTTATTTCTTACCCTTTCTGCAAAGAGTGAAGGTAAACCGTCTATAAATTTAGACTTCCAATGAATACTATTTGACTCAGGGAGTTCCATAACTCGACTAAGGAAAGTATCCTTATACCATCTGAATGATGTAAGAGTTTTACATCTAAGATTTTGTAGAAGAGTTCTGATATTTTCAGAATTATCAGACCATCGGCCTGTGAAGTGTTCAATAATGTTTACACATAAAGTATAAACAACATTGTCTACTTGTTGACCATTTTCTTCTTTAATGGTTTGGTAAATGTCATCTTTTTCATGTTGAGATAAATAATTATCCCACCATCCTTTTAACTGACCAGTAAAGCCAGCGACAATCATTTTTGCAACCGCCTTATCATTATTTTGATTAGCTTTGCAGATAGTGCTATACATAAGCATCCTATGGATCATATTATAGATCTGTCTTTCAGTATAACCATCTAAGTTCCATTCGTATATACTTCTACCACTATACGAAATATTGAGCATAAATTCTTGTTCTTCGAACAAGATATCTTGAGGCTAGGGTAATAATATTTACTTTGAGTGGGCCTATCAGCATATTTTGTATGTTTTAATTTATTAATTTCTTCGTTAAACGTATCTTGAATTTCCCGAATATTATCAGAATTTTCAAGTCGATTTTCAAATTCTTCACTTAAAGTATTAAGCTTCAAATCTTTAAGTTTTTCTTCGAGTAAATTTTCGATATGAGAAATTGATTTTAATTTAAAATCAATAATTTCAGGAGGAGGCTGAATACTGGGAGAGGCAGTATCGACCTTTTCAATTTTTACTTTATCTTTTAAAAGATAATTTTTTATATCTTTTACTGAAGACGAAATTTCTTCAATATTTTTCTTTAATAAAGAAATTTGTTCTCCTAAACAATAACATACATATTTGTATAATTTTGTTGTTTTAAAAGACAATTAATATGACTTATGGTCACGGTAATCGTATCATTTTCAAATAATTTTTGAAAAGCATTGAAATATCGAATCTCATTTTCTTTTTCCATTTGGAAACTAGTTTGAGGAGGGTAAACTGAATTTAGATTTTTTCCCGTTGAAAGTTTATAATTTCTTTCAAGAACTGAAACCATGTTTTTAAAATATTTTTCTAAAAACCAGGGAATAAAAGGTAACATTTCATTTCGTTTTGATAAATCATTATAAAATTCACCTTGGAAAATAATTTTATCTTCTTTATTAAAATTTCCAAAAAACCATTTTCGGAAAAGTTCCCATTTGGGTAAATTAAATTCCTGATTAATTTTCTTTCTTGCCGGAGAACCCGGACTAAAATCAATATTGGGTTTTAGATCCATTAAACATGAAAATCCATTTCTGACTCGGTTATTTCCTCGTCTTGATTTTTAAAGACTCCATGAACAATATTATCAGAATTAATTCTTAATTCTTCTACCTTATTTTGAAGGTAGTCACTAGAGGTTTGACTCTCTGATTTGAGAAGTCGAAGCTCTAGAAGGAGATCTTATCATATAATCACATGGTGATATATGATAATGTGATGAGCTTGATCTAGAAATTCTAGATCTCGGAGTTTTTACATCAACAGATTTTCTATCCTGCTCAAATTGTATTTGAACAGTTCTATCTGTTGTCTGTATTAGCAGGATAGAAAATCTGTTGATGTAAAAACTCCGAGATCTAGAATTTCTAGATCAAGCTCATCACATTATCATATATCACCATGTGATTATATGATAAGATCTCCTTCTAGAGCTTCGACTTCTCAAATCAGAGAGTCAACCTCTAGTGACTACCTTCAAAATAAGGTAGAAGAATTAAGAATTAATTCTGATAATATTGTTCATGGAGTCTTTAAAAATCAAGACGAGGAAATAACCGAGTCAGAAATGGATTTTCATGTTTAATGGATCTAAAACCCAATATTGATTTTAGTCCGGGTTCTCCGGCAAGAAAGAAAATTAATCAGGAATTTAATTTACCCAAATGGGAACTTTTCCGAAAATGGTTTTTTGGAAATTTTAATAAAGAAGATAAAATTATTTTCCAAGGTGAATTTTATAATGATTTATCAAAACGAAATGAAATGTTACCTTTTATTCCCTGGTTTTTAGAAAAATATTTTAAAAACATGGTTTCAGTTCTTGAAAGAAATTATAAACTTTCAACGGGAAAAAATCTAAATTCAGTTTACCCTCCTCAAACTAGTTTCCAAATGGAAAAAGAAAATGAGATTCGATATTTCAATGCTTTTCAAAAATTATTTGAAAATGATACGATTACCGTGACCATAAGTCATATTAATTGTCTTTTAAAACAACAAAATTATACAAATATGTATGTTATTGTTTTAGGAGAACAAATTTCTTTATTAAAGAAAAATATTGAAGAAATTTCGTCTTCAGTAAAAGATATAAAAAATTATCTTTTAAAAGATAAAGTAAAAATTGAAAAGGTCGATACTGCCTCTCCCAGTATTCAGCCTCCTCCTGAAATTATTGATTTTAAATTAAAATCAATTTCTCATATCGAAAATTTACTCGAAGAAAAACTTAAAGATTTGAAGCTTAAGACATTAAGTGAAGAATTTGAAAATCGACTTGAAAATTCTGATAATATTCGGGAAATTCAAGATACGTTTAACGAAGAAATTAATAAATTAAAACATACAAAATATGCTGATAGGCCCACTCAAAGTAAATATTATTACCCTAGGCCTACCCCTCAAGATATCTTGTTCGAAGAACAAGAATTTATGCTCAATAATTCGTATAGTGGTAGAAGTATATACGAATGGAACTTAGATGGTTATACTGAAAGACAGATCTATAATATGATCCATAGGATGCTTATGTATAGCACTATCTGCAAAGCTAATCAAAATAATGATAAGGCGGTTGCAAAAATGATTGTCGCTGGCTTTACTGGTCAGTTAAAAGGATTCTGGGATAATTATTTATCTCAACATGAAAAAGATGACATTTACCAAACCATTAAAGAAGAAAATGGTCAACAAGTAGACAATGTTGTTTATACTTTATGTGTAAACATTATTGAACACTTCACAGGCCGATGGTCTGATAATTCTGAAAATATCAGAACTCTTCTACAAAATCTTAGATGTAAAACTCTTACATCATTCAGATGGTATAAGGATACTTTCCTTAGTCGAGTTATGGAACTCCCTGAGTCAAATAGTATTCATTGGAAGTCTAAATTTATAGACGGTTTACCTTCACTCTTTGCAGAAAGGGTAAGAAATAACCTTAGAAAAGGAGAGTCAAGTATTGATTATAACTCCTATACCTACGGTAAACTTATAGGAACTTGCATACAGGAAGGTTTAGCCTTATGTAATGAAATTAAATTAAATAAACAAGTCAAGAGACATTCTCTAGACGAGAAAAAACAATTAGGAGAATTCTGTGGCCAATTTGGCATGGAAGGTCCCTCTACGGCGTAAAGAACACAAAACTAAAAAATATTCTTCTAAACAATATGAAAAGAAAAAATTTAGAAGATCAAAAAGAAGAGAACAAAAATTCTCAAAAGATAAAAATTATCAATACAAAAATAAATTTCCTCCAATTATCTGTCGAAAATGTGGAAAAGTAGGTCATAAAGCTAGTACCTGCTGGACCAAAAAGAAAATCAACAGTTTAGAAATTAATAATGAATTAAAAGAAACATTATCAAAAATTCTGTTGGAATCAGACAGTGAAACTTCTTCGAATAATGAAAACAATATCATCGAAGATATTTCATCGTCAGAATCCGATGAATGTCAAGATTGTCAAATAGGACAACCTTGCTCTAAAAATTTAGATAGTTCAGAATCTGAATTAGAAGATAATAATTTATACCAAATTATATCACAGTTTCAAGAAATAAATGTTCTTGATAATAATCTTCTCAAAATATTAAAAAAAACAGATGATCCAGATTTAAAAAATCTGATTATTAAAAGAATAATTCAAAAAGAGGAAGAAACTTCTAAAGAAGTTATTCCTAAATCTGAACCATATAGTATGTCCGAAGTAATAAAGTTACTTCATAATAAAAATAAATTTAAAACCGAATCACCTACTAATATTAGAGATTTAAATTCTAAAATTTCAAATCTTAAAACTGAAATTAAAAATTTAAAATTAAGTCATATTGATCTTGAAAGAAGATTTTCTAAATTAGAAAAGGGAAAAGAAATACGCCAATGAGCCCTCAGTCCTACTGGCTGAGGGGGAGGTGCTTAGGGTCATGTTGGGAGAGGTCCTGGGTTCGAATCTCATCCCTGTGACATTTCCCTAAGCCTGCCCACATGGGCCCAGACATGTGCGATTGACCTGGTCGACCTGTTTAGCAGGTAGCGGGTCGGCCCCGGGGTTTACCATCGGCTTTACCCGGTTACCAAAAAAAAAAAAAAAAAAAAAAAAAAAAAAAAAAAAAAAAAAAAAAAGGGAAAAGAAATTGTTGAAGAATTTACTAACAAAGAATTCGCTAGTAGTTCAAAAATTATTAAAGATAATAATTATCTTTCTACTTTAGAAGTTATTACTTCTCAAAAATGGTTAGTAAAAATTTCATTACTAATCGATGGAAACTTTCAGAAAAATCTGATTGCACTAATCGATAGTGGAGCAGATTTAAATTGTATTCAAGAAGGAATAATTCCTACCCAATATTTCCATAAAACGACTCATTCTCTCAGCTCTGCAAGCGGAGAAAAATTGGAAATTAATTACAAAATTCCTAAGGCCTTTATTTGTAAAAATAAGGTCTGCATTCCTACGTCATTCTTACTTGTTAAGAATATTACGAACCAAGTAATTCTTGGTACGCCTTTTCTTAGGAAAATATTTTCTATTAGAAATATTGATGAATACGGGTTCAAAGGAAACTTCGAAGATAAAGAAGTATACTTTGAATTCATTACTGAACCTTTTTTCTAGAATTCTTAATGAAATTAAGGATTCTATTCTTATTAAAGCTAAAGAAAATCAGGTAAATTACCTTAAACAAGAAATTGGTATACTTACGATTGAGGATAAACTCCAGAATCCTAAGTTACAAGAAAAAATAAATTATTATATAATGAATTTACGTTGCAGATATGTAACGATCTTCCTAATGCTTTTTGGGATAGAAAGAAACATATTGTTTCTTTACCCTATGAAGATGACTTTAATGAGAAATATATTCCCACTAAAGCTCGTCCTTGTCAAATGAATTCTGAATTATTAGAATTATGTAAAAAAGAAATAACTTCTCTTTTACAGAAAGGTTTAATAAAACCTTCAAAATCACCTTGGTCGTGCACTGCTTTCTATGTTAATAATCATGCCGAAAAGGAAAGGGGAGCACCAAGGTTAGTTATTAATTATAAACCTCTAAATAAGGTTCTAAAATGTATTAGGTATCCTATTCCAAATAAGAAGGATCTTTTAGATCGATTATTTAACGCAATTATATTCTCAAAATTTGATTTAAAATCAGGATTTTGGCAAATACAAGTTGCTGAAAAAGACAGATATAAGACTGCTTTTACAGTCCCAATTGGACAATATGAGGGGAACGTTATGCCTTTTTTTGGATTAAAAAACGCTCCCTCTGAATTTCAAAATATTATGAACGATATTTTTATTCCTTATAGTAATTTTATTATCGTTTATATCGATGATATACTTATCTTTTCTAAAGACATTGAAACTCATTTTAAACATCTTGATATTTTCAAGAAAATTGTTATTCAAAATGGATTAGTCATATCCAGCCCAAAAATGGTATTATTTCAAACCAAAGTTCGTTTCTTGGGTCATACTATTGAAAAGGGTAATGTTAACCCTATTAATAGAAGTATTGAGTTTGCGTCAAAATTTCCTGATCAAATTCTTGATAAAACTCAACTTCAAAGATTTTTAGGGAGTCTTAATTATATTTCTCCTTATTATAAAAATCTTGCAATTGATACATCTATTTTATATGATAGATTAAAAAAGATTCCTTGTCAGTGGACAAATAGTCACACTGAAGCGATTAGAAAAATTAAGAATAAGGTTACGCATTTGCCATGTCTTATGATTGCTAATCCTAATTGGCAAAAAATTATAGAGACTGATGCCTCTGATTTAGGTTTTGGAGGAATCTTAAAACAAGTTTCTCCAGAAGATAAAAAAGAATATTTAGTTAGATTCCATTCTGGGAAATGGAACAATGCTCAAAAGAATTATGCTACTATAGCTAGAGAAGTTCTCGCTATAGTTAAATGCGTCCTTAAATTTCAGGATGATTTATATAATCAAAGGTTTTTAATAAAAACTGATTGTCAAGCTGCAAAATTTATGTTTCTGAAAGACTTTAAACATGATGTCTCTAAACAAATGTTTGCGAGATGGCAGGCTCATTTAGCCCCATTCGATTTTGAAATAATTTATAAAAAATGGAGTGATTCGATTATCTAACTCGTGAATATCTTTCATGAATTTTGCAGATATGTCCCACTATGGGAGAAATTTCCCCTCTAATAGAGGTGGAAGAGGTGGAAAAATATTGTTGCTCAAATGGGCAATAAAAAACTCGTTAAAGAGAATCTTTCAGCTTCCTCAAGTAATACCTTGAGTAGCGAAGATTACAAAGAATTCCTTGAATTCAAGAAACAGAAAGCTAAGTCTTCTAATGAAGGCACTTCTTACGCAAAGGTTATTGCGGAAGAAGAGGACGATGTTGACTATGAGAAAATTTCTCATACTGATGTAATTATATTACTTGAATTTAAAGATCTAAAATGGTCTGATGAACCTTGGACTATAATGTCAAGGTATTTAGAAAGAGCATCATATGCTGCCACGTTTTATAAAAATCGTGATAATTATGAAAATATTCTTAAATCCACTGGTACGTGTGATTTTGATCATTTCAATGCAGGAAATTCCCAAACAGCTTTGAAAAGGGGTTATACCTTTAGTAAAATTATTTTCAAGCAAATTATTTCGCCTGAAAAATTGGCTATTCACCCTTTAAAGGATAGAGAATATCTCCATCCCGAGTTAAAAACTATAGTCAAATTCAATTATTATGACTATATCGATGCTTTTTATAAAGTGTTTTTATACCAGAATGAGAATAGAAAACATTCTTGGTGGATTAAGATCTGTTCGGATGTTTATAAGTCCGAGATTCCTAATTGGTTTTATCAATGGTGGCTTTCTTATGGAGCCTCAATTGAAATTCTTAAAGAACCCTTTTTTGGACTATATCAAGAATGGGTTAAAATTTCTCCGAATTTAATTGAAGCAGAGCATAAACATGAATGTATTGAAGGAATGGCTTCTTTACATTTTTATACTGAATTCAGTATTTCCATGGATTTGGAGATGGGCTCCAGAAGTGGGTTATACCCAACAAAAAATTCCATGTCTTAAACGAAATTTTTATATAAAATTTTGGAAAAAGATGATAAGAAAAACTGCTACTGGTGAATATGAAAGCCAGCAGACGATTGATAAAATCGAAGAAAAAATTTTTCAGTATAAAGAGATGATTAATAATCATCAACAAAGGGAACCCCCAAGTCCTTTTGAAATAATTTCAAGAAGGATGAATATTCAAAAGGGAAAAATGAAGTCTGAAGAAATTGTTCAGGCTTATTTTGACCTAATGAAAAAGGATATCCACAAAAATCTTGGCATTGAAGCCTCGGTGGATTTCTCAATGGAAACTTCGTCAAAGATGAAGACTTTTGTCTTGGTGGAGAAGGACAAGATCCGGAAGATCCGGATAATATTTTGGTGGATGATGCCATTGATCTACTCAAGGACACGATCACCAAGAAAATTCAAGAAAAGGATAAGAAGAAATGATGCCCTACTTTGTCCATTTCCTAAAGTAAGGATCATTACGAAGACTTTTATGACAAAGTTGATAACTTTAATAAAGAAAAAGCAACGGTCTACATTTAAAGATGGTGGACAGCTCATAAAGCAAGAGTCAAAGAAAATTCTTTGGCGAATTATTGATGTTTACTATGCTTTTTTCCTTCTTGTCTATAAAATGGCCTTAAGCCATTTACCTTGTACGCATCTGATTATGCACTCTCTCTCTCTCTTGTAATTCCCTCTCTCCCTGTAAAATATTAATATTAAAAGAAATAAAAGATTGAAGTTTGCTGTACGACTCCTCTCTTTCTCAAGTAAGTTTTTAAATTTTGTTCTTTTTTATATTTATCTTTTATCTAGTTTAGCCTTAATGGAAGGCTAATTTCCACGTTAAACTACACCAAGATGCCTTAATACTTAATCGTGGTTTTATACTATTTTATATATATATATATATATATTAATATGATGTATTAAAATTAACTTAAAAACCGATTGAAGGAATTAAATTTTGAATAAAGGTTGTAATAAAATTTGATTTTGATTAATTCTATGTCGGCTCTTGGCAAGCCCGTGTTGCCGAAGACAGGCGTTTGAGGGCGATGGCTGTTACCGATTAAATTAATTGAATGAAAAATTTTATTATGTAAAACTCCTTGTATTCGATGATTTAATTCTAAAGATCACAAAAATAATTTTTAATTTTGTTTTGGATTAATGGTATATAGGCTGGAATACCTTGGATCCGAACGGGATCAAACTGTTTACAGCTTGATAACTGGACCAATAGGTTTAACTACGCCACGTACCATTTTTCATTTTTGATGATTGGTATATCGGTTGAACTGCCTTTCGAACGAGAGTTCGGTCATGGTATGAAAGTGTGACTACCTTTAGGTCCAAATTGAATTGAACTGTTTATCAATTTGATTGCTGGATTTATAGGTTTTGTTTGACTAAGTACCATTATCAAGGTTTGTTTGGTGGTCTTTGCCACGTACCATCATCACCCTTTGTAAATTTCTCTTTTTTTTTTGGAAAAGATATATATTTGATATATATTAAACATTTAAATACTCATGTTAGATGGAAATGATTTGATTGAATGAGATCGGCATCCATAGTTATGCAATGGTACATATAAGGAATATTGCCCATTATTTGAATGTGATCTTGATCAATGAATATATAATTGATATATTCATGGCAATATAATGGCATAAGTATCACGTTACCATTTATTATGGTAAATTTTTTTGGTAACCATTTATTATGGTAAATTGCTCCAATAGTATTATGATACTTTATTAATATAAAAGATCTAGAGGATTTTGCCCAATGAAAAGGAAGTATGCATAAAAGGGCAGCCGAGACCTTAAATCGTTGTACCTTTTCTTTGAGATCGATGAGCTTTTGAGTATTATACGCAAAGAAGGAAAAAGGTGTTTTCGGTTCTTGGCGTATCAGTGAACATCGTCCGAGTATTTTCTAGCCGGAGAAAGGACGATTCTTTGATCGAGTTCTTGGTGGATATCGGTAGAGGTACCATACTTTTGGTATTATCAAACATCGCTCATCTCGAAGAAAGAACAGGTATATCCCTATAAACTAGTTAGGCTTTAATTCGCATGCATTCTGTCGGAATCGGTTGATATGCTGATATAAAATTTTTAATTTTCCGCTGCGTTTAATACGTGATTATGTGCACCGATTCCTTACAGTGGTATCAAAGCCTTCTTGCGTTGCTTAACTGTTATGGAATATGAATATTTTGATTCATTATTTTATTCACATGATTAATCTCATTGCATGTTCAGGGCGTTTTATATATGTATAGATGCAATCATATGGCACATACTGTATAATATCATGTGATGGTTGATGCTTATTTGCTTAGAGTATTCAGACATACAATATATTGTTAGGTGTCATGATGATGTTTTTGATTGAGAATATGTATTCATATTCATGATTCAACGTGTTCTGTCATGACATGACGATTTAATATTCTGATAAAATTTTCTGGAGTAATTTGCCTTTTTTCATGAGTTTTCATGATGATGATTAAACTGTTTGGAAAT
This sequence comes from Craterostigma plantagineum, assembly GCA_027422505.1. Lineage (NCBI taxonomy): Eukaryota > Viridiplantae > Streptophyta > Magnoliopsida > Lamiales > Linderniaceae > Craterostigma > Craterostigma plantagineum. The sequence continues at coordinate 9,945,158 of JAPQWV010000025.1, forward strand.
AACTTAGCAAATATCTCGTGGAATTCAGCCCCAGTTAATATGATTGGCCAAGCATTGAGATATGATTGTCTCAAATATGTTATGCAAAATTATTAGATAATTTGCATAACTAATGGGTTACATTATTATTTGAATAATATCACATCATATTTTAAATTAGGAAATGATTTAAATATTTGTTAATATGATTGACGATTTTGAGTCCCCTTTAAAATTAAGTCTGCTCCCTTGCTATTCTATCCGCGCCGAATTTTGAAAGAATATTGGTGGGACCTACTCAGTAGGCACCGTATTTAATCTTTAAGAGTCGCGGGGTATGTCCGACATGCCGTATCAAATAGAATGAGTTTGCTTATCAAGAGACCAAAACCGTTTTGGGTCTTGGGGAGAAGTTTTGTTGATATACGATGTTGTTGGCCCTTTTTATTACCAAACAAGGATCAAAAGAAAGGTTTGAATGTGTAAAACGTGAAGAACACCTTGAGTGCGTGTTTGTGTGTGTTTTTCTAAGGGAAAGTACAAGGTGGCTTACCTTTCTAATTCTTTTGATGAAACCCTAATTAGGGTAATTTGGGCTTTATATACCACAATTGTTTGGTATATTAAAGCCCAATACAAAACTATGACTTAATATCATAAGTCACCCCAAACTACTACAATCCTCTAAATAGACATATTAACCCAAGATTACATAAATTAAAGGATGCTACAAAATATTCCTAACAATCTCCCCCTTAGCATCCTTTTTGCTTTGATGTCCTTTGTGTCTTCTTCTTCTTGGGTTTCTCCACAGCATCAATCGATTTCCTGAGTCCGAGTCTGAACTCGTAAGATCGTATCGTTCTTCGTAAGGATAATCGATCGGAGATGATGTTGATCAGCTTCTCGTACTTTTCCTGGACTTCTGCTTCTTCGTACCTTAGCTCCTCCAAAATTCTTTCGAGTTTCACCCGAATAATCAGCAGCGTCCCATCGCTGAATTTAGCAATCTCGGATGTTTTCATCAGCCTCTTTTCTCCCTTATAATTGATGTAGACCACCGATGGATCGTTGTCATCATTGATTATGTGGCCTTCACCGAGACTTGAGTCGGGGACTTCGAAGGATGGCTTCGTGAGATTCACCCTTTTCATGTTGCTTTCCACCGCCATTTGAAGATCGTGAGTCGAATTGAACTTGATTTGGCGCATCATGAATCACTTAAGAGCAACGTAGCCCACTTTCAAGTCTGGATTCTGGAGTGTTCCAAGAAATCTGAAGCTTATAAGTATCCGATCAACATCTTCACCTCTGATGTAGGAGAGATCGCCTTCGGTCAGTTCCTCGACCGTTCCATCTTCTCGCTGCACCTTATAGATAGGATATTCATAATAGTCCACGCGACCTCGTCGAACTCCCAAGATTTTGTTGATTCTGGCCTTTTCCTTCTCTTCTCTTCTAAGAACGTTAACATCTGTATCTTTTGCTCTCCACACAAGCCCTCTACGAAGAGAGAGCAGATATCATACAGCAGTTGATCTCGGGAGATGAGTTAGGCCTCTTAGATTCAGCTCGTCTAGCTCCTTGATCCTATCCTCCTTCCTCCATATTCTTCTTCGTATCTCTTCTAGATATGGAGCTATCACTTTGACATTTTCCCACGGTGGCTTCTGTTCTTCTCCTATCTTCGACTTCGAGGGGGGGCACTCCTTATCGACGACAGCGTGTTTGAGAAGCTCTGGAAGTTCTGGAATGTCTGCTTCGTAGTCTTCACCTTCCTCGAGCTCATCATCGTCGATAAGTGCCAGGTTAACATTTGCCTTCATCAAGAAATATCTGGCGTTGTCCAGTAAGCCCTTGGCCAAGTCTGGATGCATCGGCTTTGTTAACCAATCGTCGTTGAAGATGTACTTTTCTACCGCTGTGTGTGGGTTGTAAAGTGCTTCGAGAGATAGAGTAGGTGAGGATTGAGGATCAGAGGAGGTTCTTGGGTTTGTAAGGTTAGGCGGTGATGGACTCACGGCTGTTGAGGAGGTCGTTTGGGTTGTATTGGTAATAGTTCGGGTAGATTTTCTGGTTTGGGTGGGTGTAGGTGGTTTTGTTCTGGTGGGTGTTCGGGTGGTTCTAGGTTGCGGCTGTGGCTGCGGTGGAGGCCCTGTCTCTTGTGTCTTCTCCCCCTCGGGACGATCCCCACCGTCAGGGTCGTCACGTGATTGTCTTGATGACTTGGCCTCGCCGGGGTTAGGCGGGTTGAAAGGAAGCTCCAGACGTCTGAGGACCTCCGCTTCATAGGCAGTGAGCTTCGGTGCAGTGCGGAGTCTGACCAGTAGAACGTCGATCAGTTCCGGGATCGGTACGTTCCACGGTCCTTCCTCAGAGTCAGGAGTTGGGTCGTGTTGCGTGGGTACTTCTTCGTGGACGGGGGCTTTGCCTTTATTCTGAGAGGATGTCCCAATGACGTTGTAGACCTGGGTCATAATAGTATCCTCGAGATTTTTCGCCAATGCTGCGAGTCGATTCTCTAGCCTCGCCTCCGTCACGAACGGGGAAAGTAACCTGACGGAGTCACTAAGACGTTCCGTCGTCACAACATCAGTAGAGGGTACTGATGTGCCGCCCGTTTGCACAGGACTTGAAGAACCGATGCCACGGAGGCTCATCGTTGACATCAAAGCTGAGACTGACTCAGATTGATGGCCCAAGGTCGTAGCTGCAGTGATGTTGACTACGTTGGGTCTTCCACTCTGTTCCGTACTAGACTCTAGTACGGAGACATCGTAGAGCGTTCGGTCTAGATCACTAAGATCTAGAGGTGCAGAATCTAATGGTAGTGTCCTTGAAAGTGGAAAAATTATGGATGGTGAGGGCACTAGACTCGTTGTGATCAAAGAATTGCAGTCAGAGGCGGAGGACTGCTTGTTACATCAACCACCTCCGAGCGAGGTGGTGATGAATGACGTGGCACCTCGTGAGTATGTGAAACAATCATCTGTTGGGAGATGATTGAGTGGCTGGGAAGGGCAGTTTGCGCGATTGGACCCGATGTCGCGACTTCTACTCAGGGGAAGACAAAGTCATCCCCTGTACATATGGGTTCGGCCCGGCTTGTTTGTGGACTAGTTGGCTGAGGAATACGGTCGTGTTTCTGCTTTGTACGCCGTTCCTGTTGTCCTCCTCTGTCATCCCCTTTGGATTTTCGCTTTTGTTTTGGCTGTGGGGATGAAGAGCTTCCTAGACCTACATTTGGTGGTGGGGGTTGGCTTATCCCTGGGTTAGGTTCAACTGGGATGTGTTGAACCATGGGGACGTCGTCGAGGTTGTTGGCTCGCATGTATTTGCGTAGCTCCAGCTCATGCGGATCGAGGAGGCGAAGTAAGTAGTCTGGAATGATCATGGCCTCCTGATCGATTTTGCTCTTCGTCGATTGGATTTTGGTGAGCTTCGGAGATTGATAACCCTCGTCTCTCGGTCGGCGTTCGATTTTGGGATGAAGATCCACGAAATGTTGGACGATGACGGGTAGCCACCGTACGTAAGGAAGCACCGGCTTCATTGATCCAAGACCTCGCCTTCGTAGTTGATCGAGGATGTCTGACCAGATGAGTTGGGCGAAATCATAATTTCTGTTGAAGACGATCCCATGGAAGATAAGCATGATGTTCCGGTTGCACTTGTCGGACCCGGAGTGCTTTGGTGAGAGGCACTTGTTGACAATGAGAAATAAAGTCCTCCAAGGTGCAGGAATGTCTTTGGCAGTGAAGTCAGGTAAGTGTATGGTGTTTTGGGCGTTAGGTTTGTGGCCCATGAATAGGAAGTCCCTGATTAGGTCGTCATTTGATGGATGGGGATCATATATTAGTGAGTGTGGTATGTTTAGAATGGAACGGAGAGTGGTTGGGGTTAAAACAACTATGGTGTTGTCGATGACTGCGGAAAGAGTAGTTATTTTTGGGTTATTTGTTGGTTTCTGAAGGGTAGACCAAAATTGTTGCACATATACTTCAGGGACTACCTCGGTGATGTTTAGGGCGATTTTTAGAGGGTGGTTTGCGAGGATTTTAATAATGATAGGATCTGGGCACGAGGTATTATCAAAGTCAAGTTGATGGTTGTTGGGTGGCCTCTGTGCCCAGTCCTTGGAGGCTAAAATCTTATCAATTTGTCGCACCATTTTGGTATATCTACAAGATAAGAGCAAAGAATTAGTGGAAATCGACCATTTTGACTTAGAGAGTAGTGCAAAATTATTCAATACGTTGTTAAGCATGTTAGGACTTAGAGAAATTTGGCAAAAATTATGACTAAGTTTTGTTGAAGAAGCAAAGTGAAATTGAAGTAAGCAGTCGGCGAAAGTGCCAATTTCAATTCAATTTCAATTGGTTTTGAGCCTTCAGTTTCGGCCGAAAGAGTTAAATCAAAACAATTAAAATTATGTTGAAAATTGAAATGCCCTGTTTCGATCGAAACTAGTAAAACCCTAGAATCCGTCGATTTGAAAACACAGAATAAGTAAGATTTTCAGTAACAATCGATCGACTGTGATGTGAAATTGAAACTAGAGTTTAGTTTCGAGCGAATCTAGGCGAGATGAAAACACGTTTTAACAGTGATTCGCTCGAACTCACGCAACCCTAATCTGCGTAACCTGCAAGAATGACAAAATTATCAGTTAAATGCTGTAGATTAAGCGTTTTTCCTTACCAATGAGGGATTTGGAGTTGCAAAAATCGGTAAAACAAAGTGAGACTGTGATGAGTTTGTGTGCGATTTCAGAGAGGGTTTAAGAGTGAATTTGAAAATCGATGAAGAAGAACAGTGTTTCGGGCGAAACTCTATTTAAATAAGCAGAGTCTCAGTTTCGTCGAGAATACTTTCAAAGAGTCAATTTTGATTTTCGATCGATTAAATTGAGTTTCGGGCGAAAGTCAGTTTCGCCGAGAGAAATTTCAAAGGATTTAATAATCAATTTCAATCGAAATGTGTTTCGAGCGAAAGTCAGTTTCGCCGATAAAATTATAAAAGTATTTAATCAAACTGAAATTTCAATCGAAACGTGTTTCGAGCGAAAGTCAGTTTCGCCGAGAAAATAATAAATCAAGAGTTAAAGTTCAGTTTCGATCGAAACTTGTTTAGTGCGATTGGCAAATCAATTTGAAAGGGTTTCGAGCGATATGTAGTTTCGCCGAGAAATATTTGTGATATTTGAAATATTTGAATAATTTAATTTCGATAGAAATTTAAGGAGTTTCACCATACTATATAATTTAAATTTGATGAGAAATCATAAAAACTCCTTGTGTGAACGGTTTTGTGCATAATTTTGAGAGACTCCCCCTTGATTTGTGTGAACCGTTCAATGACTCCCCCTAAATTAGTGCATAATAATGAAAGACTCCCCCTAGATCCATGCATAAATTTTTTATTAGTCTCCCCCTAGATATAATAGTAGGATTTTTAACATTCATAACATATAGAGAAAAGTTAAATGATCTATTTACACAATATCAGGTTCATGTAGGGACAATCGATCATGTCTTATGGTTCAACATGCCTAACCTAGATACCAAGAATTGGAATCGCTTTTCATCCAATGCCTTAGTAAATAAGTCAGCAAGTTGAAGATCTGTGTGAACAAAATGCATTTCGATTGTACCTTGTTCCACATGTTCCTTGATAAAGTGATATCTAATGTCTATATGTTTAGGGTCATCCCTGTGACATTTCCCTAAGCCTGCCCACATGGGCCCAGACATGTGCGATTGACCTGGTCGACCTGTTTAGCAGGTAGTGGGTCGGCCCCGGGGTTTACCATCGGCTTTACCCGGTTACCAAAAAAAAAAAAAAAATGTCTATATGTTTTGTGCGTGAATGATGTACTGGATTACTAGTTATAGCTATAGCACTTTTAGAGTCACTAAAAATTGGGATATGATTTAACGTTATGCCAAAATCTCGCAGCTGGGTTCTCATCCACAAAATTTGTGAGCAGCAACTCGCAGCAGCGACATATTCTGCCTCTGCTGTCGATGTTGAGATACAATTTTGTTTTCGAGACGACCAACTTACGAGTTTACCCCCGAGAAATTGAGAGGCTCCAGAAGTGCTCTTTCTGTCCAGCTTGCATCCTGCGTAATCAGCATCTGTGTATCCTACGAGTTCAAAGCTTGATTCCATCGGGTACCATAGACCTAGATTCGGAGTTCCCTTGAGATATTTGAAAATTCGCTTGACGGCGAGCATGTGAGATTCCTTTGGATCAGCTTGAAAGCGTGCACAGAGACACGTGGCGAACATGATATCAGGTCTACTTGATGTAAGATAGAGCAAGGATCCTATCATGCCTCGATAAGTTGTCTGGTTAACAGATTTTCCTGAGGAATCTGCGTCAAGTTTGCATGAGGTAGACATGGGAGTCATGGCAGTATTTGAGTTGTCCAAGTTGTACTTCTTGAGTATGTCGTGAATGTACTTGGATTGACTGATGAAGATTCCATCGTGAAGCTGTTTAACCTGAAGTCCTAAGAAGAAACTTAGTTCGCCCATCATGCTCATTTCGAATTTCTGCTTCATTAGATCCCCAAAGTTCCTGCACATTCGTGAGTCTGTTGACCCGAATATGATGTCGTCAACATAGATCTGCACTAGCATAATGTCTGAGCCGTCCTTCTTGATAAAAGAGTCGTATCAATCTTCCCTTTTGTGAAACCAGATGAGATGAGAAAATCCGAGAGGACCTCGTACCAGGCTCTGGGAGCTTGTTTAAGTCCATAGAGAGCTTTATCGAGTTTGTAGACATGGTCTGGGAGTTGTTCGTTTACAAAACCTTCAGGCTGGGATACAAAAACTTCTTCTTTTAGTATTCCGTTGAGGAATGCAGTTTTGACATCCATCTGGTAGACTGTGAAGTTCTTGTGTGCAGCGAAAGCTAAGAATATCCTGATGGCTTCTATTCTTGCGACTGGGGCATATGTCTCATCATAGTCGATTCCTTCTTGTTGATTGTAACCTTTTGCCACCAGCCTTGCTTTATTCCGAATAACAACTCCTTGCTCGTCCTTTTTGTTCTTAAACACCCATTTAGTCCCTATAATGGTTTTCCCAGCTGGTCTAGGTACTAGATTCCAAACTTGCAACCTTTCAAACTGATTGATTTCCTCCTGCATTGCAATTATCCAGTCTGGATCGGCGAGTGCTTCAGCTACTTTACTGGGTTCCTTTTGACTGAGAAAGCAGGAGTAGAGGCTTTCGTTTATCGTTGATGCCCGAGTGGTTACTCCAATGGAGGGATCTCCAATTATTTGTGAGTTTGGGTGGGCTCGAGTCCACTTTCTGGTACTAGGTTGTGATGATCCAGCTGTGTTTGTATCTTGTATTGTTTCTCCACCTTGATCAGCCTGATGTTCTATTTCTTCTCCAGGTTGTGGCATTACTGACTCTCCTGAAGAAATTTCTAGTGTTGTATCATAGGGCTGAGGAGTTTCAGCGCCTGAGCTGGATATGATCTCTGTATCTGTTGGGGGTTCACTATCGTCATCAAGGTGAAGATTTTCCATTGTAGGAGGGGTATTGTCATTGCTAGTCTCCGCATGATCAATATTTTCTGGTGCCGCAGAAGTTGTTGGAGCAGTGGGTGGTAGCGGCTTTGGGAAGAGATCTTCAAATAAGAGATCGAGTTCCATGTCACTTAACGCATTTGTTTTTGAAGTTCCGCCCGCAGAAGAAGTGCTAGGTTGATCCTTTGTCAATTCTCGTAGAAGTCCTGGTTCTGGACTGATTTGTGCAGAAACGACTCGGTCTACTTCATCAAACGTTACGTTAATGCTCTCCATAACAGATCTTTTCTCCTTGAGATATATGCGATAGGCTTTTTTTTTTTGGAAATGGTCACTAAAATAAAAGAAAACAGGAGTTACAGAGTAGTGTGCATGAAACTCATGACGCACCAACGGAGATGAACAACCGACCAAACAGCAACAATGGCCTGCAACCCAGACAACCTACCAGGTCCCCACAAGACCCAAGCCAAAAACAACAAAAACAACAAAAACCAAACGAAACTGCCCAACGTAGGTGTCTACAACCGCTTCCATCAACAGGTTCCTGGGACCAGGTGTGGTACCAGCAGGGAAGGCAGGCCAAGTGCCGCAGACAGCGCCAAGGGCACTAACCGAAGGCAAATCACGAATGAGAAGCCACGGGCGGGAATGGGGACATCCGCAACACTGGTCAGCGAGGCGTAGAGACGCCAACTCCTGTTTTCCAGGCAGAGGAGGTGGAGGGAACAACGTCACGCGGAGCTGGATCACACGCCTCGACAGCAGATCACATCCACACCCAATCCCACAACCCAGCAAGGGCGGCCACCACCAGTGTCCAACAGCATTGTCCAACAGAACCCCTCTACAAGGGGATGCGCCAAACACGTCGGAGGGCAGCAACCTGCAAACGGTATTTAGTCGGTAAGGTGGATAATCGTAAGCAAATGATAGTTTCAATTTCAGCCACAATTTGATCAGGTGTGCGAGAGCGCCCTTCACGCCATCTCCTATTTCGCTCCATCCATATGTGGTAAATCAACGAGGCAATGGCATGACGTGGGCCCATCCAAGTAAGGTGCTGGCCTCTCCAACGATATGCAGCCCAACAAATGCCGTCAAACCAGTTCCTCCTAGGCCAATCGAACCGCAACCTGTTACGCACCAAACGAAGACATCGTCTAGTAAAAGTACATTCAAAAAATAAATGTGTAATTGTTTCCTCCGTTTGGTTGTCACATAAGAGACACAGTGGCGTTCCAGCCGCAGCAGCCACCCATGGTTTATCACGAGTAGCCAGTCTGTCTCTAATAGCCAGCCACAAGATGAATTGATGCTTAGGGATTGACAGGGGACCTCCAAATAGCGTACTCCAATGGACGTTTGGCCACCGCACCCTCAGTTTATCCCTAGCAGATTTAGTTGTGAATTGACCATTGGCCGTAGCTGTCCAACGTACCCCATCCGCCTCGGCCGGTTTGACACTCGGTAGTAACGGGGAAAACTCAATATATTCAACAGTGGTTTGACCGGGCCAATTCCAGCCATCAGCATTAATGACAGCACTAAGTTTCGAATCAATAGGTAGCCCCATGACCATGGGCCCACGAGGAAATCTGTCCACCAACGGTTCTGTGAGTAACCAAGGGTCAGTCCACAGATAAGTATTAGCCCCATTCCCAATATGGAACTCAAGAAGCGGACGGATCTGGTCACGAAGCTTCAGTATTTTCCTCCAACTCCACGATGTCCGAGAATTTGGGATTATGGACCACAAAGACGTCCTAGTTAACCTCGTGCATCGGATCCAGCTGGCCCAGATAGAAGTGTCCCCCTCGTTTAGCAAGCTCCAAAGAAGACGCATCATTAAAGCTTTATTGTCAGCCTCTATCGATCTGATCCCAAGTCCTCCTTCCTCAGTAGGTAAGCATACGTCCGCCCAGGCCACCTTAGCGCTAGAGCCCCTCCAAAGAAACCCCCTCAAGCGTGATTCAATGGCACGGATGACACCTTTAGGAAGCATAAAAACACCCGCCCAATAAGTATGAAGCCCAAGGAGAACAGATTTTATCAGCTGAACTCTACCCGCGTAGGATAGAGTTTGGTGAGTCCAAGAGCCCAAGCGCCTATCAATAGCGGTGAGGAGTGGTTCGCAGTCAGCAATGGTCAAGCGCGAAGTGATCAAGGGAACACCCAGGTAGCGTACCGGTAGAGATCCCGCCGAGAACCCCATGATAGTCTGGATCGCTCCCGAAAGTCTTTCACTTCTTTTGGCAAGGTACATGTCACTCTTGTTGGGGTTGGCCTTTAGTCCAGAAACAGCCGCAAAGGTATCAAGGCTTTCCTTGAAAACCCGGACAGATCCAGCATCCGCATGAGAAAATAGAAGAAGATCATCCGCGAAAGAGAGCATGAACAATTTGGTAGCATCACATCGCCAATGGTATTGAAAACAGCCACTATGGCGTATCCGTTCCTCAATAATACCATGCAAAACTTCCATGACCAAAGTAAAAAGGTAAGGTGAGATTGGGTCACCTTGGCGCAATCCTCGACGACCTTTGAAGAAGCCTACTGGTCGTCCATTAAAGTTGATAGAGAATGAGGTTGTCGTCAGGCAGGCTTGAATCCATCCTATGAAGGTAGGGTGAAAGTGAAGCGCCCCGAGAGTCATCAATAGAAAATCCCATTCTACCATATCATAGGCTTTAGCGAGGTCGACTTTAAAGGCCACGTTCCACACCTAGATGAGCGCGCGTTGACTTTCGTTGACTTTCTCTCTAACACCGTCAGTGTGTGCGATTTTCACACAGTAGGCGGGATTTTCAATTTTTGATCGTTCTTTGTGCGTTTTTGACGTCCGATCGCCGTCGTCTCCGGCTCTTATTGGCCGGCCGGCGATCCTGGTATCCTCCCTCACCAATCTGGTCGAGGTGGGACTGATTGGAGCGAGGTTTTAGCGTTTTGTGGCGACTAGGGTTCCTTGGCGAGATGCAATCGCCGGGGATTTCACCCGATCCACCTGATCGGGCCATGGCGACGATCGCTGATCCGGTGGTGATGGAGCGTGATCAGCTACCACCGACGGCGCAAGGGGCTGACCCGGCTCTCCCGGATTTGGATGCCTTGACCGCGGCATACCCGGATTTTGCAGCGTGCTTCGATGGGGTTCGTTTCCGGGCACTGCAGAACAAGATTGCCGGCGCTGATGGGACGCAGATTGAGACTGGGTTTTCCGGCGATGGAGGACAGCCCAATCGGGCTGTTTCTACGCCCATGGGTGACGGTGGACCTGCTAGGGTTGATCAGGTGATTTCGCGCGAATCTGACGGGGCGGATGACAGCGCTGATCGCGGGATGGTGACGGCTAGGGTTAATTCGGGCATGCCTCAGACGGCGGGCCACGCTGGGAATGGGCCTAGGGTCTCGAATGGATCGCCACCTGCGCGTATGGGCTGTGCTAATGCTGCAGTTCCGCTGCAGGTTCCGCTACAGGGAATTCTGCGAAACCCTAAGCGTCGACCACAGTGGTGGCGGCCTGGAACTCCACCGCCAACTCGTCTGACGGCTCGGCGGTTCGTGGATATCGGAGCCATGATGGTTGATGAACCCGTTGATGAGGAAATCGTGGTTGATGATAGGACGGAGGCTGCTCGGACGGGGTTGGTTACGACCCAACCAGCTAGGGTCTTCGGGTCTGAGCGGGTGATTGTATCGGCCGATTTGCCCCCTTCGTCGTCATCTGCTGTTGCGCCGGGGAGGACGGAATTAATCGGTGACGTGGGTTTACCGATGCGGCATATGAGGGGTGATGGACGCTCACCGGGAACATCGACGACCATGCAGCAGATGAGGGCGCCCGGGGTTGAGGCTGTGGTTTTTGGGGCTGGCAACGTGGATGCACCCGCGGTGGCTGCCATGACGGGGAAGTCACTTGGGAAGGGAGGTACTAACCCGTTTCATGGATCCGTCTTTACACGAATGGGGCCGAGCACGATGACGGCGGCAGGGCATGCAGAGCCGGATTCCTTTGTGGCGGCTGTCCAACGAGCTGCCCCTTCACGACCATATGTGCCATCCAAGACTATGGCATTATCATACACACCGCCGACTGTAGTGAATGGGGTGGCTAGAGTGCGAGCAACGGCGGAGATGGCACGTCGAGGGTGCGATCGATGGCAACATACGCTTGTGGGCTACTTTCTAGGGCGTAAACCGTACTTTCCTTTTGTGGAACGCCATTTTCGATCAGTTTGGAAGGGCCTTGCTGAAATACGGACAACTATTAATGGGTTCTTTATGTTTCGGTTTGAATCCAATGAGGCTAAAATGGGTGTGTTAGAGGGGGGCCCTTGGCTCATGCAAGGGCAACCCTTATTCTTGGAACCGTGGCGGCCTCGCATGTCATTTGCACGACGCGAGTTGGTGGAGGTGCCATTGTGGGTGAGACTACGGAATGTACCGTGCGAGTTGTGGACGCAGGAAGGCCTTGGGTTGGTTGCGAGTGCTGTTGGGCGTCCATTGTTTGCGGATAGTATCACGGCGACTGGGGAACGATTGGACTATGCACGTATCTGTGTCATGAAACCGCTCTCTGAGCCGTTTAGAGAGACTTGTGAGGTGTTGATCCAGGGGGATGGTGAGGAGGATGATGCTATTGTGCCGATCCAGGTGGAGTATGACTGGAAACCATCTCCGTGCTCGCACTGTAACTCATGGGCGCATGGGGCAGCACACTGTCCACAACAAACTGCCAAGCCGGCCGGGGCAGCGCTTGCGACGAGTGACGAGCCGGGGCGTGTTGCGGCAGCGCCTCATGGGAAACCTCGCGGGACCACTGGTGAAGAACATCAGCTGGGCCGGAATCGTAGACCGGCCCGACAGAGAGCAGGTCCAAGGCGTCCTAGTCGGATGGATGTGCCTCGCAGAGCATCCCCACCTCCGCAAAATGCATGGCAACTTGTGGGGGTCAAGGGCAAGGCGATCTTGGGTACGTCGAAGGAGGGACGAAGTGATAGATCATCTGCCATGGTTGGGCAGGGGGAGGGTGCCATGACACGGCCCCCGGATGCCGATGTGCCCTCGACTTCGGGCGATCGGAATCGATTTGAATTGCTTCGCTCAGTACCTGAAGTGACTGACTTGACTATCTATACGGGCCCTAAAGCAGATGCAGCCCGCCCAGGGGTGCCTTTATGTTAGGTGTCGGATCCTGGAATGTGCGTGGTCTTAATAAGCAAGACCACAGGAGGGCGGTGGGGGAATTGATTTCGCGTGAAGGGCTATGTATGATTGGGCTAATAGAGACGCGAGTGTCGGCGTCTAATGCTGATTTTATATCGACAGGCATTAGGACTCGTTGGAGTTGGTTCTTTGAGTATGATGACGGCCCAGCGTCGCGCATCTGGGTAGGTTGGGACCCATCGGTCCTGAAGGTGGGGGTTCTTGGTTTCTCGACTCAAGCTATCCACTGCAGGGTTGATTCGTTGGTGACCAAGGAGACATTCTTTATTTCCTTCGCATATGGGCATTCAAGGAGGGAGGAGAGATTGTCCTTATGGGAGGATTTGACTGCTATGTCCGCTGAGCGGGTGGCGGATGCCTGGATAGTCATGGGGGACTTCAACGCTATCTTACATCCGGATGAGGGAAGAGGGGGATCGCCCTCTATTCAAGATATGGCGGACTTTCGAGCATGCTTAGTGAGTGCGGATCTTTTGACGTTACCGACGATGGGCCAGGTCTTCACATGGTATAATCAACAACGTGCTGAGGCTGGGATCTGGAGGCGCTTGGATCGGATTTTGGGCAACCCGCAGTGGTTTGCCAGATTTACGGATGCATTCTGTCGTTGTGGCTTACCTGCGACTTCAGATCACTCGCCGATCCTCTTAGGTGCCACTGTAGCACGGCAGCATAAGGTGACGTTTCGATTCGACAACTTCTTGGCGAAGGATCCGAGATTCTTCGATTTGGTTCAGAAGGCCTGGAGTGTGCCTATTACGGGCTACCCCATGTTCGTGTTGGTGAGACGGCTGAAGATGTTGAAGTCTTCCCTCCTAGAGCTGCGACGGTCGAAAGGGGATTTAACGGCAAATGTCACGGAGGCCAAGTTTTTTCTCGATATTGCACAGGACTATGCTACACGGTATCCAAATGAAGAGGGTTTTTTTGACCTGGAACGGATATGCCGGATGTTATATGCGAAAGCGGTGATGGCGGAGCAGTCGGCATTATCACAGCGGGCTAAGCTTGCGTGGCTCAAGGATGGCGATCAATGCACGTCCTACTTCTTTCGTAGGGTCGCCATGCGCCGGGCTGCTAATCGGATCTGGTCCTTGGAGACGGCCACGGGAACCCTTCTGGAGGAGCCGGATGAGGTGGAAGGCGAGTTGATTGGGTTCTATCGGGACTTATTGGGTCAGTCTATGCACTCGGCGCCGATTGCTGATTCTGATGTGCAGAGTGCTGTTGTGCGGACGCTCTCCCCAGCGAATGCTGCTTCCATGATTGGCGTAGTCACTAACTTGGAGGTTCGGACGGCGCTTTTCTCTATGGGGGATGAGAAAGCGCCTGGCCCTGACGGGTATACAGTTGCGTTCTTTCGGGCGGCATGGGGGATTGTGGGAGATGCAGTGGTCGAGGCGGTACAGGACTTCTTCGTTTCGGGGAGGCTACTTAAGGGGCTCAATAGCACACTCATCACATTGATCCCTAAGAGGGATGCACCGAGGCGGGCGACTGACTTTAGGCCGATCTCATGCTGTAATGTACTTTACAAGGTGATCTCCAAGATCCTGGCCAACCGACTTAAGATACACTTACCTTCGTTGGTGCACGGCTCTCAGACAGCGTTCATACCAGGTCGACGCATTAGCGACAATGTGTTGCTAGCGCAGGAGCTGTGCCTCGGGTATAAGTCCAAGGGGCGTCCGCCACGAGCGATGTTCAAGATTGACTTGGCGAAGGCCTACGACAAGGTCGAGTGGGGCTTTTTGCTGTCGGTGTTACGCGCCATGGGATTTCATCCTACGTACATTGGATGGATTCGCACGTGCCTCACGACTACAGCCTTCTCGCTAAACTTGAATGGCCAGGTGGTGGGGTTTTTTCAGGGAAAGAGGGGTCTGCGACAGGGGGATCCCATCTCGCCCTATCTTTTTACCTTGGTTATGGAGGTTCTCCATGGGCTGCTCATGAGGTATGTGTCGGAGGAACCTCGGTTCCGATACCATTGGCGATGTGAGGAACTCAGACTGGTTTCGTTAGCGTTTGCGGATGACCTCCTTCTCTTTAGCCATGCGGATGAAGGGTCGATTGGGGTGCTGAAACGAGCGCTGGATGAGTTTGGAAGGCTATCTGGGTTAGTTCCTAACCCTGATAAGAGCGAGATGTATCTTTCTCGGCGGGCTGAGGGTCTGACGGCGTCGTTTCAGGCCCTGATGGGATATCGTGTGGGCCATCTGCCAGTTCGGTACTTGGGGGTGCCGCTTATCACTTCACGCTTGACGATTCATGACTGTGCGCCGCTACTCCAAAAGGTGGATCAGCGATTAGGGTCATGGCTTAATCGCTCCTTATCCTACGCGGGCCGCCTGCAGCTGGTGAAGTCGGTGCTGCAGGCTCTTCATACGTATTGGTCGGGAGTTTTCCTACTTCCTAAAGGCGTGGTCAACTCCTTGGAAATGCGCTTTAGGAAGTTCTTGTGGGGAGGGGGATCGGCTAAGGTGGCATGGGATGTTCTATGTCTTCCTGTGAGAGAAGGGGGACTGGGACTAAGGTCTATCGCGGTCGACAACAAGGCGTTAATGCTGAAGCACTTGTGGAGTGTTCTTACCAGAACACCAGGCTCGATTTGGGTTGAATGGCTTTATGGGACGCGGCTGATGTCTCGCTCGATTTGGGACCTACGGGTGTCGGCGAATGACGCTTGGAGCTGGAGAAAGATGCTACAATTGAGACCATTGATCCGATCTCTGATTACGTTCCGAGTTGGGGACGGGTCCAAGATTTGGTTGTGGAAGGATCCCTGGCTCCTTACTACTCCATTGATTGAGCGTTTCCCTCGGGGACCTGTTGCGATGGGTCTACCACAGGATGCAAGACTTAGTATGGTTATTGTTGCGCATGGATGGAACTGGCCTGGGCAGGGGGCGGTTGAGTACATAGAGATCAGCCGGCTACTCCCGAATGTTGTGCGCGGGCCTCGCGATGGGGTGCTGTGGAAGGGATCGCCGGACGGGAATATGATGACTTCGATGGCTAGGGACGCGATGAGACATAGGAGGCCACCTGTTTGCTGGGCTGCACTGTTTGGGGGCCCATTGAAGGTTCCTAGGCACGAGTTCATTCTTTATTTGGGTTTGCAGGATCGCCTCTCGACTAGGGACAAGCCGTGGATTGCTCAGCGGGCGGGAACTCCGGCTTGTTGCCTTTGTGATGAGCTGCACTTTGAGACGGCCCAACATCTCTTTTTTGACTGCCCATTCTCACGGCAGTGCCTTCGACTTTTACGGCGGCGGATTAGGTGGATCTGGCCCTATCAGGAATGGAGCACTGGTATTCAGTGGGCGGCCTCCCGGTGGCGAGGGAAGCACCTTTTACAGGCTGCTTATCGACATGTCCTTGCCTCGCTTGTTTATCATATTTGGCAGGCGAGGAACAGACGTTGGAAGGAGGGGATCATCACGACGCCTCACAGGTTGGTAGGGAGTGTTCTTGCATTGGTTATCTTGCGTATTGGTGGTACGCCAGCCAAGTACGAGCTGCATCGGGTGGCCATCCGCAGACTATGGCGTGTGGCTTGGTAGTGCGTTTGACTTGTGTAGGTAGTGTTTGTGCTTGTACCCAGTAGCCTGTTACTGGTTGGATTGCGGAGCTTATCTCCTGCTCACTATGTACATACCTTTTCGCTTATATATATATGGGACATTAAAACCAAAAAAAGACTTTAAAGGCCACTCTTTCAGGTAGGCTCGCAGATTTATAACCATGGCAAATCTCCTGTGCGAGGAGGATGTTGTCTGTGATCCGCCGGCCGGGGATGAAAGCCGTTTGAGAAGGATGGACAAGGGTTCCTAAACAGCCCCGAAGACGATTAGCAAGTACCTTCGAGATGACCTTGTAGAGCACATTGCAACAGGAGATGGGTCTATAGTCCCTTGCGTTCCTCGGATTCTCGCACTTAGGGATGAGTGTAATAAGTGTAGAATTCAGCTCTCCGAGGAGGTAACCCGTCCGAAAGAATTCTTGTATAGCATGTGTGACGTCCGCCCCAATGATCTCCCAAGCTTGCTTGTAGAATTTAGCCGTGTAGCCATCCGGCCCGGGGGACTTGTTATCACCTATAGAAAATAGCGCCTTCCTTATCTCCAAATCCGTAATAGGTGTTATCATAGCCTCAGCTTCAGTGGCACTTAGGGCCCTGGCGATGAAGGGTGTCACCTCGGAAGGGGTAAGGGGAGTAACCCGGCTAGACTGTCCAAGGATGTTAGTGTAGTATCGGAGAATTTCAGCCTTTACTTGATCTTCTCCCTCCAAGGTAGTCCCCGCCTCATCTTCGATAGAAAGAATACGATTGATAGCCCTACGGATAGCCACCTTTTTAAAGAAAAAAGCGGTGCACTGATCACCATCCTTCAACCAATTAATTTTCGCACGTTGGGCCAGCGCCGAATGTTCCATATCCACAGCCTTAGCGTAAGCAAATCGACACCTTTTTTCAAGAATAAGGAGTTGAGATTCCATCGGGTGGGATATCAATAATTCTTGGGCAGCTTCAAGGAACTGACGTGCTTCAACCACATTGCGATTGAGATCTCCCTTGTCGCACCGAAGTTTCTTGAGTTCATGTTTAAGCACTTTAAGTTTCTTCACGACCCTAAACATGGGATAACCAGCCTCCGTGCGCTTCCAAGTCTCTTGTACTAACGGGATGAAACGGGGGTCATGCGTAAGAAAGTTATCGAAGCGAAAGGTAGTACCTCTAGACCTTAATGGTGGGTCAGCTTCCAAGATAAGAGGGGAGTGGTCTGAAGTTGCCTGCGTAGTGCATCTATAGGCCAGGTCTCCAAATCTGGCGAACCAAGCGGGATTCCCCAGCATCCTATCCAATCGCCTCCAAACCCCGGCAGTACCGCTCTGTTGGTTATACCAGGTGTAGGTTAATCCCAGGCGTGGTAATGTAACAAGATCCGCAGTAATCAAGCAGGCAGTCATTTCCTGGCATCCCCATGTGGAGGTACCTCCTCTCCCCTCCGTGCTGTCAATAATTGCATTAAAGTCCCCCATGACTATCCATGGGAATGGTTCGCGTGAGCTAGAAGTAGAGATCAAGTCAGCCCAAAGCCCACGTCGCTCGGCCCGGAGATTAAGGCCATAGACAATGGTCGCATAGAATTCCATTCTCTCCTCGAGGATACAAACCTTGCAGTGGACTGATTGGTTAGTATAAGCTTCAATTGTGATTCCAACATACTGCGGGTCCCATCCCACCCAGATGCGTGCCGCCGGCCCGTCATCGTAATCATAAAACCAATTCCAATTGGTTCTGATCGAACTCGAGATAGAAGATGCATTCTGTTCCGAGACCCTAGTTTCAACCAACCCTAACATCTTCAAATTAAATCTTGATATCAAATCCCCCACCGCCCATCTGTGGTCTAACCTGTTTAGACCACGTGTATTCCAGACAGCGATAGGGATCATGGAAACCCGTTAGAAAGGGCTGCTTTAGGACCCTCGGTGCCAATCTGTTCCCATTCCAGTTCCGCCAAGACCTCAAAAGGGTTATGATCTTGCGGACGCGTATTAGCGGCCGCTGTGCTTGTTGAGCACTCATCATGCGGCTTCCTTTGCCTTAAGTGTCCAACCGGGCTTCGTGTGCCTCGAGCATTGCCTCGGACAGTTTCCATAGCAACGTTTGTGTCGGTAACTTTCCTCTTGGCTTTGTCTTTGTTCGTAGCGGCACGCCATTCCCTTCGATCCTGGGGGCCCGCATCAGCATGTGTGTTATGTATAGCGCCTTGTAGTCCCCGTTGGTTCACGGCAGAATCTTGTGGCCGTGGGTGGTCCTCCGGCCGTGTGGTTATCCTCTGAGGTCTCACCGTTGCTCGCGGCCGAGTCGGTTGGGCGGCTTGTGGTTGCTTCTCAGGGCAGGTCGCTGCACTATGAGTCCAAGAGGTGCATGTAGTACACTTCCTAGGTCTCCACTCATATTCAACCCGGATGGGTACCACCGTCGTATGTCTCCCGTCCTTACTTGGAATGCGGACGTTAAATTGCTCTTCAAAGGGGGCCTCCAAGGATTTTTCAATGCAGATTCGAGCGTATTCTAGTCTCTCGGCTCTAGCCATCATGGCATCCGCGAACAATGGTTTACCTAGGACACTTGCCACGATTCCAAGTCCATCTTGTGTCCATAGTTCCGATGGCACATTGCGCAATTTGACCCAAAGTGGGACCACCTCATGTTGTTTCTTTTCAAATGACATTCCCACTTTCCAAGTTTCGAGGAAGAGCGGCTGCCCTTGCATGAGCCATGGCCCACCCTCCAAAACTGTCATAGAAGCCTCGGCGTTCGCAAATCTGAATTTGAAGAATCCGTTAATCGTCGCCCGTACCTCAATGAGGTCCTTCCAAATTGAACGTGCAAATCGTTCCACATGTGGGAAGAAAGGTCTTTTGCCCAGAAAATACCCCACGAGGGTATGGTCCCATCTGGCCGTCCCTTTTTCAATAACTTCCCAGGGGGGGCAAGCCTCTGCCACGCCTTCGATTATCGTCGGGGCTGTGTAGGATAGATTAAGGCGAGTCGGGCTGGGTTGCCGTGGCTGGTCTCGGGTGATGGTGGCCCCTTGAATAACAGCAGCAAAGGAGGGGGTAGAAGCAGCTTTAATAAGCCGTCCATCTGCAGTCACATTGGGCGCGGGTAGTGTTCTCTCCTCAGGATTGGTATACATGTCGTGCGCCGGAGAAGAAGAAGGTTCCAACGTGGAATCATCCGAGGTTGTCAACATTTGCCGTCCTATCTCAGTTCCTTTTAAGGTCAGCTGGTTCGTAACCACAGCAGCCATGTTCTGGTTTGGCCCAATTTCAGCAATGATCGGCCCCGGGCTCACGTAAGGTAGGCTGTTCTGATGCCCGGGGAAACAGCGATCACCACGCATCACAGCGTGCATAGTGGGGGCGTTATCTGTCGAGTGAGAGGACCCTCCATGGGAAACCCTAGTTCCGTTCAGCTGACTGTTGGGAGACGGCGAATTGCACTGTACAGTTCTAGGGTTACGGCCCAAAATCTGTGCTGTGGCAGCGGTATTGAGGGGCCCACCGTCATCAGATCCCTCCTCAAGGAGCACCTGGTGAGACGCAGCTGGCGGCGGGGTACCCCGACGTATGGGTGGTCGGCGGTCCAATTGGCTGTCGCGAATCGGGGCGATAGAACACGTCGTACGTTTTTTACGACGGTGGTGCAGCGGCGCACCAGTCTGCTGCGTGCGGGCTTCGGTGGCCGGCTGAATGGACGCCGTGTGGTCGGAAACCTCTTGCACAGGGTGTGGTTCATGGCGGCTTTTCCCTTCGTTAAGGCGCGCCAAGAATGATTCAAATGCTGCGACGTCGAAACGGTCGTCGAGGTCCGGGATATTGCGTCTCAGCTCATTATAGTCCGGTGGGGGACCAATACAATCTAGGTCTGAAGGTGGAATCTCCATTGTAGGGGTTGAAGCTTTGTGGAAGACGAAAAGACAAGTTGTAGAATCAACGTGAAGGATCAAAATCCTTCCATCGCCGTCTGATCCCGGCGATGGAGGGTGATGGTGAGAGCTCCGGCGGGTGGCAGTAAGGTGGTGTTTGCTCCGGCGGCCGTGTGGTGGTGGTCGGGGATGACGGGAAGTGGGTAGTGGTTTAGGGTTTGTATGAGAGAGAGCGTTTCCTAGAGAGAGAATCTAGAGAGAGAGATTTAGGAATCCAAATCTGTTTTTGATTTAATTTCTTGTTCGGCTTGGTCTTGGATGCAGTGTGATTCTTTATTTTCGATTTCTTAGAATGATTGGACGGCGTGGGTGATATGCTCTTAGAATGAGTGCTATTCGACGTGGGAGCGTTTTTGTTGAAATGATTGACGTGAGGAAAAGAAAGTACAGCATTGTTTTCATGACAGAATTTTGAATTTAGGGCATGAAATAACGAAATACGTTCAGCGACATTACAAGAAGTTACTTTAGGAAATGCAAAAGATTTCGAAACATGAGAAGAATGGTTGGGGACTGGTCTCTTTTTCTTGTCAGGGGCTGTTGTCTTCTTTGCTGAGCCAGATCGAACCTTCTTCGCTTCCTTAGATCTCATGCCTTTGTCTGTGGATACATGTGATACAAAGTTAGTGTGAGATACAGGAATTTCCTTGGCAGATTGCTTGCATTTATATCTAGAGGATTCTGGAACAGGACGGGAGGTGGAAGGTTTGTGAACATTAGGAAAGTTTTTAAGAGTATATATTTTGCTCAACAAAATAGTTTTCTCTTCTTCGTGAGCTTTCCTTTCTGATTCAAGAGAGGCTGTCAAGGCACCTATTTTCCGAATAATCATCAAGAGAGGCTGTCAAGGCACCTATTTTCCGAATAAATAGGTTTAGCCTGTTCGTCGGAGCCTTCTTGAATTTCGGGTCCAAATGGTGACATGTAATCATCAGAGATAGGTATCTCTCTAGTTTTGTAGCTATTGTTGAGTACTGTGTAGTCACACGCGATTTGAGCCCATTCCTTATTCTTCCGTTTCTGTTCGTCAGACTCAGTCACCTCTCTTGAGCTTACGAAGGGCCTTAACTGTTCAATACTTAACCCAAACCGTTTAATATTGTACAGTAAGAGTACTTTATCTGTTTCAGGGTTAGTAGTCGGCTCATATCCTAACCCTTCACGGGGATCATAGAATTCTACATCTTTAGGTTGGCTAAGAAAGACGGTTCGTTCAGATTGACCTCTCTTGGTGATTATATCCTCTAACTCCTTGACTTTCTTGTAAAGACGAACACGTTCGTTCGTGATAAGTTCGTATTGAGATAATACATTATCTCGTTCCTCTTCACTGTCTTTCAAGCTTCTCCTTATATCACTAATTTGCTTTTCTTTGTCTTCTATAAGATCTTCTGAAGTCTTTGTTTTAGTTTCAGATAAGGTTAAAGATTCATTAAGAAAAAAAAAAATAGCTATCTCTTCCTGTTGTTTGTTTAATAAGGCATAATTTTTGTTAAAATTTCTTTGGAGTTCTGAATAATCTTTACGATGCATGGAGAGCTCGGCTATCCTATGTTCTAGTTTAATGAAATCATCTAGGGATGGAGTGTATACCTCCAGGTCGGATGAAGAGACATCCGTCCTGTCTGATCCGAGGGCTGGCTCATCTTCGTCGGAGTCATCCTCAATGCTTTTCACCATGAAGGCCATTTCTTCTCCCTCCTCGTCAGATGTGTCCTCCAGCCATTCCTCTTCCTCAGCTACCAAGACAATCCCCGCCTCCTTGCGCTGTGAGAGCTGAAATTTTTTCTTGTAGTATTCAGTGTTTTTCTTCTTAGGTCTGAAGCATTCAGAAGCAAAGTGACCCGACTTGCCACAGTTGAAGCACTTCTTGACCACTTCAGATTTCTTAGTTTCAGTCTCATCAGGGGCAGCGAACTTCTGTTTTCCACTTGAGGTTCGTTGTTTGTTGAAGGAGGAGGATGTTTTATTGGCGCTCATCTTATTGACCGTTTCTGAGATTATGGCCAGTTTCTTTCTGATTGATACGAGTTCGTCCTCAGATTCTTGGTCAGATTCGGCGTTGTCAGAGGTGTCAGATTGAACGACCTGCTTTCCCTTAGAAATTCTTGAACTCCTATTGCTTGACTTAGAAGTCACGAGTGTGATTGGTTCCATGTCAACATTGGTTTTCCCTTCGTTCTTGATTTCTTTGGCATATTGTGTGTACTGTGAGAGATTATCGTGTAGGGAGTGAATGTCCATAGCGTCCAAATCTTTGTTCTGTTGCTTAACCAGAACTGCAATCCGTCCCCATTCAGGTTGAAGTGTGGAAAGGAACTTGATGTTGTGTTCGAGATTGGAGCGTTGGATATTGATTTTTCTCATTTTGTTGATGATGGTCAGGAAACGAAGATAGACATCTCGAAGTTCCTCCCCCTCCTTAGCTTTGAAGGAGTCATAGGCAGTGAGAATGCTGGACTTCTTAGACAAGTTGCTAACTTCCGTCCCAACCATCATCTTGCAGACTTCATCCCAAATTTCCTTTGTAGTGACCATTGCGTCAACTTGCTTGTAGACATCATTTGGTAGAGCTTGAAGTACATAGTGTCGGGCAAGCTTGTCTGCTCTGGCTCGTGCTCTCTCAGCATCGTTGTATCGACTAGGGTCCTTAGGAGTTCTCCTCTCTGGAATTGCAGGAACCGCATCGGGTTGAGCAGGAATGATGGTCCAAAATTGAGCAGGTCCTTCAAAAATGGAGGAAAGCATGTCGTTCGCGAGGTCTACATCCTTGATTTCTATAAAGTTGATGAATCGTTGCTTCCATATGCCGTACTCTCCCCATCTTAGTAGTGGTGCACGGTTGTCAGATCCAATAGCAAGACCGTCCATGTTTATGTTTGGTAATGATCGTTAACGCGAGATATATCTGCGAAATGAAATGCTTTAGTTTTGAATAAAATATAGTCAAGTTTGAATAATTTCTAGTGTTGAGTCTAAGTAGGTAAATTCACTTAGTGAATTCTGTCGCAATATAAGAATTTGGTGAATTTAGTGTACTGCTCAAGTATGGAACGATTGGTGTTATGTGAGATTGAGGATTTTGTTCTACTCAATTTGAATGCTTGATCGATTCTAGTATGATATGGACACAAACTCGGCGATTGGTCCTAAGTGTTGAGAATTGGGCAATTGAAATTGAGTTAAGATTTCAAGAATCGGGCGAAAGAGTTTTGAAAATGTGAGTTTCGATCGAAAGAGGGATTTCAAATTAGATTGAGTTAGTTTCGATCGAAAGGGATTTCGATTTTGATTTGAATAAATAGTTTCGATTGATAGAAATGAGAAGGTTTCGGGCGATCTTGGTCCAAATTGGCTTAATTTTGGACTTTCGCCGAGATATGAGTTGGGCGAAACTTAGCAAATCGATCGAAATTGGATACTGTAGCGTTTCGGGCAAAACTGATTTGGTTTTCGCCGAGAATTGTATCGATCGAAACTGTAAAATTAGGAACTGTAGCGTTTCGGGCGAAACGGATTTGGCTTTCTCCGAGAATTGTATCGATTGAAACTGTGCAATTGGGAGTTGTAGTGTTTCGGGCGAAACGAATTTGGCTTTCGCCGAGAATAGTATCGATCGAATCTGTGAAATTGGTGAGAGAGAACTCAAAATTCAAATCGATTGAAACTACTCACTATGGGTTTCGATCGAAACCTTCAAACTCAAAAGTGTTGTTCTATCGATATTTATGAACAGTTCAGTAAAAAACCAGATTTTTGGATTCGTTTTTGCTCAAATCTTACTCAAACTTGACTGAAATCGACATGAAAGAACATAAATATACTCAATAGCAGTTTTCTAACGTTTTAGGGGTCAAAAATCATTGAAGACGAGTTAAAGACACCCAAAAACAGAGAAGATGTTGAAAATGAGTTTTCAAGCCAAAAACTTCTTCAAATCACGTCGGAATCGAGCAAAACTGGATTCAAATGGAAGATATTGATCCGCGTTAGGCTCTGATACCACTTGTTGGCCCTTTTTATTACCAAACAAGGATCAAAAGAAAGGTTTGAATATGTAAAACGTGAAGAACACCTTGAGTGCGTGTTAGTGTGTGTTTTTCTAAGGGAAAGTACAAGGTTGCTTACCTTTCTAATTCTTTTGATGAAACCCTAATTAGGGTAATTTGGGCTTTATATACCACAATTGTTTGGTATATTAAAGCCCAATACAAAACTATGACTTAAATATCATAAGTCACCCCAAACTACTACAATCCTCTAAATAGACATATTAACCCAAGATTACATAAATTAAAGGATGCTACAAAATATTCCTAACAGATGTCAACAAAACCAAGAGTCAAATATGATTTGATTAGCAAGGTGTTGCTTACCTAAAATAACTGAGATAAAGTTTCATGCCGACGCTGGCTTATTCTTAGTGAAAATATGGATCTTGGACCTACTACTGTGGGGCATTAAATTGTAGTGGGAGTTTTATTCTGTGAATTAAACATTTACGTGAAAATAACTGAAACCTTTTTCCTCTGTGACGTAGATAATGGCAGCACAAGCATTGTCGTTGCGTTCGCTTTTGGACAAGGACAAATTGAGCTCTAATGGGACCAATTTTATTGATTGGTACCGTAACCTAAGAATCGTTCTTAGGCAAGAGCACAAGGAATATGTAATTAATACGCCCATTCCCGGAGATCCCAATGCTAATTCAAGTGTTGAAGAGGTCGATGAGTACGACCGACATTGTTCCGATGAGATCGATGTACAATGTCTGATTGTGGCGACGATAGCACCCAAATTGCAGAAGCGATTCGAGTTGAGCACGTCTACAATATCATGGAGCAGCTCAAGAAAATGTGTCAAGAGCATGCACGTGCAGAGAGGTATAATGTGACTAGAGCTTTGCTGGCATGTAAGTTGTCTGAGGGTAACTCTGTTGGTGATCACATGCTCAAGATGTTGAGTTATGTGGAACAGTTGGAGAAACTTGAAGCTCCTGTGGGCAAAGAGTTGGCCACAGACATTATTTTCAACTCCCTTCCTCCCAGCTATTCATCGTTCATCATGAACTATCATATGCATGGAATGGATAAGAGCTTGGATGAGATCCATGGGATGCTGAAAACTGCTGAGCTTGACATGAAGAAAGGAGTTTCTCATGTGCTTGCAATTAATGCAGGTGGGAAAAAGATTAAGAAAGACAAGTTCAAGCGCCAAACAAAAGGCAAACCAAATGTTGGTAAAAATAAGGCTAAGGTTGTCGCTTCGAGCGCTCCCAAGGTCAAGGTTGCTGCTACTGCTGAGTGCTTTTATTGTAAAGGCATTGGGCACTGGAAGAGAAATTGTCCCAAGTATCTTGATGACTTGAAAAATGGAAAGGTTCCAACCGTTTCAGGTATGTTTGTTATTAAAGTTAATATTGCTACTTCTGATGCTGAATGGGTATTTGATACCGGTTCGTGCGCTCATATTTGTTCAAATATGCAGGCACTAAAGAATAAGAGGATACTAAGAAAAGGCGAAGTACAACTACGTGTCGGGAATGGTGCAAGTGTTGCAGCTGTTGCTATTGGATGCATAGATGTCTCTTTGCCGAGTGGACTTATTTTAGAACTGGAAAATGTTCATTATGTTCCATCTATCTCAAGAAATATTATTTCTATTTCATGTTTAGACATGGATGATTACTATTTTACCATTAAGAATGGTTGCTTTTCATTTTATAAAAATAATTTATTTTATGGATGTTCTTATGAGAAGAATGGTCTATATTTGCTTGAGATGGAAAAACAAGTTTTAAATATCAATAACAAAAGATCCAAGATTTCTCATGAGAGTATGACTCTTATGTGACACTGTCGCCTAGGTCATATAAATGAGAGACGCATTAAGAAATTACAAGAAGTGGGACTACTTGGTCAATTTGATTTAGAATCAATTGAGACATGCGAATCGTGTTTGCTCGGAAAGATGATTAAAGCGCCTTTCACCAAAAGAGGCGAAAGGGTAAATGACCTACTAGGACTAATACATAGTGATATATGTGGTCCGATGACGACTAATGCTCGGGGAGGTTATCAATACTTCATTACGTTTACTGATGATTTCAGTAGATAGGTTATGTCTACCTGATGAGACACAAATCTGAATCATTTGAAAAGTTCAAAGAATTCAAGAATGAAGTTGAAAACCAGCTCAACAAGAAAATAAAAGCCTTACGGTCAGACCGTGGAGGTGAATATTTGAGCATGGAGTTTGGTGCTTATCTTAAAGAATGTGGAATTGTTTCACAGTTGACTCCTCCTGGAACGCCACAATGGAATGGTGTTTCTGAAAGGCGGAACAGAATTTTGTTGGACATGGTTCGATCTATGATGAGCCAAACTGAACTTTCTCTTTCCTTTTGGGGTTATGCGCTTGAAACTGCTGCATTCACACTGAACCGAGTTCCTTCTAAGTCTGTAGCAAAGACACCATATGAGATGTGGTCTGGTAAGGTACCAAATATGACATTTCTGAAAATTTGGGGTTGCGAGGTTTACGTCAAAAGGTTGATGGTTCATAAACTTGGCCCTAGATCAGATAAATGCTTCTTCGTATGATATCCTAAAGAAACCAAAGGATATTATTTCTATCATAAGTCGGAGAACAAAGTGTTTGTTGCTCGACATGGCGTTTTCTTGGAGAAAGAGTTTCTCACTCGAAAAGGCAACGATAGTAGCGTTAGACTTGAAGAAATTCAAGGGACACTACAAGACGATATGGTTATGATTTATCATGTGTCCCAACCCATGATGGTTTCCACCAGCGCGAGTCAAGAAGAGCCAATTTCGCAACAGGTTGCGGAAGAAGCTCAAGTATTGCCTCAAGTTGATTCGACATCAGTCGAAGTTGAACAACCACAAATTGTTGCGGATGAGGTTCAGCCGGAAGAACAACCTTTACGTATGTCAACACGGATAGTCCGAATGCCTGCAAGGTTCTTGGGGCTACATGAGATACTGTTATTAGATACCGAGGACCCAATGACTTATAAAGAAGCATTAGACAGACCTGACTTTGATGAGTGGCTAGGAGCCATGAAATCCGAGATGCAGTCCATGTACGACAATCAAGTTTGGAACTTAGTCGACCTTCCTGATGGTGTAAAAGCCATTGAAAACAAATGGGTTTTCAAAAGGAAGACAGACATGGACGGTAATCTGACTACATATAAGGCACGACTGGTAGCGAAAGGTTTCAGACATGTTCAAGGAGTTGACTATGACGAAACTTTCTCACCAGTAGTTATGTTTAAGTCGATTCGGATCCTTTTAGCAATTGCCGCATTTCACGACTACGAGATATGGCAAATGGATGTTAAAACTGCATTTCTAAACGGTGATTTAGAGGAAGATGTGTACATGACACAACCAGAAGGTTTTGTAGATCCAATGAATGCTAGGAAGGTATGCAAGCTTCAGAAATCCATTTATGGGTTGAAGCAAGCATCACGAAGTTGGAACAAACGCTTCGATAAAGAGATCAAAATGTTTGATTTTATCAAATGCGAAGAGGAACCTTGTGTATACAAGAGAACTAGTGGGAGTGCAATAGTTTTTCTAGTACTGTATGTAGATGACATACTTCTTATCGGCAATGATATTCCATCACTGGAGTTTGTCAAATCCTCGTTAATGAAAGTGTTCTCGATGAAGGATTTGGGCGATGCTGCTTACATTTTGGGCATCAAGATCTATAGGGATAGATCGAAGAGACTCATAGGATTGAGTCAAAGTGCATATATTGAAAAGGTGTTGAAGCGGTTTTCTATGCAAGATTGCAAGAAAGGTTTCATACCTATGTCACATGGTATACATTTGAGCAAGAATCAGTGTCCTAAAACACCTGATGAGCGGAATGAGATGAGTAGGGTTCCATATGCTTCGGCAATTGGATCTATCATGTACGCCATGATATGCACTCGCCCTGACGTGTCATACGCGCTTAGTGTGACAGGTAGATATCAGGCAACTCCGGGCATAGCACATTGGCGTGCAGTTAAAAATATCCTCAAGTACCTGAAAAGGACTAAGGATATGTTCCTTGTTTATGGTGGTGAACTTGAGCTCGTTGTAAAAGGTTACACTGATGCTAGTTTTCAAACCGACCATGATGATATGAGATCGCAATAATGTTTTTCTGCTCAATGGAGGTGCTGTTAGTTGGAAGAGTTCCAAACAGGAAACAACAGCAGATTCCACTACTGAGGCAGAATACATAGCTGCTTCTGAAGCGGCTAAAGAGGGATGTTGGATAAGAAAGTTCATAACTGAGCTTGGTGCAGTTCCTAGTATTGATGGCCCAATTGAGTTGTATTGTGACAACAATGGAGCTATTGCTCAAGCGAAAGAGCCTAGGTCACACCAAAGATCCAAACATGTTCTACGTCGTTATCACTTAATACGAGAAATCGTTGATAGAGGTGATGTGAAGGTTTGCAGAGTCGATTCCGCTGGCAACACAGCCGACCCACTGACAAAACCTTTACCTCAAGCCAAGCACACTTCTCATAGTGAATCTATGGGTATTAGATACGATGGAAATTGGCTTTGAATTATATGATTATTCTGAGGACCCTTGTTTATAGCTACATGCATAGAGATGTTTGGTTTTGGCTTTAGATCAAGTGGGAGATTGTTAGTATTATGATCAAGAAGCCAATATTTATATTGTTGCGCTTTTTATTTTCACGAATTGAATGATTTATATCATTTTGTTCCTTGAGTAAATTAACTATTTATGGGTCATTTAAGTCGATGACTTAGATTGTAGAATTCCATATTGGAATAAATAATATTTACTCTAAATTATCCTTAATCTTGATTCTTAGCATGGAACACTAATTATCAAGTTTAAGATTAATGTGTGGATTAAATGATAGTAATATTCTACAAACTATTTGATAAAGAGTTATCAATTTAATCACACAGATATATAATGGAGATTATGATATCGGATAGACCCGAAATGAAACATACTATGGATTGTGTTTGTGTTATTAATGTTTCATACGTGTCTTGAATTCTGTAATATGAGATGTTCATTTTTCAACACTGGAAATGCGTGTCTGTTAGTATCGCTCAACGTTAGCCGTAAAAGGTAATCATACGGGTGGTGTTACGACAAGCGTGACTAGTGCAGTGGATTACGTTCATCAATAATATTTTGTCCCTCATTTCATGAGTGATAATATCCACGGGCCCCTTGATAAAGGTGATATCGTAATGCATGCAATGTGATTAAGAGTAATCATATTTACGATAAACTTTTGGAATCAAGAAATAAATAAGTTGCGAGGATGACACATTCCTACCTTGAACTTATTAGATATTATGCGACAAGGAATTGACACGGGCAGTTACTGCTTAAGGATGATGATTCGTATTTGAGATACTTATTATCTGTGTCACTTGGGTAGTCTTAACGTATTTGCTAGATACCACTTATGATTTATAGAATTAGAATTGGATCTAATTCTATTGCCACGTGACATGGATCCTAGTGGGTCACACAGAAAGAAAAAGATCAAAGAGATTAATTATTTTGTATGTTACATGGAGATGTAAATATGATGACAAATTAATTATAAGATAATTTATTTGATCATTATATGATACAAAATAAATAAGATTCATATGACATATATGATATGAGTTTATATATATATTTGATATATATTTAACATTTAAATACTCATGTATAGATGGAAATGATTTGATTGAATGAAATCGGCATCCATAATTATGCAATGGTACATATAAGGAATATTGCCCATTATTTGAATGTGATCTTGATCAATGAATATATAATTGATATATTCATGGAAATATAATGGCATAATATGACGTTACCATTTATTATGGTAAAAGATCTAGAGGATTTTGCCCAATGAAAAGGAAGTATGCATAAAAGGGCAGCCGAGACCTTAAATCGATGTACCTTTTCTTTGAGATCGATGAGCTTTTGAGTATTATACGCAAAGAAGGAAAAAGGTATTTTCGGTTCTTGGCGTATCAGTGAACATCGTCCGAGTATTTTCTAGCCGGAGAAAGGACGATTCTTTGATCGAGTTCTTGGTGGATATTGGTAGAGGTACCATACTTTTGGTATTATCAAACATCGCTCATCTCGAAGAAAGAACAGGTATATCCCTATAAACTAGTTAGGCTTTAATTCGCATGCATCCTGTCGGAATCGGTTGATATGCTGATATAAAATTTTTAATTTTCCGCTCCGTTTAATACGTGATTATGCGCATCGATTCCTTACAACACACTCAAAAGCTCGGAAGCGGCCTTACTTGTAAGTGTTATGACTATGTGAATTTCTCGTATTGTGTAATTTATTGGCTGTAGGGACTAACAGGGTAGGTTGAGAAAATGGTTAGAATTAGAGGTGACGGCAGTAGGCAGGCTGATAGGGAAACTACAGCCCCTACTGATAACCGAGATGCAACGATCCTTCAACTAACAGAATTGGTCCGTCAACAATCGGTCCAAATCTAGCAACTAATTCAGCAACAAAATGCTGAAGGGCAAGCAAATAGTGGACCTCCTCAAGCCGAAAGGATTGAAATGGTCGTGGAAAGATTTCGTAAACTCAACCCCCTAACATTCGAAAATGTTATCGACCCAACTTCAGCTGAGGATTGGCTCCGAACGCTGGAGAATATGTTCCAACACAGCCGAAATCAGTCACAACGTTATTCAAATAACATGCATCACGACAAATTTAACACATTTTCGAGCCGAAATCGAATTTTGGCTTTTAAATGGGTTGGGCCTAGCCCTATGTATATTGGGCCATAGGATGGGCTTTATCAGGCCTTTCGGGCCTGTGTCGGGGATGCTCACACCATGCGGCCAGCCCCGATCCGTGCGCGCCCGCGCGCGCTCTGAGCCTAGCGCCACACGCACCCACGCGCGCGGTCATACCTACTTTCCGCGCATCCATGCGCGGCTTTCCCAGAACGTCGCGCACACCCACGTGCCTCTCGTGCCGCATGCCCCGCTTGCGGTCAGCCCTATGCGCCGCGCACCGCGCGCGGCCAGCCCGTGCGTCCTGCGCACGGGTAGGAGGAGGTCGCGCGCTGCACGCAGCCCGCCCTGAGTTGCGCACCGCATGCGACTAGACACAGCCCCGTGCGGCGCGCGCGAGGGCTGCCCTGGTGCTGTGTGCGCCATGCACACGACTAAGGCTTTCGGGATTTTCGTGGTCCTTTTGTCATAGTCCCGTGACTTTAACCGAGCCTATGGCTCTGATACCACTGTTGGGAATCCCCGAGTGTCCCCAGACCCACGTTTCAAGAACTGTGGAATTTTAAAATTTTACGGGGTTTCCCGCCTATCCAAGATCGCTCGGCTACAAACACGAGAACGTATTGACATAAAGAGAAAAGGGATCAGCCATGATACCTTGTTGAAATCTCTCGACAATGGCTAGCTTCGAATCCTTCGAATCCCCGAGGCGTAGTGCCCCTCTCTTACGCCAAAAGCACACAAACGGGACGCCTTCTTTGCCCAAGATCGTCACGCCGGCACCTCACTAACATCGCACCTGTTCTTGCAAGTGCGGCTAGGCCAAGAACGAGCTGCTTGCTGCCCCTGAGAGAGAGTGTGAAAGAGACAGTGGTGAGAGGAGAAAACTATTAGTTTTTCCTCTCTTTAGCTTTTATTTCGAAAATTGTGCTTCATCCCTTTCTAGGATCTCGAAAATCCCTTTTAATACAATTTAGAAATGGCCAAAAATAGGTTGAGGTGGTGGGAGAAAAATCCTCACACCTCCCCTTTTACCAATTCTTCGTTTTACCAAGTAACGAATTCAAAATTCAAACTTTATATTTAATTAATTAAATATCCATAGTATATTTTTAAATATATAATATCCAATATAAATATATTTAATAATTTTCAAAATTTTATCTATTAAAACTCGAAACTTATATATATATATATATATTCGATGTATATACTATTTAATTCCAAATTAAATAATATTATTTCTATAAGACAATAACAAAGATCAAAATCTAATTTAAATCATATACTAAATATTCAGTATCAAATATTTTATTTCAGAAGTATATCGTGAGGTGAAAAGACCATTTTACCCCTCACTAGTTAAACTTAGTATTTTCGGCCAATCAAGGTTTTGGCCAAGCCCCAAACCCTAATGTCTCAATCTAAGACCTAGCCTTGTCTCTCTCTCTAATGATGACGTTGTATCGATTGCCCTTTTTAAGCCCGACTCTCTTGGTTCGTCTCAACGGGCCTAGGAGGTATCTAGGAATTCGGTATTCACCTAGCCAGCCCCGTGGTACCGAACAGATCCAAAGTTGAGCATGAATTTGATCTAATCACAATCCACGAACCGACTGTAGATTTTCGTCATACGTATAAACCCTTTACGTTTGTCCCGGTCGAGTGAAAGTCACGCATAGTCAAACTTATAGAACTCGACTCTATGTCGTTTATGTCGGTGAAAATACCGAAACTGCACTCCACGACTATCGTGAGTCAGTTATATGCTCTGGCCAGAAACTTGGATAAATTCCCGCACATTAAACTTGCCATAGGACGTTAACCTCGAATTTAATCGAGACCGTAAATCCCGCTCCGCGGTTCAACAGGCAATCACATCGAAAAGTCAAGACCGCATTTCGCCGCTGACCCATGCCATCGGGGAGACGGGCCTAGCAAATTAGTGACAAGTCAAGAACTCAAGACCAACCCCAAGTTAACCCTTTCGGTTAAGGTTTACGCATACTACTACAGTCAATCGATCGATCAAGGACAATCCAAGCGTGTGATCGTTCGATTACGAGTCAGTGTCCAAATACAGATAATCCCCTGATTCATCTTGTACCATTGTCATGGGCTCTCACTTCTCAAGTAAACGGTTGGCACAACCATATTGGACCCATGGACAAACGAGTCGTACGTGTCATTCCAGTCACCCTACTGGAGACTTAGACTTGTGAACTATTTTAATATTGCAGTATCTCAGCTTACTGGTGCCCCTCTCTGTCCTCACATAATCAGTAACTGAACTGCCAATATTTGGGTTCTATTAATTTGTCTTATCCACCCAGACTGCAAGGTGAAATCTTTAGACTAATTAATAATTTGCCTTTTAATTTATTCATCCAATAATTAATTAATGATGAATAAAGTCATTCCATTAATAGAAGTAATCAAATTACATCACTAAACACTACACAATTAGCAAATTGCCCTCGTACTCCCAGTCCTCGTACGGCATCTAGGGCATATACCTCAACAATAGACACGTGGAAGACGTCATCGACTTGTGCTAACGATGTCGGCAGTTCTAGCTGGCACGCCACTTCGCCGGCTCTTTTCAAAATCTTAAAGGATCCTATATATCTCGGACTCAGTTTTCCTTTTCGTCCGAAACGTTTAACACCCTTCATTGCTGATATTTTCAAAAAGACTTGATCACCTTCCTCGACTTCTAACGGCCTTCGTCTTTTGTCTGCGTAACTCTTCTGACGACTTTGTGCCGTTTGCATTCTCTCCCGAATTTTACTAACATCTTCAATCATTTCACGAATCATTTCGGGACCTAACAACGCCTTCTCGCCAATTTCATCCCAATGAACTGGGGATCGACATTTACGCCCATGCAAGGCTTCGTATGGCGCCATCCCAATCGTTGATTGATAGCTGTTGTTGTACGAAAATTCAATTAACGGGAGGTATTTATTCCAGCTCCCTCGAAAATCCAGAACACACGCCCTCAACATGTCTTCGAGCGTCTGGATTGTTCTTTCCGATTGTCCATCAGTCTGGGGATGATATGCTGAGCTGAAGGACAATTTAGTCCCCAAAGCTCTTTGTAAGCTCATCCAGAATTGGGACAGAATCTCGAATCCAGATCTGAAACGATCGACATCGGAATCCCATGAAGTCGCACTATTTCTTTGATGTACAACTCGGCGTACTTCTCCATGGAATAGGTTTGATTGATTGGTAGAAAATGGGCGGACTTGGTCAAATCTGTCGACAACCACCCAAATTGCATCGTGACCTTTTACATTCTTCGGTAATCCGACGACGAAATCCATTGTTATGTGGTCCCACTTCCACTCGGGTGTCGTCAAAGGTTGCAACATCCCTGCCAGTCTTTGATGTTCTGCCTTGATCTGTTGACAGGTTAGACATCGACTTACGAAAGCAGCAACATCCCTCTTCATTCTTGGCCACCAGTAATTCAATCTCAGATCTCGATACATCTTCGTTGAACCGGGATGCACCGAGTAGATTGTCGTATGCGCTTCCGTCATTAAAGTTCGGCGGATTTCTTCATCCTTCGGCACATACGGACGACCTCTGAATTGTAAACTTCCGTCGTCTTGAAATTCGAAATCTGACGGAACATCTGTATCTTGTTCGTTTCGAATCTTCAAATACAATTCATCTTCTTTTGTGCCTCGATGATTCGATCTAACAGCGTCGGCTTGAGTGTTAACGCTGCTAATTTCGCTTCAGTCTCTCAAAAGTTGATTACTTCAACTCCAAGTTGGCACAATTTAGCGTCTATCGCTTTCCGGCTCAAAGCATCTGCGACTACGTTAGCTTTCCCTGGGTGATAACTTATCACGCAGTCGTAGTCTTTCATTAGTTCGAGCATTGTCTTTGCCTCATATTCAACTCCTTTTGTGTGAAGTAGTACTTCAGGCTCTTATGATCTGTAAAGATCTCGCACCTCTCTCCGTACAGACAGTGTCGCCATATTTTAAGAGCAAACACTACTACACCGAGTTCAAGATCATGGGTGGGGTAATTCTTCTCATACGGTTTCAACTGTCGAGAGCCATAAGCAATTACCTTCCCATTTTCCATTAACACGCACCCCTAACCATTTTTCGAGGCATCAATATATACCGAAAATCCTTCGGTACCCGAAGGTATTGCTAGAACTAGAGCAGTCGTCAGTCTTTTCTTCAGCTCCTGAAAACTTCGCTCACATTCTTCTGCCCACTTGAATGGGACATTTTTCTTCGTCAAATTAGTAAGCGTCGAGGCTATACTGGAAAAATCCTTAATGAATGTTTGGTAATATCCCGCAAGCCCGAGAAAGCTTCGTACTTCGGTGGGAGTGGTCGGTCGCGGCCATTTATCTATTGCTTCAATCTTACTGGGGTCGACCGAAATTCCACTTCCCGAAATGATGTGCCCCAGAAACGCCACTTGTTCCAACCAAAATTCGCACTTCTTGAATTTGGCGAATAGTTGTTTCTCCCGAAGAATTCCAAGGACCGTTCTCAGATGTTCTTCGTGTTCCTCCTTCGTCTTAGAGTAAATGACGATATCGTCAATAAAGACGATAACAAAGCAGTCCAGAAATTCCTTAAACACCCGGTTCATCAAATCCATGAAAGCAACCGGGGCGTTCGTTAGCCCGAAAGGCATGACCAAGAATTCGTAGTGGCCGTACCTCGTGCTGAACGCGGTTTTGGGAACATCCGTCTCACGAACCTTCAACTGATGGTAACCGGAAAGTAGGTCGATCTTCGAGAATACCGTCGCCCCTTGGAGTTGATCGAATAAATCGTCTATCCTTGGCAACGGATACTTATTCTTAATCGTGATATTATTGAGTTCACGATAGTCGATACACATTCTCATCGATCCGTCTTTCTTTTTCACAAATAAATATCGGGGCTCCCATGGCGAGAAACTGGGTAATAAAACCCTTTTGTAACAAATCTTCCAATTGCTCCTTCAGTTCTTCGGTGCTAACCGATACAGAGATTTAGAGATCGGGGCAGCTCCAGGTACAAGATCGATAACAAATTCGATTTCTCGATCCGGAGGTAATCCCGGAAGGTCTTTGGGAAATACATAGGGATATTCATTTACTATTGGAACCTCCTCAAGCTTCGGCTGGGAAGATTCCTCAGCTTTCACCGCAAAAACTAGGAATGATTCGCAACCCGCATTAACGAGTCGCTGAGCTTTCAAACCAGAAATCTGAGGGATTGTCTTACCGTTCTTCTTTCCTAAAAATTCAAATTCCTCTCCCTCGGGTGATCGGAACCTAACTACCCTCTTCGTACAGTCAATGATGGCCCCATATTTCGAGAGCAAATCCATCCCAAATATGATGTCGTAGTCATTCATCTGGATTACTATTAGATCTACATTTAACTCTCTACCCTCAATACTAACGGGACAATTTTCTACCACTAAATTCGTCTGAGTTGGATCTCCGTGTGGTAGGTATACTACGAAATTGCATGAAGAACGAGTGGGATAGATTCCCGCCCTAGTCACGAAATTAGCTGACACAAACAAATGTGTGGCTCCAGAATCAATGAGGATTGAAGACGGTACGTGGAAAATATTCAACGTACACGTAACTACGGCTGGGTTCGCCTCCGCCTCTTCATTGGTTAACGTAAACACACAAGCAGGCACCGGTGGAGGTCGAATCAATTTCTGCGGTTGGTTCTGCAGTAAAGGCTGAGCTCTCGGGCAAAACCCTGAAACATGTCCGGTTTCTCCACACCGGAAGCACTGCAGGTTCTGCACAGATCGGGGTCATAACAGATACCAAAGTGATTTCGCCCGCATTGCTGGCATCGGTAGTCTATTGGGGACATGGGTCTAAGCGTTTGGGCGCCACATCTGCTGACCCGGTCGGTTGCCTTTGTTCTTTGGGCCCTTGCCGAAAAATTGACGCTTCTGGCTGCTTCCTCCTTGCTGGCTCTCTCTTTTCTGGTTTGCTTCCTGAGCCTCCCTCACTACTCCTTCCGCATGCTCTTCTATAAGTGCACGCTCCGTCGCTTGGCGAAAATCTACCTGTCGTACATCCGCTACACTTAAGTCCCGATAGAACTCGGGTTTTAGTCCCCGAAGGAATCTCGTAACTTTCAACGCATTCGTTGCTACGAGATGGAGAGGGAAACGGGATAATTCTTCGAATCTGCGGATATACTCCGCCACCGGCATACGGCCTTGCTTCAGGTTCATAAATTCATACATCTGCTGCTCTTGGTCGTGAGCAGTGAAGTTTTATCGTAAAAGAGCTCCCTAAAGCA
This sequence comes from Craterostigma plantagineum, assembly GCA_027422505.1. Classification (NCBI taxonomy): domain Eukaryota; kingdom Viridiplantae; phylum Streptophyta; class Magnoliopsida; order Lamiales; family Linderniaceae; genus Craterostigma; species Craterostigma plantagineum. Next base: position 9,982,531 of record JAPQWV010000025.1, read on the forward strand.
TTCCCACGTCATAGTAGCGGGATCTTCTAACACCTTTACGGTGTTCCACCAGAAATGCGCGCTTCCCCGAAGAAGGGAAACGGCACACAGCACCTTCTCATTCTCCGGCACACGGCTATAGATAAAAAGATCTTCGACGGTGCCGATCCAATCCTCGGCCACCGCAGGGTTAGCGGCCTCGGCAAAAGTTGGGGGATTCACGTTACGAAATCTCTCCCCAATAATCTCTACTCGATCAGGCTGCGGGGAGGGACGTGCTCAGATGAGCTTCGATGATTGATAAGGTCGTCGATCTGGTCTGATTGTCGCTGGATTAATTCAGTCACACGATGGATAGTGTCACGTTCACGAGTCGGGGACTCAGATTCGTCCCTACGACTTGATTCTCCTACGAACACATTCCTCTGCTTTCCTCTCGTCATTTCCAATTACTATACATAATGCATATAAACGGGCACATAAGGTCACATAATCACATAAACACATAACACTTACTGGCAAGGCTGGTTCTCCCGACTTTTGAGCGGCAGTACATGGACAGTCTTTAGAATCTAAAGCCTATGCTCTGATACCACCTGTGGCGACCCTACTTCCTAATTGAAATAATTTGGCCGAAAGTCGCGGAGGACCCGATTTTTCAAAAACTTTTTAAGTAAATAATATACATATAATAAGATAAAGTCGGGTTTACAAGAAGAAACGTCATATAATTACATCGGGCCGAAGCCCCAAAAATCTAAACCCGACTATCCTACGCCTCTCCAGGTCGCGTCCCATGTACTGCACCGCCCCCAAAAGCCCGTGGAGTCACCGCCGCCAGCCAGCCTACAGCTCACCCGGACACTCGTCGGTGTTGGGCTCGGTCTTACCTACAAAATAAAACCCTGAGCCCTTGTTTGGTTCGATGGTTTAGAAGTTTTAAACGTGGATTTATAACATATTGCTAAGTTTGGTTGGTGTGTTTATTTAAACCAATGGTTTATATAAAATAGCTTTAAACCTTAGCTATAGGTTTATAAAAACTCACGTTGGAGGTGGGTTAACGAAAACCCACTAGATTTTTTACATAATTAGCCTTTGTATACTTGCCTTCTTCACCAAATTCAACAGCTTTCTCTCAGCACCTATTCACCGAGCTTTTTTCCTCAAGTGTCGACAGGGCCCTCACCAGGCGATCTCCACCGGCGAAACCCTGAAGCAGACCATCACGATCTCCACCGGCAAACCCTCAACACGAGCCACAGCTTCGGGGACCCAGATTCCGTACTCGTTCGCCACTCGCAGAGAGGGGTCAACAGGTCAATGATCGTTGACGATCGTAGCACAACGAAGAGGGGGACGAGCCCTGATTGGAGATCTCTCTCAACAGCGGCTCTCAAGTCCGGCGCCGCGAGGCCAAACTGATTCTCCTCCGTTGTGGCCACTTCCCTGAAATTTCGGGGTTTTAATTATTGGTTCAGTACCGTGTAAATTTTGAAGGGTATAAATGTATTTTCACCAAGAAACCCAGTATTAAACCCATATCTATCCAAACAATTATACTATATTTAAACTCATGAACAAAACACATATTTTATCGTAAACTAAACTATTAGTTTTATATATTACTTATCTAAACCCTCCTAAAGATAAACCCCGGAACCAAACGAGGGCTAAGCAAAATTGCCCAGTAGGTGGTAGTAAAAACATGCAATGCGTGCGTGCACTCAACCCAATCCCAAATCCTCACATCCTAATAAAATGCACGCTCGAACCTACGTCATCTCTCAACACATAACAGGGCCCTCGGCTAGACTCGGCACCCACGCGAGCAATGGCAAAGTACGCCATAATCATGCGGTAGCCCACACTGGCAGCGCCAGCTCGCATTCTCCGCACACAATCTCAACCTGACGGTTTTACACCTCACTGTAATACCCCGAGTAGTGTACGACTCACCCAGGTAGACAGGAATCTCACATCTGTCTGTCGTCCCTGAGCCAAATACATATCCGGTGGTATACACCTCGGGTGGCTCAATCCCGAGTAAACAGGTGTCGCAAACCCTATCTCCCACTAGGTGCCACGCGAGTCTAAACCTGACGACCAATAATGGTCACTCTACTCCACTCGTCCGACACCGTAAGGCGTCTCCGTATAAATACGGTACATCAACCTCTCACGTGCATGTCGTGACATGCACACAATATAAATCACATAAATCACGTAATATGTCTCGAAACTTCAAACCACATAACTCGTAAAATATCAACTAGGCCGAACGTTTTAAAATTCAAAAATAATCTTAAAATATGGGTGCACCCGAAAATCGTATTCTACAGGATTTAAGGGTTTACTGTTCACGCGAAGTACGATTTAGAACACATTCTGATTTTGATCAAAATCTACATGTTTTGCTTTCTAATGTGTTTAATTGTGTGTTCGTACGTATTCATCGTCTGATTACGAGCAATTACCTGTAATTTCACGGTTTAATTCATTGTTTTTGCTTGAATCAGTGTTCTGTATTCTGTGTTTTTTTTTCTTTTCTTTCTCGATCATCTTAATTTTTCTCGCTAGGTTCTTCGATCAGGTTAATTTGTCGATCGAAAAACTCTGCGCGAGAATTTTTCTCGATCAGAATACAAAGTCAGACTTAAAGTCGTCTTTATCAAGAATGACTTTAGTAGAAAAATTTCTCGAGCATTACTAAGCGAAAATCTTTTTCGACGAAGACTAATTTTGACCTTTGCGCACGCAAAACGTTCAGTCGAAAAACATTTTCGGTTAGACTTTATAAGTTTGACTAAGCGAAAATCATTTGCGTCTGAGAAACTTTTCCAGTCAATGAATTTATTTTGACTTAGCGAGAAACTTACTAAACATATTGTTTCTTTGCGATCGAAATAAATTCATGATTAAGAAATTTTTCTCGACCGAAAGATTTCGAACATTTTTTTCGCTCGTAAAATTTTTCGCTGACCAAGACTTTCTCGCACGAGAACAGTAACCAATACATTTTATTTCGACACAATTATTCTCGATCAAACTCTAAAGATTGAATCGAAAATAATTCTCGACTGCTTTAATATCAAATGCTACTAACTCATTTGCTACTTGTGAAGCACGTAACATCAGTCCAAATTAACAAAACAACAAACGAAGATCCTTCATCAACTCTAGAAGAAAAAGAGATGGATGCATATGCTCTAGGAAATGACAATCGTCCTCCAATTCTCAAAAGAGGCGAATACACAGTATGGAGAAGTCGGTTCTTGAACTTCATCGAACTGATCAGGCTGAAGATCTACTCAAATCACTTCATGATGGACCAGAAATATTCTATATGAATCAGGAAGGTGATAGCTCGAATAATCCTCCAATCGAACCCACTAGGCGAGTAAAACTACCTAGTGAATACGACGAAGCTGAGAAAAGAAGAGCAAGGGCAGATCTGATAGCTAAGAACACGCAGATGCCGGGCATCCCCAATGATATCTATAGACAAATCGATAGCATCCCAACAGCTAAAGGGATGTGGGATGAACTGGAGCGGATGATGCAAAGAACCGAAGTCGGCGCTAAAGCAAAAAAGGCTAACATACTCAATGCGTATGACTCCTTCAAGGCTAAAACTGAGGAAAACTTGCATGATCTTTATCAGCGGTACATCACTTTTCTCAACGAAATGAGAAAGATTGACATCAAAACGACAAATATGGAGATGAACATTCGGTTTCTGTCAGCACTGCCCACCGATTGGAAGAAGATCTCTACTCAACTCCGAAAAAATAAGGACTTGGATGAGATGGATATTCACGCTGTTTTTGATAATCTCGCACATCATGAAGACATAGGCGAGTTACAAAAAGAGCAAAAGGGCAAACAGGCCGAGGATCCATAGCTCTAGTTTCAAAGAAGAAGAGCTCGCTGTCACGGACCTAGACTTTGGCTTGCTAGCTCCCGTGCGGCACCTAGTCCTTCAAGCAGCCCCTCGCGTGCTTTACTAGGTCAGCCTCCCAAACACTCTCGAAAGAAAGCAAGATGTCGGACAACCCTCGGCTTGAACGTGCCTAAGTGCAAGAGGAAAACCCACACAAGTGTTTTAGAGAGAGAACTCGACTCTTTCTCACACTAAAGTGTTTACAATGAAGGCTTCTACCACTTGTTCGATGGATACAAATGAACTACTCTAAGCCCCTATATATACAAGTTGTCCAACTCGATGGACGGCTAAGATCTACTCGATCTAACGGCTATTATTTACAATCTAGACTATTCCAGGAATATCCAAAGGCATATTCCTCTCTAGAGAGTTCCATAGCATTCTCCACACTTGGACTCTTGACTCTCTAGAATGACCCGCAATGTTCCGCCCGGTTCCACGATCTTCCGGAAGGTTCCACACGAATCCGGATGGGCCAATAATCGTGGTAAACCTCATTAGCCCCGTCTCCCTGTTGAACGGATGCTACGTGCCTCGGCCTTGCTTGGTTAGATCGACGTCCCGCGCGCGACAAGCTTGGCCGGTCCCAAAAGTCTACTTCTCGGGCGCCTCGACCCTCTTGGCTCGCATGGTCATCGCCCGATTCGCCTCGACTCTTGGTCAAATTTGTGGGGGCGTGACATCCTCCCCCACCCAAATCGGCAACGTCCCCGTTGCCGTGCCGCCGCATCTCATGCTTTGGCCCCTTCGGATGCCTAGTCTTGCCCCCATTGCCCTCCGAAGTCCTCAACTTCCTTGGCATGGCCCTAACTTGGTCACCCGAATTGAATCCTCTCGGCCGAGTCCCTACTTCAGCCGTTTTGTTGGTGCGAGCAGCGTCCTCGCATCTCCCCGAGTCCCTCTTGGCTTCGGCAGGCACCCCTGTGCCTAACATGTTTGGATCGTTGCTGGCACACCCTTGTTCGAGTCGCATGCTCGCCATGCGTCTCGGCTCCCTGGTCTCGCCTATTGCCTCCTCGGATATTATGGGCACCGAGCACTTCCCGTCCTGCCCAAACAAATACAACGAGCTATGCATAGGCATAAGGATGGCATTGGCCTTACCCATGAAGTCCATGCCCAACACGAGTGTGTGGTCGTCCATCGGCACCACCGTGAAGTCTGCCTGGCCCTCCCAAGCACCAATTTGTAGCTTCACCGCTCGAGCTACCCCGCGCACGGTCGTGCATTCGGACACCATCTTGACCCTCCCCTTGAAGGCCCCAATATTAAGCCCCAATTTCTTGGCCTCGGCCTCCGTCATGAAATTGTGGCTTGCCCCGGTATCGAGTAATGCCTTGGTCTCCTTGCCATTCACCTTTGCCTCGACGAACATGCGCCCCTCGCATGGTCGTACAGGTGGTAGCTTGACCTCCATGGCATTCAATACTTGAATGGCCTCCTCACCACTCAAGACTCGAGCAGCCCCAAGCCTCTGCTCGGGCGCTTCCTCCGTTTCTTGCGCTTCTCCTTGCGCAATCATGGCCGTGAGCATCCCCCTCTTGGGGCATTCCGACACCTTATGAGGCCCCCTGCACAGAAAGCAACCCCCCTTGGGCACGAATGCTTTCTTCTTGTCCTCATAGTCTCGTCGGCCTTGCGTGGATCCCCGGTCTCGACTAGGTGATCGCCCCGCGTCCCGCTCACGAGCATGGGTCTCTCCCCCACCTTTGGCTGAGCCCTCTTGCTCGCGCCTTGGAGCCTCCCACTGGTACTCCACGAGTGACTCGGCAACCATTATGGCCTCGTCCACCGACTTGACACCCCGACGTTGGACTTCCTGCCTAGCCCAACTTTGTAGCCCATCTATGAAGTTGAACAACCTATCATCGTCCGTGATGGTAGGGATCTGAAGAGTTAGCATCGTGAACTCATCCACGTATGCCTGAATTGAGCCTCGCTGCTTCAATTCCCGTAACTTCTTCCTGGCTTCATAGACCACATTCTCGGGATAGAAGTGGCGCTTGAGTTCCCTCTTGAACTCCTCCCACGTGTCCAAGCCACGCGCGCCCCTCTCTATGTCGGCATGCACACGTCTCCACCATAATGCCGCAGTCTCGGTGAGGTAGTTGCTTGCGGTACGGATCTTGCACGCCTCCTCTACGATGCCTAGATCCTCAAAGTACCGCTCCATTCGCCAAAGATAGTCCTCCACTAGCTTGGCGTCCCGCTTGCCGTTGAACCCACACGGCTTTGGCACATCAATAGGCTTTTGGCTAGTCGATCCCCCTGTCGAGCTAGCTCCGTTGCCTCCCCCGCTTAGTGCCAACCTTCGGCATAATGCCACTTGCTCTTGCAGCGAATCCATGGCCTCCCTCATTTTGGCCATCTCGCCCCGCAAGACCTCGTTCTCGGCCTTCAGGACCTCGTTGGCTTCCCTCAATGCCTTCGACTCCCCCTTGGTGGCCTCGAACTCTTTGAGAACCTGCCCCTGCAAGGTCTCAACAGTATCCCTTACCATCACAACCATCTCAATGTCGGCTTTGACCTTGTCGAGCTCCTCATGAACGCGCTCCTCTAGAGTTTCCACGTTCCCCTCGACGTCCTCAAGCCGCCCCCCTATGGTTGCAACGATTCGGCCCATCTCCGCGATGGTGCCTTCCCACGGACAAGGGTCTCTTGCCTTCGATTGATCCCGCTTCTTCCTCCCACCTTGGCTAGGAGCCGGCTCACGACCCCTCTCCTCGTTCACGTGCTCATTTGTCTCGGCCATCTTCGCTAACTTTGGCTCTGATACCACTTGTCACGGACCTAGACTTTGGCTTGCTAGCTCCCGTGCGGCACCTAGTCCTTCAAGCAGCCCCTCGCGTGCTTTACTAGGTCAGCCTCCCAAACACTCTCGAAAGAAAGCAAGATGTCGGACAACCCTCGGCTTGAACGTGCCTAAGTGCAAGAGGAAAACCCACACAAGTGTTTTAGAGAGAGAACTCGACTCTTTCTCACACTAAAGTGTTTACAATGAAGGCTTCTACCACTTGTTCGATGGATCCAAATGAACTACTCTAAGCCCCTATATATACAAGTTGTCCAACTCGATGGACGGCTAAGATCTACTCGATCTAACGGCTATTATTTACAATCTAGACTATTCTAGGAATATCCAAAGGCATATTCCTCTCTAGAGAGTTCCATAGCATTCTCCACACTTGGACTCTTGACTCTCTAGAATGACCCGCAATGTTCCGCCCGGTTCCACGATCTTCCGGAAGGTTCCACACGAATCCGGATGGGCCAATAATCGTGGTAAACCTCATTAGCCCCGTCTCCCTGTTGAACGGATGCTACGTGCCTCGGCCTTGCTTGGTTAGATCGACGTCCCGCGCGCGACAAGCTTGGCCGGTCCCAAAAGTCTACTTCTCGGGCGCCTCGACCCTCTTGGCTCGCATGGTCATCGCCCGATTCGCCTCGACTCTTGGTCAAATTTGTGGGGGCGTGACATCGCGCTCACGCAAGGAAAAACATGTCAAGCTCCCTAGCTCCTCAGAGGATGGAGACACATCTGATTCAGAACTTCCCTCTGAGATCAAAGAATTTGGGAACAACTAGCTTTAGTCGCTAAAATGATGACGAAGGAATACTTCAAGAAGAAGTCGTCATCCTCTGCTAACAGACTTCGAACTACTAGCTCGAAAAATAAGAAATAGCCAACTGAACCCTCAGAAGCCACAACACCCAAAGACACGCTAAAATGTTTTAATTGTGGAAAAACAGGTCACTTTGCCAGGGAATGCACCCTTCCAAATGAGAAGGATGCTAACTACTACTCCAGGAAGCTTCAACTAATCAAACAAAAGGAAGCTGGAGTAGCCCTAATGGCTGAACAGGACCACTGGCTAGAGGACAGCTCAGATCTGACGCCGAAAATCTTGCTCTAATGGCGAGCCTCGAGGATGAAGAGGAAGATGGAACTCACGTAGATACGGACGAAGACAATGCATCCACAACATCTCAGGAGGTAGAACTCTCTGACTCTACAAATTCTGACCAGTTAGCCGAATTAAATTGAAATTTGCTAACTTGGTACTTGAGCAGAAACGACGTATAAACGTAGAAAAAAAGCTTCTTAAGTTTAAGAAAACTATAGTCAGTCTCGAAGAAGCGTAAGGAGTTCTAATCTCAGAATAGATGAACTAACTAATCGTATGAGACTAAGCATATCTCATTAGAAAAGCATAGTTCGGTAGTAAAGGAACTGGAAGTCAGGTTGGACAACAACCATAAATGTCTACTAAGGAATTTAGATGAGAAGAGTGTCATTAAAAGTAGACTTGAATCAGCAGTGCAAAGAATCACTAGTCTAGAAGCTGAACTAGAAAAATCCAATTCAAAGATTAGTGAATAAGAGTCTAGACACATGTCAAGCCGAAAAGAGCACTGCTCTAAATAACTATGCTACCTTAGACGCCGGGCGTAAGAAGCTATACAATAAGATTAAGAAATTAGAGGATCTTATAGTGAGAAAGGGACATTTTGAAGAGCCACGAGCCTTACTAGAAAAAGAAAGAGAGAATTTTGAAGCTGAAAAGAAATTGTTCCTAACGGAGATGGAAACTCTCAAAGGTTCCTCCATCTCACAAGCTATTTCTCACGCTACTCACTCAACTAATGAGATTATTCTAAAAAGCGTGAAGAAAGAAAAACCGCGTTCAATAGTTTAAAAACCTAAAAATAGTATTTCGAAAAACTCTAAATCTAATTCTGTTTCACTTACGTCTACAGGGAGCGTAGGGCCAGCTTTAGAGTCGAAGGGGGAAGTGTGTAGTTTGAAAATAAAGAAGGAGCCCGTATATTTGAATGCTTCTAAGAATACATCTCCTTCTGTACAAATAAAAGACACCCGTAGAAATAAAAGAGTTGTTTCCACTCTCAAAATAATTGTTTCTACTTGCTCCTTAAAGCCTACCACATATAGAAGAACTAATTTCGAAATAGGCTCTACTTCAATAATAAAAACTGATCATTCTAAGACAAATGCATCTAGGATGCCCCGTAGGAAACAAAGATCCAGCCATAAAGAAAGCGTATGGCGCTATTCATGCTTGTTCTCACCTAAGGTACCCCGTTAAGATCGAATCCCCCAAGCACCTTAGGAGACTATCCAATGAAAAGATCTTTTCCACGCTCAAGCCTACTAAAGCATTTGTCCGCGCTGAAATTAATCTTTCCTGTAAGGTTCAACCTAAATGGGTTCCTAAATCCTCGCCTAAAAAGACGAAAGCTGTAAAGGCCAAGTCTTCTACAAAGGGCACACCCAAATCAACTTCTTTGAAGATGGCTCGGGTCGCTAAAGCTCCAACTACCGATAACTTAGGAACCATATCTGAACCCAACTCTAAATCTGCTAATCTGAGAGGACATATTTACAAGTGGGTACCTAAAGCTCTCTAATTTGTTTTTGCAGATCCATCATTTGTGGTACCTCGACTCGGGTTGCTCCACACACATGACGGGAAATCAAGAGCTGCTGAGCAACTACCAAGACCGACCAAGTGGAAAAGTCAGATTCGGAAACAACGACTCTGCCCCCATTCTAGGATTTGGGGATATCATTCTGGAAAATCTGACGCTAAAGGATGTCTCTTACGTCGAAGGTCTCCACCATATTGTTCAACATAGGCCAGTTGTGTGACAAAGGATTCCAGGTGGTCTTTCATGCTGACCGGTGCAGAATATTTGATAGTCAGAATAAAGAACTCCTACAAGGACTTCGGAAACCAAATCTTTACACGATTAATCTGACGTCCGTGCGGACCACGACAGCTGTTTGCCTCATTTCCCAGATTACAATTCAGAGGAACAGCTTATGGCATCAACGTGTGTCTCATCTAAACATCAAAGCTCTTCATCGACTATCAACGAAAAAGTTGGTTCACGGTCTACCGACCATTATTCTACAAAAAGAGCATCAATGTTCGGCATGTTAATTAGGAAAAATGAAGCGAGCATCTCATCACGTCAAATTAACTGCCTCTACTTCACGTCCTTTGGAATTGCTTCACATGGACCTCTGTGGACCGATGCAAACACAGAGTATCAATGGACGCAAGTGCGTTCTGGTCATTGTTGATGATTTCTCTCGCTACACATGGACGAAGTTCCTCCAAACTAAAGATGAGACAGGAGACTTGATAATTAGTTTTCTGAACGCCACTCAGAATTTGCTACAACGAACCATCCAAGTCATCAGAACAGATAATGGCATTGAGTTCAAGAACAAGTACCTCAGTGAATTTTATCAAAAACTTGGGATTAGTCAGCAATTCTCAACCGCCAAGACGCCTCAATAGAACGGTGACGTTGAAAGGAAGAACAGAAGTCTAGTGGAAGCCGCACGTACAATGCTGATTCATTCCAGCCTCCCACACTTCCTTTGGGCTGAAGCAGTAAATACCGCCTGTTTCACTCAGAACAGGACGGTTGTTCACAAGCGCTTCGATAAGACTCCATACGAGATCATTAACAAGCGAGTACCCAACATCTCCTTCTTCAAAGTCTTCGGGTGCAAGTGCTTTGTGGCGAACGACAGAGAGCAACGTGCTAAGTTCGACCCTAAAAGCATTTGAAGCCACATTCGTCGGGTACTCATCAACTTCAAAGGCGTACCGAGTATACATCAAGTCCAACCGTTCAATCAAAGAAAGCTACAATGTCAATTTCCACGAAGTGGCAGAGATGGCTTCTGGTCACATCAGTCCAGAACCCGTACCCAACCAGTTGGCTTTTGAATACCATAGTTCAAAACCCGTAGTCACTGGTATGTTGGCACAAAACCAGCAAGAGATGGCAACGACTCAGAATTCAACGTCAGAAGAAGCTCTGAGACTTGCATTGGAGGACTTGGACTCTCTCTTTGAGCCCGTATATTGGCCAGGCACTTTACAGCTACGCCTTTAGTGGACCCCCCACTCGACGAGGCCGATGTACCAAGCTCTTCAAATATCCCCACCTCACCCGACTTAGAATTACCACATATCACTGAAGAACCTACCATAGTCAATGAGGAAGTCTCACCAGACTCGCTCAATCCAAATAAAGAATCAGACTTACCTCAACTTAATGAACAACCTGACAAAGTCAAGAAGCCAAATGAGTTCGAGCAAAAGAGAATGACATATCTCTGGATGCTGACCCACCTTGGACCGGATGTGAGACTGGGGATGACAAAAGGACAAGTGAAGAGCCATTATAAGAGTCTCTCTCCAATTTGTCAGCTACTCAGCGTCTTCTACGCTAAAGGAGGTCTTCCAATACCATACTATGCCATCGACCGAGTAGATAGAACTCTAGACGAATTAAGCGAGAGCGACCTACCGTACCTCCCTGCCGAGGAGGTCTACAATCTCTACCAATTGTATGTGGAGAAGTACAAAGGTCCTCAAGGCTTCATCAAGAAAGAAGGTCTTGAGGGACTCTACCGGTTCATGATGCGCCAAGTCAAGTACTTCGCAGCACACGACCTTCAGATGGCTCTGGAGAGCAACATGAAGAAAGTCAACATGACCGCTCCGCTCAAGAAAGGACCTCAGATCGAAGGGCTTCCCAACAATCACGTGCACATCAGCTTAGTCTTAGGCATCACCTACCACAATCCAATTGCTAAGAAGACCAGGTTGATGCTGAAGACTGAGATTCATAAATTCTGTGATGGGACGCTCAAAATCACAAGGAAGAACATAGAGCAGAGGTTGGAAGAGATCAACAGAGAAACGATGCTGAGGATTTACAGGTTCGTGAGAGAACAGCCGCTCATGATGGAACTGCTTGAAGACATCGAGGAGCAACTGAAGCTGAGGAATACGCTCAGGAACTTCGAGTATGCGCTGGGCTTGCGCAGGTCGTACTTTGCCCGACAAGGACAGATGGCTCGGAAAGGCAATCAAGCACAAAGGGGAGAATGTAGAATATCAGTTTTAGTTGTGCTTTGATTTTATTAGCTGTCCTTGTAGTTAGGTGATTTTATTGTATTTGTCCTTAGTTTAGGACTTAGTATGTTATTTATACCAAGTATGTTTGGTATAAATAGATGTACAAACATTGTGCTTAAAAAGAAGATTTTAGAAATTGATCCCAAAGGCTTGCAATTCGATTTCTAGAGAGAGAAACACAAGAAATCTTCTCACTCTAAGCGAAATTCTCTCTCGAGCTCTCAAAGAAGGTTTTCGATCGAAATTTTAATCTCTACAATTCTAATCGACTGCCTAAGAATTCGAGTCTATGATCATAGAGTTGATATATTAGGACCTAACATTAACATATGAAATTAATAAATATACCAAATACATTAGCTTTTGTACGACTTTTTTTTTCCATTTTTTCAATTCTGATAGTCGTATTACATTTTCAAGTAATTTGCTAAATTTGGAACATTATAACTATTTGTAAAAATAAAATGACATGTAATAATAATTCATAAGTTTTTTATCTGTTTAATTATACGAAAGATCAATGTTTATAAACTATTACATTAAATAATGATAAAATCACACAACAATTAGGGATGTCAATGGGACTGGGACGGGTCTAGACTTGAACCAGCCAAAACCCGGCTGGGTTCGGGGCAGGTCCGGATTTTGCCAACCCCGGCCCGAAACCCGCACCGAACCCGCTCCTTATTATTTTTTTATATAAATATTATATATATTTATATAACTATGTAGAAACATTTATTTAATAAATAATAATTAAATAGAAAAAAATTTATAAATACGGGACTATTTTTTTCTGAGGCGGATCTCGGGTCCACTATAAATGGACGGGTCTCGGGTCCACTATAAAATAGATGGCCCGATCACGGATCTTACCGATAACAATAGATCTAATAAACTAAAAAATCTCTTAAAAATAACCCGTGCATTGCACGGGGCTTAAAGTAATTTTAAAATAATGATTAGATCTATCATTGCATACCCCTGGCATTTAAATGTGTTGTTACCTCCGTAGTCCGTAAGGTAATCGCAGTAACTTAATAAAACTACACTACTATGTCATAAATAATAGTGAACCTCACTCATTCATAAGCCGCATATCCATTCAAATCAGACAAAAGCCGATACGGAAAGCACCCGACTACAACAGGCATAGATGATCATAATAGATAGGTTCGGTCAATTAAAAACAGTACCCACACTTGGCTTATTATTAAAAGCATTCAGTCTGCTTTTTTAAGACAAAAACATAAATAAACCTGACAGAAGCACTCTCAAAAATCTCTCTTACCCTGAAAAATCTCTTAGCTCATCAACTACTCAGTACTTGTAGTCACTGACATGAAGACTCTCGGAAGCGCCCTCAGCCAGCGACGCACCTCCTTCATAAGTCCCCAGCGTAGCCTCAGAGTTAGCCTTGCACCTTGCAAGAAAAGCCTTTTGAGCATTAGGAATGTTCTCCTCCTTACCAGACCAAGCCTTGAGCGTACTCTGCTGAAGAGCACGACCGAACGAAAAGGTAAGAGTCCACGGCTTTTTCGCCTTGAGCTTATTCATCGCATTGAGGTTCTTAGTTGCCTCTTCCTCGCTTTGACCGCCCGATAAGAAGACCACGGCCGGCACAGCTGCGGGCATCGTCCTCTGTAGGGCCCGAACGGTGTACTCGGCCACCACCTCGGGCGCCACCTTGGTAGACTCAGAGCCAGGGGTGACCATGTTGGGCTTGAGGAGTGTGCCCTCGAGGAGGACGTGGTGGTCGTTCAGTGCCTTGTAGCACGCGGCAAGGACTCGCTCGGTCACGTCGGCACATTTGTTTATGTCATGGGGCCCGTCGACGAGGATCTCGGGCTCGACGATTGGGACGAGGCCGTTCTCCTGGCATATGATTGCGTATCGGGCCAAGCCGTTGGCGTTCTCGTTGATGGCCAGCTGGGACGGCTCGTTGGGACCGATCTTCAGAACGGCCCTCCACTTGGCGAAGCGGGCCCCCGCGGCGTAGTATTGCTGGCACCGCTGGGCAAGCCCGTCGAGCCCCTGGGTTGTGGTCTCCCCGTTGGTCCCGGCGAGCTCGACCGTTCCCTTGTCGACTTTGATGCCGGGGAGAACACCGCCTTCTTTGAGGACGTCGACGAACGGTTTCCCTGATATTCAAGAAAAAATTTAACGCAAAGTTATCCAAGTGCAAGCAAACAAAAATGAGTACATGTACATACACACATGCTATAGTAAAAATATTTGATACCTGCAGCAGTTTTCTGATAGAGAGTCTCCTCGAAGAGGATAACTCCGCTGAGGTACTGAAGAGCGCCCGGCGTGGTGAAGAGAAGCTCACGAAGGGCTCTCCGATTGTTTTCGACGTTCTCGACGTTGATGCTCGACAAACGCTTCCCTATCGTACCAGTGGATTCATCAGCAGCTAGGATACCCTTACCAGGCGTACCAATGTAAGCAGCATTGGCAATGAGTTCATCTGCCAAAATTAAACACAAACAAGACTTTGATTTTTTTTTTTTATTTACGAAAGAGAGAGCATGGCCATATCAGAATCAGTTCACCCATGAATGGTTAAGCTCGTAAGGACATCTTGGAAAAGCTTAAACAACATCAAACAAGAAGATCTCGGGCATCAAAACAGCGATTAACGAGTACAATAATATTGCAGGTTGTCAATCAATCATTATACGAGATTTCCAATAAGCCAGCCTACAAGACGAGATCTACATATATCATGCGATAACTAACGGAGCAAAGGAGATCTGCTCTCAGATCTTGTCTGGGCAGCGACGTAGGTATAAAAATGTAACAACAAACGGCAAAACAATAAACTTTTACAATCAGCATAAAAACAATCCAGATCTTACATATTAAACCACTAAAAATGTGAAAAATTCTGTAGATCTACAGCGAAAAACAGAGGCTCCCACAGAATCACGCCCAATTGCAATGAAACAAACAAAGTTTACACACTTCAACGTTACACCGAACACCTTTCACTTGAAACGATACGAGAAAAGATATAATTACCTGCGTATTTCCCCTTGTAGCAAGACATGGCTTTGTTGTCGCTGAAATGAGACGGCGAAGAAAACAAGAGGAGGAGGCGAAGCGTACAGACAAAGCAGTGTGCTAGGTGTGACGAGAAAATGAGTTGGCGTGCGGCTTTTATAGAATAGAATTGGATAGTAGATATATTAACGGGTTAACGACGGAATTATCGATTAACGTTCACCAATTAATTCAATGTTTTTTACATTGCTCTGTACGTTTTGTGAATATGAAGTCTTACCCATTATTCAATATATTATATATACACATTAATAATCTATATTTGGTGATAAATGGCCAACATTAGAGCTGCACTAGGCATGTGAAATGATGTCATGATTCCCGGATACCAACAAAATTGTATCATCTACTATTTATACTACTTTATTAAGCATGAGGTCATTATAAAAAGGGACAATTTATGTTTAGTCGCCATTCAGTAATTATATAAACCGTTCAGTCCCTGTCAGAGTCCCTCTTAGTTTAAAGGACCAGCTTTTTCAAAAATGGCAGAGATAAGGATTAAAATTATGTATTGACGGAAATACCCTGCCTAACATACTGAACTAAAAGTTATTTTCTGGCAACTTTCTGGTATGCTTTTAGATTATATTGTCATAAACGCCTGGTGAACTGTTATTCTCCATCCTTTATCTGTTACTATGATGCAGAAAATTGTTATCGACAGAGAATATTTTATGAATCTCATTTTTACAGTGAATCGAGCTCCGAAATTTCGATGCCCATTAACCAACCAATTTCGGCGTGTAAGATAGGCTGTATTGTGGTATTCACGAAGCAAGATGTAAGATTTGTAATGAATTTTTATCTTTCTATTTAGGGTTCTAATTTGCGAAAATAAGATGAAATCAAAGCCGTTTTTGGCAACGATTACATCTAATATTTATAAATTCGAAATGCCCATAGTATGGGCAGCTAGGTGCGGCACATTCTTTACTCGTTCGTCCGACGTTCATCTTTTAATTTCGCGAAAATACGATCGACCCCAATAATTTTGGTATATTTCGACTCTGTCAAAACTGTTACTCGGAGTATGAAATCTGTTACTTGCAGTATCAAAACAGTTACTAGGCGTATCAAAACCATTATTAAACTATAAATAATTATTACCATGTGTAGGGTTCTAATTTGCGAAAATAAGATGAAATCAAAGCCGTTTTTTGAAATCGAAGTGCCCATAGTATGGGCAGCTTGGTGTGGCACCTTGTTTGGTCGTTCGTCCGATGTTCATCATTTAATTTCGCGAGAGTACGATCGACCCTATAATTTGGGTATTTTTTACTATGCCATTATATTCGAAATTATGTGTCAATTGTTAACTCCCAAACCGTAAGTTGTAATGCATGTGGTATGAAAGATCGACATTAGCAGAAATCCAGATGTTAGTGCAATGATCCAGACGTTCGTCGACTGAGGTGATGAACAACTGTTACTAAATTAAAATTATCAGGATCTGTTACTAGTATATGTGTTTCTGTTACTATGTTGCCTAAATTTGTTACTAAATTGTCGGTGAAATTTCGGGCGGAAAACCAGAATGAGATGAATTTTGGGCAGGAGTCTAAATTTTATCAAGTATAGATTATTTGTTACCCGATATGTGTAAAACTGTTACTAGTTATATGTTTATGTGTTACCAGAATTATTATAGTTTGTGAATTAGGGTTTGTGATTAAAATCATAACCTAAACTAATATATTTTTATATAAAACTTCGTAAATTGATATATTTTAGTGAATGTAGCGTGTTTGCAGTATAAAATTGGAAATCATAACATAAACTAGTTACATATGAAATTGTTATTGTGACTATTTATTCTGTTACTCGTATTGTATCCCCTTGTTACCGTAATATACATTTCTGTTCTTTCCTCGTCTTGATGTCTTACTGATCATTGTTAAACGGTTACTGCAGGAAATCAGTAAACGGCATATGGTTTACGTTTAAGATTAATTGAAGATGTCATTAATCTTGTTGAATCATTTATGTTAGGTCGACCATCTGGATTGTAATAACCAACTAATAGTTCATATCCACGAGTTTTGAGTAAGTATAATCAATTCCGTAGAAGCATTATCATCCTTTGAAGAAGAGTGGTACTTGTTTTCCATACTATATACTCCAACTTCTTCAACTCCAACATAACCTCCACGAAAATCACAACCTAAACTAATATATTTTAGTTTAAAACTTCTCAAATTCATATATTTTAGTGAATGTAGTGTGTTTACAATATAAATTTGGAAAATCATAACCTAAACTAGTTACATATGAAATTGTTACTCGAACAGTAGGACACTGTTACCGAAATATACATTTTTGTTCTTTTCTCCTCTTGATTTGTTACTGATCATTGTTAAACGGTTACTGCAGGAAATCAGTAAACGACATATGGTTTACGTTTAAGATTAATTGAAGATGTCTTTAATTTTGTTGAATCAATTATGTTAGGTCGACCATCTGGATTGTAATAAACAACTAATAGTTCATATGCACATGTTTTGAGTAAGTAGAATCAATTTTGTAGAAGCATTATCATCCTTTGTAGAAGAATGGTACTTGTTTTCCATACTATATACTCCAACTTCTTCAACTCCAACATAACCTCCACGAAAAGCACAACCTAAACTAATATATTTTAGTTTAAAACTTCTCAAATTCATATATTTTAGTGAATGTAGCGTGTTTACAATATAAATTCGGAAAATCATAACCTAAACTAGTTACATATGAAATTGTTACTGTGAATATGTTTTCTGTTACTCGTACAGTAGGACAGTGTTACCGCAATATACATTTCTGTTCTTTATTCCTCTTGATTTGTTACTGATCATTGTTAAACGGTTACTGCATGAAATCAGTAAACGACATATGGTTTACGTTTAAGATTAATTGAAGATGTCTTTAATTTTGTTGAATCATTTATATTAGGTCGATCATCTGGATTGTAATAAACAACTAATAGTTCACATGCAATGCCATTTTCGGACAACATCCCTAAGCACCCGTAAATCTTTTTCGGATACATTTTTTAGGTCAATGGACTTCGAATAAGAAATAACGTAAAGAATAAAAGTTTTACATAATTAACTTGGCTAATCAAGGGAGCTTGAATCAAGGTCATTTGAATTCTAGATCGAAAGTTATACTCCAAACGGTGCAGGTTGCTATTTTCGGGCAATGTAGAATGCATAAATTGTTACCCGGAATATATAAACTCCCAGAATGCATGAAGTGTTACCCAGAATGCGTAAAGCGTTACCCCGAATGCATAAAGTGTTACCCAGAATGCATAAGTTGTTACCCAGAATGCATAAATTGTTACTTAGCGAGCGTTTTATTAGCAAAAGCTTCAATCATGGGCCGCATCAAATTTCTTCGCGATTAACGTCAATATTTTCATTGATTATTAAGACCGACTATCAATTTCACCTTATTCAACATTAAAGTCCAGATTTTCCCTTGTTTCAACGAGATTTTAGAACTACTTTTAGAACCCTTCGGCTGTTTCGACCTTTTCTCCTTCTTCGTCGCTGCTTTCTTCGATTTCTTGGCCATTGTCGTCGTGGGATGGCTCGCTGCTCGTGGTCGTCGCTGCTCATGGCCGTCATTGCTCGTGGTCGTCGTCGACTCGTGTGATGGCTCAATCGTTTCTTGAATTAACATGGGATTATCGATTTGGGGGTTATTGTCACTAATAGAGCCCCATCAGTTACTGCCTTTGTCACATCTATTACTGTATTTGTTACATCGGTTACTTAAATTGCGTGACTTGTTACCCAGATATCATGTTCACAAAAATCTTCAATAAACGTCGCACCAAAAATTTTGATTCAAAATTCTTCACCACTTCTTTCTTAAACTCAATAATTCTCGTTCATTATTAAGACCCATTATCAAATTCACTCAGATTCGTCATAATCGGCCATTAAATTCGATATTTGGTCCATTTTTATTCTCGTTTTTTCGACGTGGAATTTCATAATTATTTCGTCTTACACTTTAAATTATTTGTTTATTATAACTACCCATGAGGAATCGAAGTCGATTCCATTTTATTTGCACCTTAACAATGATATTTCACTCGATTTTACAGTCCTAAAAGCAACTCAAAATCGAACGGAGAAGACAATGGCAAATGGCTATAATTTTTGGCAACTATGAAGGATAGAATTGTCATTTCCTATCACATGGGTCCTTGAAACTTATATTTTCAGTACTTAGGTCCTTCTGCCTATATTGAAACCTTATGGGGCCTGAAACATGTTGAAAATATGATAATGGGTACTGACACGTAATTTACCCTTATAAAAATCGTCAGTTAGGTTTTAATGAGATTCGAAAAAAAAAGAGGGTTAATATTTTGGGATAAAAGATAAAATTCAGATAAAGCCTTGGAAATTTTGGGTACAACTACGTAAATATATATATATATATATATATATCCTCTGACTAAGTACCATTATCAAGGTTTGTTTGGTGGTTATTGCCACTTACCATCATCACCTTTTTGTTAAATGTTTTGAGAAGATCCTTTGAATGGTATCAGAGCCATGGTGGGGTATTAAGAAATCAAGGTGTAGTTTGACGTCTTTTATCAAATGAATTTGATAAGACGCAAAGATAATACTGTTAAAAACAGTATCTAAGAGGAATATGATGTTCCTCAAGATTTAGAAAAATTAAATCGTTGGACTATTCCTAAAATAGATTATAAAATAATCTATGAATTAGGCACTTTTGAGAAATTAGGTTTGAAACAAGTAGTAAAAACTACAGAAGAAACAATTTCTTTGAATAACAAAGAGATGGTTATTAGACTTCTAAGTAATAGAGACTTAGAAAAATATAGAATAAATCATAAGTTTATTCATATTGGGTTAGTTCAGGTAGCTTTTAAACCATTGACTTTAGAAGGTTTACCAGAGAGCTTTATAGCAGCTCTTAGTGACGGTAGAAATCTCGACTGGAAACAATCCCTTATGGGAATAATTCAGTCTAGTCTGGCACATGGTCCAGTTTATTTTAATGTTTATCCAAATCTCCAATTATCATTGACCGATGTCAATATATTGGATGCTCTGACATTAAATGTCAAAACTCATGGATATAATTACGCTCCGGGATCGGAAGTAATATGTATCTGTTATAGAATTTATTATAAGCCTTTATATACGCTGAATCCTCAGTGTAAAATTGTTGATAAACCTATCAACGGAACTGTTCTTATAGAAACTAATTTTAGTAGATCTAATATTACTACTCGAAGATCTATAAAATGGGAAGAAATACAATTTCTATAAAAATGGATAATTGAACGAGCTATGCCTCTACAACCAAAAATAAAAAATAATCCTACTCAGATACTTCAAACATCAGATGGTACTGTTCAAATACAATTTGAACAAAACCTAAGACCTACAATTCCTAAGTCTAGGATGTCTAGATCAGCTTCCTCTCATTATCATATATCACCATGTGATTATATGATAAGATCACCCTCTAGAGCTTCGACTTCCCAAATTAGGGAATCAACTTCTAGCGATTACCTGCAAAATAAGGTAGAAGAATTAAGAATTAATTCTGATAATATAGTTCATGGAGTTTCTAAAAATAAAGACGAGGAAATAACCGAGTCAGAAATGGATTTTTGTGTTTAATGGATTTAAAATAAAAAATTGATTTTAGTCCGGGTTCTCCGGCAAGAAAAGAAATTCAACAAGAATTTAATTTACCTAAATGGGAATCATTTAGAAAATGGTTTTTTGAAAGTTTTAATAAAGAAGATAAAATTATTATTCAAGAAAAATTTTATAAAGATTTGTCAAAACAAAATGAAAAATTACCTTTTACTTCCATGGTTTTTGACAGAATATTTTAATAATATGATTTCTGTTCTTGAACGAAATTATAAACTTTCAACGGGAAAAAATTTAAATTCAATATATCCTCCTCAAACCAGTTTCCGAATGGAAAAGGAGAATGAAATTAGATATTATAGTGCTTTTCAAAAACTATTTGAAAATGATACACTTGCAGTAACTATAAATCATATTAATTGTCTTTTAAAGCAACAAAATTATACAAATATGTATGTTATTGTTCTAGGAGAACAAATTTCTTTATTAAAGAAAAATATAGAAGAAATACTTTCCTCTATTAAAGACATAAAAAATTATCTTTTAATAAATAAAGATATTAATGAAATCAAAACAGCTAATATAGCTTCTCCCAGTATTCAACCTCCTCCAGAGATTGTTGATTTTAAATTAAAATCAATTTCTCATATTGAGGATATGATTGAGAAAAAACTAAAAAATTTAAAGCTCAATACCTTAAGTGAAGAATTTGAAAATCAACTTGAAGACTCTGATAATATACATAATACTTTTACTGAAGAAATAAATAAATTAAGAAATTCGTCAAAATTTGCTAGTAAACCAATTCAAACTAAATATTATTACCCGAGACCAACTCCTCAAGATGTTCTAATAGAAGAACATGATCTTACTATTAATAATTCATATAATGGTCATTGTATCTATGAATGGAACCTAGATGGTTATACTGAAAGACAAACTTTTGGTATGGTTCATAGAATGATGATGTATAGTACAGTTTGTAAAACTCAAGGTAATACCGATAAAACTATTGCTCAAATGCTTGTTGTGGCTTTACTGGTCACTTAAAAGGTTGGTAGGATAATTACTTATCTCAACAAGACCGAGAAAATATTTTCCTTACTGTAAAGGAGGAAAATAATACAATAATTGAAAATGTTGTTTATACATTATGTATAAACATTGTAGAACATTTTACAGGCCGATGGTCTGACAATTCTGAAAATGTCAGAACTCTTCTTCAAAATCTTAGGTGTAAAACCCTTACATCATTTAGATGGTATAAGGATACGTTCCTTAGTCGAGTTATGGAACTTCCTGAGTCAAATAGTACTCACTGGAAATCTAAATTTATCGATGGTCTACCATTTCTCTTTGCAGAAAGAGTTAAGAAAACTCTTAGAAATGGAGAATCTAGTATAGATTATAGTTCCTATACTTACGGAAGATTAATAGGAACTTGTATACAAGAAGGTTTAGCTTTACGTAATGAAATAGAGCTTAATAAACAATTAAAGAGACATTCTCTTGATGAAAAGAAACAATTAGGAGAATTCTGTAGTCAATTTGGTCTTGAAAATCCTACTACGAGCCAACCTCGTAAAGAGTATAAATCTAAAAAATACCCTTCTAAAAAATATGAAAAAAGAAAATATCGAAAATCTAAAAGAAGAGAACAAAAATTCTCAAAAGATAATAAAAACTCTCAATATAGAACTAAATTTTCTCCAATAGTCTGCAGAAAATGCGGAAAAATTGGTCACAAAGCAAAAACTTGCTGGACCAAAAAGAAAATTAATAATTTAGAAATTGATAATGAATTAAAAGAAACATTATCAAAAATTCTATTAGAATCTAATAGCGAGTCAGAATTCTCTTCAGAAGATGAAAATAATTTCATCGAAGATATCTCTTCAGAAGAATCTGAAGAATGTCAAAACTGTCAAATAGGTCAGTCTTGTTTTAAAAATGTTAAAAATTCAGAATCTGAACCAGAAGATAATTTATATCAAATTATATCTCAATTTAAAGAATTAGAATTAAATGTTCTTGATAATAATCTTCTTGAAATTTTAAAAGAAACAGAAGATCCAGATTTAAAAAATCATATAATCAAAAGATTAATTCAAAAGGAGGAAGAAACTTCGAAAGAAGTTATTCCTAAAATATCTAAATCTGAACCTTATAGTATGTCTGAAGTAATGAGATTACTTCGAAATAAACATCAATTAAATAAAAAAGAATCAGTTGTTAATATTAAAGATTTAACAATAGAAATTTCAAATTTAAAAAACGAAATAAAAAGCTTAAAATTAAGTCATATAGATTTAGAAAGAAGATTTTCTAAATTAGAAAAAGGAAAAGAAATCATTAATGAATTAGAAATTAATGAAGAATTAGCTAGTACTTCTAAAAATACTGAAGAAGCTAACTATCTTTCAACATTAGAAGTTATTACTTCTCAAAAATGGTTAGTGAAAATATCGCTACTCATTGACGGAAATTTTCAAAAAAATCTTATCGCTTTAATAGATAGCGGAGCAGATTTAAACTGTATTCAAGAAGGAATAATTCCTACTCAATATTTTCATAAAACAACCCATTCTCTTAGCTCTGCAAGCGGAGAAAAACTTCAAATTAATTATAAAATCCCTAAGGCCTTTATTTGTAAAAATAAGGTCTGTATTCCTACTTCATTCTTGCTAGTCAAGAATATTACACACCAAGCAATCCTTGGTACTCCGTTCCTTAGGAAAATATTTCCTATCCAAAATATTGATGAATATGGATTTAAAGGTAACTTCGAAAACAAAGAAGTCTACTTTGAATTCATAACTGAACCTTTTTCAAGAATTCTTAATGAAATTAAGGATTCTATTCTTATTAAAGCAAAGGAAAAACAGGTAAATTACCTTAAACAAGAAATCAATATACTTACGATTGAAGATAAACTTCAAAATCCTAAGTTACAAGAAAAAATTAAATTACTACATAATGAATTTACGTTGCAAATATGTAACGATCTTCCTAATGCCTTTTGGAATAGAAAGAAGCATATAGTTTCTTTACCTTATGAAGATGATTTTAGTGAGAAAAATATTCCCACTAAAGCTCGTCCTTGTCAAATGAATTCTGAAGTATTAGAATTATGTAAAAACCCTCGAAATCACCTTGGTCATGCACAGCTTTTTATGTCAATAATGCGGCAGAAAAGGAAAGGGGAGCACCTAGGTTAGTTATTAATTATAAACCACTTAATAAAGTTTTAAAATGGATTAGGTATCCTATCCCTAATAAAAAGGATCTTTTAGACAGATTATTTAATGCCATTATATTTTCAAAATTTGATTTAAAATCAGGATTTTGGCAAATTCAAGTTGCTGAAAAAGATAGATATAAAACAGCTTTTACCGTCCCAATTGGAAAATTCGAATGGAACGTTATGCCTTTTGGTTTAAAAAATGCTCCTTCTGAATTTCAAAATATTATGAACGACATATTTATTCCTTATAGTAATTTTATTATCGTCTATATTGATGATATTTTGATCTTTTCAAAAGATATCGAAACACATTTTAAACATCTTGATATATTTAAGAAAATTGTTATTCAAAATGGATTGGTTATATCTAGTCCAAAAATGGTTTTGTTTCAAACTAAAATAAGATTTTTAGGTCATAATATTGAAAAGGGAAATATTAATCCAATTAATAGAAGTATTGAGTTTGCATCAAAATTTCCAGATCAAATTTTAGATAAAACTCAGCTTCAAAGATTTTTAGGAAGTTTAAACTATATTTCTCCTTATTATAAAAATCTAGCTATTGACACATCTATTTTATACGATTGACTTAAGAAAATTCCTTGTCAGTGGACAAATAGTCACACTGAAGCAGTTAAAAAAATTAAAAATAAAGTTACTCATTTACCTTGTCTTATGCTTGCTAATTCTAATTGGCAAAAGGTTATTGAAATCGATGCCTCTGATTTAGGATATGGAGGAATTTTAAAACAAATTTCTCCAGATGATAAAAAAGAATACTTAGTTAGATTCCATTCGAGGAAATGGAATAATGCTCAAAAGAATTATGCTACTATTGCTAGAGAAGTTCTTGCTATAGTAAAATGCGTTTTAAAATTTCAAGATGATTTATATAATCAAAATTTTTTACTAAAAACAGATTGTCAAGCTGCAAAATTTATGTTTATGAAAGATTTTAAGCATGATGTCTCAAAACAAATGTTTGCAAGATGGCAAGCTCATTTAGCTCCATTCGATTTTGAAATAATTTATAAAAAAGGAAGTGATAATAGCCTTCCAGATTTTCTTCCATGAGAATTTATTCAATGAATAATTTTGCAGGAATGTCCCAATATGGGAAAAACTATCCCTCTAATAGAGGTGGTATAGGCGGCAGGCCTATTGTTCAACAAGGCAATAGGAAATTATTCAGAGAGAATCTCTCTTCGTCTTCGAGCAACATGAGTACTCAAGACCAGCAAATGTACAAAGAATTCCTTAAATATAAGGAACAAAAGGCTCAGGAAGGTACGACTTCTTATGCTAAAATTGTAGCAGATGACGAAATTGATGATCAAGAATTTATTTATGAGCAAAATTCTCATAAAGAAGTTATACTCTTCTTAAGTGAAAATGATTTGAAATGGAAAGATCAGCCATGGACCTTAATGGAAAGGTATCTGGATACAGTATCATATGCTGGTGGATATTATAAGAATAGAATGAACTACGAAAATATTCTTAAGTTCACAGAATCATGTGAATTTGATCACTTTGTTACTGGAAATCAGAAAGTTTATAACTTCAGCAAGATCATTATTAAAAGGATTATATCCCCTGAATCATGGGCTATTCACCCAATGAAGGATAGGGAATATTTCCATCCGGAATTAAAGGTTCCAGTTAAATTTAATTATTGGAATTATATCCAAGCTTTTCATAGAGTTTTCTTATATGAAAACGTCAAAAGAAAGCATTCTTGGTGGATCAAGATTTGTACTGATGTTTACAAGCAGGAAATTCCTACTTGGTTTTATAATTGGTGGTTATCGTACTGAGCCACAGTTAATATTCTTAAAGAACCATTCTCAGGATTATATACTGAGTGGGTCAAGGTTTCGCCAGCCTTAATAGAAGCCCAACATAATAATAAATGGATTGAAGGTATGGCTTCAATGCATTTTTATATTGAGTACAGCATTCCATGGATTTGGAAATGGGCTCGTGAAGTTGGTCATAACCAACAGCCTTGTTTATGGAGAACTTTTTATACAAAGTTTTGGAAGAAAATGATCCGAATAGACGGACAAGGGGAATTTGAAGGACAGCAAACAATTGATAAAATCAAAGAAAAAGTTGCTTATTATAAAGACCAAATCGAAAAAAGACAGCAACGAGAATCTCCTAGCCCATTTGAAATCCTTTCTAGAAGATTAAATATTCAGAAAGGAAAATTATCAAAAGAACAAATTTTGGTTGAATATATGGAAGAAATCAAGAAAGATCCTGGAAAAAATTTTGGAATTGATAAGACCGATGTGTCTATGGGAACTTCTTCGAAAGATGAAGACTTCTGCCAAGCAGGAGAAGCTCAAGACCCATTTGATGACGATGGCTTATTATCTTTTGAAGATGCTATTGATAATATCACTAAAGGAACTTTGGGAAAAATGAAAGATAAGGCCAAGTGACGAAGCATCCACTTTGGTTAAAAAATTTTAGCCTGAAGACAAAATACTTTACTTTTATAAAGTATTGGCCGACAAAAGCAAAGAAGAATCATGAACAAGATGGAGACCAGCTGGAATCATAATTCCTTTACTTTTCTTTTGTCTTTTTACTTTTTATTGTCTTTAAATAGGGCCTCTTGCCATAAGTTGTGTACGCGTTTTCATACGCACTCTCTTTCTCTCTCACTCTCTTTGTAATTCCCTCTCCGTTGTAAAATATTTGAAGCAATACAAGTTGAAGTTTCTTGTAAGATCTCTTCTACAAGTAAGTTTTCTAATTCGCTTTTACATATTTATCTTTTGTCTCACCTAGCCTTAATGGAAGGCTAAATTCTATCGTTAAACTACACCAAGATGCCTTAATACTTTAATCATGGTTTTATATCATATTTCTATACATATATTAATATGATGTATTTAATATTTTCTTTTACAAAAATTTCTTAAAAATCGAAATTAAATTTGGGATAAAGGTTGTGAAAAAATTTGATTTTGATTAATTCTGTGTCGGCTCTTGGCAAAGCCTGTGTTGCCAAAGTAAGGCGTTTGAAGGCATGGCTGTTACCGATTGAATTAGTCAAATGAAAATTTTATCATGTAAAAATCCTTGTATCCGATGATTTAATTCTAATAATCATCAAAAATAAATTTTAATTTTGTTTTGGATTAATGGTATAGGCTGGAATACCTTGGGTCCGAACGGGATCAAACTGTTTACAGCTTGATAACTGGACTAATAGGTTTAACAACGCCACGTACCATTTTTCGTTTTTAATTTTGATGATTGGTATATCGGTTGAACTACCTTGCGAACGAGAGTTCGATCATGGTATGAAAGTGTGACTACCTTTAGGTCAAAATTGAATTAAACTATTTATCAGTTTGATTACTGGATTTATAGGTTTTGTCTGACTAAGTACCATTATCAAGGTTTGTTTGGTGGTTATTGCCACTTACCATCATCACCTTTTTGTTAAATGTTTTGAGAAGATCCTTTGAGAAAAAGGAAGTGATAATAGCCATGGTGGTTATTGCCATCATCACCTTCTATATATATATAGAAGATCCTTGGATACTTCCAGCCTATATACCATTAATTCAACAATAAAAAAGGAAGTGATAATAGCCTTCCAGATTTTCTCACACGAGAATTTATTCAATGAATAATTTTGCAGGAATGTCCCAATATGGGAAAAACAATCCCTCTAATAGAGGTGGTAGAGGCGGCAGGCCTATTGTTCAACAAGGCAACATGAAATTATTCAGAGAGAATCTCTCTTCGTCTTCGAGCAACATGAGTACTCAAGACCAGCAAATGTACAAAGAATTCCTTAAATATAAGGAACAAAAGGCTCAGGAAGGTACGACTTCTTATGCTAAAATTGTAGCAGATGACGAAATTGATGATCAAGAATTTATTTATGAGCAAAATTCTCATAAAGAAGTTATACTCTTCTTAAGTGAAAATGATTTGAAATGGAAAGATCAGCCATGGACCTTAATGGAAAGGTATCTGGATACAGTATCATATGCTGGTGGATATTATAACAATAGAATGAACTACGAAAATATTCTTAAGTTCACAGAATCATGTGAATTTGATCACTTTGTTACTGGAAATCAGAAAGTTTATAACTTCAGCAAGATCATTATTAAAAGGATTATATCCCCTGAATCATGGGCTATTCACCCAATGAAGGATAAGGAATATTTCCATCCGGAATTAAAGGTTCCAGTTAAATTTAATTATTGGGATTATATCCAAGCTTTTCATAGAGTTTTCTTATATGAAAACGTCAAAAGAAAGCATTCTTGGTGGATCAAGATTTGTGCTGATGTTTACAAGCAGGAAATTCCTATTTGGTTTTATAATTGGTGGTTATCGTACGGAGCCACAGTTAATATTCTTAAAGAACCATTCTCAGGATTATATACTGAGTGGGTCAAGGTTTCGCCAGCCTTAATAGAAGCCCAACATAATAATAAATGGATTGAAGGTATATAGTATAAATTTATACTATAGAAGCCCAATATATATATATATATATATATATATTTATAAATTTATGTGGATAGTGACTACTAAATAGAAATATAAATATAGTAAATAAATAAAAAATTGTACATGAAAGCAAACATTATTAACCATGTTGAGAGCATCGTTTGGTATTTGTCCTTACACATGACAAAGTCACAAATACCTACTCCATGAAAATGAATTTTACCAACTATATGAAAAGCCTCATTGGATATTGTCCTTATATACATGACAATGTATCAAATATCCACACCTCACGAAAATATAAACGAAGAAAGGGGAGAATTTATTCAAGCAAAGAAGAAGGGGAAAACGAAAGAACTTAGCAAGAGCAAAAAATTCGACAAGCTAGGAAACCTTTATGAAATCAAACTTCAGACGTGAGGTAGGTGAATATATCATCTACAACACGTAAATTATTTTATGATTATTATGCTAGTATGTTTTGGGATAATCTTACGTGGCTTACGTGATATTTATATGAAATCTTCAAGTGCATTATGTGATTAGAAACCCTAGATTTTTGGGTTTGTGAAAGTGGTCATGTATATATTTACATATTGATGTGGAATAATAACTAGGCAGGCTAAAAAAGATAATTAAGGAAATAAGTAGCTTATGATAATTATTAAGAGAACTTAGTAAAAAATATGGGTTTCCTTGAAAAATATAAGGTTAGATTGTGAAGGGAGACTTTTAGGGACCTCCAACAGGTTTTAGGGACCACCAACACACTTTAGGGAGCTAACGACAGGAAATAAGGGTCTTAGGGACCTCCAACACACTTTAGGGAACTAACATTCATATTAGGAAGTATTTTGG
Source organism: Craterostigma plantagineum (assembly GCA_027422505.1). Taxonomy (NCBI): domain Eukaryota; kingdom Viridiplantae; phylum Streptophyta; class Magnoliopsida; order Lamiales; family Linderniaceae; genus Craterostigma; species Craterostigma plantagineum. The sequence goes on from JAPQWV010000025.1 coordinate 10,011,718, forward strand.
GACCTATGGTGCTAAGCAGGTCCTGTCGTCCCGAGGAAGCGTCATAAGGAAGCCATACTAAAGCCTGAAAGGACGTCTGACAATACTGAAAAGCTGTTCTGACAGAACCTGTTCCATCCACCTGTTGTACCTGACAGCGCAGAGCCAAGTCCCATCTCCAGCCGTCTGACATCCCTGACAGCACAGAAGCTGTAACTGCTGCAGGAGCTACCTCTGACGGACGGCCTACTTCCTCACGTTGTCCCAGAGGGTCATATCACCAGGGAGCTCGGGATGTACCTCCAGACAATATCCAGGAGCCTCTATAAAAAGGGCACTTGGCAATTCTTTGCGACAATAAGCATTCAACACACGAAAAACACATCAGACCTCTCTCTCTTTACTGTATGAAGTATTTCTCGATACTTAGCATATCTAGAGCGAAAGCGAGCTATGAGCGTGTAAATCTTCTAAGTACAGTGGAAATCGGTTTCAGAGTGCCCGTGGACGTAGGATCTGCAAAGATCTGAACCACGTACATCTTGTGTTCTTTCTGTTTTACGTCCCCCTTTTATGTTCTTTGCAAGCAAACACGTCCCAACACGTCCCTAACGTCCCCAATACGTCCTAAACACGTCTCAAACACGTCCTCGACGTCCCGACGTCGCTAACAAGTCCCAATCAGGTCCCCAACATATCCCGATACCACAAATACGTCCTAAACTCATCTCAAACACATTCCACACGTCCTTAATGTCCCCTAACATTATAAATACGTCCCCAACACATCCCTAACACGCCCCTTTCAGTTCACTTTTACCAATAAGCACCTTACGCACGCCCACAACTTTGTAATAATTAATTCTCCGGCTAAATAAATTTCCCCACACATTTAAATCTCGTTGATTGGGATAGCCCCATATCAAATGGCGCCGTCTGTGGAAAATTCCGAGTTGAAGGCGTGTGATTTTGCCTATATTGTGCGAAGTTGTGCTTAACTTTTACTCTCTTTTCTTTCTTTTCTTCATTTTTGCTGGGACGAAATAAAAAAGCAACGGAGAAACGCCCACTTATGGAGAAGAATTTAGACCCACAGTCAGCGGAAGCTGCTGAAGGTGACCACAGCAGACTACCATCCCAGTGCCCATCTCGGCGATGTTTGCACCCGAAGCACCCAAAAGACAGTCAAAGTCGGAAGCGAACCGCGGATGAGGACCTCCGAAAAACTGCCAGACGTGTTGAGAACGGCCAGGACCTGAAACACAGGCCAGAGAGGATGAAAATGAGCAAGAGGGTACATATAAGTCTTAAGGGGAACTTCGAGACCAACTCACGAACCTCAAACAAGTTGCGTTAGGAACTCCGATGGAACATGCAAGCATGGGGAGTTAAGCTCCCCAAGTCCGCATGCTATTTAAGCCCCAAGATGAGAAGCAAGTCGTTGGAAATGAACTCATGCTAACACAGTGAAACACGATATTGATTTGTGAAGCTGAATCAACTACTGTTTCTGTAGCCTCTGTACTCCTTAAATAATAGTTACAAGGAAACAATGCCTAAAATCAAGCTACTGATTTAGAGTGAGCCACAATGCTTGACAAGCAGCGTTAGCAGCTGCTATATATTCTACCTCACAGCTGGACTGAGCCACCACATTCTGCTTCATGGATTGCCAGGTGATCGGGCTGCCGCTGAGAAAGAAGATCACGCCAGTTGTACTTTTACTTGTATCAACATCCCCGGCGTAATCAATGTCACTAAAGTCCATCAGATAAGGCTCCTCCTTCTCCCTCCTGCCGAACAAGAGTTCCCAATCTTGGGTCCCAGCCACATAGCGCAGAACGCGCTTCACAGCTGCGAGGTGATCCTCGCGTGGATCCTCCAGGAACCGACTCACGTAGCCAACCGCAAACGCTAGATCGGGGCGAGTGTTGACCAAGTATCTCAAGCTCCCGACGACGCTCCTGTATGCCGTGGCATCGACCGGCGGCTCTGTGCTGAGCTTGCTCAATTTCAGGCGCGGTTCCATGGGTACGTGACATGGGTTACGCCCTACCATGCCGCTCTTTTCCTGGATCTTGCCGGCGTAGTCGCCCTGGCTCAGCGAGATCCCCTCGCGCCCTGCTTCACTTCAATGCCGAGGTAGTAGTGAAGCAGGCCGAGGTCACTCATCTTGAATGCGGCCACCATCTCCTCCATTAATGACTTGATGTCGCCGTCGTTCGAGCCGGTGATCACGAGGTCATCGACATAGACCCCGATCACCAGTTGCTTGCCGTCGTTCTGCCTGATATAGATGGCGTGTTCCGACGGGCTCTTCCTGAAACCGAACGACAACAACGTGCTGTCCAGCTTCGCGTTCCACGCGCGCGGCGCTTGATGCAGCCCGTACAGCGCCTTTCGGAGCTTGAGCACCTTGTGCTCCTTGCCAGTGATGACAAACCCCGGCAGCTGCTCAACGTAGACCTCCTCCTCCAGGTCTCCGTTCAAGAACACCGACTTGACGTCCATGTGGTTCACCTCCCATCCTTCGTGCACTGCGAGGGCGATGATCAGGCGCACCGAGTCCAGCCGCGCCACCAGCGCGAACACTTCGTCGTAGTCGATGCCGTACCGCTGTGCGTAACCCTTCACCATGAGGCGTGCCTTATGCTTGGCCACCGCCCCGTGCTCGTCCCTCTTCACCTTGAAGACCCACTTCAAGCCAATCGCCCGACGGCCCGGCGGAAGGTCGGCGAGAGACCACGTCCGGTTGTCCTCAATCGAGTCCATCTCCTCCATCATCGCCTTCCTCCAGCTGGGTCTGCGTTCCGCCTCGGCGAACGACGCAGGTTCGTCGGAGCTCATGGCGTGGAGCTCCTTCGTCACCAGTGCCCGTGGCGCGAAGCCACGCGGCGAAGCCAGCCCGATGATGTTTTCGATCTTTCGAAAACGAAGGGGAGCGTCATCGTCGTGGTCGGCATCTAGGTGCTCGCCGGCCTCGCTCGACGGTGAGGTGAACTCCACCTCCTGTGCCCCGCTGGATCCCGCAGGTACAGCTCCTCCACCACCATGAGGCGATGCCGGCGGCGTCAGCTCATCCTCCTCAGTTCTGGTTCCAGGTGCCTCCTCAGTGCCATCAGCCACCGAAGGTCCCTGGTTTGCGATCGAGTACTCCACCGTGAACACGTCGTCGTTGCCGTTCGGCTTGCCATCGACCTCTACAGAGTCCCAGTCCCACTATGCTCCCTCGTCGAACACCACGTCGCGCGTCACGTGGACACGCTTCGTGATAGGGTCGTAAGCGCGGTACGCTTTGGAGCCGCGCTCGTAGCCGATGAAGATCATCTTACAGCCACGATCCTCGAGCTTTTTCAGATGCGGCGTCGTGTTCCGTACGTAGACGATGCAGCCGAACGTTCTCAGGTGATGCACTGCCGGCTTCTTCCCATCCACGCTTCAAACGGCGTCATGCCGTCCACACTCTTCGTTGGGCATCGGTTGAGGATGTATACCGCGGTGGTCACGGCCTCGCCCCAGAACCACCCCGGAAGCCCTTTCGCCTTAAGCATACTCCTCGCTGTTGCCACCACCGTCCCATTCCGTCGCTCGACCACGCCGTTCTATTGCAGACTGTATGGTGCAGTGTGTTGGCGATGTATCCCTTCTCCCGCGCAGTACTTCGCAAACTCGATCGAAGTGAATTCTCCACCATGATCGGTCCGAAGCGCCCCCAGCTTAAGCCCGGACTCCCATTCTGCCCGTGCTTGGAGTTCCTTGATGGCAGCCGCGGCACGATCCTTCGTAGGAATGGTGGCTACCCACATATAACGGCTAAGGTCATCGACAAGCAACAAGAAGTACCTGTTGCCGCTTGGGGTTGCTGGTGTGATTGGCCCGCACAGATCGCCATGCACAAGCTCAAGTCACTGCTTTGCACGATACTCCGCTTTCGCCGGAAATGTGGTGCGCTTCTGCTTTCCAGCCAGACATGCATCGCACAGCTGGTCCACCTGTCCGATCTCCGGCAGTCCGCGCACCAGCTCATCCCGTGCTAGCTTCCGGAGCGCCGCCATGTTGACATGGCCGAAGCGATCATGCCAGCGCCATGCCACCTCGTCGCCGCGCCCGCGCACCGCTAAGCTCATCGGCGGTGCTATCTTGATCCGAGAAGGTATAGACGGTTCGCCTCGTGCGTCACCCTTGCCAACAGTTGACCGCCGAGCTCCCGAATCCGCATCACGCCATCTTCGATCTCGATCTTGTAGCAGACTTCGTCGAGCTGGCCAAGACTCACGATGTTCGTCGTCAACCGTGGAATGAAGTAGACGCCGTCGAATGAACGGAGCTCCCCATTCTTGCACACAAAGACGACGCTGCCCCGCCCTTCAATGCGTGCCACCGAGTCGTTGCCGAAACGCACGGTGCCTCGTACCGCCACGTCGAGCTTCGAGAAGGCGGTTCTAGACCCGGACATGTGATTGGTTGCCCCCGAGTCCAGGACCCACGTCTCCGCCTCCCGTTCCTCTTCTTCTTCCCCGAGCTGCGCGAACACCTTCTCTTCACGGATCTCGATCTGGGCCACGGACGACGTCGATGAAGTCGCCGTTGATTGCGGCGTAGGTGGGGAGAGAATGGGGGAGCACTTTGCGAGACAAAGTGAGGCCTCTTCCTCTTCGTGGACTGCATGGGCCTGCGCCTTCTTGGGTTTCGACCAGCACTCCCGAGCCCAGTGGCCCAGCTTCCCACAATTTCGGCACTCGTCGCCTGCGCGCTAGTTCGAAGTAGCCGGCCCACTCGACGACTCGCCAGCTCGCCCACGATCGCGCCCGCGTCGGCCGCCTCCCCTGTTTGCGCCACGACCGCGTGAGTGGTTCTCCGCCTCTCGCTTATTTCGTTGAGTGTCCCACTGCTCCTCAGTGAGATACAGCTTGCCCTCGTGCTGTAGTGATGCTGGGGGTCCATTCAACTCCTCCTCCGCCTCTTGCAATCGCCCGGTGAGATCGGCGACCGTCATGGTGGATGGATCGAGCAGGGTCTTGATCGCAATCGCGATCTGCTTAAAGCGGGGAGGCAGACTTCGTAGCATCTTGGCTATGATTTCCTTTTCCTCCATCTCCTCCCCCAACGTGGTGAGGTGCGCCGCCATGCCATTGAGGCGTAGCGCGAACTCCTCAACGGTCTCACCGTCGTTGAACGTGGCGAGGTCGAATTTGCGACACAACTGTTGCGCCGTTGCCTTCTTCACACGATCGTCTCCGATCCGCATGGTCGCGATCGCGCCCCAAGCCTCCTTGGACGTCTCCTTTGAGCCGATCGTCGACACCATCTCGGGTGGGACCGCACTCACCAGAGCATCGAGCGCCATGATGTCTTCCTGCTCATCGGTGGTGCCCTTCTCGATGGCATTCCATAGCCCTCTTGCCTTCAACTTCACCTTCATCATGAGTGCCCAATCGGAGTAATTGGTCTTGGTGAGAACGAGATAGCTATTTCCTCCCCCACCTCACGAATCACTCGCTGGATCACGACGCCAGATGCATCGGCTTTGTTGCTTTTATCACCCATAGTTTTCGTGCTTTCATCACCCATAGCTCTGATACCAGTTGTTGGAAATGAACTCACGCTAACACAGTGAAACACGATATTGATTTGTGAAGCTGAATCAACTACTATTTCTGTAGCCTCTGTACTCCTTAAATAATAGTTTACAAGGAAACAATGCCTAAAATCAAGCTACTGATTTAGCCTACTCTATAAAGGAAAACAGAATTTCCTCCTAATCTAAATATAATCTTTTCCTAATCTAATTAAGGAAAATGGATCCTAATCTAATTAAGGAAAATGGGATCACAAGGATTATTTCCTTACAAAGCCGTCACTCAAAGGAGGAGAGAGATGTAAAAAACCTTGGACGAGGGAAGCCAATGCCACGGCCTCACCACAGGGAACCCTGGGGATCTCCATCAAGGAACTCATGGAGATTCACGCCACTACACATTAATCCATGAGACACCTGACATTAGCCGGGAGACATCCCATGATGAAAATGATCTTAGCCGGAACTCCAGGGCCCTCTAAATCTCATTCTCATCTATATTATCAATATTATAATTAATACATGCACCAAACTAACAATTGTTACTATTTAAAGGATGTGATCGAGAGGCTTATCCGGACGAAACACTGCAAAAAGGTGCTAGCCATGGTAGCGAACATGATTCGAGGGTGATCGATAATGTGTCCTAGGGATCTATACCACATAAAGGACTTAAAGTCCAGCTCCGTGCTGGCGTAAGAGATCCGCGGGACCTCATAGCCAGCTCTGCGCGGGTATACGGAGATCCACAGGAGATCAAGCCCAAGATCCGCGCTGGCACGTGAAGGTCCGTGGGACCTAAAGAGGCAGCTCCGCGCTGGCATGGAAGATCCAAGGGAGATAAAAGCCCAGCTCCGCGCTGGCGCAGACCCAAATCTCCATATTCCGGACCTACAAATCCAGCTCTGCGCTGGTCTGAGGAGCCTAGTTACCACAATTGGAACCTAGAAACCAGTTCCGCGATGACGCCTAAAGATCCACGGGAGACATGCCCGCATTGATAAGGATCTTAGCCGGAATTCCAGGGCCCTCTAAACCTTATTCTTATTTATATCATCGATACCATAATAAATACATGCATCATACTAACGACTTCTATTATTTGAAGGATGAAATCAAAGTGCCCTCCCTAGTGGAACAACTGAGGAAGTTCCTTGACCGTGGCATCAACCAAGGTCGGGAGGTAGCCAAGAAGGAGTCTGGGGGATCTGTGCCGATTAAAGGCAGATAACCCCCACCTCCTCTACATAAGGGCCAGCTCCATTTAAAGCTCACATCCCTATCATAATAGGAGCTCCAGGCAAGCAGAATTCTAATTTTCAAAGAGCCCAAAATTGTACACTTGAACAGTTGAAGGTCCGAACCTCCGGAGATCCGGAGCCAGCGCCTCATCATTAGCCAAGAAGAAAGGAGCTCCATTTTGCCATCACTTTCAAATTCCAGGCCTCCAACAAGGAGCCCGGGTACTAAGCGAGCGGGCGCTCACGCACTTAAGCGAGCTGGCGCTATAACCACGCACTCAAGCGAGCTGGCGCTATAACCACACACTCAAGCGAGCGGGCGCTATAACCACGCATGTAAGCGAGCGGGCGCTATAGCCACGCATTTAAGCGAAGCTGGCGCTATAGCCAGGGTAAATTAATGATGTCCCTAAGGAAATACCGCCTTGTCGGAATATAAATATTTTATTATGTAGTAAAAGTTGCACCATATAATATAATCGATGCCAAAGGTCGATGAACCTGCGGTGTACAGGCTATCAAAGACTGATAGTCTGCGACGTGAATGATACCAACGGCCGACGGGCCCGCGGCGTACCCGACATCAAAGATAATAAATCTACGACGTGATGATGTCCATAAGGGTGTACAAGATACCGCCGCTGACGGGCTACGACGTACAGGACATCAAAGGCTCTCAGTAAGCCTGCGACGTGAATGGTACCTAAAGCGAGCTGGGGCTATAACTAGGGTAAATCGATGAGAGGGGATCCCCGGGTTTCAAATTTTGTGGACCTAAGTGTCTACCCAGATACTGAACTCACTAAGGACAATGAAAGCCTAGCGCAATGTGACACCTGAGGACAATGACGATGGTCATTGCAACCGAGGTGTGAATTCGTACTTGGATTACGAATTGATAAGCGAGCTGGCGCTATAACCATGCGTTTAAGCGAGCTGACGCTATAACCATGCCATGATAATGCTGTTCCCCTAAACATCCATCAGGTCCCGCAAAAACAAAAGAAAGTATGATACAGGAGAAAGGAAACTCCGGTGAAACATGCGAACATGGGGAGTTAAGCTCCCCACACCATTATGTCTCGAAAGGAATGACGAAGTTTTTACAGGCTATCGCCATGGTAAAATAGGAGAGGTCCATACAAAAAGGATGTCCCAGGCGCAAGGCTCAAAGAGGAGCTCCGCCATCAGGTTCCTGCCAGATCCCTTCCAGATCCAAGGACATAGGATGTAACGGCGACGGTAAGGCATAAGGAGAAAGGGCCCCAACGGAGACACGTGAACATAGGGGAGTTAAGCTCCCCTAAATAGTGCAGGTCCTAAGAAGCCCCAAGATCCATAGGAGAGGCTGGAGCCTCTTCACGAACATCTCTGACCACTGGAATCGAGGGATCATGGGAGCTGCAGCACATGACTCAACCTGGGGAACTATTCCTACCCATAGGACCTGCCTTTCAAAAAACAGAGTAAGGATTGTGAGTAGGTCCTGGTAAGACCTCCTTACGACTATTTACTTTAATTACAGCCTGCCTTAAAATATTTTACTCTAAATTACTTTGTCCCAAATGCAAATTAGAGTAGGAGAGTGGTTGATGTGGAACAATAATTGGGCAGGTTAAAAAAGATAATTAAGGAAATAAGTAGCTTATGATAATTATTCAGAGAACTTAGTAAAAAATATGGGTTTCCTTGAAAAATATAAGGTTAGATTGTGAAGGGAGACTTTTAGGAACCTCCAACAGGTTTTAGGGACTTCCAACACACTTTAGTGAGCTAACGACATGAAATAAGGGTCTTAGGGACCTCCAACACACTTTAGGGAACTAACATTCATATTAGGAAGTATTTTGGGACCTATGGTGCTAAGCAGGTCCTATCGTCCCGAGGAAGCGTCATAAGGAAGCCATACTAAAGCCTGAAAGGACGTCTGACAATACTAAAAAGCTGTTCTGACAGAACCTGTTCCATCCACCTGTTGTACCTGACAGCGCAGAGCCAAGTCCCATCTCCAGCCGTCTGACATCCCTGATAGCACAGAAGCTGTAACTGCTGCAGGAGCTACCTCTGACGGACGGTCTACTTCCTCACGTTGTCCCAGAGGGTCATATCACCAGGGAGCTCGGGATGTACCTCCAGGCAATATCCAGGAGCCTCTATAAAAAGGGCACTTGGCCATTCTTTGCGGCAATAAGCATTCAACACACGAAAAACACATCAGACCTCTCTCTCTTTACTGTATGAAGTATTTTCCATTCGATACTTAGCATATCTAGAGCGAAAGCGAGCTATTAGCGTGTAAATCTTCTAAGTACAGTGGAAACCGGTTTCAGAGCGCCCGTGGACGTAGGATCTGCAAAGATCTGAACCACGTACATCTTGTGTTTTTTCTGTTTTACGTCCCCCTTTTATGTCCTTTGCAAACAAACACGTCCCAACACGTCCCTAACGTCCCCAATACGTCCTAAACACGTCTCAAACACGTCCCCGACGTCCCGACGTCCCTAACAAGTCCCAATCAGGTCCCCAACATATCCCGATACCCCAAATACGTCCTAAACTCATCTCAAACACATTCCACACGTCCTTAATGTCCCCTAACATCCTAAATACGTCCCCAACACATCCCTAACACGCCCCTTTTAGTTCCCTTTTACCAATAAGCACCTTACGCACGCCCTACAACTTTGTAATAATCAATTCTCCGGCTATATAAATTTCCCCACACATATAAATCTCGTTGATTGGGATAGCCCCATATCACATATGATATGGGTTGTATAAAAAATTCAAATAGGTAATTAAAATTTTGGCTAGACTGAAATTATAGTTTGGACCTATAAAGATTTTCGGGTAGAATAATGAACAACAATTGTCGAAAGGATGGATAGATTTTCAGACAGGAATGGAGTTGTGAATTATTTCAGGTAGCTTAATAGTGTTTGGATCTTGTATGTTTATGAACTATCGGGTATATGAAATATGTATGCATGTGTTTCGGGTAGAAAGTAATTCCGAGCACTTAAATAACTTTCGATTCTTTTCAGTATTTGAGATGAATTTTCGGGCATCTACATTGATTCTTATTAATTCATGTGTTCTTTAGTATAAATATTCGTGCTTAGTATGTTGGAAATAGTTTGTTAATAATATGTTTGGATAGTGTAAATTGTGAGAGAATTCAGTGTTCCGTTCTTAGACTTCAAAGTAGTCTTGAGCTTGTTATTTTAATATATTTTCTTACATTTCAAGGAAAACTTTTGGACACATACATTAGTGGAATTTCAAAGTTGGGAGTATTAGTTTAATCAATATTTTTGTATAGTACAAGTTGTGAGACAACATTCGAGTCTTTGAATAACTTATTTTATTTTAGAGACTACTTTACGTGAGGGCTCATATTCGGGCATTTAAGTTCCATTAGATTTTTCTTAAATTTGTGAGCATCTCAATATTAATTTCAGGGCATAATCAATTGGTTACAGTTTCGAGCAGGACATGAATATTCGGGTCTTAGGTGAATTTTTGTCAAGCTGGAGTTTTATTGTAATTGTTGACTTTAATATAATTTTCGGGTTTTAAATTGATTTTCGGGTGGAGACATGTTTACCGTGTTATGCAAAATTTGGGTTGTAAGTCTAAATTTCATGCAGGTAGTAGAAATTCAAGTAAAATTATTTTTGAACAGAATTAGGATTTTCGGGAAAATATTCTAGAGAATATGGTGAAATATTATACTGGACTTATGGACTTTTACTATTTATAATATTTTGGACAGGTAAGGAAAATTTAAGTAAGAATACTTACTCTTGGACAAACTTAGGATTTTTGGAGAAATTAATTTAGTGAAATTCGGGAAGTTAATTTTAGAGGAAGAAATACTATTAGTGAATTTTGGGAGATTATTATTTAGTGATTTTCAGGTATGATTGAATTTCGGGCCTTGGAAACTATTTTTGGGTAGGAATTTATTTTCGAGTAGTTGGGAGAATTCTGAATAGAGCTGGAATAATTTTAAGGAAACATCACTTTTCAGTATCTTGTTTTGTTTTATATACGATGCACGTGCATTTCACACTAAGTGTAAGAAATAGTGATCGTTTAGACAGTGCGTTAAATCCTAGTATGACGGACATGCTTGAACGTTCTGTCTAATCGGACGTGAACGTTTCGAGAAACAAATAGATGTGTGACTACGTGTTGTTTTATTAATTGATGAACATGGTAGATATGATATTTACTATAGATTAATGATTTTAGGTTATGGTAAGAGACAGGTGTGAACATTCCGTCTACTCGGGCGTGAACGATCTGTCTATTCAGACGTGAACGTTCTGGGATATTTAATGAGAGGCAAGCGTGAACGTTCTGTCTATTCGGACGTGAACGTTCTGGGATATTTGATGAGAGGCAGGCGTGAACATTCTGTCTATTCGGACGTGAACGTTTTGGGATATTTGATGAAAGGCAGGCGTGAACATTCTGTCTATGCGGACATGAACGTTCTGAGGTTAGTACTTGTATGACAGTTGATGAGAAACAGACGTGAACGTTTTGTCTACTCGAACATGAGCGTTCCGAGAAATAAATTTTGTTATTTTATATATTGGAGAACGCAACCTGACGTGAACATTTAATGTATGCTTTCTATTAGGAAAATGTATGATGTTAACTTTCGAAAAGTGCGAGAAGTATAGGATAGAGTTTTAATGTGTGAAATGAGATATAGATGTGAGAATAGAAAGAATGAATATTGAAATGTGAGGTATTGAGACTTAGATTTGAATGTGCAGTTGCATTATGCATTTTTATTTACCTACTGGGCAATCGCTCAAAGTTTTCGTGTTGTAGGTACTGAGTCTGACGTCGAGGCACATCATGACTAGGCGGGCTGATGGCGGTGCTCCACGGAGTTTTGAGGGTGAGGCTGTACATGGATGACAACCTGTGGAGAGGTTTAGTGTGTTTTAAATATTTTAGGGGTGAAGTTATAATCTTTGTAAGATAAGACGTGTGCATAACATATTTGCATGTAAAATATGATGTTTGTATTGTGTGCGTTTATAATATATTTGATTTCAATAAAACGTTTTTGTAAAACAGATTTCCCGCGGCTTTCGTTGCGAAAATCCGCTATTAAACTTTATTAGAAAGTGAGGGTCGTTATAGTTGAATGTTGGATTTCATCACTAATGTGCAATGTACTGTGAGCAAATCCTCCTTATGCGGTTATGAATGGTTTCTGACACGCCTGTGGAGATCCTTGGGACTACAACGAGTTCTGCAGGTCAGGAGAGGATTGTTTCTGGCAAAATGTGATTCAGTTGAAGCAAGGGATGAGGTTCTGCAGGCAGGTATATTACAATTTGATGGGAAACCAGTTATCTTGTCCCCGTGGTCGGCTGATACATAATTCAGAAAGATAGATGTGGATAGGGTTCCAATATGGATCCAATTTCCTCAGTTGGACCTGAACTATTGGGGGCTTAAGACACTGAGCAGATTGGCTAGCCTCCTGGGCACAGCTATTATGGTTGATAGGTGTACGATGTAAAACGAAAGAGTGCAATATTCTAGAGTTCTGGTCGAAGTGGAACTGAACAAGGGGTTCCAAGATTTGATCTATTTTGTCAATGAGCATGAACAGGTGGGGGAGCATAAGGTTACTTATGAGTGGAGACCTGTTAAGTGTTTAAACTGTGGGTTGCATGGGCATGAGAAGGACCAATGTAAGAAGGTGGATGGAGGGAAACCAAGTCATCCTGCTCGTACATTGGTTAAAAAGAGGTCTCAGCCAACCTCAAAACCTGCTGAGGAAGCTGAAACTATGGCTGTTACAGAACCAGGTGCTGATCAAAGTGCTAGGCAGACAGAAGAAGCTAGCGACTACTGTGGGAGCCAAAAAATCCTTGGGACCCAAACTCAAGGAGACCACGAAAGCAGGAAGCAGAGGGAGGTCTCTCTCTTTTGCAGGAAGCATTCTTTAGAATTGTTATGTCTTACTGAAACAAAATAAAACAGGGAAATCTGGAGAGGTGCATGAAAGCTATGTTTGATGGATGGGAAGTAGAGACCAATCTCGAGTGTGAGGCAAAAGGCAGAATACTCCAGGTGTGGAAGAAAGCCGTGTTTACTGTGGAAGTGGTTCAAAAGACTGACCAACTCCTTTATACTAAAGTGTGCTATAATGGTGAGAGCTTCTATATGACATGTGTCTATGGGAGGAATACAAACAGGGAGAGACTAAGCCTTTGGCATGACTTGTGCTTAAGTCATCAATCTGTGAATCTGCCTCGGTTGGTGTGGGGGAATTTTAATAGCATACTGATGCCAGAAGATAGAGTAGGGGGCATCTTGTGCAACTGTCTGAGCTAGAGGATTTCAAGCTCTGCTTGGAAACCTGTTCTTTGGAGGTAATGAGATGGAAGGGCTGCAGATATACTTGGTCTAATAAGCAGCAAGCTAATGATAGGATTTGGAGTTAACTTGACTGGGCTTTTATTAATGGCTTGTGGATGCAGAAACACATGGAGGTGGAAGCAGATTTCCTTGCAGAGGGTATATCTGACCACTCTCCTATACTTATATCCAATAGGAAGGCCATCCCTTAGACAAGTCATTCAAGTTTTCAACATGTGGACTATGTGTCCTCAATTCATAGAGATAGTTAAAGACCAGTGGCAAATTCCTTAGCAGGCTCCAAACTTTGGTGCATCTCAAAAGCTGAAACACCTCAGAAAGCATCTTAGAGTACTCAATAGAAGCTTATTCCCAGATATAGTGAACAGGGCGGACCAACAGAGACATAAACTGGAGGCAGCCCAAGCACATTTACATGATGATCCCCTCAATGCAGAGCTTATTAATGAAGAAAGAGAGATAGCTAAGGACCTTGAATTCCTCAGTAAAGCTGCTTCTAACTATCTAGCTCAAAAGGCTAAGGCAATGTGGCTGCTACATGGAGACCAAGTTCTATCATCCAGCCATTAAGCAGAGGATCTATAGAAATAGAATTTGTTCCATCCAAACAGATACTGGGAAGGTGGTCACTGAACCTGGGGAGATTATGCAACAATTCTTGGACCATTACCAGAAGCTCTTAGGCCAAGGCTACTCTATGGTTGAAGAAGTTAACGATAGGTCTGTGCAACAAGGTACCTGCTTGAGTGTGGAGGATCAGTTACAACTGCTCAGGCTTTTCACTTTGGAGGATATGAAAGCTGCAATATTCTCTATAAATGAGCACAAGGCTCCTGGCCCAGATGGTTATAGTAGTGGTTTTTTCAAACATGCTTGGCCTGTGGTGGGAGAGGAGGTGACAACAGCTGTCTTGGAATATTTTCAGACTGGTTTCATGCTGAAAAAACTCAACAGATACTAGCTATGATTCCAAAGAAGTTACAACCTACAACAGTTTTGGATTTTAGGCCTATTGCTTGCTGTAACATCTTATATAAATGCATATCCAAGATGCTATGTGTGAGGCTAACTGAGGTGCTCCCTAAGCTCGTGCATGAGAATCAGAGTGCATTCACTGAAGGCCGGTCTATCATCCATAATATCTTGGTCAGCCAAGAGCTGATCAGACATTACAAGAGAAAGAACACATCTTCTAGATGTGTAATGATGATAGATTTAAGAAAAGCTTATGATACTGTCAGTTGGGCATTTTTGGAGCTACTTCAGAAACTAAAATTCCCACCCAAGTTCTGTGGCTGGATAATGCAATGTATGACTACAGCCAGCTTTCCTATCTCCTTAAATGGGTGCGCTGAAGAGAGAATCATAGGGAAGAGAGGGCTCAGGCAGGGGGACCCTATCTCCCCTCTTCTTTTTGTGCTTGTTATGGAATACTTAAGCAGAAGTCTACTGCTTGCCTCTAAAGCATATCAGTTTAGATTCCATCCAATATGCAAAAGCTTGAGGCTTGTGAATCTCTGTTTTGCAGATGACCTATTAATCTTCTGTAAAGCTACCGAGGGCCCGATCTGGGCTGTGATGCAAGCTCTAAACCACTTCTCAGCTGTTTCTGGTCTGACAGCAAACTCGAGCAAATCCAATTTGTACATAGCTGGGGTCTCACAGGAGCTGGAAACTGCAATACAAGGGCTCACTGGGTTCAACATAGGGACATTTTCGACGAGGTACTTGGCGGGGCCATTATCTCCTTCAAAGTGGAGCAAACTAGACTGCCAGATGCTTGTGGATAGAATTGTGGAAAGGATAAAAAATTGGACTGCTCGCACCTTGTCTTATGCGGGAAGGTGTTCACTTATTAATGCTGTGCTCACCTCCATGTATAGCTACTGGGAGACCATATCCGTACTACCTAAAAGTGTAATAAAAGCAGTGATAGAGTCTGTAAGAACTTTCTTTGGGGAGGAACTGAAGGCAGTAGGTCAGTGGCATTGGTAAAGTGGGAGCAAGTCTGCCTACCGAAGAGTAGGGGTGGGTTGAATGTCAAGAACTGTGCAGTATGGAACATTGCGAGTATTGGCAAGCAAATTTGGCACTTAGCCACCAAATGCTGATGTACTTTGGGTTAAATGGCTGCATGAACTATATATGAAAGATGGCTCGTTTTGGGATCACTCTCCTCCTCTGGACAGTAGTTGGCACTGGAGGAAGATTCACAAGCTTAAAGAGATCTTTAGAGCTGGGTACGTGGGGAATATATGGTCCTCAACTGTGAATGGGGTATACTCGCTTGCAACAGGATATAAGTGGCTCACTGCAGATGCTCCCAAGAGCCATATGAGCCAGGCAGTGTGGAACCATTACAACATACCGAAGCACAGTTATATTCTGTGGTTGCTGGTTCAGAAAAGGATGCTCACCAAGGATAGACTTTCTACTTGGGGGATTCGTGTAGAGCAACCTTTATGCGTTCTTTGTGAGATTGTTTGAGATTTTGTTAACCTGTAAGCTTTGCGTTGGTTGTACAAACTATGCCTGGTGGTAATGAATTTACTCGTACAAAAAAAAAATCCACTATATATAATCTTTTTGATATCTTTTTACGATAAATGAATTTTTTATTAAAAGAAAATCACCACTGCCTTTATATATTATAACACACGTATTTGAATGTGCAAAACTATATCTTATACTTCCTCCGTCCAACTTATTTCTTCTCATCTTTCTATTTCGGGTGTCCCAGAAATTCTTCCCATTTTCATTTTTGGTAAAAGATTATTCCAATAATTAAACTAATTACACCATTTATATTAGAAAAAGGCTTCTTAATTTGCGTGCACACTAATAGATTTTCCCTCTCCATGCTTTAAAAGTGTACTATAATATTAGAAAATTGTGATTTCTTAATTTACGTGCTCACTAATTTTTGGGAAGTATTAAGTGTGAGAGAGGAAGTAACATATTGCACAATAGTAGATAAATAGTATTAATAAATGTCTTATGTCTCTATAATTAATCTTTAAGAAACTATACACGAAAAAGAACACAAATTCATATGTATATAGATAAAAGTATTACTAAATGTCTTATTATTATTATGATTATTGTTATTATTTTTATTATTGGTTCTTATAATTGGGGTTGCAAACGAATCGAACCGAGTCGAATACCACAATATTCTATTCCTATTTGGATGACAATCGAATCCGAATACGAATATTTAATCTAATCATAAAATCGATTCCGTATTCGAAAATATTCGAATCAAATATTCGAATACTCGAATATGGACTATAGTTGAGTATTTATATTTACATTTAATTAAAATATAAATGTTATTATATTTAATATATTTTTTAAAATATATATTGAATTGTAATATAATGTATTGGCAGCCCCTTTGCGTGTGAAAAAAACCTTATAAATTGTACAATTTTTTAAAATCTTGTTCTCCATCTAATAATGTAAGTTTTAATTTATTACATTTTATTTCATGAATGCAGTTATTCAAAGGAAATTATTTACACAAATTAATTTTGTAATTTATGGTGGAAGTTAATTCTACATTTTACCATTAGAAATAAACTCTTCTATATTTATAAGTATTATTCTTTCATTTATTTTTAAAAATCTTTTTCATACCATAAATATTTCATATTAAAATTTATAAATATATATAATTATTCGAATCGAATAATTCGGTTAATATTCGAATCGAATATCGTGATTTCATATTCGTATTCGGATATTTCTCGAATAATAAAAATATTTTTATTCGGATTCTTATTCTAAATATTCGAATTCGAGTCTTAAAATTTCGAATGGAATCGCGAATCGAACCAAAAAAGTTCGATCCCTTTGCAACCCTACTTCTAATCAAAGTAGAATATAAGCTCATCTAGAAGTTCTACATTGCTCTACTTTAAACAAATTATTTCCTTCGTTACAATCAATGTCCCATACATCCACAACATAATAATGACTAATGAAAGACTATATATTTACATGACTAATGACTTCAACATTCTGCTTTCTACATGAACATTTCCATAACATGTCTTTTAAAGGAATTTGATGCTTTAACTTCATCATATCATCTATTTCCATGAAAAATGTCAATCTTATCCATCCGAAAAAGTGCATTTAATTTACGTAATTAACCGAATTAGTAATATACCTGTATCTATAAATGTCTTACAAAATGGATACTTATTGTTATTCCATATCAAACATTTGGTATTATGTGCAGGTCATGTTTTACTATTCTCTAACAATCTAGAACCTTCTAGAACGTTCTTGACGAAGTGTTTTCTTTTGCATGTACATGTGTTATAAATGTTACCGAAAGTCTTATTCAGTTCAAAAATGTTTTAATTTGGAGGAAAGATAATTTTTGTATTATACTATAATTAACATCAAAATTATTCGTTCATTATTAAGATAGATAATCAAACTGAGTTTATTTCTCAATTTTCGAGCTGAGAGTCCACCACTAGATTTTTAAATTGGATTTGAAGTAATATTTCGGTACAAACATCAATAAATTTCCTTTATTATTAAGACCCATGGGAAATTGATGTCAATTTAACCTAACTCGGCAAATAATGTCGACATTTCTGCCACTTTCAGCTTTTTTAGTGTCGTTGGTGATTTTCATAACAGGTTCGCTATCTGATGCTTAAGTATTAAATTTGTTACTGACAGTAAATAAAGCATCATTTTCCCTGAATGATATGTTAAATTTGCAGCAATATGAGTTATGCACTACACCACTTTTGTTATAATTGTTGTATGAAGTGTTACGCATATAGCGTATTGATTAGCAAACGTTTCAATCTTCGGTCGCTTCTTCGTTAACATCAATAATTCTCGTCGATTACTAAGACTCATGAATAAATGGAATCGATTTCACATTGTTCGACCATTAGAATAGAGGTTTCATGAATGAATTGATTTGAAGTATTATCCCATTATAAACTTCAAAAATATTCGTTGATTAAATCCATGAGAAATTGAGGTCGATTTAATATTATTTGGTCACTAATGTGGGTGATCCAAGTGGCTTCATTGTTTTGGTATCGTCAGTGATTTTTGATCTATTGATCTATCCTCTTAGTGTCTTGTGTGGGAATCCCCGAGGGTCCCCAGACTCACGTTCCTAGAACGGGGGAATTTTAAAATTTTATGGGGTTTCCCACCTATCCAAGATCGCTCGGCTACAAACACGAGAACGTATTAACATAAAGAGATAAGGGATCAGCCATGATACCTTGTTGAAATCTCTCGACGATGGCTAGCTTCGAATCCTTCGAATCCCCGAGGCGTAGTGCCCCTCTCCTACGCCAAAAGCACACGAACGGGACGCCTTCTTCGCGCAAGATCGTCACGCCGGCACCTCACTAACGTTGCAGCTGTTCTTGCAAGTCCGGCTAGGCCAAGAACGAGCTGCTTGCTGCCCTCGAGAGAGAGAGTGCGTGAGAGGAAGTGGTGAGAGAAGAAAACTCTTAGTTTTTCCTCTCTTTAGCTTTAATTTCGAAAATTGTGCTTCTTTTTTTTTTTTTCTAGGATCTCGAAAATTCCCAAAAATAGGTTGAGGTGGTGGGAGATTAATCCTCACACCTCTCCTTTTGCCAAGTCTTCGTTTTACCGAGTAACGAATTCACAATTCAAACTTTATATTTAATTAATTAAATATCCAATATCTTAATTAATTAAAATACCATATTTAATATATTTTAAATATATAATATCCAATATAAACAAATTTAATAATCTTCGAAATTTTATCTAATAAAATTCGAAACTTATATATATTCGATATATATTATTTAATTCCAAATTAAATAATATTATTTCTCTAAGACAATAATAAAGATATAAATCTCATTAAATCATATACTAAATATTCAATATCAAATATTTTATTTCAAAAATATATCGTGAGGTGAAAAGACCATTTTACACCTCACTAGTCAAACTTAGTATTTTCGGCCAATCAGGATTTTGGCCAAGCCCTAAACCCTAATGTTTCAATCTAGGACCTAGCCTTGTCTCTCTCTCTCTGATGATGACGCTGTGTCGGTTGCCCTTTTTGGTTCGTCTCAACCGGCCTAGGAGGTATCTAGGAGTTCGGTATTCACCTAGCTAGCCTCGTGGTACCAAACAGATCCCAAGTTGAGTATGAATTTGATCTAATCATAGTCCAGAACCGATTGTAGATTTTTGTCATACGTATAAACCTTTTATGTTTGTCCCGGTCGAGTGAAAGTCACACACAATCAAACTTACAGAACTCGACTCTATGTCGTTTATGTCGGTGAAAATACCTAAACTGCCCTCCACGACTATCGCGAGTTAGTTGTATGCTCTGGCCAGAGACTTGGATAAATTCTCGCACATTAAACTTGCCATAGGGCGTTAACCTCGAATTAATCGAGACCGTAAATCCCGCTCCGCGGTTCAACCGCCAATTGCATAGAAAAGTCAAGACCGCATTTCGCCGCTGACCTATGCCACCGGCAAGACGGGCCTAGCAAACTACTGACAAGTCAAGACCTCAAGACCAACCCCAAGTTAACCCTTTCGGTCTAAGGTTCACGCATAATACTACAGTCAATCGATCGATCAAGGACAATCCAAGCGTGTGATCGTTCGATTACGAGTCAGTGTCCAAATACAGATAATCCCCTGATTCATCTTGTATCATTGTCATGGGCTCCCACTTCCCAAGTGAACAGTTGGCACAACCATATTGGACCCATCGACAAACAAGTCGTACTTATCAATCCAGTCACCCTACTGGAGACTTAGACTTGTGGACTATTTTAATATTGCAGTATCTCAGCTTACTGGTGCCCCTCTCTGTCCCCACAGAATCAGTAACTGAACTGCCAATATTTGGGTTATTAATTTGTCTTATTCACCCAGACTGCAAGGTGAATCTTTAGACTAATTAATAATTTGTCTTTTAATTTATTTATCAAATAATAAATTAATTTTGAATTATATCATTCCATTAATAGAAGCAATCAAATTACATCACTAAACACTACACAATTACCAAATTGCCCTCGTACTCCCAGTCCTCGTACGACATCTAGGGCATATACCTCGTCCAAGAAATGTTATGCAGAACACATGAAGTGTTACCCAGAATGCACAACGTGGCACCCATCAAGTATTTTATTAGCAATGCAGAATGCATAAAGTGTTATTCGGAATGCACAGTGTTACCCATCGAGCGTTTTATTAGCAAACGCTTCAATCATAGACCATCAAATTTCTTCGCAATTAACATCAATATTTTCGTTGATTATTAAGACCCGTGATCAATTTCAACTTATTCGGTCATTAAAGTCCAGATTTTCCCGTGTTTCACGAGATTTTCGAATTAATTTTAACACATAATTCCATTATAAACTTCAAAAAAATCATTGATTATTGACACCCATGAGAAATTATCATCGGTTTAACTTTATTCAATCATTAACGTCGAGATTGAGCCGACTTTAGAGCGTAAGTTTTTGTCTTCGTCGAATGTGGTTTATGCGTCAATCGTTTTCGGAGAGATGATGGCGAACAAGTGTAATTTTCGCAATAAGGAGGGGCAAATGAGTATTTTTGCTCAAAATAGGTCCTTCATTCTATGACAAACTCAAAATGGGTCCTTCTCTCTATTATAAAACTAGTTGGGAAATGAATTTTAATGAAGGGTTAATTTAACTTCAGGCCCTATTAATATGTTTGGGTTTGGGGTCAGGCCCCATTAGATTTTGCTTTATGATTAAATACCCACTTTTCGAAAAATTCAGAGGTCAGGCCCTAAAATGACGCGAAAGACATATTTAACCCTGACATATGCCAAATTTACGTCTGATATCTAAATGATCCGATAACAAGTTTCCAAACAATCATAACAGTTTTGCGCTGAAAAAAAACACTTCCTTTCATCTGGATAACAACAGTCTTGTATTGAGTACCATATGGTGTCTGTTTAGTAACAAATGATGTCGCAGAAGTAACACATCATTAAAAAATAATAACGCTTCCTGCAACATCATTTGTTAATGTTCTATTGCAGGAAGTGTTATTGTTTTTGAATGATGTTTTACTTCTGCGACATCATTTGTTATTAAATAGACACAATATGGTACTCAATAGAAGACTGTTTGTTATCCACATGAAAGGAAGTGTTTTTTTCAGCACAAAACTGTTATAATTGTCATATATGGTTTAGGGTTTAGGGTTCGGTATTGTTTTTGAAGGATGTGTTACTTCTGCGACATCATTTGTTACTAAATAGACACCATGTGGTACTCAATACAAGACTGTTGTTATCCAAATGACAGGAAGTGTTTTTTTTCACCGCAGAACTGTCATATGGTAATCATTATCGTTTCGATTGCCCGTGATCCTCCTATTTTGAACCCTGAGAAGGGTTCAATGAACCCTTCTTGATCCCTTCTTAAACCCTCCACCCGAACATCCCCCTGTTTCCCTAGACATAAAATTCATCATTATAGGGAGCAATGCTCCTATAATAAATTACCAATTTTCAATCTCGAAACGTGTAATAAGATTAAAACGCTAATGATTTGATATTTTATAGGAGAACACTAACAGTCGTCGCGCCTGGTTTAGGATTTAGGATTTACGATTTAGGGTTTAGGGTGTAATACCACATGATGGAAAACAGAGTAACGTTTATTGTTTATTTAGTAAAGATACTGTACTTTTAGTACCACTCTAGAAAATCTTAGTAAAGCTTCGATTTTATGTAGTAAAAAACAATTCGATGCCAAATATTATCGAAACAGACCCGCTACACAAAATACCACACTTATGAAAAACAAAACAAGGTGTTAACAATATACTGTGCTTGATCAGTGTGAAAAATGGGGTTCGATAGTCCGATATAATAAATATGTCAGTTAATAACATTTTACTATCGATAAGTAACGTCTTATGACGTTAAAGTAATAGTTATGGTTTTTACGGTAACAAATCAGTATAATTGTGTAACATAGAACTGACGTCAAATACCCATTCAGAAATCACTTTATTAAGGGTAATTTCGTCAAAACACAGTTTTGGGTCCTTTTCAGTTATATTTCCAACAACTAGGTCGTTAAAACTAAAGAAAATCCTGACAGGACCTGATTACTAATTTTAAAATATAGGAGGGCCTAACATAAAATTTGCCCTTTAATGAAATATGTTAATGAGCCTGACTTAATTAGCTCTTATATATATAATAGCCTATGCAGCCAGGTGTAATGGTTATCCTATGGACTATATTACGCCGAATTACTGTTCATTTACTCATGCACACTTATAAGTATTAATATATATGTATGTATTTTTTATTTTTCTTTCTAATTTATTTTTGGTTCTATTAACGATATATAAAGAAGATGATTAACAATTAATTAAATTGAAGGTCATTGACAAAAAATACCAAATGAAGGGCTATTTTTATTATTATTTTTCTTTTATTTTTTTAGCCAATGACCCCTTGGTCTAATGGTTGAGGGGGAGGCATCAAAGGTTTTGTGGCTAGGAGTTCATGGGATCGAATTCCCCTCGCACAATTCCTTTGAAAGTCCCTATGGTCATAAGGCACATGACTATCGTTGTCGGATTTGGGGCGTATCTATCTGCCCCGGGGATTAGTCCCACCTCTGAAGTGTGTGGCGGTTAGCCCATAGCGTGGGGATACCTCGGACAGAAAAAAAAATGGCTATTTTTATGAAAAGAAAAACAAATCAAGTGCTATTTTTATAAAGGGTTAATTATCAGTCAGGCCACGTTAAGATGTTTAAGTAGTGTTCAGGCCCCAATAAAGTTACATTTAGCATTAAGGACCTACTTTTCAAAACTCTTAGAGAAAAAGACCCAATGCGATATGACATATATACCCTCTAACAGATGCGAAATTTACAAGCCTTTGCCATCGTCTTCTCCAACGAGCGATTTTCGCTGCAAGCTCGAACCCTCTTAAAAAAAACTTCAAGCTAGATTTGTATTGCTAATTTGCAGCTTTAATCGTCAGAAATCGTTGACATTGTAGCCGAAAATGATAAACATAAATCGTTGAGATTGAAAAAAATCTTCAAAAGATTTATGGAAGCTAGAAAAAAACTGATATATACAAATAACAGAAATCGTTGAGACTGTAGCCGAAAATATCAAAGTTTATGACCTAATATGTTGAAATTATTGTTAATTTGATCGTGGGTATGATTTGTATATCTAATTTGCAGCTTTAATCGTCAGAAATAACGAATATAGCAAAAAATAACAAATGCATTATAGATAAAAACAAATGTTGACTTAGAAGTAACACATCGCTGAAAGGTAATAACGCCTTGTGTGTCGTAAATAACACATTGTATATACAAGTAATGGATCGAAAGGAATAAAACGAAAATCACAAACGACACTAAAAAACAGATGAAAACTGCATAAATCTCCGCGTTATTGACTCAATAAGGTAAAATAGATCTCAATTTCACATGGGTACCTCGAATTTATACCGATTAGTTGCAAGAAACGGATATTATATTTTCCCTAAATCGTGTAAAAAGAAATACTTATAACATAACCAAAAATAACAAATGTCTTATGGTTAATAACAAATGTTGACTTAGAAGTAACACGTCGCTGAAAGGTAATAACGCCTTCTTTGTCGTAAATAACACATTCTGTATACAAGTAATGGATCGAA
The DNA here is from genome assembly GCA_027422505.1 of Craterostigma plantagineum. NCBI lineage: Eukaryota > Viridiplantae > Streptophyta > Magnoliopsida > Lamiales > Linderniaceae > Craterostigma > Craterostigma plantagineum. Next base: position 10,035,656 of record JAPQWV010000025.1, read on the forward strand.
AGGGATAAAACAAAATCACAAACAACACTAAAAAACAGATGAAAACTGCATAAATCTCTCGCGTTATTGACTCAATAAGGTAAAATAGACTTCAATTTCTCGTGGATACCTAGAATTTATACCGATTAGTTGCAAGAAACGGATATATTTTCCCTAAATCGTGTAAAAAGAAATACTTATAACATAACCAAAAATAACAAATGTCTTATGATTAATAACAAATGTTGACTTAGAAGTAACACGTCGCTGAAAGGTAATAACGCCTTCTTTGTCGTAAATAACACATTCTGTATACAAGTAATGGATCGAAGGGATAAAACGAAAATCACAAACGACACTAAAAAACAGACGAAAACTGCATGAATCTCAGTGTTTGTGACTGAATAAAGTTTTTCCGTCATCAATTTCAGATGGGTCTTACTAATAAAGACGAATTTTTTATATATCGAATGAATTCGGGCTTCCACACCCAAATCAAAAATTTCGTTCAGAAACGAATATTGATCTCAATAGATATATAAATATATAGTCCTCCATTGCAAAACATAGACTATCACATCTTTCAATGGAACAAAACATTATGAATTGCACCACGAACATGTTCAAACATCAACATTAAAGTACTAATAACATTTATAGACCACAAACACAAAATACTAAGCTCAAAACCCTAAATCCGAGGCCCGAAACCCTAAACCCTAAATCCTAAACCCCGAACCCCAAATTTTTTTTAAGGTTGTAGAAATACCTGCACAAGTCGTGGATCGTTCTCCTAAATTTCATGTCGTAAACCCTTAATCTTAACCTCGAACCCGTAAGTCCTAAACCCCAAAAACTACCCAAAAACCCTAGCGCATAGACGATAACAAATTATCCAGAAACCCTAGTGCATAGACAGCAATTTATAACAAATACCACTCTATTGGTAACAATTAAACCCTTACGGGTACCACATTAAACTGTCCAGAAATTTTTTTGTAATATCCCGCCGAACAGTTCAGAAATTCTACGGTGGCGCGAGAAACTTTAAGAATATGGGTCTCTCGAATCTACGTATATTACCTTCAATTTCAACTAGAAACATGCTTCAATCTACAGATATTTTTATTGTTTGCGTCGACAAAATTTTAAGATTCCGTTCCCGACACCGTCGCGCTCGTGAGATCCGCAACAGAGAAATCAACATTAATTTGTAAATGAGTTTAACCAAGGCAACTATCGATATTATTACATGTGATAAACCCAAATCAAAGAAATTGCTAAGATCGCAGATGCTATGACCGTATATGTTGAAATTATCGTCAATTTCATATAATGTTGATAAGTTTCACAAAAATAACAAATGTCTTCAGGGTAATAATAAATGTTGACTCAAAAATAGTACATCGTTGAAAGTTAATAATGTTTTGTTGTCGTAAATAACACATTCTGTATACAAATAATGGATCGGGATAAAAGAACAAAAATCACGAACGACACTAAAAAACAGATGAAAACTGCATAAATCATGTCGTTATTGACTCAATAAGGTAAAATAGACCTCAATTTCTCATGGGTACCTCGAATTTATACCGATTTGTTGCAAGAAACGGATATTATATTTTTCCTAAATCGTGTAAAAAAGAAATACTTATAACATAGCAAAAATAACAAATATCTTATGGTTAATAACAAATGTACACTTAGAAGTAACACGTCGCTGAATGGTAATAACGCCTCGTTTGTCGTAATAACACATTCTGTATACAAATAATGGACCGGATAGAAAGACCGAAAATCACAAACGACACTAAAAAACAGATGAAAACTGCATAAATCACGATTGACTCAATAAGGTAAAATAGACCTCAATTTCTCATGGGTACCTCGAATTTACCGATTAGTTGCAAGAAACGGATATTATATTTTCCCTAAATCGTGTAAAAAAGAAATACTTATAACATAGCAAAAAATAACAAATATCTTATGGTTAATAACAAATGTAGACTTTGAAGTAACACGTCGCTGAAAGGTAAACGCTATGTTTGTCGTAAATAACACATTCTTTATTAGTACTGTCAAAACGGGCCGGCGGGGCGGGCCGGCCCGTACCCGCCAAAAGCCCGCCACTGGCGGGGCGGGGGCGGGTAAGCCCGCCTGATGGCGGGCCTAGGAAATGAAGGCCCGCCCCGCCTGCTGGAAAAATAGGAAAAAGTAAAAAAAAAATAATTAAAAATAGAAAAAAAATAATATAAAAATTGGAAAAAATAAGAAAATGAAGGAAAATATATCTAATTAAATAAACTTTTTTAATATTAATCTATTTATGTTATTAGGTACCTATTATTTTATTTGTAATATTATATAATAAATAATATTTTTTTTTAAATATTCTGGCGGGCTACCCGCGGGTAAGCCCGCCCCGCCCCGCCAAAGCCCGCACCCACCGCGGGCTTACCCGCCCAGGCCCGCCTCCAGGCGGGCCTAAAATTTCAGAGCCCGCACCGCCACTTTGGCGGGGCGGGGCGGGCCGGCCCGCGGGGCCAAGCCCGTTTTGACAGCTCTATTCTTTATTCAACCAATGGATCGGGGGAAATATAACGAAAGTCACAAACGACACTAAAAACGGATGAAAACTGCATAAATCTCGGCGTTATTGACTCAATACGGTAAAATAGACCTCGATTTCTCATGGGTACCTCGAATTTATACCGATTACTTGCAATTTATGTCGACATCTAGATTCGATTTACCATTATTTTTTCGAATTTGCATCCTAATTAGACAAGCAAATTCTACCTCATGCATCGTCAATATCATAATGAATCCAACATGACATGTCGAATTGGTTGGATGGGTCAATCGGATTTTTTGTGCTCGATTCAGTGTAAGAAAAATGAGTTCGAACAAAAATTCAGTTGATAACGTTTTGCAGTAGCAAAGTAACACAATGTTGTTGAAAAATAACGTATCTGTTTTGTATAGTAACACTATGATGCAACTGTATAACATATAATGAAGTAAAAGTAACGCTTCATATAAGACCAAAAAAGCACGTCGTGACTTCCGCCGGAAAAAAAAAAGAGCAAAGGGTGTTTTCGTCAAATTCTATTTTTTGGTCCTTTACTCGATTTTTTACAAAATGTGGGTCTCTTAAACTTATTCATTTTCTGACAGGGTCTGACAGGTAAATGAAAACTTTAGGGGGGCGTGAACAGAAATCTTCCCTTTTATAAAATACTCCTTTTTTTGTGATGTTCTAGGGAATCTGATCAAAAGGAGAGATATGAGGTTGCATCAGAAGATCGATTTATTACAACCTGGAAGATTATCAGGGGACCCATTGTAGCAAACTCTCTGAACCATAAAAGTTTTGGATGGTACTTTTCTTTACTTTTATAATAATACGCGATATGACTATCAAATCATATCAATTGGAAGGTTACTCAAGAATAAAGTGTTGGAAATTAGGACTCTAATATAGGAAGGGAGTAACTTGATATCGAAGACTTAGTGTTTAGAGGAAGAGGCTTTGTATTACAACACACTTGTTTACAATATTGTTTTGGTTTTGCTTGATTGATACAGAATGCTTATACCTCACCCCTATTTATACTAGTTTCTACCACCTTAAGATTTTGCCAACACATCACTATTCTAGAATACTCCCTAATAATATCTAGGTTCTATAAGGTTCCATAGAGTTCTATAGAGTTCTCTAGATTATCCTACATATTCTAGATATTGGGCTAATTTATCTCATGAGCCCAATTTGTTAAATCCACCACTTATTATTATAAGCCCAAATCAAGTTTATATTTTCAACACCCCCCCTTAAACTTGATTTGATATTCCTAGCGAACTTCATAGTAGAATGGGGTATTCTTCAGTGGCTTGGTAGAAAATATCGGTTACTTGATCTTTGGACTTTACGTATTCCAGCTTCACTTCCTTCCGGGTAATCCGCTCTCTCCGATCATGGCTGATTGGATTCTTAGCTAATGTTATTGCCGTCCTGTCACCCCAGAAAATCTTGATTGGCTCCTTTTGTTGCATTTCCAACTCCTTTACCTTGTTTCTCTTTCGGGGGTACCTGTTGATTCCTGAATTCCAAGCTCTTGGTGCCTTTTCCAATCCAAGCGCATTCTTCAACTTCAGAATCTTATTATTCTCTTTTGTCACTTCATACTCCGTGTACGTATCTTTCTCGAGGGCTCCATCCAGGAGGGAAGATTTAATATCCATTTGTTGTATTCTCTCATTATTCTCGTCATAGCCGATATCTGTTTCTTTACTGTAGCCTTCAGACGCCAAGCTTGTTGTATTTCTTTCACCTTCTCCTTTGGGCCATACTTGAATTGGTAACTCCCGTATCTCCGTTTTCTTGATATCTTTAATTTTCTCATGCATGATATCTTTCTCGTCCTTAGCGTCTTGAAACCTCATCGGCCCACCATCTGCAAAGAGACAAATGAGAGTTTGATTGTTTTGATTTTCAGTTACCTTGGGAATTTCTTGTTGGCTCTTGAAGTGTGAGACTCCCTCAATTGAGTTTTTGCCTTCTCCAGATCCCGCAGGGAGTAATCCTAGTAGGGTATTGACCTCTTCTCTTGTCTTCTCTGTCGTTGGTTTCTCCATGGTATTTTCTTCGAATTCTTCTTCATTGCTGAACATCACCTCTATGTTATTGTTACCTTCCACCGGGATGTTTTGCTCTTCTCCAAAATAAATATCGTCACTCACTAACTCATTAAACTCCATGGACATGCTTCTGTTTCCACTCATGCAACTGCTCCCACCGGTGTCCAGGTACCACTTATTGCATTCGCCGATCTCAATGTCCTTATGGGCTAGTAGTAGAATTTCTTCTTCTTGATTTTTCTCTTCAATGTAGTTAGCCCTCTCTTCGACTTTATTGATTCTAGGGGCTCGACACTCGGAAGCATAATGTCCGAATTTCTGATAATTATAGCACTTAATATGTGATTTGTCATACCTTGGTCTTGAGTTACCTCTCCAGTGTCCTCTTGTTCGATAATCATCTCCTTGATGATTATTTTTGTCTTCGTCGTTGGGCCTCCAACCTCGTCCGTATTTATGTCCATGGCCTCCGCCTCGTTCTCCTATATATCCTTGCCTGTAGCCTTGTAATACCCGCAAATTTTAAAGCAGGATTACGATAAGAAATTTAGCTAATTAGCAAAATATATATATATATATATATATATATTAGGATTAAAATTCCTAACAAATATTTTCTTAAGAAAATGTGGATAAAGCTAACATAATTTTGGACTTGAATAAAAGAAGGCCCAAATGTATATTTAACTTATTTAAGCTCAATTAGACACTAAAGAAAATGTGGAGTTCCTTTAAGTGAGAGGTAACACACATTTACCTCTCATCGCCTATTTATCATTTCCATGTTATTATATTAATAGAACTACATAAACCTAGGTTGCTTAAGGCTTAGGGAAAGCTATGAAATAATTACCGAGTCTTGTCGCACGAAATTCCATGTAAACTTTGTATATATCAACTACGATCAAAAACCCACAAGATAATAACAAAGAAAACACTTGCAAAAGCAAAACCAAGAAGAACGACAAAAGCCCTTTAGCAACCAAAGAACGTGAGTAAGAATCTCAGAGTTTTAAATCGGATAAAGGTATGCAAGAGTTTCATACTCAATCATTTAGTATGCTTAACATGAATTCCATACGTGTATATATTACATATATGTATGTGTTATATTCAATCTTATGCTAATTATAGGAGTTCGAAATCTATTAAAAATAGAAAACCCTAAGTTTCATTCTAAGATCATAAGAATTTAGGTGGTGGATTTAATAACCCTTAGGTATATGAATGTTTTTAAGAGTTCGACGTTTAAAGGTGTAAGATTGTCTGGGTTGTCTGGGTTATGAACGATTTTCAAAAACGAACATGAAAATATATGAATCTCGATCTTTAGGGTTTTCAGCATTACTAGGTTTGCAAGGATCTCAACATTTATAAAGATATCGTAATTTATAATAGATAAATGTCGAGAGGCTTTAGAAAAAGATTTCGAGATGTCGATATTTATAATGACTAGATTTCGATATGTATAATAACTAAATGTCGATATTTAGAGAATATGTCGATAATAGGAATCTCTCGACATTTATATGATTTCGATATAGGATAGTTGTCAAAGAAATCGAGATATGTAAATAGCTTTCGACATTTGGATGATTTCAACATGTGATCTCGACATTGGCTTTTCAACCAAAGATCTCGACATTGCTTTTCTCGAGATGTATCATATATATGGATCTCGACATCTGATCTGAAACATCTCGACATCTACTCTTTAAGTCTCTCGAGATCTACCTTTCGCAATTTATATAGATCTCGACATCCTCCATGGCACAGTTCGACATTTAATTTCCTTAACAGATATCGATATTATTTGTATGTATATAGAGGTCTCGACATTTCTAAGGGCTCGACATTTATTGGATGTCGATATGACTTGATGACCCCGACATTTACGGATTCCACCAGATCTCTTGACTGATTTGAGCGGGAGGACAGGTAGGTGGAATAACCATCTACAACGCGTAAACACCTATTTGATAATTATGTGATTTTATGTGCTTCGGTGAATTATGTGTTTTACGTATTTTATGTGCATTTCATGTGGCATCACGTTTCATGTATTATCACGTAAATGCCTGCATGTGCATTACACGTCATTTCACGAAGTGTACCGTGGTGGAACGGTGGTACTGTATTGTACCTAGTGAGCGAGTAGCCGATATTGGCTGTCGACCCGTAGAGGAGTCACGTGAGTGGGGGCATCTGCTGTGCATCAGCGCCTGTGACGGTGAGCCATTGGCCCGTTGGACATTGTGCGGCAGACTGCGGGCGACCTAGAAAGGAACGACTTGGGACATCCCCAAGTAGACTAGCTAGTGTAGGCCACGCTGTCGCATGCGGGGGAGGCGACCTGGAGGGTGCGACCTGGATACCCTTACGGGACCTGGTGTAGGCTACCAGCGTAGGCACCGCATTAAGCAGAAGAGGCGACCTGAGAGTGTGACCTGATACGGCTCAGGGAGGCTGCTCGGTGTAGGCCACTGCCGTAGTGTTGTGATCGTGTTGTGGTTGTGTTCGTGATCGTGGTAGTGATTTCGCGTGATGGTGCACAGTATGGAGCCCAGGGCCCGTTGTGAGGTGGTGAGTGTATCCCGGTTGTGATGAGTGATAGTGAGTGGCATTGCATTGGTGAGAATTGGGGGTGAGTGAACGTGAGTGAGTCACACGTGCATGTGCACTATTTCACCTACTGGGCAATAGCTCAGTGTTTATGTGTTGTAGGAAATCGATGATCGAGGCTGGCTATCGGAGCTTCCATGGGCTTTTGAGGGCGGGGCTGTACATGGATGACGACCTGTGGACGAGTGATAGGGTGATTTGGGCCTAAAGCCCATTCGTAGTAACATTTTGTGTAAATAAATATTTTTGTAAAATGGGTTCTCCGCGGCTTTCGCTGCTAAACCCGACGCGATTTATCGCTAATTAGCGATTAGAGGGTGGGGGTCGCCACAAGCCTCGTCCTTGATATTTTTCCTCATTTAACCTTTCTTTTGCAGAATCAACTTGCAACTTCAGTAGTTGTTCAACGATCCCTTCCTTCTTCCTTTTCTTTTCCTCATGGGCTTGCAGTGAGCCCAATAGTTGCTCCATCGTCATTTCTTCTAGATCCTTATTTTCTTCTATGATGGCTACGATATGCTCGAATTTCTGATCTAACGATCGAAGAATTTTCTCCATGATTCTAACATCATCAATTTTCTCGCCATTCCTCTTTAGTTAATTAGTTATTACTAATACCCTCGAGAAGTAGTCCGACACAACTTCATCTTGTTTCATATGCAAGGCTTCAAACTCGGCTCTTAAAGTTTGAAGACGTACCTTCTTTACCGGATCCGCTCCTTTATACGATGTTTGAAGCTTCTCCCATGCTTCCTTGGCGGTTTTTGCTTCCGAAATCTTCTCGAAAGCGTCGTCATCTAATCCTTGATAGATTAGGTAGAGAGCTTTCTTGTCTCTCTTTCGCAATTCTCTCAAACTATCCTTTTGAGTTTGAGATTCGGTTTCTTCGTTCTTCCGCTCAACGTAGCCTTTCTCCACGATATCCCATACGTCTTGTGATCCAAGGAGCGCCCTCATCTTGATACTCCAATTGTCGTAGTTGCTCTTGTTGAGTGTCGGGACTTGGAAAGGAACCATGCCGCTCGCCATCGCCTGGATCTTCTAGCTCTGATACCACTTTGTTGGAAATTAGGACTCTAATATAGGAAGGGAGTAACTTGATATCGAAGACTTAGTGTTTAGAGGAAGAGGCTTTGTATTACAACACACTTGTTTACAATATTGTTTTGGTTTTGCTTGATTGATACAGAATGCTTATACCTCACCCCTATTTATACTAGTTTCTACCACCTTAAGATTTTGCCAACACATCACTATTCTAGAATACTCCCTAATAATATCTAGGTTCTATAAGGTTCCATAGAGTTCTCTAGATTATCCTACATATTCTAGATATTGGGCTAATTTATCTCATGAGCCCAATTTGTTAAATCCACCACTTATTATTATAAGCCCAAATCAAGTTTATATTTTCAACATAAAGAACCCGAACCAACCGCAAACAATGCATCACGCATCATCTAACAACGACTGCCAACTTGTTGCAGAACATCTTGAATTAACAACGTAATATTGACGTAAGAAGAACCGTCTTCATCAGTAGCTTTTCTAGCCATTTCACACAGTTCTCTTGCCCTTCTCCTCCTCCCTCCATCCTCTTGACCCATCAATTCATCAACACATCTCCTAATCCTATCCCTGCACACAAATGCCCTGGGATCTTGATCCCCAGGTTTCACACAAATCTCAACCCCAATTCTCACACCGATCCTCAAAATATCCACAACGAACTTCTCATTATAAAACTGCTCTGCAAACATAGGCCAAGTGATCATAGGCACGCCAGCGCACACGCCTTCGAGCGTGGAATTCCAGCCACAGTGCGTCAAGAATCCTCTTATCGAAGTGTGGGACAGTATCAGTACTTGCGGCGCCCAACCGCGGATTATCAAACCCCTATCCTTCGTCCTTTCTTCATATTTTTCCTCGGCCAGCCATTCCTCTACTTCCGACGAAGCATCAAAGCCTCTTATGATCCATACGAACGCTGTCCCCGATGCTTCCAACCCTAAACCGATCTCTTTTATCTGCGCAGGCGATAAACGGCACATGCTGCCGAAGCAGACGTAAATTACTGAACTACCCTTCCTTCTATCGAGCCAAGACAAGCAGTACTGCTCGTCTATCGACGGTGTGTTGCCTCTTTCCGACTTTTCGGAGGGTTTCTTATTACAGAGTGAGACTGGGCCGATGCACAACAGGTTCTTAACTTGAGCTTCGTTCTCGAATCGCTCGAAGCACCACGGATCAAGCTCGAGGAAAGTGTTCACCAAAGTACCCCTAGCCGTGTCTCGGGCCTCTCTTATCTGGTCCAAGAAACCCTTGAGACCGTTCGACGAAGATTGGGTCATCATTTCTGGCAACTGCGATTTTGTAAAGTCGATCTTCTGAGGCATATCGGGGACGATGAACGTTGCTGACGATGAGTCTTGAAAGAACGTTCCATGGGCTTGGGCTTGGGTGATTTTGAGGGAGCAGAAGAGTGAGAAGCACGATATTGTTTCGAACACATACCTCGGAACCTTAAACTTTGTCGCCAGGTGTCGAGTCCATGGAGCGGCGTTGGTGGAGATGATGCAGCTTGGCTTTGGATCCATTTCCTCGATGAGGCTTTCGAGTGGGTATTTGAGCATCTCACATGCCGAGAAGAATTCCTTGGCTTTGTCGAACGACGAGAGAGAGTCCAAGTTTTCGCAGCCTCGAGGAAGGCCAGCTTCTTCGCATGGAAACTTTAGGGAAACCATTTGAATCTTCATCCCTTCTTCGACGGCGTGCTCTATCGATGCTTTGTATCTTTTGTGATTGAGAGGCGTAGTGATTATTGAAACGGTTACTCCCCGTTGGGCGATTAGCTTCCCAAAGTCTGTTATGGGAATGATATGGCTTTGGGACATGAGAGGGATGAGGAGGAAGTGAAGCCTTTCGAATCCATGCTCATGAGACTCCATGGATATAATAAATACAGCTATAAATCTGATTATATGTCGATTTGCTCTTTCTGAGTACGTATGTACGTTGATTTATTTAGGTGTTCTGTATATAAAGATTGCTAATTCAATGTATGCCATCGACAAGAGGCGGACAATAATTGAATGCATAAGACAGTTTTTTTTTTATTTTTTTATTGCGGAGTTTCGCATAGGAGATGCTGTCCAGAAGGGTAAAATTCTAGTGGATCCTTGGAGGCCACGATATAATAAAAGTAAACCTCACAGCTAATCAGTTTCTTTCGTTTATTCTTTTTTGTTTCGTGGCCGAACGAACCACTTTGATAGTTGAGGTCATGAGTTCCTATATTAGAACTCTTTGTATGGATTTGAAAATTAATGGTACACATAAATAGTTGAAATAATTTGCAACATCGATATTTAATCACAATGGATTATGAAAGTATGGGAACTACGGAGATATATCTTCTAAACGATAATTGTTTTATATATATATATATATATATATATATATATGAAGTACGTATTGCACATGGTATCATGGTTTTGCATTTAAAAACTACGTCTTGTCACGGCCCAGCATAAGTGGACCACTGATTCTATTTTTTTTTGGGTTAATTACGTGTCAGGCCCTGTTAACATTTAACTAGTGTTATAAAGTTTCAGTTAGTATTAAGGATCTACTTTTCAAAACTGAGAGAAAAATACCTATATTATGCGATATGACATATTTATCCCCTAACAGATGCAAAATTTACAAACATTTGCCATCGTCTTCTCCAACGAGCGAGCTAATCTTCAAGCTCGATTTCCGCCTAAAATCTCGACCTTCGTGAGCAGACGACAATGAAATCGATCTCAATTTCTCATGGGTCGTAGTAATAAAGAATAATTATTAAAGATTATAGAAAATTAATGCTTCAATTGTCGTAGTTATTAAAAATAATCTCTTTGAATAACGATGAAATTTCGATTTTAATGGTCGAATGATGTAATTGACTCAATTCATCACGGATCTTAATAACAGATGTGAGTTATCGATGTTAATCATGGAAAATGAAGAATTTTGACACAAGCCAATATTGCATTGCTAATTTACGCGATTCCTACGTAACACATTCTACAACTCATACGACACATCTCTTTTAGTACATAACAAAACTTCACACTAAAATTCCACATCCTCCATTACAAATAGCGATCCATATGTTGTTAAAAAACACATGTACACAAGCAAGGGACCGTGAGTAAATTCACATAAAAACCGCTATAATTAATACCAACCGCGAGTAAATCGCAAAAACCGTGAGTAAAATCGTATAAATACCACATCTTCCATGTTATGATGTTAATCATGGGATGGCGAAGAATTTTGACGGGATCGAAGATTGAAACGTCTGCGAATGAACTAGCATGTTAGGTAACACAAACTGACTAACCCGTACCACTTAATAGACAGGAAATAACATAAATATGTCAAAAAGTAACAAATAAGAAAAACCATATAACGAGACATTTCTCTCTAATAACAAATTCGGCATACAAGCAAGGGGCAGTGGATTGATCGACAACCACCGACGACATAAAAAATCAGTTGAAATCCATGAAACTGTCGACATTTGTACTGAATAAAATTTTTTCGTCCTCAATTTCAGATGGGTCTTACGAATAAAGACGAACTTTTTACGTATCGAATGAATTCATGTTTCCCCCCCCAAATCGAAAATTTCATTCAGAAACCGATTCAATATCGACTTCAACGGCCGAACAAGTTGAAAGCGGCTGAATTTTATCGTATTTCATATGTATATTACTGAAACGTCTATTAGTCAATATCGACTTGACGGGATCGAAGATTGAAACGTCTCAAATTAACTAGCTTGTCAGGTAACACTAATTGATAACTGCGTACCACGTAATAGACGACCAATAACACAAACATTTCAATAAGTAACAACTAAGCAACACCGGATAACGGGGCCTTTATGCAGCGAGTTTAGTCTTTCAACACAAGCAACTGGTCGCGACGAAAATATAAAAAATCGTCGAAGGTATCCTAAAGCAGGTGAAATCACTAGAATCTCTACGTTAGTGAGCGAATAAGATTAAATTTATGGGTACTAATAATAAATAATTATTAAATAATGAGATATGCTTCAAACCCAATTCGTAATTTCATTGAATAACGGGTGAAACCTCGAATTTTAAGGTCGAATAAGATAAAATTGACTCAAACGAGTCTTAATACTAAAAGAAAAAGTAACGTCGTTAACCATGAAATTGAGAAAATTTAGCTTTCTCTAAGATTAAAATGTTTTCAAAGTGAGTAACAGTTTACACAACAAATATAACACATATACATGTAAGCACTTCACTGAGAATATTCTAGAATGTTCTGGACTGTCAGAGAATTTAACAGAATTGTCAGAGAATATTTAGAGGACTTTCTCAAAACAGTACTACATTATTGGAAATAATAACACATATCAGGTAGAAAAAAAACAACACGAACTCAGTTAATGACACATTGATTGATACTGATACTATATAAAAGTTGTTCAGTACCACATCAATAATTCGATTAATTTCGTACAAAAATACACTTTTGTTTTGGATGTTTAATATGGATGTTCATGTAAATATATAATTTGATGAAGTTTAATCACCACATTCCTTTACAAGACACATCATGCAAAATTTGATGTCAATAGACGAATGTTGATCTCAATAGTTATATAAACATATAGTCCTCCATTGCAAAACATAGACTATCACCTTTTCAATGGAACATAACATTATGAATTGCACCACGAACATGTTCAAACGTCAACATTAAAGCACTAGTAACATTTATAGACCACAAACACAAAATACTAAGCTCAAAACTCTGAATCCGAGGCCCGAAATCCTAAACCCTAAACCCCGAACCCCAAATTTTTTTTAAGGTTGTATCTTATACTGCACAAGTCGTGGATCGTTCTTCCAAAATTTCATGTCGTAAACCCTTAATCTTAACCTCGAACGGTAAGTCCTAAAACCCAAAAACTACCCAGAAACCCAAGCGCATAGACGATAACAAATTACCCAGAAACCGTAGTGCATAGACGGTAATTTTATAACAAATAATACTCTATTGGTAGCAATTAAATCCTTACGAGTACCACATTAAACTGTCCAAAAATTTTTTTAAGATCCCGCCAGAACAATTCAGAATCATAATTTTCCACCAAAACTCTAGTCAAATCAGAAGTTCCTTTAACCTTCAACGACCAACGATCGAGCCGGACGGTGGCGCAGTGAAATGTCAAGCTATGGGTATAGCAAATTTATCCACATTAATTTCAATTTCGACTGTAAACCAAATTCTATCCACCAAGAATCATAAAATTTGCGTCAAAAACGATTTTGGAAAAGACTAATCCGAAGTCATACTTCTCTTAACTTTATATCATAATTACCCCCAATAATACATCGAATGTGGTTTGGTGCAGGGTTGGGTGGTGGTTCTGACGAATGTAGTATATACGAAAAACGTTCATTCGTCGATTCTATCGTCCACTCAATAACATTTAAGGATCCTTATGAAGTGTAAAATATGCCTAAGAGGGGGGGGGGGTGAATTAGGCTATAAAAATTTTGGCTTGTTCTTCTTTGAAAAATACTTTTCTTTAAGAAGATATTTGCAGAGTATGTTATTTCCCCCGAAAGCAGTACGAGTATCAAAGTTATCTCCCTAACCCTGTTTCAAAAATACCACGTTATTTTCAGAAGTCGTTTCAAAGATATCACCTAGTTATTTGCACGCGTCACGGGTTTGTCTCACAGAAGAGTAAGTAACAGAAAGTAAAGTGAGACGCAATTTTTATACAGGTTATATCCCCAACTGGGGTTTAATCCTGTCATTGGGGTGTGATCTCCCCAAGAGTTCCAATCAATCACTAAGTGTTACCGGTTACATTATGATTGACCCGTACACAACCGAAGCACAATGGACACTAGACCTCGTTCTAGGCTGACGCACGCCAAGTTTCGATCCACGTCGTTTACCCAGGAAACCTATTCCTCGACTGGATGCAGCTTGCTACCGAAGGGCCACCGAATCCACAAAATTCATCCCTCCACGTGCGTAAGACTCCACTCGTGCTCCTTTGCACGCTCACACGTCCGAAGACAAGGGTTTGGGATTGGAAGTTTCTAAGGATCGCTCAAAGAGTACAGATTCGCAAATGAAAGCTCAATCACAAACTACGAATGAATCGCAAATTAACGCTCAATCACTCTAAGGAATTCGACAGCTTGTGTGTTCGTTGTGTACCCTTCAAACTTGAAGTGTTTCCTTCTATATAGACCCAATAATCGCTTCTACACTTCACAAGGAAAGTTAAGCACAGAATATGCAAGATAAAGCTCAATAATCACGTGCATTAACTCAAACAATCATGCCAAGAATAAACCAATTAAGCTCAAATGTCATGCATGATCACTTACCATAAATACCACAGATTAACATTCATTCCATAGTAATCTCATCCATTTGTCAGCATATTCCATATATTTCCACTCAGCATATTTTCAACGGTAAGCTCAATCAACTGATTTCTTTCCCAAAATATGATAGCCAATTCGCACAGAGAAAGATTTGATCTACTGAGTATAATGCAAAGCATACTTTCCATGTATGGTGATCTCATCCGATTTCAGCACATTCCATAAATAGACTCAATCAGCATCATACCACATATAAGCCCAATCAATTAATCACTTTCCATAATATAAATCCTAAGTCGCACAAGGAAAGTTAGATCACGATTCACTGATTTTAAGAGTCACAAAATATAGCACTCAACGGATATCTCATCAATATTCTTTCCTAAAATAGATCAATCATATGTAAGCACTTTATCAGAATTTCTTTTCCATATATAGCATAGTCATTCATATCTGGATGATCACAGTGATATTCTTTCCAAAAATAACTCAATCACGTGTACAGCTCACATATCACTTAACATAATATATTTTCCATATATAGCACACAGTGAGATTCCATTCATGCGAAAACGTTCATATCCTGGTGATCACATAAATATTCCAGTTAAGCACAAGATCACAAATATTCGATTTTCTTAACAGTTCAATCACATTTAAGCGCTTAATCGAACATTTTCACATACTTAAACATCATATAACATGCATATCGAGTTTTCTAATTTGTACCCCCCAATTTACATAATTACTTGGAATAAACAAAACTCTTATAATCATTTGGACCAAAAAGGTCTACAATCTCCCCCTTTTTGATGATGACAAGTAATTAATGCCTATCTTAAGCATATGAGTACACTCGATATGAAGCCATTTACGCATGTAGCATGTTTAAGTATCACAGCATGCGACATATGATCAGAGCAAATAATTTTATCAGATTTCGAAGCATGCTCCCCCTGTCTAATTGCTACTATTCCCAGGTCATATCGTACGAAATGTCACAAGTCACCATGGAATGTCACAAATTTTCAGATCATATCATATGGAATGTCACAAGTTACCATGGAATGTCGCAAATTATCACACCATATCAGTTTGCTCCCCCTGCCTATGTGCGGAATTCCTTAATCCTTAACAAATCACAAACTCAAGCACAAAGTGTTAGGAAATATTTTGTAGTGTTCAATTTCATTGTATTATCTTTGTTGATTTGCTTTATTAAACTTTGGGCTAGCTCTTAATTGGGTTAGTTCTTAGTTATTCATGTAATGGGCCTTCACAAGAGGCCCACCTATTATATACCAACTTGTGGTATAAATAGGAAAACCCTAACACATAGTTAGGTGTGCTTGTGTGTGTTAATCAAATAAACAATTTTAGAGTGAGAGAGTCTCCTCAAGAAAACCACCAAGCCCCACACGCCCCATTCTCAAATCTAGATCTTTAGGCGTGTTTAATCCGTCCGAAGTCGTATTGTTGGTGCATTTCGGGACCAACAAGTGGTATCAGAGCACAACGCGACCGGATTTGCGTGTTTTGAGCAAGATTTGAGTGAAAATTGCTTGAAAAATTATTTTCGTCACTTTCAGTTTTTGGGCGATTTCGACCTCGATTTGTTGTTTTTAGACATCCCAAAGGTTGATTATGTGTTTAGGAATGTTTTTCTGAAGTTTTGGAACAAGTTTCGTCGATTTTGAGTGAGATTTGAGCGAAAACGAGTCATTTTTCTGGTAAAAGTCGCGCAATGAAATAGTACTGTTCTTGGCCGAGAAATTTTCATACCCGAGAAAATTCTTAGCCGAGAAATTTCTTGCGTTGAAATTTTCGCTGCTACAGTGAGTGAGGCCGAGAATTTTTTTTTACCCGAGAAAATTTGCCTGAGAAAATTTCGCTGGCCGAGAAACTTTCGCTGCCCGAGAAAGTTTTGCAAAACTGAGAAATTTTTCCAAAATCCGCGAAATTTTCTAAGGCTGAGAAATTCGAAACCGGGAAACTTTCTTTCTCAGGTTGAGAAATTTTTGAAACCGCGAAATTTTTGAAACCGCGAAATTTTCTAAGGCTGAGAAACTTTTACTGGATAGAGAAAAATTTTCTAAGGCCTTTGGACTTTGTCTATTTTACACTTTTAAAATTTTTCGAAATAAATTTTTCTGGGCCAAAATTTTCGGTATAGACGACGTTTTTGTGAAATTTGTGAAGGCAAATCCAAAACGCGGCAACGATCACCGTACCCAACGATCGACCTAGGACGGTATTGGCACATTATAGAAAAAAGTTTTGGTAATACTCACGAAGTTTTCGAAATCATTTTATAAAATTTTTCGGTATCCACCAAAATTTTCGACACTCACGTTTTTCGAAACTTCACGATATTTCTCGACGAACCAAACTTTTCGGAGTAAAAATTTTCAAAGCCATTTTTTCTTCATTATTTAAAATATTTTTGAAAACAAAAATGGATGCTCAAGCTAGGACAATCGCGAAATTAGAAGCACAATATGCTAATAATTACGCGTTGTTAGAGACAAATTGACGGAGCTAGCTGTAGCTAATGACGCTTTGGCTTCCACTAAAGGAACATTAGTATCCTTCAAGTCAATTTTGACTAGCTTGGAATCTAAGGTAGCAATTACTGAAAAGAGAGTCTGCGATCTAACTAAAAGCTTAGATATTTGCAAAGGTGAGCGAGATTACTTCTCTTTGCAATATCAAATGCTCTTAGAGGAACGCAATACATCTTCAAACTTAGATTCGAACGGGGAAAATATTTTACATTCTGAAAAACCTATTCCATGTGATATCCCGGAGACTCTTCGTAAAGTGAAAGATTTACAAGAAACTCTGGAATTCGAAAGAATAAGTTTTGGCGCGGAAAAGAAAAAGCTTTTAGAGAAGATTTCTAATCTCGAAAATTCGTTTGAGTCTGAAAAGGAAATATTTTTAAATGAGATTTCAAATCTTAAAAATTCCCCATCTTTACCTGTCTCCAATGATCTTTTAAAAGATACATCTTCCTCGAAACAGGTAAAGAAAAGAAAGTCAAGCATCTTTGTTCCAAAAATTAAAACTGCTTTTTCTACAAATTCTGAGTCACCTTTGACTGATACTGAAATGTTTAGTAAAAGCAAAGCGCTTAAATTTTCAAAGGAACAATTAAAAGAAAAAATAAAGAGAGGAAAATCGACTTTCTTTTTGAAAAACTTGAACAAAAATTTTAATGATTGCCCCTCTTCGACTCCTATTAAAAGGAGAGCATGCGAAGAAGTTCAAAGCTCAAGCAAGCGAACTTCTCAAACTACACCCCTTCATCATTATAGAGTGAATGATGTGAA
The DNA here is from genome assembly GCA_027422505.1 of Craterostigma plantagineum. Lineage (NCBI taxonomy): Eukaryota > Viridiplantae > Streptophyta > Magnoliopsida > Lamiales > Linderniaceae > Craterostigma > Craterostigma plantagineum. The sequence continues at coordinate 10,053,666 of JAPQWV010000025.1, forward strand.
CTCTTGTAGGCAATACGACTCATCATCCAATGACGCATATAGCGCCATAAGCTCATATTCCTACTTGAAATACCCAGTCCAGATTTATTCTAGAAAGCATCTTATGCGACTGGCTAGGGAGAAAATCTTTAGGTCTTCTACACCTAGGCACACATTCACCTGCGCTGAATTGTCATTTCCCTCCAAGGTTCACCAAACTTGGATTCCTAAATCACAAATCAAATTGGATAGGACTTTAAAAGATGATTTAGGATCAATATCTGAACCAAATGTGCTTAACTTGTTTTCTGATAACAAGGGAGGACCCATCCAAAAATGGGTACCAAAGTCCCGATAAAGTTTTTGCAGATTTCCCAGCATGGGTAGGTACTAAGAGAGCTGCTCCACACTCATGACTGGTATGCGACGAGGGCAGCCAAACCACCCAGCATGTATGGCACCCGGGTTGCTCCACATACATGACTGGTACACGACGTGAGCAACCACCCCCCGGCATGAATGGTACATGGGTTGCTCCACATTCATGACCGGTATGCACTGCGAGCAACCAACCCCATCATGCACGTTACACGGGTTGCTCCACGTGCATGAAGGGATGTCAGAGAAGCGAGCAATCATCATGACTTCTGTACAAATCCGTGCAGAACCCGGACCCATAAAGAAGGGTTGACAAGAGTTCAACCAACCATCAGTGGGCGCGCCATCCAATCTTGATGCTTAGGCGATGTGGATCTCTTGTACCAGACTCCACCGTCCACCCACTGCCATCCATTCCACCATGGTGCGCTGCATGGAGACGTCCTAAGCCACCGTGATCCTCTTTACGCCCTCACCACCACCACCACCTGACGAGTCTCAGAAGTGTCTGATCAACAGTTTTGGGCAACCCTCGTCGACATCACTCGTGGTCGCCTTTCAACGCGATCACGCCACGCCACCATAGTTCCCATGGATCAGTGAAACCCCCCTGATCCTAACCCAGGAACGAGCCTACCCTAGCCTCTCTAGTCTAGGTCTAGGTCGCGCGACATCCTCCTCCACGCAAAGATCCAATCAACGATCTCGGGAGGATGACGTAAGTCGCTTGCAGGAGTTGCGAACCAACGACGACATGATCGCACTCCTCTGTCATATCTCACCACAACCCGGACCTCGCCCATAGGTACAGGAGACGACTCGCTCGTTTCCCGAGTAGAAGTCGCGGCATCTGGTCCAACCGCGCAATTAACCCCTCCCAACCACTCAGCTATCCTTTCGCAGATAGCTGTTTCATTTCGCACAAGAGGAACCACGTTAGCCATCACCGCCCCACTTGGAGACGGTTGATGTTGAACATGCAGTGCCCCGCCTCTCACTGCACCTCTTCCACCCACATTGAGTCTAGTGTCCTCACCCACCGAAATTTTCCACTTTCTAGGACACAAACACTCTTTACGCACCACAGGTTCTTCGTGAACTTGCCCGAACGCTTGATGACGTCCTTTTGACCGAGAGCGGAAGACCCACGACAGCCACCCTCACCACAACTGTCGATGGGCCACGGATACGAGCTTGTCTCATCGTCCGTGCGAACGGAAAGCCTTTGTGGCTCTCCGGTTCTTTTTGTCCTGTGCAAACAGGCGGCGCATCGGACACATGTTTCGATGTTGTGACGACGGAGCGTCTTTGTGACCCCCGTCTGGTTAGTTACCCCGTTCGTGATGGAGCCCCGACTCATAGCAATCAGCGAGGAACATACACATTCCATGCCGCGCTCAACGAGGATCTATGAAGGAAAAGGTCCCATCACCGACACCATTCCACCATGCCTACGCTTACGCCACCACATGCTGCTCCGCCTCTTCCAAGTTTCGAAATGAACTTGGAGGAAAGCCAAATGCTGCTACTCCTGAGAATCCCACTTGATTGCCTCACTCCACACCACACCACACCACCATCACCACCATCAACACCAGAGGCAGACTCGTCCCACGGACGACGTGACGATCCCGAAGACGGAGATCATCTCAAGGGGGAGTAAAGGAGAAGAAATGAGTTGAAGATCGTACAGCAGCATCAGCAGCAACCATCATCCACGCCACCTCCACCAACTACGCCCCGCCGGAGGCTTCCACTACCTCCGCGCACATTCTTATGTGTCAGGCTATTATGTTCATAATGGAACACTCGAAGGAGCCATGGCACATCTCATCCACCACATTCCGCCACCAATGCGCTGACCACTCTGAAGACCGAGCTCCCTACTCTTGAAAGTCACATTTCAATGGAGCCTTGGCACATTTTTTACGCCCCACGCCTACCTTCTTCTGGAGCCAGACGAGTCATCTTCGAGGCCGAACCAGACAACTTCCATTCGAAGACGACAAATCCGGCGCCAAGAAGAAGAAGATTGGAGAATCTTAACAAGTGAATCCTAGCCGAGCCATCAATGCCTCCGCAAGAAGAGGAGATATCCCTTGTAGGGGGAGTTTGCTAGGAATCGAGATCTCCAATATGCCCAACAAAGATATCCCACGCTGAACTGAAGATTGAACACTAAGGGGGAGATTGTTAGGAAATATTTTGTAGTGTTCAATTTCATTGTATTATCTTTGTTGATTTGCTTTATTAAACTTTGGGCTAGCTCTTAATTGGGTTAGTTCTTAGTTATTCATGTAATGGGCCTTCACAAGAGGCCCACCTATTATATACCAACTTGTGGTATAAATAGGAAAACCCTAACACATAGTTAGGTGTGCTTGTGTGTGTTAATCAAATAAACAATTTTAGAGTGAGAGAGTCTCCTCAAGAAAACCACCAAGCCCCACACGCCCCATTCTCAAATCTAGATCTTTAGGCGTGTTTAATCCGTCCGAAATCGTATTGTTGGTGCATTTCGGGACCAACACAAAGGATTAAGACATAAGCATATAAAAGCAAGCCAATAGTATTAATTGCATTCCAAGATGTCTAAGAGTCAAAAAAAGTGAACGACCCGACACCAAACCAAAACACCCAAAACATGGCATTAATTTCCCAAAATTCTCCCCCTTCAGCATCAAAAAGGAGGGATCCATAACACCACTACCTTACCAAAAACGTGCAAATTACCACAACCTACTAGCCCAAAAACCAGCAAACTAAAAGAACTTAGTACTAAGCACAGACGTGAACTAGGCATACTAGGGCTAGGATATCACTGGTGATCGAATTTCTAATGGCTGGAATCACTATCAGATGGGGCAGATGAGGATTCAGTGATATTTAGAGTCGTGGAGATCACCTTCATAAACTTTTTAACACTTTTAAAGTGCCATGAGATCTCATCGAACTTCTTCTTGTTATCATCCTTGATGCCTTTGATACTCCGTCTCAAATCAGCTATGGTTCCCTGCTCGTCGTCGCTCTCTTGCTTTCGGAGAGATTGGGATTTGATCAGAGCAGCCTTTTACTTCTTGTCGGAGACACATCCAGCGCCTTTGGTTTTCGTCATGATTGAGATCGAAGAATTGAGGAGCGAAATAACGAAGTGAAAGACTTAGGGTTTGAATAGATTCAAGAAAGAAGAGAGTGGGTGGTTACGTAAAGGTTGAAAGCTTATTGGATGAGAATGGAAAGAAACTATGGAGGGATGTAATATCAACTAGACGTGAGGCAGATAAGGAAAAGATTTCAAAGTTTGAAATCTCAAAGATCATGGCTAGATAAGGAAACTGCCCATTAGATGGAATTAAAAGAAGATCAGAGGATATCTCGCGGGAATTAAGGAAGGAATTAAGTAAAGATCAGAGTTCAAAGAAAATATTGGCTGAAATTAGATTTTGACATAAATGTCGAAGAAAGTCTAAAAATAATCTCTTCATGGATCATGTCAGAATGCATTCTTAATATCCAACTGATGCAGGATCCATCCGGCCCGGAATCCAATGAACCAAATGTTAACCTATCACCTATCTCCGTAGTTCCGGAGACAGGAATTAGGTACATCCAAATTACCACCCGACCTGATGACCCTCATCGAGCAGGAAGTAGACCAGCCTTTGAAGCCTGAACTCTTACTTCTTACCCCGTAGTAGGATGAGCGGCGGGATTGAATACCCGGATCGAATCAGAGTTCACGCCGCCCGCCCTGAAAAATAGGAGGGTTCGAATCCTGTCCCTGCCTAATCCATCTGAGGCAGTCATAATCAGCCTCGAAAAGATAATGAAGATATTTAATAGAATCAAGAAATAAAATCACTGAGATCCTAAGGGATAAGATCAAGGAAATCTTAAAGCCTAACATATCTAGTCACCTTTCCTATTTGAGCTCAATAATTCCTAATCGGTCACGGATATCACAGAATCTACTCTCAATAAGGGGTTTCGTGAAGATATCAGCCAACTGATCATTAGTTCCTACGAAGTTCACGCTGATATTCCCTTTCTGAACATGATCTCGAATAAAATGATGTTTGACCTCTATATGCTTAGTTCGAGAGTGGTGTACGGGATTCTTAGTGATACTAATGGCACTAGTACTATCACAGAAAATAGGAATTTGGTCATACCTTAAACCGTAATCACTCAAGGTCTGTTTCATCCAAAGGATTTGCTGAGAACAACTTCCTAAGGCCATATATTCGGCTTTGGTTGTGGATAGGGCCACGGCATTTTGTTTCCGACTGGACCAAGTTACAAGGGAATTCCCTAGTATTTGGCAAGTACCACTAGTGCTTTTCCTATCTTCCCTAGAACCGGCGTAATCCGCATCCGAGTATCCCATTAATGGGAATTCCTTGGAATTTTGATACCACATACCATGATTGATTGTTCCCTTCAAATATCTAAGTATCCGCTTGACTGCTGTCAAGTGAGATTCCCTAGGACTCGATTATCTAGAGCATAGACCAGTAGCAAACATAATATCGGGTCTGCTTGCCGTAAGGTATAGCAAACTTCCGATCATACCTCTATACTTAGTTTGGTCAAAAGGCGTACCTTGTTCATCACTGTCAATTTTAGCGGTCTGGTGCATAGGAGTGGGAAGTACCTTGGAATCAGCCATTCTAAATTTTCAAGTAGTTCCTTCGTGTACTTCGTTTGAGATATGAATGTTCCCGTATCCAATTGCTTGATTTGCAATCCAAGGAAGTACGTGAGTTCTCCCATTAGGCTCATCTCAAATTCCTGTTGCATAGACTTAGAAAAATTCTCGCAAAGAGTGATGTCTGTGGCAGCCCCGCCTTCCACCACTACTTTCTACACTAGTCTACGCGACTAATGTCCTAATGACGAAATAGATCGTACGAAATTTCGTATAAAATTTTTCCTTTCATAATAGGAATCGTAACGGTTTCTACAAAATCATCTTGGGTCCTATTTACATAGGAAAGCGCGCATGCGGGTCAAAATAAATCTATCTACTGGGCCTCCACGAGGTCGCATCCATGCACACACTTCCATCTCAAAAGCCCCCGGAAGCTCCAAAAGTTAGCCTCGCCGTGAAAATGATCACGTACCGTGATCGCGGGGTCCTACAACACATAACACGTGGAATGAGCTTATAAAGCTCAGTAAGTGAAAATCATGCATGCAATGCACGTGACCTAAATAGGGAAGGCATTCGCGCCAATGCTATCTACTTCTCACATTCTTCCTGACCTTTCTCACATTCTTCCTGACCTTTCATAACATATTTGGGCCCCTTCGGCTTTCAATCTTACTATGCACCATGTAGAGTTCAAACCCCTAAGGGTACAAGTGGCAGTACACACACTGGGAGGCTAAACCCGAGTACTCAATCTGTGCGTAACCCTATGGTGCCTTTCAATCCCAATGTGATCCACACTGAGAGGCTACTAGTGCCTTCAATCCCAATGTGATCCATACTGAGAGGCTACTAGTGCCTTTCTATCCCAATGCAGTCCCATTGAGAGGCTAACCCGGGCACACAAATTTCGTTTAACCCTAAGGCGCCTTTCCATCCCAATGCGGCCTGACACGCGGGCGCTTCCCACTGGTAGCTTACTACGAGGTCGCCAACACTCGAGGTTCCCTCAGTGCCGCTCATACCCTCGAATCGCATCCTCCAGGTTGCATCTCCCGCTACGGGGTATTTACCTGCCTCTCGTGAATCAGGTAGTCGGCCTCGTGAATCGCCGTAATATATTTATATACCTGCCTCTCGTCAATCAGGCAGTCGGCCTCGTGAATCGCCGTAATATATTTATATACCTGCCTCTCGTGAATCAGGCAGTCGGCCTCGTGAATCGTCGTAATATATTTATATACCTGCCTCTCGTGAATCAGGCAGTCGGCCTCGTGAATCGCCGTAATATATTTAGGTAGCATAGAAGAGCCGTGACTCATCATTGAGTCGACACAAATGCCCATATCGGCAAATATACATATCGCTTTTAAGCGACCTTATACTCATGCACGCTATCTCCCTGACTCTCATACTAGTCGTGCGTGCATATGCTCATGCCATGAATATGCATGTCATGTCATCATATAACGTAATTAAACCACGTAAAAACTCACATAAAATCATAGAAGCACATAGACACGTCACATAAAATGATAAGAGCACATAACACATAATTTCATGCACATAAAAATTATGTGTTGTAGTTGCGATTTCCACTTACCTGGTATCCTTAGCTTATCGTACAGTAATTCGCTAACCTTTGAACCCTAAGTACAGAAACATATAAAATTAGGGTTTGTTAGTCTAATTACAGTTTCACGAGAGTGGCTTAATTTAAAAACCCTAGTTTCAATTTTTATGAATTTCGACTTCTTTATTAGACATGATTCCAAGTTAATTAAATAGTACACAGAATTTATAAAATAAACTTCGAAATGATTGACCAAGTTCTCGAGATGATTAATGAAATAGATCTCGACATTCTTGAACCTTTATGTACTCAAACTTAGCTCTTAAAGCTATTTCCCCCAAAATTCCCGGATCCTAAGATTTCTTCTTTTCCGACGGAGTTGTATGCTAATGAGGGTTTTCTTTTATTTTCCCCTTTCCTTCTTTTGGTTCTTATCTAATCGTTCCCTCTAATTTAATTAAATATTTAAACAAATGAACGGTGAAATGACAACTAGGTGACTAATTTATCTCATATGTTAAGGAATAGCTACGTGTCCCTTTAGGCATTTAACTTCCTCTAGTTATGATTGGTCCACACCTTACTCTCGTAATTTATAAATCTCGAGATCAAAGGTTTCGAGATTTCAAGATTTTAAGCTTTTCTTATTTCGCAAGTGTTCTCTTTCGACATCTTCTAATCTCGGCATATTTGTTCCTTCGAAATTCTAATACATCGAAATTCTTATCTAGCCTTTCGACATCTACATATTTCGACATCATGTTTCTTAATTTCGAACTCAACCTTAATTATAAATCTCGAGACTTAAAAGATTTCGAGATCAAAATGTAACGACCCGTCCCATACCGGGTGTCACTGTAGCATCCGTCCCTACCGGGACCTGTGGGGTTGGGCCCACCACACTCCGACTGATAGTCTGACCTCACTGTACCACCATTTAACCTTTCAGCGTGCTTCGTCCTCGCTCACACGCACCCTGGGGAAACTTCCCAGGGGGTCACCCATCCTAAGATTGCTTCAAGTCAAGCACGCTTAACTTCGAAGTTCTTTCGGATGGACTCCCGAAAAGGTAGGTCGACCTTGGTGATATGAGTAGTACTATCAATTCTATTATACGATTCTTAGCCTGACACGCCCATATATTGTCAGTCTCAGGATCCCCTCTCATTCGGGTGTCGGATCGGTTCGTTCATGTACCCCTTCGCCTAGAAGCCTTGCCAGGAGCCGCTCCTTGTCCGTGCACCCTGGCACCGGCGATCACTCCCCGCCCTCTTCGGCCCCGGGCGTCACATGCCCACCAGCTTCCGCCTGGTTTGTCCCCGAACCAGCACCGTACTGCGAGAGGTTGTGCTCTGATACCACCTGTAACGACCCGTCCCATACCGGGTGTCACTGTAGCATCCGTCCCTACCGGGACCTGTGGGGTTGGGCCCACCACACTCCGACTGATAGTCTGACCTCACTGTACCACCATTTAACCTTTCAGCGTGCTTCGTCCTCGCTCACACGCACCCTGGGCAAACTTCCCAGGGGGTCACCCATCCTAAGATTGCTTCAAGTCAAGCACGCTTAACTTCGAAGTTCTTTCGGATGGACTCCCGAAAAGGTAGGTCGACCTTGGTGATATGAGTAGTACTATCAATTCTATTATACGATTCTTAGCCTGACACGCCCATACATTGTCAGTCTCAGGATCCCCTCTCATTCGGGTGTCGGATCGGTTCGTTCATGTACCCCTTCGCCTAGAAGCCTTGCCAGGAGCCGCTCCTTGTCCGTGCACCCTGGCACCGGCGATCACTCCCCGCCCTCTTCGGCCCCGGGTGTCACACAAAAGATCACGAAATTCACTGTTTCGAAATCCTAATACATAGAAATCTTTCCTATCCCGACTTATAACATATAGGGTTTTCTCTATCTCAGAATCATTTATTCTATCCAAAATTCAAATTCAAACCCTAAAACAAGCGACGTTATTTCAGAAATAATTCCCTACAATTAAGGCCTTAACTCAGTATGCCTTAACTCGTGGGGATAAGAATTTATCCTACAAATAGAGCTTTCTGGGTCTTTCTTACACCCAGATTACTCGAGTTTCGTTAGTTAACATACTTTAATAACTCTAGGTGAATTATGAACGATACTTGCACTTACCAAAATCCGAGTTTGAGCTGTGATCTGTTGATGAAGTATCTCTTCGTTCTATTAATTCTCTTTCTTAAGGGTGTTCCTTTCTATTCTTCGTTATGAAAGTATTTCCTTCATATCATTCTCTTTGGCCTAGTTGATAAGGATTTAAGTATGGAATTATGTAATTGATGAGACTAGTAGATGACTAAGTTACTACTCTTTTCCTCACGTACTAAGCAACATTTTATTCCGTACTAGAATGGCCCAATTATGCTTTAAACTATTAACCACACTTAATTTATAATTTGTTGATTCTAGCTACTCGGCAATTGTTACAAGTAATTATATATATACATATCTCTGATCGAACGTTCTCTCTTCCCTTCCTTAGAATGAATAACTTAGTCCTATCAATAATTCTCACTCCTTTCTTATCGTTGCGTGTAGTGGTTAGCAATTGACAATGATGGATACTTTATTAATTCTTATCTCTTGTAATATGCGTTATTTTATTAATTTCTTTTTCCTTTTGGTCAAGTAATCGAACCATAGGATAATCTTAGGTCTGTTATAGTACTTCTTTAACACTTGGGTTCGAATTTAGGTCTAGCTCAATTCATGAATTAATCCCAATTTTAGTTTTAATATATGGTTTGAATTTCTTAACTTTTATTAAAACTATCTCCTACCAAAATCTAGGGACCTTATACTAATTTACTTCTAAGTTCTAACTTAAATTTCCTACCACGTTAATTATTCTAATAGCACATAAGCCATGTAGGACTATATCATATATAGCATGAAATCACATAGACATGTAAGTCACTAAAAGACATGTAAACATGAAAGCATCGCATCATGTAAAACCCTAACTTCTTTATTTAATAAATCCAACGAAGTTTCTAATTTATTGCTAATTAAATCGTAAATCCCGTAATTATATTTTATGGGTATTACAATGTCAGTGCTACCAAATATGATATCATCAACGTATATCTGCACAAGTAGTATGTGATTCCCTTCGCACTTTATAAACAGTGTTATCTATTGTTCCTGTTGTAAAGCCCATGTCTAGCAAAAACATACTCAGTCTTTCATACCATGCCCTAGGGGCTTGTTTTAAACCATATAAAGCTTTGTTTAATTTAAAGACGTGATTTGAAAATTCTTCTTTTTCAAAACCGGGAGGTTGCTTGACATAAACTTCCTCATTTATAAAACCATTTAAAAATGCACTTTTCACGTCCATTTGAAAAAGCTTGAATCTTTTAAAAGATGCATATGCAAGTAAAATACGTATAGACTCGAGCCTAGCTACGGGTGCAAAGGTTTCTTGAAAATCTATACCTTCTTCTTGGGAATAACCTTTGGCAACTAACCTGGCCTTATTTCGTGTAACGTTACCGTTCTCGTCCAGTTTGTTGCGAAACACCCACTTCGTGCCTATTATGGACTTGTCGTTAGGTCTTTCCACAAGAGTCCACACTTGGCTCTTTTCAAATTGTGCCAGCTCTTCTTCCATGGCAATCAGCCACGATTCATCGTCAAGCGCTTCATTCACTGTCTTAGGTTCCATGGTTGACAACAGCACGTCATGTGATTCCTCAGCAATATCGTTTTGTGCAGTTGTTCTCGTTTTGATCCCTGAAGTGATATTTCCTATGACTTGTTCAGTGGGATGGCTGGAAGCATGTTTGAATTTTCTGCGCTGTTGTTCGTCTGAAGCCTCAGGTTCCTCTGACTCGGTATCTAGTTCCAATGGAATTGCGTTCACTCCTTTGTCAGTAACCTGTATACCTGCAGGAGACACAACTATACCTTCCTCAGTAGCATCTGCGTCAGGAAATTCATCAAACGTAACATGCACAGATTCTTGAACAGTCTTCTTCCTATTATTAAACACTTGAAAAGCTTTGGAATGAAGGCTGTAACCTAGGAATATCCCTTCATCTACCTTGGAATCAAATTTTCCTCTTTTATCCCTATCATTCAAAATGAAACATTTACAGCCAAATACGTGGAAATATCCTATGTTAGGGGTTTTATCGTTCCAAAGTTCATAGGGAGTTCTCTTAATAATCGGTCTAAGGAAAATCCTATTCGAGACATAACATGCCGTACTAACAGCTTCGGCCCAAAAATGTTTTGGAGTATTATATTCGCTCAACATAGTCCTAGCCATTTCTTGTAATACTCTATTCTTCCTCTCGACCACTCCGTTCTGTTGAGGCGTAATAGGGGCTGAAAAATTATGACTATAACCATTTTCGTCACAATAAAGGATATAGTATCAAATTCTAGACCGTTATCACTCCTAATCTTACGGACCTTCATCTCTTTCTCATTTTCTAGCTTCTTAATCAGTGGCGCAAGATTATCTAAAGCCTCACTTTTGTGTGCAAGAAATAAGATCCATGTGTACCTAGTATAGTCGTCTACAATCACAAAGGCATATCGTTTACCTTTCAATGACATAACCTGTACCGGACCAAAAAGGTCAAGATGCAACAGTTCTAGTGGTCTGGATGTAGAGATCACATTCTTCGGTTTAACGGACGTCTTGGTCTGTTTGCCCATTTGGCACGCTTTACAGATTCTGTCCTTGGTGGCTTTCATATCTGGAATACCTCTCACTAATTCATTGCATGATATGTGAGACATCAGTTCCATGTTAGCCTGTCCCAGACGTCTATGCCATAACCATGTGATATCCTGCGTAAATGCTAGACACTTGACATTTTGGTTAGCAATATCATCAAGAGTGATGCAGTAAATGTTACCATGTCTAGCCGCACTAAACACAATCTCATCACCCTTTTTGACAAGGCACTTGTCTTTGGCGAAAGCTACGGTATGTCCATCATCACATAGTTGGCTAATGCTAATTAAATTATGTTCTAAGTTCCTAACAAACCGTACATTATCTATAGTGATATTTAAATTGTTACCAACAGTACCAACTCCCACGATTTTGGCTTTTGCGTCGTTAGCGTACGAAACGTATCCTCCATCAACCGCCTTTAACGACACCAAATTACCTATATCACCTGTCATGTGGCGGGAGCACCCGCTGTCGAGATACCACCTGCATTTCTTACTGGAATTCTTCCTTCGTACCTGTAGAAAGAAGTACTCTTCTGAGGTACCCAATTTCTGTTGGGTCCTAACATGTTAGCGGGGAAATAACTTCTGTTAACATACGAGATATCATTCTTCATAGATGGTGATCTCCTGCTAGAATCAGATACAACAGCGGCATTTACAGGTGACTTCTTAGGTCTCCAAACATACTTAGTTTTATCAACTTTCTTTAAAGGACAGTTGTATGCATAATGACCATTTCTACCGCAACAGAAACATTTAAGCTTAGGCACAGAATGTTTAGCATGCTTTCCTTCAGTGGAATAACCTATCCCTGACCTACCAATGTTCCTGGGGGTACTTAGCAGCATATCTAGGTTCTGCTTGCCCTCAAGGAGCCTATCAACTTTCTGTTTTTCTCTATCTAAGGAATTCCTGAGTTCTACGATATCTCTGGATAAGTCACTATTTTTCTTTTCTGTTTTCTCACAGTCACATGGAATTCCCTCTTTCTTAGCAGTAACTAACTCTTCTTTCAAACGTGAGATTTCTAGATCAGCATCTTGTTTTTCCTTAGCTAGTTCATCTCGCTGCCTTATCAGTTCCTTTTTTTTTTTTTTTTTGGTTTTAATGTCCCATATATATATAAGCGAAAAGGTATGTACATAGTGAGCAGGAGATAAGCTCCGCAATCCAACCAGTAACAGGCTACTGTTTTAGGAGCACAAACACTACCTACACAAGTCAAACGCACTACCAAGCCACACGCCATAGTCTGCGGATGGCCACCCGATGCAGCTCGTACTTGGCTGGCGTACCACCAATACGCAAGATAACCAATGCAAGAACACTCCCTACCAACCTGTGAGGCGTCGTGATGATCCCCTCCTTCCAACGTCTGTTCCTCGCCTGCCAAATATGATAAACAAGCGAGGCAAGGACATGTCGATAAGCAGCCTGTAAAAGGTGCTTCCCTCGCCACCGGGAGGCCGCCCACTGAATACCAGTGCTCCATTCCTGATAGGGCCAGATCCACCTAATCCGCCTTATCAGTTCCTTATTCAAGGAATTTTAGTGACTTAATCTTTCTCTCCGCTTTTTGAAGTAACCTACACAAATCTTCCTTACTTTCTTCTATATCGGAAACAGATGAGTCACTTTCGTAACCATATAAATTGTTTAGGATATGAATTTTTTCAATGGAGGAAGAGCGAGATACCTGATCCTTGTCAGCCATATAAGCGTTATCCTCGTCCTCACTTTGTTCAATTTCAGAGTCGTTAGATTCTGTCACCATGGCCTTCTGCTTCCTTGGTTTCTCATCGTTATTTGTTGGGCATTCATGTGCATAGTGGCCTGGTTTGTTGCACCGAAAGCATTTCTGAATTTTTTTCCCTGACGTGGAGATTCCCTTGTTTTTGTTCTGGAATTTACTGGAGTTCCCTTTGAATCTCCTTTTCTGTTCGAATCTTTCAAATCTCTTTGTAAGCATGGCTAGGTCGTTCATCAGGCCTTCTCGTTCATCGTCAGAATCAGATTCTTCTTGGTTGGATTTGAATGCGATAGACTTCTGATTTTTGGTTTGCGACTTCTCATTCATTGACGTTTGAATCATCTCGTAGGAGATAAGCGATCCAATCAGTTCGGAGATGCTCAGTGCTTCTAGATCCTTTGCTTTGTAGATGGCGGTGACCTTGGCATTCCATTCTCGTGGCAGTGATCTCAGTATCTTTCTGACTTGTTCACTGTCAGGAACCTTCTTTCCAAGAGAAAACATTTGGTTGATGATTCCCATGAATCTGGCATACATCTGGCTTATATTCTCGTCAGATTCCATCGAGAACAGTTCATATTGATAGGTGAGCAGAGCCAGTCTTTCTTGCACAACTCGTTGGGTTCCTTCATGAGTAACTTGGAGCATATCCCACATAGCCTTTGCTGATGAGCAGAAACTGACCCGAATGTATTCTTCCCGTGTGAGTGCGCATGCGAGCATGTTCTTCGCCTTTGCGTTTCGCGTGATTCCCTTTTTGTCATCAGCAGTATAATCATTAGCGCCCTTTGGGGTTCCATCGGTCTTGCTAGCCGTATATGGTCCATTGATGATTGTCTCCCAAAGATCATAATCGACAGCAATCAGAAACTCGATCATACGATTCTTCCATACTGCGTAGTTCGTTCCATCAAAGAGAGGTGGCCTAGAGTGGGATTGACCCTCTGCAAAAACATCACTCGAAAAAGCCATTAGATCTTAACTCAGGCGTGTTAGGCCTTTCGTTGAGTAACCCGCTCTGATACCAAATGAAGTGTAAAATATGCCTAAGAGGGGGGGGGGTGAATTAGGCTATAAAAATTTTGGCTTGTTCTTCTTTGAAAAATACTTTTCTTTAAGAAGATATTTGCAGAGTATGTTATTTCCCAGAAAGCAGTACGAGTATCAAAGTTATCTCCCTAACCCTGTTTCAAAAATACCACGTTATTTTCAGAAGTCATTTCAAAGATATCACCTAGTTATTTGCACGCGTCACGGGTTTGTCTCACAGAAGAGTAAATTGCAGAAAGTAAAGTGAGACGCAATTTTTATACAGGTTATATCCCCAACTGGGATTTAATCCTATCCTTGGGGTGTGATCTCCCCAAGAGTTCCAATCAATCACTAAGTGTTACCGGTTACACTATGATTGACCCGTACACAACCGAAGCACAATGGACACTAGACCTCGTTCTAGGCTGACGCACGCCAATTTTCGATCCACGTCGTTTACCCAGGAAACCTATTCCCCGACTGGATGCAGCTTGCTACCGAAGGGCCACCGAATCCACAAAATTCGTCCCTCGACGTGCGTAAGTGTAATGCCCGGGTCCCCGAATGCTAGGATGGCCAATAAATTCATGTGCATATATATTACATGTCTTATGTGTCTGCATATTACGTGCTGAGTTAATTTCTTGCTAACTTAGTAGAAATTTGACCTGGACTTAGAAATAATTCCGCATAAGGAATATTATTCCGGTAGGAGAAACTATTGATAGAAGCTAGAGGTGAGGAATTTAAGGATGAGGATAACTTCTTTGGTCTAAGGAAAAACGTGACATGCAATGTCCCTACTTGCTTTATGGTCTAAAAACAATTATTGGGGTCAAAAGATACAAACGAAACAGAGAAACCAAAAGAAAGGGGAAAGACCGAACAAAGAAGAAACGAAGTTGACGAATGAGACCAAGAAGCTTTGGCAAGGTCATCACCCCAAGTTGCTCAAATCAAGCTTAAGGAAGGGAGTAAGAACTGATTTATCACATTAAAAACGACAAGATAGAAAGGAGGAGAAGAAACCGAACTTGGATTGGAGAAGGTAAAAGATTTCACTACGATCTTAGGTTTAAAATTCGAAGTTAACATGTTTAGAATGCTAGGACACTAGAAATCTGCCCAAAACTTGTAATTTTATTAACCTTGATTTTGGGGGTTATGAGGTTTTGGGATGTTCAGCGTGTTCTTGCAATATTTTGATCCAAAGTAAAGGGTCTGAATTGTTAAAAGGGTGTTTGGATGACTTGGAGTCGTGAAAGGTGAATTTCACGAACTCCAATTCGCGAAGCCTTGATGAAATGGGGTTCGCGGACCCAACGAATCTCACGAGTATGGGTTCGCCAAATAGGTTTGGAAGGGATTCGCAAAGTGAGGATTTCACGGGTCCAGGGGATGAGTCGCGAACTGACTTAAGGTTGGCGAATTGTATGAGGGTTCGCAGACTCCATTTCGCATTTGAGTACGATGGGTTCCGAAGGACTTGGCGAATTGAGAGGGCCCAAAGACATATGGGAATAGTAAATTGGGCCAACTAAATAAAACTTGGACTATGGGTAATGGGCTAGAATTTAATTTCCAACATTAAAGCCCAAACCAATTAAGAAAAGATATTTTAGTAGACAAAGCCCCTTAAGTTAAGGGCAATGCACGCCCATATATGTCCCATCAAGTAAGCTTTTGCTAGTTTAATACTTATCTAAAACTTTAGATTGAAAAAGCTCGTTGAAGTAAGAAAATGAAAAAGAGATAGAAAGCAGGGGGGAAGAAACATTCGACAACTCTCGGTGGGGAAAGAAAGAGTTAAGGCCAACGAAGATCCAATCTCGCTTGGAAAAGGGTATAAACTATAATCATATTTAAAGTATGAGTTAGTATGTGTTTGATATTATTAGGCTTGAAAAAGGATTCTATGACCATGCGGCTACACGCTCTAATTTTGTAGGTTTTAAGGTTGATTAAATTTTTGAAGAAGAAACACCTTTTGATGGAGGGTTTAGTGACTTCTCCGAGCTAATAATCCTGTCTTTGAGATTTTGCGTTAACATATTTAGGTATATGTAAGATTAGGAAATTTTATAAATTTAGTGTCAAGGGTCTTGGAAATTTAGGTATATGTCTCACCTCAACCATTGAGCCCACATGCTAGAACTAGGCACCTCGCGCAACCCATTTAAGGAAGGAGTCAAGAGATCGGCTCTCGGGCAGCCCCCGGCTCTCTCCCAAGACGTCTACCTGCCCCGACGATGCCTACGCTGGTAGCGTCCTCCCTGAGCAAACTCTACCAGGTCGCCTCTTCCGCCAATAGACCCTCTTTAGAGAGGTCTCGACAGTATAATTGTCAGGGCGCTAGTACTATCCTCAGACTCTACCACGAGTCGACTGCCAATATCGGCACAACCTATCCCACTCACTGACACCGTAAGGTGCCACCGTGTTACCACAGTTAATCCTCTCATCACAACGACAACCCATACGTTACCGTTCCGCACGGTACTCACTTCCTCGCACTGACATGGTATGCCTGTAACAACCTGTCCCATATCGGGTGTCAGTGTAGCATCGGTTTCTACGGGGACTAGTGGGGTTGGGCCCACCACACTCCGACTGATAGTCTGGCCCCCACTGTATCACCATTTAACCTTTCAGCGTGCTTCGTGCACTCGCTCACACGCACCCTGAGAAACTTCCCAGGGGGTCACCCATCCCTAGATTGCCCCAAGTCAAGCACGCTTAACTTCGGAGTTTCTATAGATGAACTCCCGAAACGATAGGTCGACCTTGGTGATATGAGTAGTACTATCAATTCTCTGATACGATTTTTAGTCTGACACGTCCATACGTTGCCAGTCTCAGGATCCCCTCTCATTCGGGTGTCAGATCGGTTCGTTCATGTACCCCTATGCCTAGAAGCCTGCCAGGAGCCGCTCCTTGTCCGTGCGCCTCTCTGGCACCGACGATCACTCCCCGCCCTCATCATCCCCGGGCGTCACAGCGAGCAAATAAGGGGCAACCGACTGAAAAATCCGAGGGAGGCTTACGAAAAAAAAACCAGCTCGAGAAAATTGGGGTGTTCCTCTGCTCTCGTGTTTCCCCTCATACCTATAAAAACGTTTTACAAAGAGGGCAGAGAGGATGCTTCGACATCTAGGTGATAAATAGAGAGCTATGTGCTAATTAAGAATGGGGAGAGCCGTCCGATCTGTGTGCGATTAGAGTAAGGTGCGTGCTTGTGGGGTTGCTGTATGTTTGGGGTTTATGCTTGGGGGTAGAGAGGTGCGTGCTTAGTGAATCGATTGAACAGCTATGTGCTATTAAGAAAAGAGGCCACCAACCGTTCGATGAAAATACTGTGAGGGGCGTAATTATTCTATCTTTTGTTTTACTGTTTTCATTATGTTTATGTTTAAACATTCGCTGCTTTCGCTAATTAATATGTTAGCGTAAATGGTTTCCGGATTATGAACCCGTATTGATGTTGTCGTGCTTTATTTAATCGTATGTGCTAAGTTATGTGTTCTTCATTGATATTAATGCATGCGTATGATTGATCGCCATATGCTTGTTTTGTTGATTGGTTTATGAGACTGAGAGGTAATTATACCGGATAGAATGAAAGTGTCGAACACCACGACGTAAAACTGACCAGAGATGGAATTGGGTTTCGTCCGTGTGGTTTCTGAGACCTTTGGCGTCGAAAACGCCTAAACTCGTGGAAATTCATAAAGCGAATGCGTGCGAAGTAACTACAGTCATATAGAAATATAGTTGATTGGTTCACTATCGCATAGGGTTGCTTAACACGCGAGAGTGGGTAGCACGTGTATTAGGAATTTCTACCTTGACTAGATTCATATTGAATTATTTAAAATCGTTCGCATGAACATGTAGGATTAATCCATGCCGAATATGTGCTTTAATCACGCTTGTCATCATTTGATAATAGTAGTTGTGTATAGCTGCTTCTTTGTATTTTTAAATTAAAAAAAGTAATTATATATATTTATCTAAGTTAGAATCGTATCTTAAAATTAATCGAGCTATCCTCGTTGATCGATCCTCGGACTTACGTCCATTTTATAGTACTTGCACGACCTAATACACTTGCTAGAATTCGAACATGTCAACTTTTTTTCTATTTTCCGAGGTAGTTATAGTTAAAGAAAAAAAGAAATTATTATTGAAGATATCATATTAGATTGGAGATAGTTTCAAAGTAATCTATAGAAACATTATTATAAAAAATTTGCAAGTCAGTATATCTGTTCGAAAATTTTTTATATAAGACCCGTTTGACTGTGTGTACCATTTTTTCAATCTTGACGTACCTTTTTATATGTGTATTACGTACTACGTCATGCATTTATATGGTACCCATATATGGTACCTATATATGTTTCCGTATGATACCTTAATGTGTTATATGATGTACCATTTTCTCACTGTATTATGTACCACAACACGGTTCTCTATAGTACCTGAATGAGTGACATAAAAAAACACTGACATGGTACTGACATGCAAATTTTTTATACTTATGGGTATTTTTTGTGTAGATTCCCCTAGTTTCAAAGTTCCATTCTTCGCTTTTTTTTATTTATTTATATTAATTTACTGTGGCAGCAGCCTGGCCTGCCCGTGGGGCAGGCTATGCGCATGCTTGCCCCTCCCGCCCGTTTTTTTACTAAGAGTGCGTTTGGATTCGCGTATTTAAACAAAATTGCTTGAACTTAAATTATGAATTTCAAAATCGTAATTTCAAATTCAAATTCGCTGTTTGGCAAATGTTAGAATTTCAAAATTCGGATTTCAAAATAGAGCTCGACTCGAGCTCGTGAACCGGCTTGCGAGCTTTCGAGCGCCCACGAATAGCTCGTGCTCGATCCGGCTCATTCGCGAACCCGCGACGAGCTTGACCTTGACAAGAGCTCGTCGAGCTCGAGCCGGCTCATTCGCGAATCCATGACTCGCTGAGTCGGCCCATCGGACTTGCAAATCAACTCGACTCCTCGTCTACCTCCTAATTATTATTATTATTATTATTATTATTATTACTATTATTATTATTATTGTTGTTATTGTTACTATTATTATGTTTTTTCATTATTATTTACTATTACACTATTATTGTTATTATTATTTATTATTATAAGTCACGGAAAACTCGTTACGTGCTCAGCTTTGAATTTCGAAAACGGACCATTTGATACGAATTTCAAATCCGACGAATTATAAGAGTTTGGATTTACCCTCGGATCTGGACGAAATCGAAATCCAAATCGATGCGATTGCCAAACGGAAGACTTGGGGGAAATTCGGATTTCAAATCGAAATCCGGAATCCAAACTGGGCATAAAACAAGTTTGCTAAATCAAGATTTCAACACTGACGTTATTATAGGGTGATTGCTTATTCATGACCCAAGAGAGTAAGACATCAAATCTACGAGGCCTAAGACCGCAGATGAATACATAAGCTCGTGCAACCAAGTTTTCATCCGTATTACAAAAATGGGTAGCTTTCATATCTCAAGAGACAGCCTATGGTCTTAAGTTGCGCGCCATTGGAGAGAGTGCATTTCTCCAAGATATGTTCAGTAGCCCAATACATGCAGTTAAGGCAGTTGACTCCATCGATTGCTAAGCTGCACTGTGATAACACATAAAGTATCGTTCCATTATATAATTCTTGGCTGTAATACTCGTAATTTGGTTGAGAAGCAGTCGCCGCTTTCACGTATTCGAGCGTGAAAGCCAAGTTTGTCGCGTAGTTATCTCCGTTTTCATGTGTGTCTGTGCTGCAAATGTATTCGTACCGTTGTGAGCTGTAATCGCATTCGACGGTGGAAAAGCTTACAAAAAGTAAAATTTCCACTAGAAAGAAGAACTTTGCATTGATACCCTTAATAGGTTTCATTTTTTTTCCCTTCTAACTTGTAGCCTTTAGGATTAGATCTGTTTTCGGCTCATTCATATGATATGAACGTTTAGTTAACGATCGCAATATATGTATTAGGAACTCGGACATTGTTTGCTTCATTTTACTATGTGCATTGTTCTAGTTGTCAGGTTAGTAAGCTTTGATAGTTTCGACAGGTAAATTTGGTAACTCATTACGCATGTCATTTTGCGTAGTTATTTGTATATATCTTAGTTCAAAGCTTTGGTTCTACTGTCGATACTACATCCTTGTAGGTCTCAAAAAAAATATAAATTGTATTAAAAAATATCTTACCATGAAAAAGTGTCCAGAACAAACAAGATAGCCCCCTGGCTAGTCCTCTGGCTGAGGGGTATAAATGAGCTGAGTTGATCGTGAGTCGCTCGCAAGCAGCTCGGTTAAATCTTAATTCGAGTTCGGTCAAAATCGAGCTCGAGCCTATCTTATATGGCCTCGTTGCTCGTCGAGCTCTTATCGGACCATCTTATCGAGCTGGACCATATTCGAGCTCGCTTCGGCGAGTTTACACCCTAGTCTCGCTCTTCCTCTTGCTATTTGGAATATGCCATCAAAATATCATGCCATGACTAGAATTAGTGTAAGGTGTATAGCTTTCGTAGCATTCTCACAATTTGGCTACTTGAATGTATCAAATAGTTTGGCATGAGATCTATTCCACTAATGTGTTCCACTATATATTCCAACTTCATAAAATTAATATTATATATATTCCTTTATCTTATTCATCATTTATTACATTAAATTAATTATATTAATATTGCAAAATTAACCTAAACTAAAAAATAAAAAGTTCGGTACAAACCGAATACCGATTTTTCGGTTCGCTTCGGTATTCGGTATTAAAAAATGTAAACCGAAATTTTACGGTTATTTCGGTTCGGTAATTCGGTTAACCGAAAGAACCGATGTACCGAAATACATAATATAATAAATGTATCTATATATATATATATATATATATATATTATATATATATATATACAATTATACATAAAAATAAATAAGAAAAACAATATAAAATAGGAAAAAGTAAGAAAAAAACATAAAAAATAGGAAAAAATAATATAAAAATAGAAAAAAAATAAAAAAATGAAGAATTCAAGTTGGAAAATATATCTAATTTAATAAACTTTTTTAATATTAATTTATTTCTGTTATTAAGTACCACTTATAGCTAAAAAATTATAAAAATCATTATAATTTATTTATAAATCTTATTATTTAATATAATTATACAATTATATAAATTTTGCTATTTAATACAATTATATATATACAATATTTCGGTTTTTAATTATATATATACAATTAATAAAAATAATTTTTTTTATTTAGTTCGGTATTTTGGTAAATAACCGAAATTAACCGAAATAATTTCGATTTTTACCGAACCAAACCGATTAACTTCGGTTCGGTTTTCGGTTTAAGTTCTTGATAACCGAAATTTCGGTTACCGAAACTTCAGTTCAATTCGGTTATTACCGAATGAACACCCCTAGTCGGTCGTCACTACTCTCCTCATCTGTCGGGTTTAGGATTCAGGGTTTAGGATTTAGGGTTCTGGGTGGTTTGGGGTTCACGGTTTAAAATTTAGGGTTTAGGGTAGGGTTTATGGTTTAGGGTTCAGGATTTAGGATTTAGAATTTAGGATTCAGGGTTCAGTATTTAGGATTTAGGGTTCAGGTTTAGAATTTAGGGTTCAGGGTAGGGTTTATGTTCAGAGTTTAGGGTTGAGGAGGACGGCGAAGACAGGGGGTGGCGACGGCCGACGACGAAGAAAATGGAAATCTAATCCTAAATTTTAACAAATTTTCGCAGATTTTTAACCAACGAGGGGTAACATCGAGAGAGTGCTGCGATCACTGCTAGTGTTGGTGGTGACGACGAGACGAACGGAGATGGAAGAATTTTCTATTTTTTATTTAGATTAATTTACGAATATTAGTACAATTATATTTAATGTAATAAATGATGAATAAGAAGGAAAATATATATAATATTGATTTTATCAAATTGGAATATACAGTGGACACTAGTGGAATAGAGGATCCAAACGAGATAGTTTTATTCATGTAAGGATTGTTTATTTATCGATTTATAAATTTGATCCTCATGAGATGAGAGGTCAACGACACTAAAGACTCTAGATGTAGATGTCCAATCACGAGACTTGCTACAATTCAAAGAAAAACGCAATTTTTTGTTTTACTTACAAAAATATTGATCAACAAGTTATATCTGTTAAAGAACTAAGAGAAGTACGCAAGATGACAATCATAAAAGGCTCAATACAAAAGAACCATAGATCAATAATTGAAAAAACCATCTATATATATTGAAACCCGACGAACAAAGCAATGTGTGTAAGACGGAACAAACAATTGAAGTCTGAAAATACAATAACGAGTCGTCCAACGGTAAAAGAACTGTCAAGCATGTTAAAAAAAAAAAAGAAAAGCAATCATAAAAATGAGACTAGGTAGAAGCATTCTTGATGCGGGTTACAACCCCGATCAACAATATTTATGGTCCGGAAAATAAAGGTGAGGGCCGGTTCGGATGAAATCGTGATCGAATGAGTGACGAACGGGACAGAAAAAGTAAAGAAATAATGATTTACGTGGTTCGGATTCGGGTGAATCCTACGTCCACGGGCCGTCGGAGAATATTCACTACTAATGGAGGAGGATTACACACTCAATCTCGCATTCCTCATGTTTACAAGTGATTCTAAGCTCTAAACAGTAGAAAGAAGATAAAGAGAGGGAGAGAGAACATGTGTGTGTTCTTGGGGTGTTAGTGTGTGTC
Source organism: Craterostigma plantagineum (assembly GCA_027422505.1). NCBI lineage: Eukaryota > Viridiplantae > Streptophyta > Magnoliopsida > Lamiales > Linderniaceae > Craterostigma > Craterostigma plantagineum. The sequence continues at coordinate 10,076,532 of JAPQWV010000025.1, forward strand.
GGGCGTGTATCTTACGGTGTAAAATGGATAAGAGCCACCTATTTATACTATTGATGCGTCTAGGGTTTCATACTGCCCTCCTACGTCAGGTCCCCCAGATGCTTCCTTAGCTCTCCCGAATTCTTCCTCTGGCCTTTCAGTATAGTTCCGTAGCTCTCTGGAATGTCTCCCGAATTCTACCTTTGGCCCTTCTGAATAGCTCCGCAGCTTCCCGGAATATCTCCTTGGCTTCTCCAAATATCATCTTCGTACCTCGCCTCTGGCCGAACCTCGTACCTAGTCTTTGCCTCCTTCGGACCCAACCTCCTACTTTGTTCCTTGTGAGTTGTCAGGTCAGGAGGAATGCTGGATCGAAGGTCACCCCTATCAACCAGTCCCCCTACTCTGAGTTGCGATATGCTAAGTATTGCAGCTCGGAGTATTATTAAGAAAACATTCCTCCTCTCGTGTCCTTCCGCCATTTTCTTCCGTTGCTCAAGAAGTCCCAAACGGCTTAGGACTTCACCTGTTGATGGAAAGCTGATCTTTGAAATCCTAGTAGATCAGGTCCCCTTTACTAGTAGAAAACTGCACTTGAAAATCCTGATCATGTAGATCATGTCTTTATGAGTCGGTCAGAGAGCTGACTTCAATCAATCGGACTAGATAACCCACTTCTCCGTCTCTCAGTTAGATCTGGACTTAGAACGTCCGGACAGGTTGCGTCAGCTCTTTGCTTGCCAGCTTGGAGGCCGACTTAGGAACCTCGACTAGATGAATAGGCTCTTACATGCCAGCATGGAGCCGGCTTAGAAATCCCAAATAGATGGATTGGGTCTTCTCCGGCCAACAGAGAACCAGATTTTGTAAACCAGGGTTGAACAGATCAGGTTCTCCCTCGCCAGGGCGAAGCCACGTTGCTGATCGTTGTGCCACTTGTGGGAGAGAACTGACCTGAAATTTGAAGAACTATCTTGAAATCCGAAGAACTTACCTGGAAACCGAAGAGCGGACCCGGATCCTGGGAATCCTGATGAGATAGACCAGGTCTTCGTTCATCAGCTCGAAGCTGGACTCCTGATCGAATAGATCAGGTCTCTTTGTCGACGGAGAGTTGATGTAGAACTCCTGCTCCAAAAGCTAGGTCTTCGTGCCTTAGTGCGGGAACTGGGTTACAATGCTGTGGACCTTATCCGTCTCCCTTGATAAGTCGGATGTCCACTCTGCTGGCCAACTCCCTGGTCGTGGCTCGTCTCAAGGGAGCTAGTCGAGCTACTGAAGCATAGGGATGCCACGATCACGCGGTTTAAGAATGAGTTAGCAAGCTTGTAACATAATGGGAGCAGCTCATCAAGTGTAAGGCTGCAGATCTGCTTGCGAAGGAGCAAAAAGTCAGGCTAGAGCATTCGAAATAAGAGTCAGAGAGGAGGCACGGAGACTTCGCTGCTGGATCGGGATTTCATCCAAAGTGAAGCCACGTAACCCTCCGCCTTTGTTTGCGGGGAATCCTGTCTCAACTTCCAGCTCTCCAGCCCTCCAGCTCTCCGTAGTGCCTTCCTGTCAAGGCTAGCCTTGAAGTTTCTTGAGTCCGCTTTCCTGTGGCCAAACTCCAGCGAACGGGCCATGTCGATGCTTTAAGAACGCGGGGTCGAGCATTGTTTGCCAGGTTGGAGTTGGACTTAGGTATCCCGATGAAGTAGGTCGGGTCTTCGAGTGACAGCACGGAGCCGGACTTAGATATCCCAATCCAGACAGATTGGGTTTCCGAGCGCCAGGACGGAGCTGGACTTAGATTTCCCAACAGATAGGTTGGGCCTTTACGTGCCAGCTCGGAGCTGGACTTAGATAGATTTCCGAACAGTTAGGTTGGGTTTTCTGTGTCAGCACGGAGCTGGACTTAGCTAGATTCTCCAACAGTTAGGTTGGGTTTTCTGTGCCAGCACGGAGCTGGACTTAGATATCCCGAATAGACATGTTGGGTTTCCGGGAGCCAGTGCAAAGCTGGACTTAGATATCCCAACAGTTAGGTTGGGTCTTCGTGTGCCAGCACGGAGCTGGACTTAGATATCCCAAACAGATAGTTTGGTCATTTCCGTGCCAGCGCGGAGCTGGACCTAGATAGCCCAATCCAGATGGATTGGGTTTCCTGTGCCAGCGTGGAACTGGACTTAGATATTCCAACGCGGAGCTGGTATTAGATGTCCCAATCCAGATAGATTGGGTTTCCTGTGCCAGCGTGGAGCTGGACTTGCCAACAGTTAGTGGGTCTTCTGCCAGCACGGAGCTGGACTTAGATATCCCGACAGTCAGGTTGGGTTTCTTGTGCCAGCATGGAGCTGGACTTAGATATCCTAACAGTTAGGTTGGGTCTTTACGTGCCAGCCCGGAGCTGGACATAGATAGATATCCCAATAGTTAGGTTGGGTCTTTGGGCACCGGGCGGCCTTAGTGGTACTTGCATCGTGCTAGCTACCATATTTGCTTCTGCTCTCCTTTTTTGCACCCTCATTTCATGGTGACCTGTTATTGGTCGTCTGGAGGTCCGAGCCAGAAAGCTGATCTGGAAACCTGCACCAGAAAGCTAGTCGAAATATCAATGCTATGAAGTTAGCATTGCCTGGACAGGTTAGGGTTTACTGGCTTCTGTTTATTAGTCTTGAGACTGGTCATCGACAGATCCGTAGATCTACAGTAAACGCCGAAAGTTTCCACCTGGGTTAGGTCAGAGCTTATGATATTCGTTTCCAGCCTGGGCGGCATCCCCTCCTCATGCACTCTCCTTCTGACACCCTGATGCAATCACATCCAAACATTCATCGGAAAGGTTATTGGCGGATTCAAATGTGTACCTGGAAGATGTCCGTCTAGGTTGGACTTGGCGCTCATCGCTTTCGTTTCCGCGATTTGGGGGCTCGCCTTCACCAGGTCCGTAGATCAACCACGGAGGTTCCCACCTGGAGCTAGGCTGTGGCATACGGGCCTCGTTTCCAGCTTGGGGTTGAGCCCAGACTTAAAAGAGCCAAGTGCAGCCGATCTTGCTGCTAAGGAGAATGAGCTTGCGTCCCATATGAACCAGCTCGTGGAGGAGCGACAAGCATAGATTGAACGTAAGGCTAAGGAAGGCTGTTATGGAGCGAAGGAAGTGATGAGTGTGCCTCCTCGTTGGCCGACCTCATCCATCTGTTACACGCTGCATTGTGAGTACCCATGCTGGTCCTTCTCGGAAAATTGCAGTACCCTGGGAGATATTTTTATAGGCTGAACCCAGCGCTCCTTGCTTTCATTTTTACAGATTTGGGGCTCGTCATCGCCAGGTCGGCAGGTTACCAGGTAAGCTTTCCATGTGGAGCCTGTCTTTATCCCAGGAACATTTTTCCTTTAAGTATTTGTGGTCCGCCTCTCTTGTCAATGCGGAGACATGTACTACTACCTCTCTACACTCCCCCTAATTCGGATTGTGCTGATGTTTATCAGCGCATTCAAAGTACATGAGAAGTGCTTTCCTTTACCTATTAACTTCAACTTCCCCCACTATCTTGCCTTATTATTCCACGCCGGACCTTCTCAGCGTGTCACTATATTCACGTTCGGAATTTCTGTCAGGAACCAGAACCGAAACTTCATATTATAATTTCATGCATTTACATAATTCATGCATTCATACAAGTTATTTTAAAACCGAGGTATAGATAGAATAAGGTATTTAAAGTATTATAGTTCTAGGTTCTCAAAGAGATAACTGATGAAGAAATGAATGTTATGGAATTAGAATTTTTCTAAGTATGAATTTTCTAGGGTTTTCTCAGGTTCTAAGAAACTTTATATGTGTACTAATTAAAGCAATTAAATAAATTAGGAAGTTTAACGATATTCTTGAGATTCTTTAAAGTGGAAGAAATATTTAAATAATATTAAAGTATAACTAAAGAATAAATCATTCGAAACCCTAAGTATGATGTCGAAACTCTTTGAATTAGGGTTTCGAAATTGGTTCAAAAAGAATTTCGAAACTTCTCAATCAAGGTTTCGAGATTTATTAAGGACTTCGAAATTCTTCAACTAAGAATTTCCAGATTCTTGATGTAGAAATTGCGAGAACTCGAAACTTTTTAGAACAAGGATCTCGAAATTGGTTCAATGAGGACCTCGAAATCCTTCAATCAAAGAACTCGAGATTTCCTTAATATAAGGATCACGAGAACTTAGGTTCTCGATATAAAACCATAGTAATATAAACAAAGATCTATATGTATAAGATATATATATATCAATATTTTGAAAACTTAGTTGTAAGGGAAAGTTCTTAATAATAATAATATAATGTGTATGAGAGGAACTTAGGATAAACATTAATAAAAAGTGGTTGATGTCACTTGATTACTAATACACGCATACCTAAGATAAGAAGAAGAAGAAATTTGCCCATATCGCTTTCATAGCTCGTGAAGACTAAGGAACAGAAGGGAGAAGAACTCGATTCCAAGAAAGCTAAGGAAGGGATGAATTTATTTTAGCATCTTTAATTTTGACTTAACATGATTCAGGTGTTAACATGTATGAATTTTATATTCATGCTATATCGAAGTATGAGATTCGAACAACATACAAAATATTTGAGACTTCGAAGAAATTTTCCATGTTATTAAGAAATTATAGTTTGATCGAAAGTTTCCAAAATTTCGAGGGAAAAATATGTTTTTAGGTGTACCACTTTCAGGATTTCGATCTGTTTTAGAAAAGAATTTCGATGATATAAATTAGATAGATTTCGGGACATGATCTCGAAATCTACAGAATGTTGGAATATAAATCTCGAAAGAGGACTTCGAGATGAATTGAGAGTAGATAGGTTCTCGATATAGGTTACTTACTAATTACAGGTTTCGACATCTTATATATATAGAAATAGTTCTCGAAATTATCTGAAAAGTTGTCGAAATCTAAGAATCTCGAACTAGATGTCGAAATTACTAAAAATGCTGAAATATAAATATCGAGGTACAATCTCGAATGAACTAAGTAAAACTCGAGATGTGCTCTCGAGATCAATTAGGCAAATCTCGAAATGAGATCCCAAGACATGTCGACATTTAGCAATGAAGATCTCGAGATTTAAAAGTCAAAACCAAATAGATATTAGATAGATTTCGAAATGTGTTTTGGAAACTCAAAGATCTCGATGTCATATTAAGTTCTCGACATGTTACACCTTAAAGATCTCGACATGTACCACCAAGTTTGATAGGTATAGATTTCGAGATATAACTCGAAATTTAGAACCTTAAAGATTTCGAGATGAACTAGGAAAAATCTCAAACTATGATTTTTAAAAGTCAGAAGTTCAATTAGAAAGATTTCGAGAGGTGATTTCGAAATTAAGAAATGCAATTAAATAGAATTGCGAAATAAAGAGAATTGTGATACAGATATAAAGAATTTCAATATCACATAAAGTGTCCAATATTTAGGGTTTCGATATAAAATAAGTTAGGGTTTCTGGTAAAGGATACGGATACGAACGATCATGCATAATAAAAGCATGCATATCACGCACGCATGTCCTTATAGGAATTTTATATTTACCAGATAAATAATTATATAGGTCAGTCGGATAGGACAAACGGACGAGATAATAGGCGAAACTTGTGAGTATGATTTGAAACATGTACCTTATGTGCCTTATGTACTTACATGCTTTATATGGATTAATTGACTAATATGTGCTTTATATGCTATTAATGGATCGATGTGAATTATGTGACCGTAAAGTGCTTTCATATGATTTATGTGTTATATAAAGTATTTCTTACAGCACATGCATACATATAAAATGAAGGGAGAAACCGTTATGACTGCTACGACTACAGATGGTATGATACGGATGCTACGGCATATATCCCTACAAATCGGGGGATTTTACAGAGTCCTGTACAGGCAACACATATCCCTACAAATAGGGGGATTACGACATGGTTACAGAGTCCATGCGTGGGCGCCGACTGGGCGTACAGTACAGTCTAGCTAGTCTATAACGGGAGTATCAAAATAAATGGACATATAGAATGGCGTGTGATCTACGGATCGTATGAAGGACGATTATGTGAACGATGATCTTATGATTGGAAACGGCTATGGTAGTTATGAAAATGGATGAACTACTATTTACTTTATTACTTGTATGTTATTAGTTAACATGTTGCGATCATACTCTGAATCGGTGTCTTCACAGTTGTGTAGATAATTAACAGACTGCGTAGAAAGCATCATCATAAAGCATGGATTCAAGATTGGCCAGCTACGCTCTCCTCCTGCTCCCCTCTGGTTCATCGTTAGCATATAGAATAGAAACAGCTATAGACTGTTGCATTTTGTAACTCGTATGATTAGTACATTTATGTATATTATTGTGAAAGGAACTAGACCGGATGTACGCGCCCGCTTTTGTTAAAGGAAATGGTTATGAGAATCGCGAAAAAAGTTTTATATGAATATTTTATAGCTGCGTAAAAAGGTAATAGGAAACGGGGCGCTACAATTTTTGTCCCTAAGGTTATTGATAAACAGAAACATGTACCTGAGGAGCCTATAGGTATGCCAAGCCCGACACCCCTCATTTTCATTTTTCATCAGGTCAGCCCGATGCCGGTGGACCTTCTCACCATTTGCAAAGCTAGCATTGGCCGATCCGATCTTCTATTCAGAATTTGAGTCAAAGCTTATGAGCCTTCTTTCGCATTTGGAATGGTTCATGGTTGGGGGTGTTTTTTGTTTTGAGCGCTGACAGGCACCCGAGTCCAGAGTAATTCGAAACATGGGCATATTTATACAAGCGCAATCTACACGGGGCGTGCTTGGCACAGCCCTCCTGGATATAACCCAATCTAGGTTCATCAGGCTTGGATCCAGGGTGACCTGGAGCCTGGGATTCAAGCGCAATCTGCGCGGGGCGTGCTTGGCACAGCCCTCCTGGATATAACCCAATCTAGGTTCATCAGGCTTGGATCCAGGGTAACCTGGAGCCCGGGATACAAGCGCAATGTGCGGGGGGCGTGCTTCGCACAGCCCTCCTGGATATAACCCAATCTAGGTTCATCAGGCTTGGATTCGGGGTAACCTGGAGCATGGAATTCAAGCGCAATCTGCGCGGGGCGTGCTTGGCACAACCCTCCTGGATATAACCCAATCAAGGTTCATCGGGCTTGGATCCAGGGTAACCTGGAGCCCGGGATTCAAGCGCAATGTGCGGGGGGCGTGCTTGGCACAGCCCTCCTGGATATAACCCAATCTAGGTTCATCAGGCTCGGATCCAGGGTAACCTGGAGCCTGGAATTCAAGCGTGATCTGCGCGGGGCGTGCTTGGCACAGCCCACCTGGATATAACCCAATCTAGGTTCATCAGGCTTAGATCCGAGGTAACCTGGAGCGTGGAATTCAAGCGCAATCTGCGGGGCGTGCTTGGCACAGCCCTCCTGGATATAATCCAATCTAGGTTCATCAGGCTTGGAGACAGGATTTCCCGCAAACGAAGGCGGATAGTTACGCCATATTGGCTGCATTCAGGATGAAATCCAGACCCAGCAGCGAAGTCTCCGTGCCTCCTCTCTGATTCTTATTTTGAATGCTCCAGTCTGGCTTTCTGATCCTTCGCCAATAGATTTGCAACCTTGCACTCGATGAGCTGCTCCTGTTTTGCCGCAAACTTGCTAACTCAACATTCAACCGCCTGATCGCGGTGTCCTTACGCTTCAGCAGCTCGGATAGCTCCGTTGAGACGAGCCACAACCAGGACGTTGGCCAGCAAAGCGGACATCCAACTTATCAAGGGAGACGGACAAAGTCCGCAGCATGGTGACCAACCTCCCATGCTAAAGTACGAAGACATGGCTCCTGGAGCAGGAGTCATACATCATCTCTCCGTCGACAAAGAGACTTGATTTATGCAATCAGGAGTCCATCTTCGAGTTGATAAATGGAGATTTGTTCCATCTTGTCAAGATTCACAGGCCAGCTCTTTGGTAGGAGGCCTAACTTATACGATCAGGAGTTCAGCTTCGAACCGATAAACGAAGACCTGATCTACCTTCTCTGGATTTCCAAGTCATCTTCGGATTTCAGGGATCTCTAAGCCGGCTCCATGATGGCATGGTGACCCACCTCCCATCCTATGTCTGGCTCCAGGCTGGCACGCAAAGATCTGATATACCCCGTCACGACATTTTAAGTCCAGATCCAACTGATAGGCGGAGATTTTGATCTATCCTGTCCGATTGTCTGAAGTCAGCTCCCCGCTGACTCATAGAGACCTGATCTATATGATCAGGATTTTCAATCCAACTCTCCACTAACGAAGGGGACCTGATCTGATCTACTAGAATTTCAAAGATCAGCTTTCCATCAACATGTGAAGTCCTAAGCTGTTCGGGACTTCTTGGGAGGCGGGAGAAAATGGTAAGCTCAGGCAGAAGAAATTCATGGACACTGAAAGGAGGAATGCTTTCTTAATAATACTCCGAGCTGCAATACTTAGCATATTGCAACTCAGAGTAGGGGGACTGGATGATAGGGGTGACCTTCGGTCCAGCATTCTTACTAACCTGACTACAGGGATGACCTTCGATCCAGCATTTCTCCTAACCTGACTACCTGCAGTGAGTAACTTTTAGGACAAGGAGGCAGGTAAGAGGGAGAGCTGGAGACCAGAGGTCGTGTACGGAACAAATATGAAGAGCCCTGATAACGAGACGATTTGAGCGGGAAATAATGGATAGAGCCGACCAAGGGACACGTGGAGGCATTGAGCGGACGACGTTGTAGCTAGAAAGGAGGCGTGCCAGTCTGACAATAGTACACTTGCAACTGCTGTCCCTCCTAAGTAATATCAGAATTACTGTCAAATGGTCCCAAGAAGGACAGCCAGCTGGATAGGGGAGACTGACGAGTATATTGGGGAAAGGAGAGCGATCAGATTCATGAGAGACTCAACACAATGCATTTCAAGACTTAGAGATTTTCCCTGTATTTATCTTCTTCATCTCCTTTTTTACCAATAATGCACTATGATCGACACGTGGTGTGCTAATATAATATGCAAGTGCGACAAGTGATAATATAAAACGAATACTTAGTTACTATCACCAACGTGCGATAGGCAGTGGACCTATAGTGTGTAGTGCAGTAAAGTGAGTAAACGAGTATCGAACAGGAGGAATAAACTGATTACTAGTATTAACCTATCGACTCGATATCTAGCCTAAATAAAGTGCGCAGATTTTTGTACGAACCATCCTAACAGATTACTCCTAAATCAACGAGAGAATTAAATAACATGCCTAAACTGATAAGAGAGCTTTCAGATAATAAGATGTGCTCGGGATTCGAATCCCGCTAGGTATTATCGCCTAAGACAATGAAATATCGTTCCTTTGTGATTCTGACTAGATCGCAGTAATTTCCTACCCGCTCACGAGTTTGCTGTCGCCCTAAACGCTCGCGGGGATCTAAAATTCAGTAATTACTAACGGCGAGTCGAGGATCGAGTATTTGCTTTCGCCTTATACTCGAATCCTTTCTTCTACGAACGGCCTAAACGTTGTTTAGCTGTCGCCCTAAATGTTTTTCCACATGATCACTTTAACACATTGACATATTAAAGTGACGAAACGATTTCATAGATAGATAAATAGTCATAAACACGAGTCACGATAAACATATGTCTTAATTACGAAATAACCTAGCGTTCATCTAATCCCAAACACATAGGGAATTTAGCTACTAATAATAGACGGGAAAACAACGAAAGAAATAGAGAACAGAGAAGGAAGACTCATGATCTTGAATACGGGCGAATTAGAGATGCTGGCGTGATGAATCTTCGTTCTTCGTTCAATTGGGCGTGAATGCGTCGTTGATCCGTCTCTCGCGCTTCTCCAGTGGAATTCTACGTTTCTGGCGTCTGTAATTCGTCTCTCAGGAATTAGGGTTGATATCTGGTAAGTGCCCCCTCTTTCTGAGTTGAAATTGGGCTTTTATAGTGAAATTCGACGCGGTCACGGCCTGGGACATGATACATCACGGCCGTGACACTCTCGGGGCACAAAATGAGCTCACTGCCGTGCGTCACGACCTCGTGCAGTAGTGTCACGGCCGTGACACTTTCAACAGCTTTGCGACAGTTTGTATTTCTCTCAGATGGAGGCGTAAACGATATCCGATTGACCTGAAATGTTAACCATATATAGAAGACTTGCCAATCTTGATTCTGACCAAAGGGATTCTCAATCGGAGATCTATATTGGGAGATATGAATTTTTTAGTCTGTTGCTACTTTTCAGGCGGGCTTCACGGCCGTGACTGTGCTCTGCATCGTTTGGCTTCCTTTTCTGCCTCTTGTCACGGCCTGGTGCAATGTGTGTCACGGCCGTGATGGAGACCAGTGTCCTTTGGCTTCGGTTCTGTCCATTGTCACGGCCTGGTGCAAGGAGTGTCACGGCCGTGACACATGACTGATTTCTTCATACTTGCTCCGTTTTGCCTCATTTTCGCTCCTTTTCGCCCGATAGCCGTCCTAAGGTCCTACAGTGTGCAAATAAATATAAATAGAGCATATAAAAGCGAGAAACAATGGAGAATACTCTATTATTTCCCAAATAATTGCTACAATAAACGCATTAATATACGTTTATCAAACCTCCCCACACTTAAGCATTTGCTTGTCCTCAAGTAAATTAGAAGTTAGAGGAGGCACTAAATTAAGATAACGGCACAATTGTTCGTGACTTATCGTCATAGCTAGTGAGCAGAAAATGGAATTAAGCAAACAATCATGAACAGTACACTAATGATCGGCACCTATCAACCTGAACTTCCTTATCACCGCTAATTCAAGAATCATACCTCACAAGGATTCGATCAAGTCACTCAGTGTATAAGTGTGTCGCTCAATTCGTGCACTAGTCCCACCCCTACCATAAGCTTGCAAGCTAATCGCATATCTACTACTTAAAGTGGCAAGCATAAATCTGAGGGTCTTTTCGGGTTGAAACGGGTCAAATAATAATGAAGCGACAAGCATATATACTGAACATGTAATCTTAAAGCTAGGACACATAGGCGAAAATTCAAATAATATAGCATTATCAAACTGACTGTCACATGCCCCAACATACGACTTAACATTCTCGCTCTGAAATCCTAGACTTTTCTGCCCGACCCTCTCAACTCAATTCCCTTTCATTTTCTGCCCTGTCACCTTAGTTACGCTCTAATTTTGTGCACTACCCTTATTCCATAAACATCAAGGTTTGGCTTTTGTCGCAAAGAATACATGGTCACAGCGAATGCCGTGTACCTAGGGATACTTATTACCAAAACCTATATCTTGCAAAAGGTTTATGGGCAGGCTTATGCAAGGGATCGGGTCATTTCAGAAAACGGTCAAGTAGGGTCGAGTCATTTCACGAATAGTAGAGAAGAACATTAAATCAGACATAGAAGCAGTAACCCTAAAGTTTGAATTCTACTCTATTCTAATCAACTCAGGTTCATATAATCTCTGGATGCTTATTCGGGTCAGCGACTTTTATAGTTTACGAGGTAAGCAAACGAACAAGCTCAGACTCAAAGTAACTAACTAAGGGGATTATTCATGGTAGGGAAAATTGGCCATGGACTTGATTCCTAATGCCCTTAGGATTTTCATAATAACGCACCAGAAATAGTTTCAACACGCATCAGACAGGCAAGTTCTAGAGAGATATAGACTAGGTACGTCACACAACCAAGAAAAATGAGCATAAGCTCGTCAGACGCAAACTCTCAGAACGTAAATGGGTTATGTGTACGACTCTCTCAAAACAGTGCTAAATCGATTCAGGTAGACACAATTCAATCAGTCATGCATATCCTAATTGCTCACAAAATTTCATAAAATACAGACCAACTCGAGATAAGCGCAAATAATCATGCCTGATTTCAATAATTCATGCCTTTCCAACGAAATTAATGACTCACGGACACGTCATATTTTTTTTTACGTGCATTCTCAACCTAAATTCCCCTCCCCATACTTAAGTCTGACGTTTGCCCTCAACGTAAAAAGGATAAAGGGAAGAGAAAAAAAGTTAAAAAGAATGGGACTCCTTTGACGAATAAGTGACGTGGTCATGACTGACGCGTGAAGGTCGTGGATCGTGACTCGTGATATCCTGACATAACTAAAAAGAAAATGAAACGTAACAAGGAACTAGACATAGATAATAATAGTAGATATATTCATATGCATCATAGTCATGGGCAAATTAAAGAAAGTACTAGATAGATAAAAACTGGGTTGCCTCCCAAGTAGCGCTTCCTTTACCGTCTTCAGCCGGACGTGCTTTCGTTCGCTTAGGGTGGCTGAAAGTCGAGGTACAACACCTCTTTTCTGCTTATGTCTCCCTCGCCTACATCCATACCCTGGAGTTGTCGCTTTTCGCCGGGCAGCGGTTTCAGCTCTAGTGGCGGTCGCTCCTCGACTGGGCTCTTGTCCTTAACTTCTTTACTGATTTCGCCGATGGTCAACGTGGGCTTGTCGACTTCCTCCTTTCTCAAAACATGCGATAAACCTTGCACAGAAGACGAGAGATCGTGCTCAAAAGCATCTAAGTAATAACACTTATCATCATGCTCATTACTCTTTTTCATTGAATCAGCCATATTAAACGTGACCTTTTCACCATCTACCGTCAACGTTAACGTCCCATTCCTAACATCTATCATGGTCTCGCCTGTAGCTAAGAATGGTCTATGCAAAATCAATGGAACATTTTCATCCTCGTCTATCTCTAGGATCACAAAATCAGCAGGGATAACGAACTTATCGACCTTAACTAGAACATCCTCGATAACACCTAGGGGGTATTTTAACGATCTATCAGCCAATTGAATACTCATCATCCTAGTGGGTCGTGGTTCACCTAATCCTAAGCGCTTAAACATGGAGTACGGCATTAAAATTATACTAGCGCCTAGATCAGCTAAAGCATGCTCAACAACTAAATCACCTATCAGACAAGGAATAGTAAAACGCCCTGGGTCCTTGAGCTTTTTCGGTATCTTGCTCTGGAGTATCACCGAGCACTCTCCTCGTAGGTATACCGTGGAGACGTGTTCGAGCTTCCGTTGGTTTGTCAGCAAGTCCTTCAGGAACTTAACGAAACTGGGCATCTGCGTAATAACTTCAATAAATGGTAAGTTAATATATAATTCTTTGCACATACCCATGAATCTGCCAATTAGCGCCTCGTCTTTGTCCTTCTTCAACCATGCTGGATAGGGAATCTTCGGCTGGTAGGGCATCGCTGGTGGCCGCTCGTTCTCCCTCGCTTTTTCTATTTCGGGTGCAGCCTCCTCCTTTTTAGGTTGAACCTTCTCTTTTTCAGGTGCAGCTCCCCTCAATCGAGCTGGGTACGGGATCTTTGGTTGATACGGCTTCACGAATGGTCGCATCTTTCCCTCGTCATCCTTGACCTTCTCGACTCTGTCGCCCTTGCTTTCCTCCACTTCTGGCTCGTCGTGGCCCTCGAAATCAACTTTCTCCTTTAAATTCTGCTTGGCGGGAGTTTCTTGTAATCCTCTCCCGCTCCTCAGGGTTATCGCATTGCAATACTCATTGGGATTTGTCTCGGTGTAGCTCGGGAGTGATCCTTGATTTCGCCCCGCCATTTGCTTTGCTAGTTGCCCCACTTGCTGCTCCAACCTCTTGATCGAGGCGTCTGTATTCTGAGCACGAATGTCATTCGCCTCCATGTACTCCTCCATCTTTGTCATCCGACTCTCGTGGGCTGCGGTGGTGCTACTGAAGTTCGTGAGGAGCGTCTTCATCATATCCTTCATCTCCTTCATATCATCGGATCCTTCGGCGGGTGCGTTATGATATTGGCGTGGCACCCCGTTTTGGAAACCGGACGGTCTGGGCTAAAATCCCGGCGGTCCTTGCCCCTGATGATTCTGATTCCCGTACGCCAGATTGGGGTGCGCTCGAGGCTGGTAGCTTTGCTGGCCACCTTCGTAATTCCCCATGTAATGTGCGTGCTCCAGCGACTGCCCGAGTTGGCATTCAGATGTTTCGTGGGCTGCGCCACATATCCCGCACAGTGGTGGGTACGGTGTCTGCTGCGATGGTGCGGTGGTCGTCACGGCGTTCACGGTAGTGCGCCAATGACTGTCTGCAACTGAGAATTCGTCGTCGCGATTTGTTGCTGGAGCGCCTCCAATTTGGCATTAGTGGCCGTCTCCTCGCTAACTCCGAACACGCCTGGTGTCTTCATCCTCGTATTGCCCCTCATGAAGCTGTTCCTCGAGTAGTCCTCAATCAGATTCCAAGCATCGGTCGCATTGAGCTTCACGAGCCCTCCTGCGGCTCTGTCAAAATATGGACAGTCTGGTCATTGAGCCCCTCGTGGAATCGGTTGATCTGGGCTGCCTTTGACATCCCGTGCTGTGGGCACCTCTTCAGTAGCGCCTTGTATCGCTCCCACACCTCGGATAGATTTTCAGAGTCCTTCTGGTGAAAAAGGGAGATCTCCGTCTTCAACCTTAGAACCTTTGATAATGGGAAGTAATGGCCGATGAATGCGGCTCGCAGCTCCTCCCATGTAGTGATCGAGCGAGGTGGCAACATCTCAAGCCAATCCTTCGCTTTAAACTTCAACGAGAACGGGAATAGCATCAGTTTGATAGCATCGCCAGTGACCCCATTGATTTTGATGGTATCGGTCACCGTCAGAAAGGCCTTCAGGTGGGAGTAAGGATCGTCGTCTGGATCCCTCGAATTGGGCCGTCTGAAAGATCATCTGAAGCCAGGAATGCTTCAGCTCGAAGTTGTTGTTCTCGATCGGCGGAATGACAATTGCCGATTCAGTACCGCCTAGTGCGGCATTCTTGAGCAGATCTTATAGTGATGGCTCCTCCTCGTGGACGGCCACTCTGTGGTCCGCCATGTCTCCTTCTACGAAGAACAAATAGACACGCAAAAGAGATAACGAAAATAATGATGACTAAAAGAACGAATAACGCAAATAGTGAAAAGCAAAGAAAATGTCAATTAAAAATGGCTAAAGTACCGAACTCCGGTGTTCCTAATATCAATCTATTCCCCGGCAACGGCGCCAAAAAACTTGATCGACACGTGGTGTGCTAATATAATATGCAAGTGCGACAAGTGATAATATAAAACGAATACTTAATTACTATCACCAACGTGCGATAGGCAGTGGACCTATCGTGTGTAGTGCAATAAAGTTAGTAAACGAGTATCGAACACGAGGAATAAACTGATTACTAGTATTAACCTATCGACTCGATATCTAGCATAAATAAAGTGCGCAGATTTTTGTACGAACTATCCTAACAGATTACTCCTAAATCAACGAGAGAATTAAATAACATGCCTAAACTGATAAGAGAGCTTTCAGATAATAAGATGTGCACGGAATTCGAATCTCGCTAGGTATTATCGCCTAAGACAATGAAATATCGTTCCTACGTGATTCTGACTAGATCGCAGTAATTTCCTACCCGCTCACGAGTTTGCTGTCGCCCTAAAAGCTCGCGGTGATCTAAAATTCAGTAATTACTAACGGCGAGGATCGAGTATTTGCTTTCGCCTTATACTCGAATCCTATCTTCTACGAACGGCCTAAACGTTGTTTAGCTGTCGCCCTAAACATTTTTCCACATGATCACTTTAACACATAGACATATTAAAGCGACGAAACAATTTCATAGATAGATAAATAGTCATAAACACGAGTCACGATAAACATGCTTAATTACGAAATAACCTAGCGTTCATCTAATCCCAAACACATAGGGAATTTAGCTACTCATAATAGACGGGAAAACAACGAAATAAATAGAGAACAGAGAAGGAAGACTCATGTCTTGAATACGGGCTAATTAGAGATGCGAGCATGATGAATCTTCGTTCTTCATTAAATTGGGCGTGAATGCGTCGTTGATCCGTCTCCCGCGCTTGTCCAGTGGAATTCTGCATTTCTGGCGTTTGTAATTCGTCTCTCAGGAATTAGGGTTTATATCTGGTAAATGTCCCCTCTTTCTGAGTTGAAATTGGGCTTTTATAGTGAAATTCGACGTGGTCACGGCCTGGTGACACTCTCGGGGCACAAAATGAGCTCACTGCCGTGCGTCACGACCTCGTGCAGTAGTGTCATGGCCGTGACACTTTCAACAGCTTTGCGACAGTTTCGTATTTCTCACAGATGGAGGGGTAAACGTTGTCCGATTGACCTGAAATTTAACCATAGATAAAAGACTCGCCAATCTTGATTCTGACCAATGGGATTCACAATCGGAGATCTAGATTGGGAGATATAAATTTTTTAGTCCGTTGCTACTTTTCAGCCGGGCTTCACGGCCGTGACTGTGCTCTGCATCGCTTGGCTTCCTTTTCTGCCTCTTGTCACGGCCTGGTGCAATGTGTGTCACGGCCGTGATGGAGACCAGTGTCCTTTGGCTTCTGTTCTGTCCATTGTCACGGCCTGGTGCAAGGAGTGTCACGGCCGTGACACATGACTGATTTTTTCATACTTGCTCCGTTTTGCCTCATTTTCGCTCCTTTTCACCCGATAGCCGTCCCAAGGTCCTACATTGTGCAAATAAGTGTAAATAGAGCATATAAAAGCGAGAAACAATGGAGAATACTCTATTATTTCCCAAGCTACAATAAACGCATTAATATACGTTTATCACACTGTAACGAGCGAGGTGAGCCTGAGTGTGTATTTTCCGACTGTGAATAGTAAACACTGTTTCGGGAGGCTCGTGGACGTAGGACACCTGTCCGAACCACGTAAAATCTGTGTTCCTTTACTTTTCTGTTCTATTTCGTATATTCCATCCACGATTTCATCCGTTTCGGCCCTCAAATACATTTCCCGGACCACAAATCTTGTTGATCGGGGTCATACCTGCATCAATTCTCATTGTGATTAGGCTAATTTTTCTTGTCGAGATATTACTTGCCTTAAACATTTCCATCGTTGAAAGTGATTATACCCGTTACGTCAGTATGAATACTATTGCAGCGCGGACACATACAAAGACGGTGGTAGCTACGCCAAGAACTTTGCTTCAACACTCACTTACGTGCAAGCAGCAGTTGCTCAATCATCAAACTTCCAAGTTTACACGTCGGGTTATTACAATAGAACCTGATAGGGGTAGAATATCGAGCACGCCAGAAAGGAGGAATGCTTTCTTAGTAATACTCCGAGCTGCAATACATAGCATATTGCAACTCAGAGTAGGGGGCCTGGTTGATAGGGGTGACCCTCGATCTAGCATTCCTCCTGACCTGACAACTCACAAAGAGCAGAGTAGGAGATCGGGTCTGAAGTAGGCAAGAACTAGGTACGAGGTCCGACCAGAAGCAAGGTACAAAGATGATATTTGGAGTAGCTAGGGAGATATCCCCGAGAGCTATGGAACTAGCCGGAAGGGCCAAGAAAAGCAATCGAGAGAGTTAAGGAAGTGTTCGGGAGACCTGACGAGGGAGAGCAGTACAGAACCCTAGACGCGCCTACAGTATAAATAGGGTCTCTTATCCATTTTATAACATAAGTCATAGTCCACACGCACTAACACACCAAGAACACACACACATGCTCTCTCTCCCTCTCTTTGTCTTCTCTTTACCTTTTAGGGCTTGGAATCACTTGTAAACATGAGGGAATGCGAGATTGAGTGTGTAACTTCATTCAATTAATAGTGAATATTCTCCGGCGGCCCGTGGACGTAGGATTCACCCGAATCTGAACCACATAAATCTCTGTCCCTTTATGTTTTCCGTCCTTTTTCTTATTTTCCACCACGATTTCATCCGTTTCGTCCCTCCCCTTCATTTCACGGACCATAAATCTTGTTGATAGGGGTCGTACCCGCATCAGAACCACTATTACATGCTTGGAATTTACAGTTTTGTAACTAATCCTACCAACAACTGCCTTGCCTGCTTGGATTGGTGCGGCCAAAACATCTTGGAGATGTGCATACTGTCGATTGGTGCACAACTTTTCACCATCTATTGTCGCTTTAGATATGAGAATTGCCGCTTTTAGTTAATCAATATGTAACAATTAGAGACCTAGGGTTGCACCGTCATTGGTTTTCGATCCCTGAATGTCTACATATAAGTGAGAGAATAATGTATCATCATGTTCTGTAATAAATAAGAACCGCAGATTATTGATAGGGGTAGAACCCCGAGCACGCCAGAACTAAAGATAAACAACAGCTAGGAGGTTGGGTCTGCAGGGAGCCAAGGATTAGATACGAGGTTCGACCAGGGCCGATGTACGAAGGTGATGTTTGGAGGAGTTAGGGAGATATCCCGAGGAGCTAGGAAGTGTTACGGAGAGCTACGGAACTATTCAGAAGAGCTAAAGGAAGCAACCAGAAGAGCTAAGGAAGTATTCGGGAGAGCTAAAGAACCCCCTCTAGCAGGATATTTGATAGCGGTGATCTTCGATCCTACACTCCTCCTGGTCCACTGACCTAGAAAGGTTAGCTTTCGGGATATGGGGTAGGTGAGTGGGAGAGCTGGAGGTCAAAGGTAATGTACGGAGGAAGCACAACGAGATGTTTGGGAAGACGAAACATTGTTTATGGCCGACCAGGAGACACGTGGAGAGCATCGATTGGGGGACATTATAGCAAGAAGGAGAATATGCCAGTCTGACAATAGTACACCTGCAACTGCTGTATCCTAGGTTGTGACAGAATGCTTTTAAGTGGTCCCAAAGGAGGCCAGCTGGACAAGAGGGATGAATGGATATATTGAGAGGAAAAATGGATAGCGACACAAGGAAATTCAGGAGAGCTACATTTCCTACTTAGGGATTTTCCTGGAGAAAGCTCACGTACCACACACACTACACACCAAGAACACATCTCTCCCTTTCTTTATCTTCTCTTTACCTTTTAGGGATTGACATCACTTGTAAACATGAGAGAATGTAAGATTGAGTGTGTAAACTTATAGTAAACATCCTTCGGCGGCACGTGGACGTAGGATTCACCTGACTCCGAACCACGTAAATCGTTGCCTCTTTATTTTTTCTGTCCTTTTTTCATACATTCCTCCACGATTTCATCCATCTCGGCTCTCACCTTGATATTCCCGGACCAAAATTCTTGTTGATCGGGGTCATACCCGCATCAAATGGCGCCGTCTGTGGAAAGCAAGGGTTGCAACGTGAGTTATGGAGTCGTGGCTTGGATTAGATGACTGTTTCGGAAGTTTTCTGGGCTGCTGTTCTTGTGGTTTCTTGTGTTGCATTTCATCGAACACTTGCTGAGCAAAAGTATGTCCCACCATAAGCATGGCCACCAGCCAGCTTGGCCCCGACGTCAGCGACTGGCCCACCACCCGAGCACCACCGTGGCCTAGGGAGCAACATCCGTGGCCGCCGCTCCGGTCACCGGTGACGTCCCCACAGGAATTGCATTTCGGGACAGGGTTATTTGTCAGGTATGATGGTCCAGCTCTCAGTTGGCAATCAAAGACCATAAGCCCTGGCCTAGCTCCTGGCGGAAACGAAGCCTATAAGCCCTGGCTTAGATCCAGGCTAGAAAGGAAGCCTATAAGCCCTGACTTAGATCCAGACTGGAAACAAAGCTTCTAACCCTGGCTTAGATCCAGGCTGGAAATGAAGCCTCTAAGCCATGGCTTAGATCCAAGCTGGAATCGAAGACCAAAAGCCCTGGCCTAGCTCCAGGGGGAATCGAAAACCATAAGCCCTGGACTAGCTCCAGGAGGAACGAAGACCGTAAAACCTGGTCTAGCTCCATGCAGAAAATAAAGCCTCTAAGCCCTGGCTTAGATCCAGGCTGGAATCGAAGACCATAAGCTCTGGCCTAGCTCCAGGCGGAATCGAAGACCAGAAGCCCTAGCTTGATCCTGGGGGAAAAAGAAGCCTTTAGGCCCTGGATCACTCCAGATTGATACCTTTTGGCCCTGGATTACTCCAGGCACGAAAAAGAAGACCAAATCCCTAGCTTGGTCCTAGGCGGAAAAAGAAGCCTCTAGGACCTGGATCACTCCACGTTGATACCTTTTGGCCGCGGATTACTCCAGGCACGAACTCGAACACCATAAGCCCTGTCCTAGCTCCAGGCAGAATTGAAGAACATAAGTTCTGGCCTAGCTCCAGGCGGAATCGAAGACCATAAGCCCTGGCCTAGCTCCAGGTGGAAGCAAAGACCATAAGCCCAGGTGGAAGAAGAAGCCTCTAGGCCCTGGATCACACCAGGCTGATGCCTTTTGGTCCTGAATTGCTCCAGGCACGAAAAAAAAGACCATAAGCCCTAGAATGGTCCTAGGCAGAAAAAGAAGCTCTAGGCCCTGGATCACTCCAGGCTGATACATTTTGGCCCTGGATTACTCCAGGCACGAAAAAGAAGACCGTAAGCTCTAGCTAGGACCTAGGCGAAAAGAGAAGCCTCTAGGCCATGGATTACTCTCGGTTGATACCTTTTGGCCCTGGATTATTCCAGGCACGAAAAAGAGGACCGCAAGCCCTATTGATCCTAGGCGGAAAAAGAAGCCTCTAGGTCCTGGATCACTCCAGGTTGATACTGTTTGGCCCTGGATTACTCCAGGCACGTAAAAGAAGACCGTAAGCCCTAGTCTGGTCCTAGGCGGAAAAAGAAACCTCTAGGCCCTGGATCACTCCATGTTGATACCTTTTGGCCCTAGATTACTCCAAGCACGAAAAAGATGACTATAAGCCCTAGCCTAGCTCCAGGCGGAGAAAGAAGTCTCTTCGCCCTAGATCACTCCAGGTTGATACCTTTTGGCCCTGGATTACTTCAGGCACGAAAAAGAAGCCTCTAGGCCAGGTTGATACCTTTTGGGCCTGGATTACTCCAGGCACGAAAAAGAAGCCTCTAGGCCCTGGATCACTCAAGGTTGATACCTATTGTCCCAGGATTAGTTGAGGCACGAAAAAAAGCCTCTAGGCCCTAGATCACTCCAGGATGATACCAATTGGCCCTAGATTACACCAAGCACGAATAGAAGCCTTTAGGCCCTGGCTCAACCCCAGGATGGAAAAGAAGCCTATAAGCCCTGGCTCAACCCAGGCTAGAAAAGAAGCCCCTAGGCCCTGGCTCAGCTCCACGTTGGAAACAAGGCCCATAATCCCTGGGGTTGAGCCATCCGACATTTAATATAGATCTACGGATCTGCCGATAACAAGTCTTCGTGCTATAAAATCGAAGATCATAAGATCTGGCCTAGCCCAGGAGGAAACCTTCCGGCGTTTAAGATAGATCTAGGGATCTGCCGATAACAAGTCTCCGGACTATAAAATGAAAGACCATAAGTCCTGGCCTAGCCAGGCGAAAACCTTTCGGCATTTGATATAGGTCTACGGATCTGCCGATGGCAAGTCTCCGTACTATAAATCTTTTCCAGCGTTTAATATTGATTTACGGATCTGCCACGTTCAGTCTCTGGCTATAAAATCGAAGAGTCTCCGGCTATAAAATCGAAGACCATAAGACATGGGCTTAGCCCAGGCGAATACCTTCCGACGTTCAATACATCTGTCGATGTTCAGTCTCCGGACTATAAAATAAAAGGCAGTACGCCCTAGCATGCCTAGGTAGTGCTAGTCTCCCCGTACTAATCCTTCGATTAGCTTTCTGGTGCAGGTTTTCGGATCAGCTCTCTGGCATGGACCTCCAGACGACCGATGACCAATCTATGAACCATAAAATTGAAGGCCATAAACCCTAGTCAGCCTAGGCAGTGACAGGTCTCAGGACTATAAGTTGACGATCATTTTTTGGAGCGACACCCGAACCGGTGCCATATTGAAAATTTGAAGTGTTGTGTCTGCAAGATGAAGTTCGAGAGCTCACCCCACTTAGTCAGACCTGGCTTTTGCATCAAACGAGATATAGTGCTCCAGATATAGCTTCTTCGGGAGCACGACGCCAATACCATTGGTGCTGCTTGGCAGAGGAAGCCTGACTTATCTGCTCGGGACGTCTAAGACCCAGCTCCGTGCTGGCACATAAAGGCCCGACCTATGTGTTCAGGATATCTAAGTCCAGCTTTCCATGGGATTTTTGAGTCATCGAGCTGATGAGCAAATCCCGATTAATCTGTCTGGCATTTCTCGTATGCTTGGAGGAAGATAGTATGATCCTATGGTACCCCATAATGACAGCATCGGCATAGTAATAGGCGTGGCGTGTAAGATGACCACTATCTGATTTGAAGTACTCTGAATGTGCTACTACGTTAAGCACAGTTCAGAGTAGGGGAGTGGTTAATAGGGAAATCTCGACCGTATGTTTGAAAGAGAAGATCTACCCCGATAGAAAGATAGCAAGATCATAGGCGCAGAGCCTTACGTGCGACTAAGACAGAAATTAGTTACAGAATCATCCGGGGAATACATATTATAAGGTCTTACAATGCAAAGTTATGCGGTTTGCAAAGGAAATATTGTACACATCAAACCAACATCACATAATCCAACAAGAAGGAAAGAGTAGCAGCAATTTAGGAAGGTGGAACGCCAGAGTTGGTGAAGGGACCCGATGCTCCTGAAGCATCGGTCTGACCTGTTTGCTGAAGTTTGGGCACGGAAAGGTCTATGCAGGAAAGCTTCAAGTATAGCCATGATAAGAAGGGACCACGGAGATCTAGATGTTGGGATCAGAAGATGCGTCAGGATTCCCCTCAAATGAAGGAGGATGTTACGCCACATTGGCTTCACTCATGATGAAAATTCGGATCCCTCCCAGCAGCCAAACCTCTCAGAAATAGTGTTGTATGTAAACCACAAATCCATCGGGACATGGTCTCTTCCAAGTAGCTCTCAGGGCAATTCCCACGCAGTGGAATAAGAAGGTTCTGACTCGTGAAGATAGACAGGACATATCGTTGCAACGATGCATCCCCTCTACTTTGTCCTCAGCAAGCCCTTCCTGTCGTACAAATTTCGAGCGTCTTTGTGCCTCTTCTCTGACTCTCATTTCGAAGGCTCCATCCTGGCTCTTTGCTCCTCCTTCACCAACAGATTTGTATCCCTACGCTTCTTTTCTGCCACAAGCTTGCTAAATCATCCTTCAACCGCCTGATCGTGGCATCCCTATGCTTCAGCAGCTCGGCTAGATGCTTTGGAACGAGCCATGACCAGGGAGTTGGCTAGTCGAGTGGACATCCAACTCACCAAGGGAAAGAATCGTAAGAACAAAAAGTCAGTAAATGCAAGGGCAAATGACCTAAAGACTACTTGTCCTCAGTTATAAACTGGGGGCTCGGCGTCCCGAGCCGAAGTTCCTGCCGACACGTCATGTTGTCCCTCAGCACGGACCACCGCCTTGAGATAGCTGAGTCATCCCAGAGGGGAGCAAAGTTGACTACTGATCGACACATGGTGTGCTAATAGAAATTGCAAGTGCGACAAGTGATAAAATAAAACGAATACTTAATTACTATCATAAACGTGCGATAGGCAGTGGACCTATCATTTGTAGTGCAGCAAAGTGAGTAAACGAGTATCGAACACGAGGAAGGGACTGATTACTAGTAATAACCTATCGACTCGATATCTAGCCTAAATGAAGTGCGTAGATTGTTTTACGAACTATCCTAACAGATTGATCCTAAAACAATGAGAGATTCAAAGAACACTACTAAAACTAATAAGAGTACTTTCATATGATAAAGATGTGCTCGGGATTCGAATCCCGCTAAGTATTATCGACTAAGACAATGAAATATCGTTCCTACGTGATTAAGACTAAGTCGCAGTAATTTCCTACCCATTCACGAATTTGCTGTCGCTTCACTGCCGTGAATGGTGGCTACCTAAGCCGTGAACACGGGCAGAGACATTCTAAATGCTCGCAGGGATCTAAAATACAGTAATTACTAATGGCGAGGATCGAGTATTTGCTTTCGCCCTATACTCAAATCCTATCATCTATGAACGGCCTAATCGTTGTTTTGCTGTCGCCCTAAACGATTTTCCATACATTCACTTTAACACATAGACATATTAAAGCGAAGAAACACTTTCATAGATAGATAAATAGTCAAGCACACGAGTCACGATAAACATATGTCTTAAATACGAATTAACTTAGCGTTCATCTAATTCCAAACATAGAGGAGATTTAGCTACTCATAATTAACGAGAAAACAACGAAGGAATAAAAAACAGGGAAGGAAGACTCGTGATCTTGATCTACTGATTGATCTGGGATGGTAGCGTGGATGAATCTTCGTTCCTCGCTCAATTCGGCGTGAATTCGTCGTTGATCCATTTCATGCGCTCCGGGATGAAATTCCCTGTTCTTTTAGGCTCTTTTTTTCTCTTGATCGATTAGGGTAGATATCTAGTAAGTGTCCCACTTTTTGAATCGAAATCGGGCTTTTATACTGAAATTCGCTAGTGTCACGACTTGGGACATGGTCCTTGACGGCCGTGACCATCATCACTTTACTTCGCGCGCTTTCTGCCATGTGTCACGGCCAAGTGCACTGAGCTTCACGGCCTAGTGCATCACCAGTCATGGCCGTGACACTTGACTGTATGGTCTTCGTAGCTCACTCGATGTCACGGCCTTGTGCAATAGGAGTCACGGCCGTGACTTTCTCTTAATCTACTTTCTTCCTCGATTCACGGCCTGTGACATGATGAGTCATGACCGTGACTATCTCTAGTGGCTTTGGTTTCGGTTTCTGCCTCCAGTCACGGCCTGGTGCAAGGTGTGTCACGGCCGTGACACTGAACTGGTTTCTTCGTACTTGCTCTGTTTCGCCTCGTTTTCGCTCCTTTTCGTCCGAAAGCCGTCCTAAGGTCCTTCAATATCGAAAGAAGTGTAAATAGGGCAAACAAGTGCATAAAATAATTACTAGAGCTCTATTATAACCCAATTAAATACTACGATATACGTATTGAAATGCATTTATCAAACCTCCCCACACTTAAGCATTTGCTTGTCCTCAAGTAAATTAGAAATCAGAGAAGGCATCAAATCAAGATAACGGCACGATTGTTCGCAACTTATCATCATAGCTAGAAAGCACAAAATGGAATCACATCATGAACAGTAGACTATTGATCGACACCTATCAACCTGAATTTCCTTAGCACTGCTAATCGAGCCTCGTACCTCACAAAGAATCGCTCAAATCACTCAGTGTATAGGCTAGTATATCTGCAAATCACTCAAATCATGCGCTAGTCCAACCCCTACCATAGGCCTGCAAGTTAATCGCATATTTACTACTTGAGGTGACAAGCATAAATCTGAGGGTCTTTTCGGGTCGAAACGGGTCAAATAATGATGAAGTGACAAGCATAGGTACTGACACACGAAATCTTAAAGCTAGGACACGTAAGCGACAAATCAAAGAATATAGCATGTTCAACTGACAGTCCCATGCCCCAACATAAGACTCAACATTCTCGCTCTGAAATCCTAGACTTTTCTGCCCGACCCTCTCAACTCAGTTCCCTTTCATTTTCTGCCCTTTCACCTTAGTTACGCTCTAAATTTGTGCACTGCCCTTATTCCCTAACATCAAGGTTTGTCTTTTGTCGTAAAAAATACATGGTCACAGCGAATGCCGTGTACCTAGGGATACTTATTACCAAAACCTATATCTTGCAAAAGGTTTATGGGCAGGCTTATGCAAGGGATCGGGTCATTTCTGAAAACGGTCAAGTAGGATCGAATCATTTCACGAATAACAGAGAAGAACATTAAATCAGACATTGAAACAGTAGCCCTCAAGTTAGACTTCTGCTCTACTAATCGACTCAGGTTCAGATGATCTCTGGAGGCTTATTCGGGTTAGCGGCATTTTGTAACATACAAGGTAAGAAACGAATAGGCTCAGGCTCATGTGGCTAACTATGGGGATTAGTCATGGTAGGGAAATTTGGCCATGGACTTATTTCCTAATGCCCTCATCATTTCCATACTAACGCACTAGAAATAGTTACAACACGTATCAGACAGGTAAGTTTTAGAGAGATATAGACTAGGCACGTCACACAACCAAGAAAATGAGCATAAGCTCGTCAGGCTCAAACTCTCACAACGTAAATGGGTTATGTGTACGAATACTTAAGACGTACGTTGTCCTCAACGTAACAATGAATAAACGAAAGGGAACGAAGGTTTAAGAGAACGAAACTCCCCTGACGAAAAAAATTGTCGTGGTCGTTACTGAACGCGTGATGGTCGTTGTGTCGTAACTCGTTATGCGTATCCTGGCCTCACAAAAGAGAGAAATACACGTAAAAAGAGAGTAGTCATAGATTAAGCTTATAAACATAGTTATAAACATCATAGACATAAACAAAATAAAAATGGACACCAACGATTACTCAAGCAAACGAAATGTCTAAAGAAAAGAAAAGAAAAGAAAAGAAAGCGTCACTAAGGGGGTGGTGGCGGCGAGGGTGGCCTTGATCGAAGGTAGGACAGCGACTGTTGTGTAAATTTAATCGCGGCGTCTATTTCTTGAAGGGCCTGGTCATAGCGCTCTTGCTCCTCACGGTACCGGCGGTGGGCTTTCTCGTTCCGGCGCTCGTACTCTTCCTGTCGGCGCCCGGCTTTTTCGTCGCGTTGCAGCGACTCGTCGTTCAAACGCATCATCTCCTGGCGCAGGGCATCGAGCTCCGCTGTCGACGCGTATGGGGCGACGCCGGACGACTCGCCCTGGTGATAGCCAGAGGAATATAAAGATCCGGCGGTCGTGTCTGTCTCCACCGGGTAAGGGCCCTCAATGTAGAGCTGGTCGGTGGGGACATCGACGTGGTCCGTCTGGACACGATACATCTCGTGCCAGACGTACACCTTGTTCGTGGAAGTCCAGGTGGGCGCTTTCACGAGCATCTTTATTTTTACCACCATCTCCTCGTTTAGGGGGTTGCGCCCGCCGACGACCTCCATCGCGGGTGGGTTCTCTGGCCAATAATGTAGACCCTGGACGACCTTTGTAATGAATGCCCCCACGGCGATCTTCCATGGCTTCATGATTCTGCCTCACTGCTGAATGCGTGGGCTAGTGCCATCCCCAGGTGGACCCTTTCGCCGCTGCTGCATCTTGGCTAGGTAGAAGAGGTCACGGAGGGTGATTGCTCCATGTGAGTCGCCCTTGGTGTGAGCGAGGTCGTCAGGAGGCGGTGGATGTAGTGCAGTCCTGGGCTCCAGAGGGCAGACACCTTGGAAGTCTTCACGTTGAATTCTGGCTCGCCAGGTCGCTCGATGTCACCCCAGTAAGCCAGTCGTTGTCGCTGAAGGTAGTCCTTACAGTGCATGTCCGGAAATGGTCCGTCGTGTCCGAAAAATGGCACTGGTACTCCAAGTGCACAGCAAAAGTCGTCAACATCCACCGTGTGCTCCTCGTTAAATGCCCTAAACTTGACCGTTTTCACGCCGTACTCCTCGTGAGAAAAGGTGGACAAGAACTCCAGCGTTAGCTCTTTGTACGCGGGTTCGTCGATGTTGAAGAAGAAGGTCCATCCACTTAGCAACAGGTATTGCGCTACTTGCTGATCGACGTGGTATTTTGCTAGCGTCTCGTGGTCGATTTGGTCCGTGAGGATGAAGTCCATCGCCCTTAGTCTATTACAACCAGTGCTGTAAAATGCGGCCTAGGCGGGCGCCTAGGCGCCACCTAGGCGCTAGGCGTCGGCCACCGAGGCGAATAGTGGCAAATCGGCTGGGAAAATCGGTCTGTCCGACTAATCGGCGCCTTGCCCGTTTAATCGGGCGTACAGACCGAATATTGGCCGATTAATCGGCCCGTATAAAAAAATTCAAATGAATAAAGAAGGGCAGTGTGTAAAATCGGCCCATATAAAAATCCAAATGAATAAAAGAAATTCAAATGAATATTGGACCGATTAATCAACCACCCAATGTGCTCAATTTGCGAACGAGGGCAGTGTGTGCCTTTATATAGGAATTATTTTCAGTCTATTCGCATGAAGGATCCGGTGTGGGACAACCATTTGAAAGAATAATACACACGATAAATTAATTACAGCCAATAATGATTGATGGTCTTATGAAAACGACTATGCAACAATAAAGATGATAAATATCAATTAATTCTTTAAACTATTTGACATTAATTCATATCAATTCACATTAATTCTTATCTATAATATCGTTGCCTTCTATTCATTCAATTCTAAATTGTTAAAAAATATAACATATCTATCTTTTTTATTTAATAAAAACATTGTTACGTGTAGTGTAGCTAAAATATTAAATTGAGTTATAAAAAATATATATAAGCTAAAATATTTTGAGTTTTTTGGTTTCAACGGCAAGATCTTGTTTTGATTTTGTTGTATTGAAGTATTTTGAGCAACATTGATGTTGTATTGTTTTGAAATGTTGAAATGTTTTGATATATTAATGGAAATAGGCGAACCGTATAATTTCTGCCTAGAAACCGCCTAGGTCCCGCCCCGCCTAGGCAGCCTAGGCGCTAGGCCACCCTCGGGCGCCCCGTTCGTAAACTGCCCCATGGCGGGTAGCAGTGACGGTGTTGCCGGGCGTCGCCGTTGACGAACTGGCGAGCGCGAGGCGGGGTCACGCTGAGCGGTGGAGCGGCTGCGACCCATAGTACCTAGAAAGCATATGTGAGCTCACCGAAAATATAGCAATTAAATCAAAGCAGCCTAAGTCGACCAATATAGCGCGACACTGGAGCATGTTACTATTCAATAACACATGAGAAGTTCAAATGGGCATTTTGTCGAACATGTAACGTGCAAGTGACGGCATGCAATCCAAGTCCAAAATCGATCAATCAAACGTGCCCACGTAATTCATAAGATAAATCAAAGCTAACTAACATCATCTGACGCATCGAATTCGCCAAGAGTTCACAAAAATTCCCTAAAATTCAAAATTAGGGTTCGTCAAATAAGTATTAAATTCATGGCCGAATTCAAGAAATTAGGCAACCCAAGGTGTTAATAGCGTGTAACTAGTCATGAAAGAGCAAAAAGAACCCCAGATAAGACCCAATTTCGTAAATCCCCAATTTTCGAAAATTAGGGTTCTTCGTCATATAATTCGAAATTCGTGGATAATATCAACGAATTAGGCATGCCCAAAGTGTTAATAACGCGTACGAACTTAAAAGGAGCATGTTTATACCCAACATTGGCAATATTAGACGAAATCCCCAAATTGAAACGAGGTAGGTTTGGGAGAGAAATTGCATACCTTGTGATTTTACCTAGTTTGATTCGAGGGTATGTGGTTTCGCCGTAGATGGGTGGGGCGGCGCGGTCGAAGGTGATGGTTGATGGTTTTGGGTTGTTTTTGGGTGGTGGATCGTGAGAAGATGAAGGACGAAAGAGAGAGAGGGAAAAGAGAAAAGGGGAAAAAGAGAGGAGAGAGAGGGGAAGATGGAGGGTTTTTTTTAGTAGCCCGCACATGTCACGGCCATGAAGCATACGCTTCTGGCCGTGACTAGAGGCAGAAAAGGCCACTGGACCAAGTCACGGCCGCGAAGCCTAAGCTTCTGGCCGTGACAAAGCACAAGGATTTTTTTTTTGGCCCGTGACATGCGGCAGCAAGTGCCTCTGGGCACAGTTACGGCCGTGAAGCTTAAGCTTCTGGTCGTGAACCTCCTAATTTTTTATTTTTATTTTTATTTTTTTTACTAAGCTAATGTCGAAAACTTAAATGAAAATACATGGGTTGTCTCCCAAGAAGCGCTTACTTTACCGTCTTTAGCCGAACGTATCTTCGTTCGCTTAGGAAGGCTGGAAGTCCAGGCATAGCACTTCTTTTTCGCTCACGTCTTCCTCGCCTCCATGATAGTGCTTCAACCTGTGGCCATTCACCTTGAAAGTACCCTGCTCCATACCTGAATCTCAACAGTACCGTAAGGGAAAACACGAGTAACAGTGAACGGTCCCGATCAACGTGATCTAAGTTTGCCGGGAAAGAGCCTAAGTCGAGAGTTAAAGAGGAGGACTTGGTCCCCTTTCTGAAACTCTTGTCATGACAATCTTTCGAGTGTTCCTTAAACATTCGAGCGTTATCGTAGGCCGATAAATGCCACTCATCTAACTCGTTGTTTGGAGTTGCCGCTTTCCACTGGCGTCTCCTAAATCAAGATTCAAGGACTTGATCGCCCAATAAGCCTTGTGCTCGATTTCTACGGGGAGGTGGCACGCTTTTCCATAGACTAATCTATACGGTGTAGTGCCTATGGGTGTCTTATATGCAGTCCTATATGCCCAAAGTGCGTCGTTCAACTTATTCGCCCACTCCCTACGGTTCCCCTCTATGTCTTTTCTAAGATGCGTTTCCGCTCACGGTTCATAACTTCTACCTGCCGCTGGCTTGGGGGTGGTAAGGGGTGGATAGGCTATGTCTAACACCGTAACGCTCTAATGTACCTACAAATTGGGTGTTACAAAAATGAGTGCCTCTATCGCTAATGATGCATCTTGGTGCCCCAAAACGTGAAAATAATGCTCGTAAAAACCTAACGACAACTCTAGCATCGTTCGTGGGCAAAGCTTGCGCCTCGGCCCACTTGGACACATAATCCACAACGACCAGAATGTACTTATTGTTATATGAGCTAGGAAATGGACCCATGAAATCTATACCCCATACGTAAAAAATTTCACAAACCAAAATGAATTCTGGGGCATTTCGTCGCTTTCGAAATATTACATGCATGCTAACACTGATCACAAGTGTCAACGTACCTTTGGGCGTCCTTGAAGATTGTAGGCCAGTAGAATCCGCTCTCTAGCACCTTCTGAGCGGTCCTGTTGGCTGTGTAATGCCCTCCGGTCGGTCCGTTGTGGCAATGTCCAAGAATCTTTGTCGTCTCGGGGAAGGCAATGCATCGTCATATCACCTAGTCTGCGCATCGCCTGAAAAGATACGGGTCTTCCCAAAAGTAATACCTCAAGTCAGAAAAGAATTTCTTCTTTTGTTGATAGTGTACTCCTTTGGTAGGACCCTCGCAACAAGATAGTTAGCGAGATATGCAAACCATGGGGTATCATCACTTACCACTTGTATCGAGTACAGGTTCTCATCTGGGAATATACCATGTGTCGGCCTTCCGTCCTTGTCGTATATTTCGAACTCCTCTAGTCGGGAGAGGTGATCCGCCGCCAAGTTTTCTGCACCCTTCTTATCTCGGATCTCTATGTCGAACTCTTGAAGTAGTAGGATCGACCTGATCAGCCGAGGTTTGGCATCCGACTTTGCTAACAAGTACTTAAGAGCAGAGTGGTCAGTAAAAACAATAACCTTAGATAAGATAGGATATGACCTGAACTTGTCGAAAGCGAACACGACGGCTAACAACTCTTTTTCAGTGGTCGCGTAATGGGCCTGGGTTGCGTCTAACGTCTTACTTGCATAGTAGATCAGCCTAAAATTGTTGTCCTTGCACTGCCCTAGCACCGCTCCAACTGCATAATCACTAGCATCGCACATTAGTTCAAAGGGTAGCCCCCAGTCGGGGGCGACCATAATAGGTGATGCGATAAGTCGCTCATTAAGTAGATTAAAAGCATGCAAGCACTCATCATTAAACTCAAACGGAGTGTCTTTCTCAAGTAATCTAGACATGGGTCGAGCAATCTTAGAGAAATCCTTAGTGAACCTACGATAGAAACCAGCATGACCTAGAAAACTTCTAATCGACTTCACGTTCGAGGGAACGGGCAGCTTTTCTATCGTTCCAACTTAGCTCGGTCCACTTCGATTCCTTTGGAGGAAATCTTATGGCTCAGACTATGCCCTCTGGAACCATGAAGTGGCACTTTTCCCAATTAAGTGCCAAGTTCGTTTCCTCGCATCGTGCGAGTACGAGCTTCAAATTAGACAAGCATCGAACGACGACCCAAAAACAGAAAAATCATCCATAAATACCTCCATTACCTCACCTACCAGTTCGTCTAATATGGCCATCATGCATCGCTGGAAGGTGGCTGGAGCATTGCAAAGACCAAATGGCATGCTTCGGTACGCGAACATTCCAAACAGGCATGTGAAGGTGGTCTTCTCCTGCTTCTCGGGTGCCATGGGCATCTGTAGATAACCTGACAAGCCATCAAGAAAATAATAAAATGAGTGACCGGATAATTTTTCTAACATCTGATCAATAAAATGTAACGGAAAGTGGTCTTTTGTGGTGGCGTCGTTCAACTTTCTGTAATCGATACAGACGCGCCACCCAGTCACGGTCCTTGTCGGAATTAATTCGTTCTTCTCGTTGGCGATTACCGTCATGCCTCTTTTCTTTGAGACCACTTGGACCGAGTTGACCCATACGCTGTCTGAAATGGGATAGATCATCCCTGCGTCTAATAGCTTGATCACCTCCTTCTTAACGATGTCCTTCATGTTAGGATTGAGTCACCTTTGACATTGAGCTACCGGCTTGAAATCACCCTCCATGAGGATCTTGTGCATACAGTAGCTCGGGTTGATACCCCTTATGTTGGATATCTTCCACGCCAAGGCTTTCTTGTGCGCTCTCAGTACATCCAAGAGCTGGCCTTTCTGTCCACCGTCGAGGCTTGATGAGATGATGACTCGTAGCCCTCTGTTGCTGCCAAGAAATGCGTATTCGAGGTGGTCGAGCAGCGGCTTCAATTCTAGGACCGGTGGCTCCTCAATTGAGCTCTTTCCTTGTCCTCTCGTTGATGGCTACTATGGGCTCGTCGACCTCCTCCCCACACTCGTCGATTGCCATAATCATTCGGGTGTCCTCCTCGCTCAAAACCTGTGATAGTCCTTGCGCAGAAAAGAGGAAATCGTGCTCAAAAGCGTCTAAGTAATAACATTTTTTTGGTAAATTTTCCGAAAATAAAAAACGAAAGAAGTACAGTGAAAAGGTGGACCAACCCACCCACAAACCAGTAACAGGCTACTGGTCAAACAAGCACAAACAACACAGCAAGCGAGTCACCATTACCCACCGTAAAGTCAACAAGAGGTCGAAAGACATCTCTAAGCTGAAGGACCTTCTTCCAGCTCCACGCATCGTTAGACGACGGAAGGACAGCCCAGAAGGATCGCTGGCGAAGTCTCGTATGGAGGAGCCACTTAACCCAAATCGAAGAGAGATCTCTATTCCCAATAAGCCACAGAAGGCGCAGCATCATGGCCTTATTATCAGCCGTGATCGATCGAATACCAAGGCCTCCTTCATTAACCGGCAGGCACACCTCCTCCCACGCGACTTTGGGGGAAGACCCAGCCCACAGAAAACGCCTAAATCTCGTCTCCAAAGCCCTGACCACACCCTTAGGCAGCAGGAACACGCTGGACCAGTACAAATGAATCGACCCAAGGACGGACAGGATAAGTTGGACCCTTCCCGCGTAGGAGAGGGACCGGTTCAACCAAGACCCAACCCGCTTATCCACCGCGTGAAGAAGAGGGGCACAATCCACCAGCCGGAGCCTCGAGTGAAGAAGAGGAACGCCCAGATAACGGACCGGAAGCTTACCCAGCTGAAATCCCATGATGGTCAGGAGGGAGTTCGAGATATTCTCAGCCCTCTTAGAAACAAACATCTCGCTCTTCCGGGGGTTGGGGCAGAGACCGGACAAAGAAGCAAAGGTATCCAGAGCATCCTTAAACACCTTGACCGAGCAAGGATCAGCATGGCAAAACAGCATAAGATCGTCCGCAAACGTGAGCATTGCCAATCGCATCGACTCACACCGCCAGTGGAACTGAAATCTGCTATCAGCACGGATGCTCGAGTCAATAATACCATGGAGGACCTCCATGACAAGAGTAAAGAGGTAGGGGGACAGCGGATCTCCCTGTCGCAAGCCTCTCTTCCCCTCGAAGAAACCCACAGGAGCTCCATTGAGATTAATGGAGAAAGAAGTCGAGGTCACACAAGCAGCCACCCATCTGATAAAGAGAGGGGGAAACTTCATGGCCGACAGGACCGCCAACAAGAAGCTCCACTCAACCTTGTCGTAGGCCTTCGCCAAATCGACCTTGAAAGCCACGCGCGCCGGCTTGCTCCGATTCTTATAAGCAAGGCAGATTTCCTGGGCCATCAGAATGTTGTCAGAGATGCGCCTTCCAGGGACAAAGGCAGTCTGTGAGGGATGCACGAGATCAGCAAGGCAGGGACGTAGCCGGTTAGCGAGGATCTTCGAGATAACCTTGAAAATGACATTACAACAAGAGATAGGGCGGAAGTCCGACGCATTCCTAGCAGCCTCACCTTTCGGAATAAGAGTAATAAGGGTGCTGTTAAGGCCTTTCAGTAAGATGCCAGTGCTGAAGAAGTCCTGGACAGCAAAGGTAAGATCATCGCCAACAACCTCCCAAGCAGCTTTGAAGAAAGCTGCAGTGTAACCATCAGGCCCCGGGGCCTTCTCGCTGCCCATCGCGAAAATCACCGCCTTGATCTCAGCCCCCGTAACCGGACGAATCATATCAGCCCCCACGTCCGGATGAATGGAAGTAGTAACAAAGTTACGGAGATCATCCACACGAACCGGAGTGTCCCTACCCGACTTCCCAAGTAGCTCCTTATAGAATCGGATCAGTTCAGCCGCCACCTGCTGATCACCCTCAATAACCAGCCCATTCTCGTCCTCCAACGAGAGAATACGATTACGTGCACGTCTCAGAGTCACCTTCTTGAAGAAGAAAGAGGTACATTGGTCCCCGTCCTTAAGCCAAGCAAGTTTGGCCCGCTGAGAGAGGGCAGACTGTTCAATCTCCACAGCCTTGGAGTATAAACACCTGCACGTAGACTCGAAGTCAAGGAAAAGGGGTTCCGAGGGGTATTTCTCAACGAAAGATTGACTCAGCTCAAGGAAGTGTTTGGCCTCAAGAACATTCCTAGCCAAGTCCCCCTTCATGCGTCTAAGATCGCGAATGTGTGGCTTGAGCATCTTAAGTCGGCGAACAAAAGAGAACATCGGGAAGCCATCCGAATGATCCAGCCAACCTCTTCTCACCACGTCAATGAACCTAGGATCAGAAACCAGAAAGTTATCAAACTTGAAGCAAGGACGCCTCCCACTTCCCTGGGCAGCCGCAAGGATAAGAGGAGAGTGATCGGAAGTAGCGGGAAAATCGCAGTAGTAAGCCAAATCGGGGTGGGTAGCAAACCACGAGGGATTGCCAGCCATGCGATCAAGCCGCCGCCAGATACCAGCCTCCAGCTGCTGGTTGAACCAAGTGAAGAACCTCCCCGTCGAAGGTAAGGTAGTCAGGTCGGCATTGATCAAGCAATCCCTGAGCTCCGTCGCCTCCACAACAGACGGATTACCACCCTTCGCCTCGGAAATATCAGTAACGGCATTGAAATCCCCGAGGATCAGCCACGGATCGTTGGCCCTATTCTCCGAAATCCGGATAATCTCATCCCAAAGATCAGCCCTCTCCTCTCGCCGATTCTTCCCATACACAAAGGAAATATAGCAGAGTTCCTGCGATGCAAGAGAATGAACCCTACAATGAACTGCTTGTATAGAGCAGCCCACAATGGTGACATGAACAAAACTGGGGTCCCAACCAACCCAAATCCTCGTTCCCGGCCCATCACCATAATCAAAAAACCATTGCCAAGAGTCCCTAATGCCTCCGGAGACAGCACTAGCGTTAATAGAAGAGACATGAGTTTCCAAAAGCCCGAAAAGTTTTAAATCAAACTTAGAGATAAGATCCATCACCGCCCTCCCATGGTCTCTCTTATTGAGACCCCTCACATTCCCCGAGGCGAGCGCGATCATGATAAACCGTCCGGAAGGGCTGCTTTAGGACCCTCAGAAGCGCACTCATCATCAACATCAGACAAAGCATGGAAGGGGTTACTTGCGTTACCCCAGAAAAGTGCATTACGCTCCGCCTCAGCCCGGAGCTCATCATCACTAGTCTCATCACTAGTCTCAGCCGAGGGGCACAGAGGGTCAGTCCCACGAGAACTCGTAGTCGCCTCCTGTGTAGAAGCCACCGGATGAACCGTAGCCGCCTGGTGAGAACCAACGGAAATCTTGCCCCTCGGCCCAACCTGTCGCCAATCATCATCTCTAGGCCTAGGAACCCGAATCGCGTTACCCAAGGTGGGCTGCCTCTCCCGCTTCTCATTAGGATGAGTGGCCTTAACCGCAGTAGTCTTCTTGGCCATCGGGCAAGAACCATCCGAATGGGTCCACGTATCACACCTCGTACACTTAGAAGGCTTCCATTCGTACTCCACAGTAACCGGAACCATCCCACGTGGACTCCCATCCTCAGAGGGCAGCCTAATATTAAACTTCTCAATAAACTCCGTCTTTAGGTCCTTAATGATACAGACCCGAGCATAGTCGATACGAGTAGCACTCATAGTAATGCCGTCGGCGAAAAGCGGCTGCCCAACGGCACTAGCTACGATGCCCAAGCCCGCGGGGGTCCAAAATTCATTGGGGATATTCCTAAGCTTGACCCACAACGGAACCTCCGTATGTTCCTTTCGCTCGAACGACATGCCGGGCCTCCAAGCTTCCAAGAAGAGGGGCTGCCCCTGCCATAACCAAGGACCTCCCTCGAGAGCCGCCGTCATCGACTTATCCGAGTCAAACCTGAAAATAAAAAAGCCGTTGATCGTGGCCTGAACCTCTTCCACACCCGCCCAAGATGATCGAACGAACTTCTCCACGAAGGGGAAATAAGGCCGCCGTCCAAGAAAATAACCCACCAAAGTGTGGTTCCATCTATCCAGCCCTTGCTTAGCAACCTCCCACGTAGGACAAACAACTGCCACCCCATCAACAACAGTGGGAGGAGTGAAACTAAGCGCCGTTCGCTGTTGTGGTCGAATACGTCTCCCCGTTAGGACTTGCGCAAAAGAGGAACCCACAGCTCCTCCTTCACCATTCTTAGGGGGTAAAGAAGTATCCGAACCAGTCCTCGGGGCCATTCTTTGAGTACCCCCAGGCCCAACCGCTGAAGATAAATGCCCAGCCTTGCGCCCAGAAACAAACCGGGGCTGAGAGTTACGCCCAGAAACAGCCGTCCCGCCAGCATGAACAGGCGAGGAAGAAACCCTAGTTGGAGTCAGCTCACCCGGCCTATTGGTACGCTTCAGAATACTCCGAATAGGCGCATTACGTAGGGGCTGAGAAACCCCTGCAGCACCGAGACCCCCAGACAAAACCCCATGCACCGGGTTCGACGCATTCGTATCATACGAGCGAGAACGACCACCCAACCCTCCGAGATGCTCGTCAGAGACCAAGGGAGTCGAAGGGGCAGTTTCCCCAGATGCTGAGCCGAGATTAACACCCAATAACCGAGTCATGAGGGAGTTAAATTCCGAACGATTAAGAGCAGCCGCAAATTCCGGGTATTTAGCGGCCAAAGCATCGAGGTCCGGCAACTTCCTAGACGCACGAACAGGTTCCGATGATGAAGGAGAAGCCATATCCACTCAGTCCAATCAGTCCAAGGGGACAGACGGCAACAGCCAGGGAAAAAAAGAAAGGGTTTTGTGGTGGAATATGAAAAGTCACGGCAAGAAAAAGAGGCCCTCCGACCGCCGTCTGATCCCGGCGATGGAGGGTGGTGCGGGGGGTCTTGGTGAGTGGTAGTAGGTGGTGCAGAACGCCGGCGACCGTGTGGATCTTGGGCGGACGGGGATGGAAGATGAAGGTGGGCAGATTTGTGGTGAGGGATACGAACAGTCACAGCTACAAACGATTGAAATCCACCCCTAGACCACCGCCGTCTGATCCCGGCGGCGGGGGGTCGCCGAGTACCTCCGAGGTGAGTCCAAAACGGCCGGAGATGACGTGGGTAGTGGTCGGAAAAGAAGAAATCTGAAGAAATCGCCTACTGTGTGAAAATCGCACCTACTGACGGTGTTAGAGAGAAAGTCAACGAAAGTCAACGCGCGCGACGTGTTCAAGTAATAACATTTATCGTCATGCTCATTACTTTTTTTTCTTCCAATCAACCATGCTAAACATAACCTTTTCACCATCGACCGTCAAAGTTAACGTTCCATTCCTAACATCTATCATGGTATCTCCTGTAGCTAAGAACGGTCTACCTAGAATCAATGGAACATTATCATCTTCCTCCATGTCTAGAATAACGAAATCAGCTAACTGCAGGCTCATCCTAGTGGGTCGTGGTTCACGAACTTATCCACTTTAACTAAAACATCCTCGATAACACCTCGAGGGTACTTTAACGATATATCAGCTAACTGCAGGCTCATCCTAGTGGGTCGTGGTTCACCTAATCCTAAGCGCTTAAACATGGAATATGTCATTAAATTAATGCTAGCACCTAGGTCAGCTAAAGCACGCTCAACTACTAAATCTCCTATAAGACAGGGAATAGTAAAACTCCCTGGGTCCTTGAGCTTCTTTGGGATCTTGCTTTGGAGTATCGCCGAACACTCTCCTCGCAGGCATACTGGGGAAATGTGTTCGAGCTTTCTTCTGATCGTCAGCAGGTCCTCCAGGAACTTGGCGAAGCTGCGCATCTGCGTAATAGCTTCAACAAACGGTAAGTTAATATGCAATTCTTTACACATGTTCATAAATTTACCAAACTGCACCTCGTCCTTGTCTTTCTTCAATCGAGCCGGGCAGGGAACCTTCGGCTGGTATGGCTTCACTGGTGGCCGCTGGATCTCCTTCGCCTTTTCCTTTTCGGACTGGACCTCCTCCTTCAGCTTCGGCCTTCTCAACATCGTCGCATCAAATTTCCTCCACTTCAGACACGTCATGGCTCTCGAAGTTGGCGTTCTCCTTCGCCTTCTTCTTGGTGGGCACTTCTTGCAATTCTCGTCCGTTCCTCAAGGTCACCGCCTTGCAATACTCCTTTGGGTTCGGCTCGGTGTAGCTTGGGAGCGATCCCTGAGTACGCCCTGCCAATTGTTTTGCCATCTGGACCACTTGTTGCTCCAGCTTCTCGATCGAAGCGCCAGTTTTCTGGGCGCGTACGTTGTTGGCTTCCATGTACTCTTCCATCTTCGCCATTGGGCTCTGTGAGCCTCAGTGGTATTGTTGAAGTTCGTGGGAGCGCCTTCATCATGTCCTTCATCTCCCTCATATCATCATATCCTCATGCGGGTGCATTCTGATACTGTCGTGGTGCCCTGTTTTGGAAACCGGATGGTCTAGGCTGAAATCCCGGCGGTCCTTGCCCCTGGTTGTTTTGATTCCCATATGCCAAGTTGGGATGCGCTCGAGGCTGGTAACTCCGCTAGCCACCTTTGTAATTGCCCATGTAATCTACGTGCTCCAGCGGCTGTCCAAGTTGGCATTCTGAGGTCTCGTGGGTTGCGCCACAAATTCCACACAACGGTATGTATGGCGTATGATGCGATGGTGCGGTGGTGGTCACGGCGTTCACGGGCTGTGTCTGCCTAAATTTTGGAAGTAGTGCACCGATCACCGTCAGCAGCTGAGAGTTCGTCGCCGCGATTTGTTGCTGGAGTGCCTCAAATTTGGCATTCGTGGCTGTCTCCTCGCTCACTCCAAACACGCCAGACGTCTTGATCC
Source organism: Craterostigma plantagineum (assembly GCA_027422505.1). Lineage (NCBI taxonomy): Eukaryota > Viridiplantae > Streptophyta > Magnoliopsida > Lamiales > Linderniaceae > Craterostigma > Craterostigma plantagineum. The sequence goes on from JAPQWV010000025.1 coordinate 10,116,092, forward strand.
TCGTGTTACCCCTCATGAAGTTGTTCCTTGAGTAGTCCTTGATCACGAGCTCTCCTCCTGCAGCTCCGTCTAACATGTGGACAGTCTGATCGTTGAGCCCCTCGTGAAATCAGTTGATCTGGGCTGCCTTCGACATCCCGTGTTGTGGGCATTTCTTTAGTAGCGCCTTGTATCGCTCCCATACCTCGTAGAGGTTTCTGAATCCTTCTGGTAAGGAAGATCTCCACCTTCAACCTTAGTACCTTTGGTAGTGGGAAGTAGTGGCTGATGAATGCAGCTCGCATCTCCTCCCATGTAGAGATCGATCTTGGCAGCAACATCTCAAGCCAATCCTTGGCTCTGAACTTCAGGGAGAATGGGAACAACGTCAGCTTAATTGCATCTTTCGAGACTCCGTTGATCTTGATAGTGTCGGTAACGGTTAGAAAAGCCTTCAGGTGCGAGTATGGATCGTCATCTGGGTTGCCCTCGAATTGGGCCGTCTGGAAAATCATCTGAAGGCAAGAATGCTTCTGTTCGAAGTTGTTGTTCTCGATCGGCGGAATGACAATCACCGACTCAGTACCGCCTAGTGCGGCATTCTTGAGCAGATCTTGTAGCGATGGCTCCTCCTCGTGGATGGGCACTCTGTGGTCCGCCATTCTTACTTCTGTGTCTGGGATATCTACGGATGCCTCTACACGAGAGTTTTGGGTCGATTCCTGAGAGCTGTCCTCTGAGTAGTTAGCTAGTGGTTCCTGAGAGCTAGTGGTCGCTCCCTCGGTATCATACATGAGTTGCCTTCGTAACTTTTGCTCGAAATCTGGGTCTGCATCAATGATGGGACCCGATGGATGGCTTCGGGTAATTCACCGCTAAATCGTACCTTTAAGAAGCGAAATTGAAAATTAGCGAAGGAATAAATAACTACGTCGAAAAGATAACGTGACTAACAATGATGTAGGAAAACTAATAACGCAAATAATACAAATAACGCAATTAACAGAAAACAACGTCAAATAAAGTGGCTAAAGTACCGAACTACGGTGTTCCTAATATCAATCTATTCCCCGGCAACGGCGCCAAAAACTTGATCGACACGTGGTGTGCTAATATAAATTGCAAGTGCGACAAGTTATTATATAAAACGAATACTTAATTACTATCACCAACGTGCGATAGGCAGTGGACCTATCGTTTGTAGTGCAGTAAAGTGAGTAAACGAGTATCGAGCACGAGGAATGCACTGATTACTAGTAATAACCTATCGACTCGATATCTAGCCTAAATGAAGTGCGCAGATTGTTATACAAACTATCCTAACAGATTGATCCTAAAACAATGAGAGATTCAAAGAACACTGTTAGGTCCTTTGTTGAGCGGAGCGGCCATGTTAACCTTCTTCATGTTGCTCTCCAGAGCCATCTGAAGGTCGTGTGCGGCGAAGTACTTGACTTGGCGCATCATGAACCGGTAGAGTCTCTCGAGTCCTTCTTTCTTGATGAAGCCTTCAGGACCTTTGTACTTCTCCACGTACAGCTGATATAGATGGTATACCTCATCAGCAGGGATGTACGGTAGGTCGCTCTTGCTTAGATCTTCTCGAGTTCTATCTACTCGCTCGATGCTGTAGTAAGGTGTTGAAGTCCTCCTTTTGCACAATATACGCTGAGTAGTTGGCATATTGGGGAGAGACTCTTATAGTGTCTCTTTACTTGTTCTTTAGTCATCCCCAGCCTTACATCAGGTCCAAGTTTGGTCAGCATCCAGAGGTAGGTCATCCTCTTCTGCTGATCCCAGCGAGACATCCCTCTCAGCTCGAACTCGTTCGGCTTTTTAACTCTCTTCGGTGACCTCCAAATGTTTTCACGAACTTCTTCAAGGAAAGGGATTTCTATTCGGATGTTCTCCCACGGCGTGTCGATCCGAATCGTCCCTGGCGTTAGTCTTGTGGGGGAAGCCGCTCGTTGCGCGATCAACTCTGGTAGCCTTGGGATTTCTTATTGGTAGTCTTCACCTTCCTGAAGCTCGTTGTCTTCTATGATCACGAGGTCTATGGAGGCTTGTTGTAGGAAATTCCGAACGTCCTGAAGCCGTTGTCTTTGATGCTCCTCGGGCATGGAATGGGTCATCCACTGTCCTTCGAAGATGTATTTGTCCAGAGCCTCGTGTGGATTGACGCCATGTCCTGAGGGGCCCGGTTGGTCTAGAGAGACCGAGGTAGTAGCTTGAGTAGCTGCTAGGGCTATGAGCATCGCGGCACTTGCTTCTTCTTCCGGAAGCAAGGGGCTTGTAAATGTATGGGGTCGACAGAGGCGTTCTGATGGGTGGGTTGGTAGAATGGGCTTAGAGGTCGTGTGCGGTGCGTGGTGGTGGTGGTTTGTGTAGTGGGTTGTGAGGTTTCTCCAGCTCCAGTTCCTGTCTGCGCAGAGCCCAAGCCTTGGCCTTGTTCTTGACCACTTGTAGATGTCCGTGGCCTCTTCTCCCCCTCATGATGGTCCTGATCGTCAGGATCGTCATGTCTGCGTCTTGAGTGGGAGCTTTGGCCTCGGCAAGTTTCAGTAGGTGGCTCAGGATGATCCACCAATCGCCTATAAAGAGATTCTTCTTGAGGCGACCGGATGGAGAGGCCGATCAGGCGGGCGAGTAGGATGTCGTGGAGCTCGGTTATGGGTATGGTGTATGGGTTGATGAGGATGGATGAAGTGGCTAAAGGGTTGGTGGGTGTGGGTTGTGAAGGTGTGAGGTTGGGCTTTGACGAGGTGCCTTCGGAGACAGGTGCTTTCCCGGTGTCTCTGCGGGATGTCTCTATGGCAGTAAGAACTCTCTCCATTAATTTGTCGTCAAGCGATTGAACAGCAGCGGAGAGAGCGGCTTGGAATTGCTCGTTCGTCACAAACGGTGTGGAAGCCTCCGTCGAAGATGTACCAGGTCGACTGATGTCGCCTGTTGACAACCCATGAGCAGGCACCGGCTCCTCAAGTTGGCTCACAATCACTTGAGGTTGTGACTGTATGAGACTTCCACCCAATCCTTGAGTCGAATCTTGAAGATTCTCCTCTAAGGGTGTTACGGCAGGCTCGGGTTGGGCCTGCGTACCAGACACCGGTAGATTTCGTTGCGGCTCAAGATTGAGCGAAGAAGTGCCGGCAACACTTGAAGAAGTGATCAGCACGGTATCTGGTGCGGTGGTGACGGCGGAGAAGAAGGACTCCATCTGTATACTCAATCGTCTGGGAGTCCGTCTTATGAGTCTGAGCTCCTCATCGGACGCTGTATCAGATGAGGTGGCCGTGTGAGGAGAAGGTTCGTTCTCCACATCCTCACGAGCCTGGTCCGTTACCAGTGGAAGTGAGCTGTGCCCCATTTCAGTCTCGGGCTGTGCTTCTTGTAGAGGAGCCTCCTCGATAGGCTCTTCAAGCATGCCAACATATACAGGCACTTCCACTTGGAGGTTTTCTGTTGGAGCCTCTTGTTCCAACTCGGCAGCCACATCATCGATCAGCGTGGCATCTATGTCCGGCATTGGCTCCTCGTGAGTTGGAGGCTCCACCTCTAGTTCCTGAGCGACTTCATCAATCATCATGTCCTCAGGACTAGGCTGTTGTTGCTGATGTGGAGGGCTGACTCCAAAATCTGTCGGGGGACCTCGAATCATCTCCTCGGTGAGGTGATTCTCTCGGCAGTACATACGGTATACGTCTCATCTGGGGTCAGCGAGACGTAGAAGCTCAAAAGGAATCGGCATCGACGGTTGGTCCAAGTCCGTGAGCCGTGGATTGTGGAAGAATTTGAGCCTTGGTGGTTGATAATTTCCTCCAGGAGGTAGACGAGGGATGGACTCGTGTAACTCCATGAGTTCCCTGATGATCACATTACACCACCGAGCGTAGGGCACGTTCTTGGATCTCTTATTCTCCTTTTGCTTGATCTGGTCTGCAAGATCATTCCAGATCAGCTGCGTGAAATCATAGTTCCTGGAGAATGCGATTCCGTGAAAAATCCGCAGAATGTTGCCGTTGCCCTTATCGAAGCCTGTATGCTTGGGCGATAGACACTTGTTCACGATCCCGAATAGTGTCTTCCACGGATGAGGGATACCGCTGCTCTGGACCTGAGCTAGCTTGTTGAGCTGCGGTTGATATCTCATCTTCATGAAATCATGCACCATTTCTGCGTCTGATGGGAACGGGTCGTAGTTTGCGCTGTATGGCAAGTCCAGAATCATCCCGAACTGGTTCTTGTTCATATTAATGTGCCGCGTCCCAATTACTGTTGAGAAGGAGAAGGCCTCATTTTCCACTGCTCCTTCAGATGGGGTGACCGTCAATGCATGCCAGATGGGGTGGCCTTGCAGAATTGATATGATGATATCATCTGGACATCGAAAGGTGGTCAGATCGAGTTGAAAATTTGTATCCTGGACCTTCAGGTACAAATTATGGTCGTTATGTGATTGTATCGTGGGTAGCGATCCATCTGAGCATAAAAGATATAAATTGTTCATTAGTTCAAAATTTAATTTTAGTCGAAAATTGATTTAATTTCATCAAACTATAATATTGTAACAAGTCATGACATGCTTGATGAATTTTGAATTGAAATCGTGTAGTATGCATATAGTATAATTGATTTTGAAAAATGTAATGGCATGTTCGTAATTTCGAATGAAACATATAATGCGTGGAAGAAACTTCGAAATTTCCTATGCATTGATTTCAATTGAAATAACTCCGTTTAATTTTGCGATCAAAAAATTTTTATTCGCTTAATGTTCGCTACAGTGTAAAAGACTTAAAAAAAACAAAGTGTTGAAGTGGTAATCATGGACTGTAGCCGACCAATTTTACGATCGAGAAAAATTCCGTATAAACTTACGATCGAGAAATTATTTCTCAGGTACTTACTGTCGAAAAATTTCCTCGATTGAATAAAATTTTCCGATTTGAAATTTGTCGAGCGATACGTGATTTCCGATCCTAAGTAAAATTTTCGCTGCGATATTTTTCTATTGAGAAATTAGTCAACGAAAGAAAAACTAAGTCAATCGTCGAGAAATTTTTCCGATCAATTAAATCCTAAGCGGCGAATTTTACGATCGAAAAATTAAGCGTTGAAAAATTAATTTTTCGCTGCTAAATTTTTTTTGCGACCGAAATAAAGTGAAATCGAAAATTCTATTTTGCAATAGTAAGTTTTACGCTCGATCTAATTTGCATCTAATTTGTCTATTCAGCGCTTAAAATTTTCGCTCGCAGAAAATCCTAATCCTAATTAGATTTCTCGACGGTAAGTGATTTGTCGGTCAAAATATTCTTTCTTAGCGACTAAGTAAGAATTTAGCGATCGAAAACTAATTCGATACAAACAGTATCTCAATTGAATCGGAATTCAATTAAGACTTTTTGCGATCGACAAAGTTCTTCGATGGCTTCAAACATTCAAATACCCAGTTTCTTTCAAAACTCAACTTAGTGGTCTAAGATGCAGATTTTTCGAAAGTTTAAACTACCAGATTCATAAAAAACATCGAAACTATCTTAAGTGCAGGCATTAACCCAGATAAAACTCGTAAACATGTCTAAATCACTATAAAATAGTATACGGTTTTCTCAGTTTGAAGAACAGTCGAGAATCTAATCCCAATCACGCGAAAAACTACAAAATGCAGATTTATGAGAGATTTGAACTGTCTGTGAAAATCGAAAGATTTGTGAGATTTGTGAGAGATTTGTGAGAGATTTGAACTGTCTGTGAAAGTTTTTCGAGAGAGAAATTTTTGCGATTTAGGTTTGCGTGAGATAAAATTTTCCGACTGACAAAAAGTGAACTTTTATTAACTTGCTGTAAGTCAATGTTGGTTTGCGATTTGACATTTTGCGATTAAATGGATCAGGCCCATTACTATTTGCGCTCGAGAAATATTGATTCGAAAATTGCTCTTCAATTCAATTTCTCGATCGCAAATTATCGCGGCCAATCAAAATCGTTCCCAACACTGTTTACGATCGAGAAACATATGATTGCGAATTAATTCTTATATCCAATTTCTCGATTGTAAGTACTTCTAAAAATTTTCAGATTGATCCCTATTTCAAATAAAATCACATTGTAATGCTCCCCCTCAGAATTAAAATAAATGCAATTAACTCCCTGGATTTTCTTTGTAGTAACGTCTAGCCCCCCTGGCGGAATAAAAAAATCTGTACCACTTAGAGAAAAAAACGTTAGAAATAATAGAGTTAATCAACAATTATTTTTGGGATGTTTTCCTTCGAAATATTTGGTCTGTGACAATAGCTCCTTGTCTTGTAGTGTCGACGTCTCACTCCTTTATTTTGTTTGATGAAATCTGAAATACTTAGAGAGAAACGTCAAAAATATTTGGAGCTAATGCATGATTTTTATATTTACTCCCCCTCAAATAATGCGCAAGAATTGACTATGCAAACATATGAAATCAATTCAAGTAACGAGCATAAATTACGCAATATACCTAGTAAGCACATATACATGGTCTCCAAAAACATGTATTGAAGATATTGCTTGAGGGTAAGAGCAATGAAGAATTTATCGCATTTTGAACAATTTAGTACCAATGCAATCTAAAATTGCATTTAAAATGTGCTATAACAAGATAAATTCGCATTTATTCAATTCAACGCATATGAAAAATAATATTTCATGTCAGAATGTGCGAAATTTTTCCTTTCACGAATTTTTTTTTACTATTATTATAGTATGGGATCAGATTATTTTGCTTCGATCAATCGTCACACCTAACATTTTACGAGACATTTGAAAGAAGAAAATGCCGTCAAGTCATGTCGTCAAACTAGAGTCCTAAGTTCATAGACTGGTCCATTTCGACAACTCTCACTAGGTTCGCTCTAGCACTCAATTATTTTTAACTTGGGATTTTTATATTTATATCACTCAAGTCAACACAAGCAATTTTAAGTCAATTTACCTGTATCGAGGCATTTTTTAATCATTTCACCTAAGCGAGAGACCGTCGATTGGAATCAAAGGGTTGTAAGGATTTTAGTTTGGCTAGAACTTAGAAGGAAAGGTATTTAGAGGAAAGTGAGCTTATCTCTTCGTCATCTTCCATTTCTACGTCCGTCTCCTTTTGCGTCTTTCTCCTTTTCAATCTTTTCTCCCTCTTTTTCTTTTAAGAACTATCCCTTTTTATGCTATGCTAAAGCTGAACTCCGCTTCTCCACGAGGCTATAGGAGATTATCGTAGGCGAAGTTCTTCTTGTTGGTTCTCGGGCCGATACCGTGCTCCTCTTCTCTTAATCCCTAGAGAGGTTTCAGAGATTATCTTTTTGGAAAAGTTCACGGTTATGGAATTCGTACCCAAGGCTGCGCTCCTCTTCTCGTTTCCCGATATAAGACTGGATTATCGTTGGAGAAGTTCACTTCTTGGTGCTCCTCTTTCCAGCCGTTCTGACGAGCGTAGGAGATTATCATTGGAGAAGTTCACAGCAGGATCCATGCCACCTTCGAAGAGATAGTCGGAAGGCAGGTTCCATTGGTCTGATTTTTGCGCGTTGAGCAATACCTTCTTTTGTCATCATCCCCCTTTTCTTTTGTTTTCTCACCCTCCTTTTCTCGTTTGAACAATCATCCGAAGAGTATAGAATACGGTTGAAGGCTAGGAATGGGATCCAAATGAAGAAAAGGACATCGGAGAAGGCTCAAAGTGGATGACTAAGGCTAATGTGAGGGGAAAAAAACTTTATAAGGCCGAGTGAGGAATAACCTAAGCGCCCTTATCATTTTTCTAACGATCTAAGGCAAGGTGAGTATGAAGCCAAGTATCACTAGTTAAGACAGGTAATTGATGTGTGACTCACTCGAGAAATAGATCCAAAGAAAGAAAATAACAAGGCTTGAATCCTCACATCTGTATAGTGACTTTGTGTCTAGTGGAGCAACCTAATGACCTTTAGACACAAGAATGCGACTTAGACTGACAAAATTAAGCAATTAAATCGATCGCATGTCGGGGTTAAATTCTAAGTGACTTTAGATCAAAGCATCCTAAAGGATTTCGTCATCCCCCTAATATTATATATATTTATAATGTTTTTGAATTAATTTATTATTATTTTTTTTTAAAAAAAATTTATTTATTTCACGCAAGATAAAGCATATAAGCAAAGAAAACACATAGCATAGAACATTTAGTAGCACAGAAGATCAGGTAAATCACATATTACGGAAGATTCGACATGCCTAATTTTCCGACAAGGAATTGAAATCGTTTTTCATCCAATGCCTTGGTGAAAATGTCAGCTAGTTGGTACTCCGTGTTCACGAAATACATATCTATGGTGCCTTTTTCTACATGATCTTTGATAAAGTGATATCTAATGTCTATGTGTTTTGTGCGTAAGCGATGAACAAGATTGCAAGTAATAGCGATGGCACTTTGACTATCACTATATATGGGTATATTAGTTAAATTGTACCCATAGTCGCGAAGCTGAGTCCGCATCCACAGCATCTGGGAGCAACAACTGGCGGCAGCCTTGTATTCCGCTTCGGCCGTCGAAGTTGACACACAGTTTTGCTTTTTAGAGGACTAGCAGACCAGCTTTTCGCCTAGAAATTGAGCGCCACCGTACGTGGCTTTTCCTGTCCATTCGGCAATCTGCATAATCAGCGTCAGTATAGCCGATAAGTTTGAAATTCGTACCCTTTGGATACCATAGTCCAAGGGTAGAAGTGCCCTTAAGGTAACGCAGAATCCTTTTAACCGCGAGCATATGGGATTCTTTGGGATCGGCTTGAAAACGGGCACGTAAACAGGTGGCAAACATGATATCCGTCCGGCTTGAGGTGAGGTAGAGAAGAGATCCAATGATGCTGCGATACAGCGTGATGTCGACCAATTTTCCAGAGGGATCGGCATCCAACTTGCAGCTTGGTGACATAGGAGTGCTGAGAGGCTTGCTCTGATCTTGATGGAATTTCTTCAGAATATCCTTGATGTATTTTGTCTGACTGATAAAAATCCCATCTTCGAGTTGCCTGACTTGTAGTCCTAAGAAGAACTGCATCTCTCCCATGTGACTCATTTCAAACTTGCTTTTCATTAGATCTCCAAACTTCGTGCAAAGCCGTGGATTAGTTGATCCGAAGATGATGTCGTCGACGTATACTTGAACGACCATCAGTCTTTGTCTTGCCATTTGATGAAGAGCATTGTGTCTATCGTTCGTCGTATGAATCCAGACTTCACGAGGAATTCACTCAGGACATCGTACCAAGCACGTAGACGTGATCGGGATGTTCTTGATCAACGAAGCCTTCCGGCTGAGCGACGTAGACTTCTTCTTTTAACACGCCGTTGAGAAAGGCGGTCTTAACATCCATCTGATAGACTTTGAAGTCTTTGTGAGCCGCATAAGCTAGGAGAAGACGGATAGCTTCGATTCGGGCAACAGGAGCATATGTCTCGTCGTAGTCGATGCCTTCCTGTTGATTGTATCCCTTCGCAACTAGTCTTGCTTTGTTCCGGATCACTTCACCATCTTCATTCTTCTTGTTTTTGATTACCAATTTGGTTCCGACAATTGTTTTTCCATGCGAACGGGGTACTAAGGTCCACGCTTGGAGACGTTCGAATTAATGAATTTCATCATGCATCGCGATTACCCAATCCGGGTCTTGAAGTGTGTCTGCTACCTTAGTAGGCTCATTTTTACTTAAGAAGTAGCTGAAGAGACTGTGTTGACGACGTGTCCTCACTCCATCCGAAGGATCGCCAATTATTTGATCAACCGGGTGACCTCTAGTCCACTTGCGCTCATGAGGCAAGGCTGAAGTCGATGCATCAGCCATCTGTGGAAGTTTCGATTCCTATAGTCTCCGATTGATCAATTGTTTGAGGAAGTTCCAATTCTGCACTTGGAACGATAGTCTCTGATGATTCTTCCTCAATAACCACTGTAGGTTCTTCGTTATTCTGTGGCAATTCTGAATCGGGTGAGGTAGGGAGGTGAGAAGCACTTGGTACGTCGGTCTCGTCGGGTGGAGAATCCACTATAGGTGTAGCAGTGTGTGACCGATATACTGGCTCGAAGAGAGAGTCCAAATCGTCTAATGCAAGTCTCATTGCTTCTTCTGACGTTGAATTCGGAGTTGTTGCCACTGTTAATTTTGTGCCAACACACCAGTGAAAACAGGTTCTGAACTGTTATATTCAGAAGCTATCTGGTTAGGTACGGGTCCTGAACTGAGGTGTGCAGGAGCCATCGGGTTGCGCACGGGTCCTGAACTGAAGTGACCAGAAGCCATCTCTGCCACTTCGTGGAAAGTGACATTGTAGCTTTCTTTGATCGTGCGATTGGACTTGATATATGCCCTGTAGCTTTTGAGGTTGAAGAATACCCGACGAAAGTGACTTCGAATGCTTTAGGGTCGAACTTAGCACGTTGCTCTCGTTCGTTCGCCACAAAGCACTTGCACCCAAAGAATGAGATGTTGGGTACTCGTTTGTTGATAATTTCGTACGGAGTCTTGTCAAAGCTCTTGTGAACCACCGTCCTGTTTTGAGTGAAACAGGCGGTATTTACTGCTTCCGCCCAGAGAAAATGTGGAAGATCAGAGTGGATGAGCATCGTACGTGCGGCTTCCACTAGAGTTCTGTTCCGTTCGACGACCCCATTCTGTTGAGGAGTCTTGGCGGCTGAAAATTGTTGACTTATTCCAAGTTTCTAATAAAATTCACTGAAACATTTGTTCTTGAACTCATTGCCATTGTCTGTTCGAATGACTTGGATAGTCTGCTGCAGCAAATTTTGAGTAGAGTTCACCAAATTGACGATCAAGTCCCCTGTCTCATCTTTTGTTCGGAGGAACCTTGTCCATGTGTAGCGAGAGTAGTCATCGACTATGACCAGCAGATACTGGCGTCCATTTATGCTCTGTGTCTTCATCGATCCACAGAGGTCCATATGTAGCAGTTCCAGAAGACGTGAAGTAGAGGCCACTTGTTTGATATGATGCGATGCTCGCTTCATTTTTCCTAATTGGCACGCCGAACATTGATGCTCTTTTTGTAAAGTTATAGTTGGAAGACCGTGAACCAACTTTTTCGTTGAGAGATGTTGAAGAGCTTTGATGTTGAGATGAGACATGCGTTGATGCCATAAGCTGTTCCTCTGAATTACAGTTTGAGAAATGAGGCAAACAGCTATCGAGGGCCGCACGGACGTCAGGTTTATCGTGTATAGATTTGATTTCCGAAGTCCTTGAAGGAGTTCTGTGTCCTGACTATCCAAAATTCTGCACCGGTCAGCATGAAAGACCACCTGGAACCCTTTGTCACAGAACTGGCCTATGCTGAACAAGTTATGGCGGAGGCCTTCGACGTAGGAGACATCTTTTATAGTCAGATTCTATAGAATGATATCCCCAAGTCCTAGAATCGGGGCTCAATCGTTGTTTCCAAACCTGACTTTTCCATTCAGTCGGTCTTGATAGTTGCTCAGTAGCTCTTGATTTCCCGTCATGTGTGTGGAGCAACCAGAGTTAAGGTACCACACATGATGGATCTCTTGTGAAGAGGTGGATGCGTTCTCGTCTTCCGTTTGATTGGCGGTTTCGGCGTCTGATTCATTGTCGAGACGGGCCATGAGGGCTAAATTTTCTTCTTTAGAGCTCGACGTGTTCTCGAGCCATTGGTCTTGTTCGGCCATGAGAGCTACTCCAGCTTCCATCTGTTTAGTCAATTGGAGCTTCCTGGAGTAGTAGTTGGCATCTCTCTTCTTCGGAAGAGTGCACTCTCTGGCAAAGTGACCTGGCTTGGCACAGTTGAAGCATTTGTTAGCCTCTTTTGGGTTCTTGACTTCGGAGCTCTCTGGTGCACGTTCTTTGTTTTTAGAGCTTGTAGTCCGAAGTCTGTTGGCTGAGGTTGAAGACTTCTTCTTGAAGTACTTCTTGCTCATCATCTTTCCTATCAAGGCCAACTGCTTCCCTAGGGCTTTTATATTTGGCTCAACGTCGGAGTCTGATTCTTCTTCCGACTCTAAAGGTGAAGGAGGCCTAACGATCTTTTCTTTTCTTAGCTTCGAGCTCCTCTTCTCTGAGACTAAGGCAACAGTGTCTTCGATCTGTTTGCCCTTCTGCTCCTTTTGAATCTCGCTTATATCATCCTCATGTTGTGCGAGATTGTCAAACACGGCATGGATATGCAGCTCCTCTAGATCTTTATTCTGTCGAATTTGAGTGGATATCTTTTTCCATTCCGCGGGCAGGGAAGAGAGAAATCTGATGTTTGTCTCCATGTTGGTCTTTGTGATTTCTATCTTCCTCATCTCATTGAGAAGAGTGAGGTATCTTTGGTAGATCTCATATAGACTTTCCTCCGGCTTTGCTTTGAATGAGTCGTAAGTAGTGAGGATATTTGCCTTTTTGGCCTTTATGCCGACTTCCGTCCTCTGCATCATCCTATGCAGTTCGTCCCACATTCCTTTAGCCGATGAAAGGCTATCAATCTGTCTATATATGTCAGTGGGGATGCCCTGCATAAGAGTATTCATGGCTATTAGATCAGCCTTGGCTCGTGCCCTCTCCTCAATAAAATACTCCCTAGGCTCCTTCAGTCGCCTAGATGCGGGAATTTGAGGAGTCACTGTGTCATCACTGGGGATATTAACCCAAAACTGTGCGGGTCCTTCTTCTAGTGAACTCAGTAATTTTTCAGCTTGATCTTTCAAAGCTATGAAATTGAGGAAGCGGCTTCTCCAAACGGTGTATTTGCCACGTAGCAAGATCGGCGGACGATTGTCATTTCCAAGCGAGTATGCATCCATCTTGTTTTGTAGTAGAGTTGTTGAAGGATCTTCGTTAAGTGTTTTGAAGGTTTGAAGATGATGTAATGTGCTTCACAAGTGACAAGATCGTTAGTAGCGTTTGATTCGTAAAATAGTTCGAGAATTATTTTCGATTCAATCTTTAAAGTTTGATCGAAAAAAATTTCGTCGAAATAGAATATAATGTGTACTGTTCTCGTGCGAGAAAGTCTGTCAGCGAAATATTTTTCGAGCGAAATAAATTGCTCAAAATCGTTCGGTCGAGAAAAATTTCGGATCGTGAATTTATTTCGATCGTAAAGAAACAGTTTGTTAGTAAGTTTCTCGACAAGTCAAAATAAATCTGTTGACTGGAAAAGTTTCTCGCGTGTAAATGATTTTTGCCTGGTCAAACGTTAAAGGTCTGACCGAAAATGTTTCTCGAGAGAAAGTTTTTACGCATGCAAAGTCAAAATTGGTCTCTCTCGAAAAAGATTTTCGCTGAATAATGCTCGAGAAATATTTCTAACTAAAATCGTTTCTAGTGTTGACGATTCTAGCGCTGACTTCGTATTCTGACCGAAAAAAATTCTCGCGCCAAGTTTTTCGATCGAGAAATTAATCTGATCGTAAACCTAGCGAGAAAAATTAGAACGATCGAGAAAAATCACAGAATACGATTAACACAAATTCAAGCAAAAACAACGAATTTGACAGTGAAATTTCAGGTAATTGCTCGCAATCATTTACTAACTACGCATGAACAAGCAATTAAACACGTTATGAAGCAAAATATGTCGAAATTGATCAAAATCAGAACGTGTTCTTCATGTTCTTCGCAAACAGTAAATTACAAAATTAATTTAATCCTTAAAACGAAGTTCAAACAGCTACAAATCTGATCGCAATCAACATTTAGCACTTAAGCGACCACAGAAACATCAAATTCAAGTCAATTAAGCACAGAATTAAGCTATTGGATCGAAAATAATTTTTCGCGCCAAACTGTTCTTCGATGAACAGTAATTAGAAAAAGATTTTTTTTTTTTTTTTTTTTTTTTGATTTCGTTGTAGTATAGTGGTGAGTATTCCCGCCTACCGATGAGCCCTTAGCTCTACTGGTTGAGGGGGAGGTGCCTGGAGTCATGTTGGGAGAGGTCCTGGGTTCGAACCTCCACCCTGTGACATTTCTCCAGGCCTGCCCACATGGGCCCAGACATGTGCGATTGACCTGGTCGACCCGTTTAGCAGGTAGTGGGTCGGCCCCGGGGTTTCACCATCGGCTTTCCCCGGTTACAAAAAAAAAAAAAAAAAAAAGAAAAAGATTTTCAATCCAATTCTAACAATTTTCGATTCAAAATAGAACGAATCTGCTCTGATACCAATTGTTAGGTCCTACGATTAACAACTCTATGATCCTAGGCATGAATTCTAAGTAATTCGATGATAATGATTGACATTAAGATTCGATCGAAAAACTCAAATAAAGAACAAGAGAGAGAATTCGAGTAGAGTGAGAAAGTTACTATTGTTTCTCTCTCTAGAAATTGAATTGCAAGCCTTTCGGATCAATTTCCAAAACTTTCTCTATTGATTGCGATTGTTTTACAAAGTATTTATACCAAACAAACTAGGTATAAATACAAGCTAGTCCTAATCTAAGGACAAATAAATGAAACGCTCCAAAATACAAGGACATCTAATAAAATCTAAGCACAATTAGAATTGATCTTCTACAAACACTACTAAAAGTGATAAGAGTACATTCAGATGATGAAGATATGCTCGGAATTCCAATCCCGCTAGGTATTATCGACCAAGACAATGAAATATCGTTCCTACGTGATTAAGACTAAGTCGTAGTAATTACCTACCCACTCACGAATTTCATGTCACCCTAAACGCTCGCGGGGATCTAAATTCAGTAATTACTAATGGCACGGATCGAGTATTTGTTTTCGTCCTATACCCGAATCCTATCATCTACGAACGGCCTAATCATTGTTTAACTGTCGCCCTAAACGATTTTCCATACATTCACTTTAACACATAGACATATTAAAGCGAAGAAACACTTTCATAGATAGATAAATAGTCAAGCACACGAGTTACGATAAACATATGTCTTAAATACGAATTAACCTAGCGTTCATCTAATCTCAAACACAGAGGGGATTTAGCTACTCACAATTAACGAGAAAACAGCGATGGAAATAGAAAACAGGAAGGAAGACTCATGATCTTGATGTACTGATTGATCTGGGATGGTTGCGTGGATGAATCTTCGTTCCTCGTTCAATTCGGTGTGAATTCGACGTTGATCTGTTACTTGCGCTCCGGGACAAAATTCCCTGTTCTTTTAGGCTCTTTTTTTTTCTCTTGATGGATTAGGGTTGATATCTGGTAAGTGTCGCCCTTTTTGAATCGAAATCGGGCTTTTATACTGAAATTCGCTAGTGGCACGGCCTGGGACATGGTCCTTCACGGTCGTGACCATCATCGCTTTACTTCGCGCGCTGTCTGCCATGTGTCACGACCAAGTGTACTAAGCTTCACGGCCGTGAATGCCTCTGCTTCGACTCTCCGCCCTGGTTCACGGCCTAGTGCATCACCAGTCACGGCCGTGACACTTGACTGTATGGTCTTCGTAGCTCACTGCCCGGTGTCACGGCCTAGTGCAATAGGAGTCATGGCCGTGACTTTCTCTTAATCTGCTTTCTTCCTCTATTCACGGCCTGTGACATGATGAGTCACGGCCGTGACTGTCTCCAATGTCTTTGGTTTCGGTTTATGCCTCCAGTCACGGCCTGGTGCAAGGTGTGTCACGGCCGTGACGCTGAACTGATTTCTTCGTACTTGCTTCGTTTTGCCTTGTTTTCGCTCATTTTCGCCCGAAAGCCGTCCTAAGGTCCTTCAATATCAAAGAAGTGTAAATAGGGCGAATAGGTGCATAAAATAGTTACTAGAGCTCTATTATAACCCAATTAAATACTACTATAAACGTATTGAAATGCGTTTATGAACTACCTCGAATGGTTTTAAGGGTCCTTCAAGACATGGCTTTCAGATTAGGAGTTCTATATCAGCTTCCGTCGACAAAGAGACCTAATCTATTTGATCAGGAGTCCAGCTTCGAACTGATGAACGAAGACCTGCAGGATTTCCAGGATTCCAGGTCAGTTCTCACCCACAAGTGGTAGGATCCGACGATCGGCATTGTGGATCTGCCCTTGCAAGTCGAAACTTGATTTGTGTGATCCTGATTTACAAGTCCAGCTCTATGCTGGCATGAGAAGACCCAATTAATCTATTTGGGATTTCTAAACCGGCTCCATGCTGGTATGTAAAGAGCCTATTCATCTATTCGATGTTCCTAAGTTCGGTTCTAGGCTGGCGGGCAAAGATCTGATATACCCCGTCAGGACGTTTTAAGTCCAGATCCAACTGATAGACGGAGACTTGATCTATCATGTCCGATTGTCTGAATCCAACTCTCCGCCGGCTCACAAAGACCTGATCTATAGGATCGGGATTTTCAAGCCCAGCTCTCTGCTGGCAAAGGGGACATGATCTATCTGATCAGGATTTCAAAGATCAGCTTTCCACCAACAACTAAAGATCTGATCTATCTGATCAAGGGTCCAACTACGAGCTAGCAAGTGAAGGACTCGATCTATCTAATCGGGATATCCGACAATACATTTGCTAGCAAATATCCAACTCATCTAGTCGAGATTGCCGAGTATATCTCCGTGTAGACATGTGAAGTCCTAAGCTGTTTGGAACTTCTTGAGCAACGGGAGAAAATGATAATGTATGAGTTGTTAGTATTGTGATCAAGAAGTCAACATTTATATTGTTGCGCTTTTAATTTTCACGAATTGAATGATTTATATCATTTTGTTCCTTGAGTAAATTAATTATTTATGGGTCATTTAAGTCGATGACTTAGATTGTAGAATTCCATATTGAATTAAATAATATTTACTCTAAATTATCCTTAATCTTGATATTTAGCATGGAACACTAATTATCATGTTTAAGATTAATGTGTGGATAAAATGATATTTATATTCTATTTGATAAAGAGTTATCAATTTAATCACACAGATATATAATGGAGATTATGATATCGGATAGACCCAAAATGAAACATATTATGGATTGTGTTTGTGTCATTAATGTTTCATACGTGTCTTGAATTCTATAATATGAGATGTTCATTTTTCAACACTAGAAGTGCGTGTCTGTTAGTATCGCTCAATGTTAGCCGTAAAAGGTAACTATACGGGTGGTGTTACGACAAGCGTGACTAGTGCAGTGGATTATGTTAATCAAGATTATTTTGTCCCTCATATTTTATGAGTGATAATATCCACGGGCCCCTAAGGTGATATCGTAATGCATGCAATGTGATTAAGAGTAATCATATTTACGATAAACTTTTGGAATCAAGAAATAAATAAGTTTGCAAGGATGACACGTTCCTACCTTGAACTTATTTAGGATATTATGTGACAAGGAATTGACACGGGCAATTGCTGCTTTAGGATGGTGATACGTATATGAGATACTTATTATCTATGTCACTTGGGTAATCTTAATGTATTCGCTAGGTACCACTTATGATTTATAGAATTAGAATGAGATCTAATTCTATTGCCAACGTGACATGGATCCTACTGGGTCACACCGAAAAGAAAAGATCAAAGAAACTAATTTTGTGTGCTACATGGAGATGTAAATATGATGATAAATTAATTATGAGATAATTTATTTGTTCATCATATAATACAAAATTAGACAAGATTCAAATGGATAATGATAGATATATAGGTGATATACAGAAATATATATGTGATATATTTTAGCATCTATTCATTGATAAAAGGTTGTAGGAATCGATTATACATGGAAAGGGGCATCATTGGTATAGATAATACGTCATTGCTTAAATTATGGGATAATACAAGGCAATGATCCATTCCATTTAATGAATGATATCTTATTGCTTAAATTATGGGATAATACAATGCAATGATTGATTCTATTTTTAATAAATGATATATTATCCAATCATAAGATGCATGGATATATAAAAGGGCCGTAGCCTTCAAAGAAAAATAATCTGATTATCCATATTGTGAGTTCTCGTGTGTATCTTACAAAAGAAAACGGCATAAAATGAGTTTTATGTGTTCGTGAATCAAGTTCGATCATCCGAGTATTTCTAGCTAAAGAAAGGACGATTCTCTGATCTTGTTCTTGGTGGATATCGGTAGAGGTACCATACTTTTGGTATTATCAAACATCGCTCATCTCGAAGAAAGAACAGGTATATCTCTATAAACTAGTTAGGCTTTAATTCGCATGGATCCTGTCGGAATCGGTTGATATGTTGATATAAAATTTTAATTTTCCGCTGCGTGTAATACGTGATTATGTGCAACGATTCATTACATGAGTATGGTACGTCGGGAAAAAGAGCGGTAGACATTCATGCCCGAGTAGACAGATCAATCACGCCTGTCTGCCGTCAGGTGTCATTTGAGTACTAAACTCGACTCTTCAACGAGTCATAAAATCACAGTAATCTCGAACTACGCCGCTCATTGGTACGTCAAAGTATTACCGTCCCAATACCGTATAAGTATCTCTCAGCCTGATATGATATGCACGTGCCATGCATATAATATGATGATACATGAAATATTCATAAAACATGTAAATCACATAATGCACCGAATAACATAAGTACATGTAAATCAGGTAAGTGTTTACGCGCTGTAGATGAATGATTCACCTACCTGTCCTCCAGATAAAGTCAATCAATAAATCTGGTGAATTCCCTTACGTGTCGGACCTCTGAGCATGAAGATATTATCACGTCAGTATAATTGCTAAGTCGTGTAAGTCTAAAATTTTCCCGAACCCTAATTATCAAAACACTAGAAATATCGAAAATCCTAAAATAATGAAAACCCTAAAAATACCGAAAACCCTAAAGTGCAGAAAAGTTAATATGTGTCGAAAACTTTATTATAGTCTAAAACATGTGAAATGCCGAAAATCTAGTATGCCGAAAAATTTGGTAAAATAATAATGCCGAAAACTTTCTTCTCTAAGTGTGCCGACAAGTTTAATGCCGAAAAATTTATTATATCATGACGAAAACTTTCCCTAGTCAAACCTTAAATGTTAAAACCCACAATTGTCGAAAACACTAAATATACCTACTATCGAAAACTTAGCTCACTTACCTACTTTGATCCACGAAAACCTCACGGTACTTAACCTACACTAGTAGAGAATAAGCAATAGGCGACGGCACTATAGGCGACCGGTTAGCAAAATCCGTCGCCCATAATGGAGGCGGTGGCATTATGGTAATTTTATTTAAGTGTCGACGATTATAGGCGCCGGTCGTTGCGGCGAAACCGTCGCCTGTGAGTTTAGTAACTCTTCGGCGACATTTGGTAACAAAAAACGTATCGCCCAACTATTTTACTTGTTTAAAATCTCACATGGGCGACGGTTGTTTCGCTACGAAGGCGTCGCACAAATTAAATTTTTTTGTTTAGGTATGGGCGACTCATGTTACACGAATGAGTCGCCCATGCACGTGCTTTAATTTTTTTTGTTTAACATAGGCGACTCATGTTAACGGAACATGAGTCGCCCATGATGGAATTTTATATTTTTTAATTAAGGTATGGGCGACATATGTGAGCCGAATGAGTCGCCCATGCACGTGCTTTAATTTTTTTTTGTTTTACATAGGCGACTCATGTTAACGGAACATGAGTCGCCCATGATGGAATTTTATATTTTTTAATTCAGGTATGGGCGACTCATGTTACACGAATGAGTCGCCCATGCACGTGCTTTAATTGTTTAACATAGGCGACTCATGTTAACGGAACATGAGTCGCCCATGATGGAATTTTATATTTTTTAATTTAGGTATGGGAAACTCATGTTACCCGAATGAGTCGCCCATGCACGTGCTTTAATTTTTTTTGTTTAACAAAGGCGACTCATCTTAACTGAACAAGAGTCGCCCATGATGGAATTTTATATTTTTTAATTTAGCATAGGCGACTCATGTTTAGTAAACATGAGTCGCCCATGCACGTGCTTCAATTTTTTTTTTTTTGTTTCTGTATGCGCGACGCATGTTACCGGACATGGGTCGCCCATGAGTTATTTAAGTTTGGGCGACCGTTACGTATTTTCCCTATCAACCGTCGCCTATAGCTTTTATAAACCCTTCCCGTTAAGAGCAGCTCATACGAAGCAGCCGCCGGCACCACTCTCCATCTAAGGCGATTTCTCCCGAGGAGAACACGGTAACACCCTTACAACTCATTATCTTCTACTAAACTATATATTTAGTGCTTTAAAGTTTGGAAATTTTGAAAACTTGGAAAATATTATTTTTACCTTTTAGGCGATTTTGGGGCTTAATGTTAGCGATTTGAGGTTACGTTTAGGCTTAGGCTTGTGTAATATTCGATTTGAGGTTGATATGAATCTTGATTAATGCGAAAAAAGTGGCAAAATTTTGGTTTTTGGGCTTATATTGAGTTCGAATTTTTCGAAGTTTGAGGTATTGCGATTTCGTGGCTTAGTTTCTACGATTTGAGGCTCATGTTTGTATTACATTCGATTTGAGGTTGATATGGACATTGATTGATGCGAAAAAAGTGGCGAAATTTTGGTTTTTCAGCTTATATTGAGATTTTTCGAAGTTGGAGGTATTTTATGCATTTTCGAGGCTTAGTTTCTACGATTTGAGCTCATGTTTGTGTTATATTTGATTTGAGGTTGATATGGACATTGATTAATACGAAAGAAGTGACGAAATTTTTGGTTCCTTGAATGGTCATGCAATGAAGGCAAAAACTTTGTTTCGTCTACCGTGACGGAAATTAATGAGAGTACTTAAAAGTGTCGGTGTATTAGTTCAATCGCTGTAAGTTGGTTGGACTATTTATAAGCTCTCGGCTTTGAAGTGTCGACATTTCCTTTTGTGCTTTACTAGACAAAAGAACATGGAGAGAGAGTGCGAGTTATACCAAGCAAAGTTCAAGAGAATTTGTGTGTTTTGCATAAGCAGGCAAGGAAAGAAGAAAAGCTATCAAGAAGCTGCTGTTGAGCTCGGCAAAGTTTTGGTAATACTTTCTTGCATTTAGTGCTTCTATTTTAGGCCAGCTAACTTGAAGAAAAGTTGCTGTAAATTATGGATTTTGTCAAAAACATCCCACCTTTCATCTCTATTTTTTGTGTGTTTTGGTGGGTGGGATTTTGAAATAAACGTGCTTCGTACTTCGTAGACTACTTTGTTCTTCATTTGAAATAAATCTTATGTGATTGTTTGTTTGCTTTCTTAAGGTTTCAAAGAACATTGATTTGGTCTATGGTGGAGGTAGCATAGGCTTGATGGGCTTAGTCTCACAAGCTGTTCATGATGGTGGTAGGCATGTAATTGGGTAAGAAACTTCTTTCTCCCTTGTTTTTTTATCCTTTTTCTACTTCAGCAACAAAACACTAAAGAAAGAAAAAAATAGAGCAGCAATGATGACATGTGAGATGATATCTTTTTTTATGTCTTTGATGTTTATTGTTGTTCATTTCTTGAGCAAACTCATGATATTTGCCATGTTACTGTCTGCATTTTTCCAGGGTTATTCCCAAGACTCTAATGCCCAGAGAGGTATGCCTACTTATGGTTTCCTTGATTTTACCACATTAATTAGAAAACCCCACCAAAATATCTCGGCAATTTCATTTCTCTCACATTAACTTATATCTTCCGCTACTTTATTGGTGCAGTTAACTGGTCAAACTATTGGAGAAGTGAAGCCAGTTTCTGATATGCATCAAAGGAAAGCAGAGATGGCAAGGCATTCTGATGCTTTTATTGCCTTACCTGGTAATAATCTCAAAACTATTTATGTCCAAACATTTTCATCAATCATTCATTTCATACGACCCTGAAAACATCTTTCCAAATCATCAGGCGGTTATGGCACGTTGGAGGAATTGCTCGAAGTGATAACATGGGCGGAGCTTGGCATCCATGATAAACCTGTAAGTCATCGATATTTTTTTCCTGCAACTTTGATCCAAAATGAAATTATGCATTAGATTGAAGGGCAGTTTTTCATGGCCTATTCATAGGTGGGATTGCTCAATGTTGATGGATATTATAGCTCATTGCTTTCGTTCATCGATAAAGCTGTTGAGGAGGGATTCATCCGCCCAACTGCTCGCCACATTATCGTTTCTGCGCCGAACGCTATAGAGCTAGTGGAGAAATTGGAGGTAAAAAAATTTGATTATTTTTCTTGGGAATTGATTTCTCAATCTGCTAACTGTATAAATGAGTCCGGAAATTGTATGCGATTTCAAGGATTACGAACCACGCCATGAAAGAGTTGCTCCAAAGGTTAGTTGGGAGATCAACTAGCTTGGGTATTCTCAGACATACGAATATGACTTTTCCATGTGAGGATAATGCAAAAGAAACTGAAGGAAAGTTTTGTCGTTGAGGAGAAAGTTTTGTCGTTGAGGGGAAAGTTTTTGTTTTGTATACTTACTGATATAATGAAAAAGATGACAGCCATTGGCATGCATGTATCTTTTATTTCCCCTTCACATGGAAAACTTTGAGTTTGCTTGCAAGTTTATAATTTCTCTTTCAATGGCTTGTGTACTATTTTTCAGTTCGGATAAAATCGAATTAATTCGAATTACTATGAATATAATTCCATATTAACTAAATATAGTTAATTTAATAATTCTAAAAATTTCGAATTAATTGGAATTAATTTGAATATAAATCGACTTTGTTTGAGTTAATAGGAATATAATTTTAATTAACTAACATAAAGAACAAAAAATGTTAATAAAACAATAAATAAATCAAATAAATTCGAATTAATAAGAATAAATCAAATTAACACGAATTAATTCAAGTTAATATGAATATAATTCCAATTAACAAAAATATAGAATAAAAAAATAAATTAAGAAACTAATAATGAAATAAATTCGAATTATTTCGTATTAATAGGACAATAATTAGAATTAATAATACTAATTAATAGGAAAAGGAAAAAACAGGCACAGGCGACGGATACTCTCGTAAACGCGTCGCCTATAATTTTATGAAACATTTAACAAATCAATTTAGTAATTCTAATTAATTCGAAGTAATGTGAATATAACTCGAATTGGTTTGAATTAATAGGTATATAATTCTAATTAAATAAAATAAAGAACAAAAAATATTAGGAAAATAAATAATAATTCAAATAAATTCGAATTATTTGGAATAATTCGAATTAATATGAATTAATTTAAGTTAATATGAATAAATTCGAATTAATTCCAACACGAATAAAATATAAATCAAGAAACTAATAAAATAGTTAAAATAAAAAATTCAAATTATTTTGAAATACTAGTACTATTTAATATGAATATAACAATTTAACTCGAATTAATAGGAATATAAGTCGAACTAACTAAAACTAAAAAAAATAAATTATAACTTTAATAAAATAATAACAATGATTTAGTTCGAATTATTATAATCTAATTCTAGTTAATTCTTTTTTATATAAATATAATTCATATAAATTGAAATAGAAAATAGTAAAATATATTAAAAATTTATAATATAATTCGAATTAATATGAATATAATTAGGATAATATTTCAAATAAATTCGAATTAATTAGAGATAATAGGGATATAATTGGAATTTCGAATTTATTTGAGAAAAAAAAAACATCTTTGGGGCGAGATCTGCTTCTTCCATGGGTTTATTAAAAACCATCGAGGCACTCATCAGTTCAGTTCGAAGCTAATACCCGGCGGCGAGATCTGCTTCTTCCATCTTCTCTTCCCTAATTGTTTTTCGTGCTTCTTCTCGCGCTATCGGTAGGTAACATTGACGTTCTTGAGATCCTCAAATTCCGTCTTTGTTTATTTTTGTTGGCCGGCACATTTCGCCGACTGTGGCTTTTGGTGTGTAGCGATATTCCGGCGACGAAAACCTTCGGTTCCGGCGACGATAACACGGTAAAAATACATCAAAACTCATTTCCTTATGCTAGGCTTTCGATTTAATGCTCTAAGTTTCGAAACAGGGGAGATTTTCGAAATTTGATTTTTCGATTTTAGCCGATTTTGAGGCTTAATTTTTGCGATTTGATGTTAGTATTAGGGTTGGGCTTGTGTTATATTAAATTTGAGGTTGATATGGAGCTTGATTAATGCGAAAAAAGTGACGAAATTTTGGTTTTTGTGGCTTATATCGTATTCGAATTTTTCGAATTGGAGGTGTTTTGTGCGATTTCATTGCTTAATTTCTACGATTTGAGGTTCATGTTTATGTTATATTCGATTTGAGGTTGATATGGAGCTTTATTAATGCGGAAAAGTAGCGAAATTTTTGTTTTCGAGGCTTATATCGTGTTCGAATTTTTCAAATTCGGAGGTGTTTTATGTGATTTTATGGCTTAATTTCTGCGGTTTGTTGTGTGATTTGGAAATCGAAATGTTGATTTAAACAATTCTAAATTTGATCGAAATTAGGGAAAATATTTTGGCGAATTTCGGGCTTGAATCTAAGTGCTAAGACGACATATATTATCGTGCTTCTTGACAAGTTTCCAATCGATTACGTAGGTTTTCAAACGCCGATATGATTTATATGCCTTTGACTTTGTGAATTTACTTTTTTATTTAAGCTTAGATACACGTCCAGGTTTTCTCATTAGGAGAACACCTTGAATGGTCCCCGTTTGGGGCCGTTCACGTTCACTGGCGCTTTAGGGTGTAAATGTGTGTTTGCTTGCGCTTGGATGTTGATGAAAAAATTTGGTTTACATTTCTCTTAAATGTTTTCCGGGTAGGCATATGGATTGTATGTATATCCTTTCATATATTTTCGTCTACTTTGAGAACTGTGGGGAAATACTGTCGATTTTTTGTCAACATAGAAGCTCAAACACGCATTTACAAACGATCGTGAATCTTTAAGATGTGTTAGGTTGGAGAGATATGGACCCTATCAAAGCCCTTCGATTGACTGTATTTGCTTTTGTGAATTAACTGTAAATATTTTTTGTATAGTTTAGGTGATTGGAATGGATCGGAGTTGGATGCGTAGTATGCGAACAACGGTTGAGTATGCGAAGGGTGTTGAGGAATTTATGAGATGTGCTGAACAGAATCGTAGGAAAAAAAGGCAATCAAAGATTTCGTGCCCTTGTCGTAATTGTAATAACATGAACTGGTGGAATACTGACGTTGTGAAGGAACATTTGCTAATAGATGGTTTTAAACCTGGATATAAGAATTGGATATGGCACGGTGAAGCCGTCAATGAAGCTAGTTCTTCGGGTGTCGGAACTAGTACAAGAGTGCCACTAGATTTGGAGAATGATGTTGTAGCTAAAGGTTCTTCGGAAGACGATAATGATCGTATCGAGGACATGCTTCGTGATGTCCAAGAGGATTTTGAAGAACGCCCTCCCATATTTGACAGCCTTGTTAGGGACAACAATATTCCTTTATATACCGGGTGCTCAAAATACACAAAGTTGTCTGCTGTATTCAAGCTGCTGAACGTTAAGGCTAAATTTGGGATTTCAGATAAATGTTTCTCAACACTTTTAGAAATACTCGCGGATATGCTTCCAGATGGCAATGAGCTTCCGATATCGACTTACGAGGCAAAGAAGTTATTGTGCCCTTTGAACTTACAGTACGAAAGAATTCATGCTTGTCCGAACGACTGCATACTTTATAGGGGAGATTATGAGTCGGTCGATAAGTGTCCGACGTGCGACACTTGGCGTTACAAAAGAAAAGATGAATGTGGCCCTCCTGCTAAAGTTCTGTGGTACTTACCAATAATTCCGAGACTAAAACGTATGTTCTCAAATGCCGAGGATGCTAAGATGTTTAGATGGCATGATGAAGAAAGGAAAAATGATGGAAAATTGAGACATCCGGCGGATTCTCCGCAATGGAGGAACATTAATTCGATGTATCCTGAATTTGGAGATGAGGCACGAAATCTCCGACTGGGGCTTTGCACTGATGGGATAAACCCTTTTGGCGATTTGAGCAGCCGTCACAGTACTTGGCCGGTGCTGGTTTGTATCTATAACCTCCCTCCTTGGCTTACGATGAAAAGAAAATACATCATGTTGTCATGTTTAATCTCCGGTCCTAAACAACCCGGTAATGACATTGATGTTTACCTGGCTCCGTTGATCGATGATCTGAAAGCACTATGGTACAAAGGAGTTGAAGTGTACGATGCATCAATCAGATCACGATTTACGCTACGCGCCATGATATTCTGTACCGTAAATGATTTCCCGGCTTACGGTAATCTGTCTGGCTATAGTGTAAAAGGTAAGAAAGCATGTCCAATTTGTGGGGATAATACGGATAGTCAGTGGTTGAACAACTGCAGGAAACACACATACATGGGTCATCGAAAATTTCTGCCACCTACCCACGAATATAGAACGAAGAAAAATCTTCTACCATTGTTTAACGGGAACAGCGAGACTTCAAGGGCTACAATACCGTTGAAGGGCACAGAATTGAATGATATCGTCGCACGCATCAATACTCAATTTGGTAAGAAGTGCAAAACACCGAAAGACGGTAATGTTTGGAAAAAACGATCAATATTTTGGGAGCTACCTTATTGGAAGAATCTCGACGTCAGACACTGCATCGATGTGATGCACGTAGAGAAAAACGTGTGCGATAGCATTGTGGGCACCCTTTTGAATATGCCTGGTAAGACAAAAGATGGACTAAAAGCGAGGCTTGACATGGTCGAACTTCGAATAAGGCCTGAGCTTGCACCGATTGAAAAGGGAAAGAGGACTTTTCTTCCTCCTGCTTGCTTCACACTTAGCAAGGCTGAGAAGTTAAGTTTTTGCCAGTGCCTAAAAGGTATTAAAGTCCCATCTGGTTATGCTAGTAACATAAGGAGATATGTCTCGATGAAAGACCTGAAGTTGGTGGGGTACAAGTCTCATGACTGTCATGCATTGATGCAACATTTGCTGCCAATCGCAATCCGTGGTATAATGCCACGTTCGCCACTGCATTTCAAAATTGTGTTTCTTTTTCAACGCAATATGTAATAAAGTTCTTGATCCCGAAGTGCTAGACGAGCTACAAGCAGATGTCGTAATATCATTGTGCCGCTTCGAGATGTTTTTTCCTCCATCGTTTTTCGACATAATGGTACATCTTGTCATTCATCTAGTTCGCAAAATCAAGATATGTGGACCTGTGTACATGAGATATATGTATCCATTTGAAAGGTATATGAATATCCTTAAAGGATATGTTAGAAATCGCTATCGTCCTGAAGGTAGCATAGTTGAAGGATATACTACAGAGGAATGCGTTGAGTTTTGTTCTTCGTACTTGGCAAATGTTAAAGCGGTTGGGATACCTACTTCTCGTCACGATGGACGACTAGGAGGAAAACCATTGACGAAACCACAATACAAGGCAGTATCGAGAGAAATATGGGAAAGTGCACATTTCCTCGTGTTGCGTCATATTCCTGAAGTGCACCCGTTTATGGAGGAGCACATGGCTAGCTTACGGCGCGAAAATCCTAAAAAATCGGAGTTATGGTACATAAATGAGCATAACAGACTATTTTTAGGCTGGTTCAGAAAGAGGAGACTTTGTGCAGATACCGGATCGGATTGTAGTGAGATGATAAATGGCTGGCATGGGGACCCGAATGGACTGTTGCGACATATGAAGGTTACGACATTAACGGATACACGTTTAATACGAAAAGGCGAGATGATAGGGGCGCATCGCAGAACAGTGGGGTCACATTAGTTGCGTTGTCGAGAGAAGTATCTCGTGGAAAGGATGCTCAAGTTACGAGCAATGTAAGTTCATACTATGGGTTTATCGAAGAAATTTGGGAACTCGTCTACAAGAACAACTTAAAATTTGTTTTACTACGTTGTCAGTGGGCTGATAACAGGCGAGGCGTTCGGATAGATCCAGAGTTAGGATTAACAATAGTGGACCTACAGAAAGTTGGTTATGTGAACGACCCTTTCATCCTCGCCGCGCAAGCGAAACAAGTATTCTTCGTTGAAGATCCTGCTAATTATGGTTGGCATATTGTTCTTCAAGGGAAAAGAAGTGTTGTTGGCATCGGTGATGTGGATGATGAAGAGGACTATGACAGAAGTGATGAGACATTTCCATTTCCTACCGGTGTGGAACACATCCCTATTGCGGAAGATGATACAACTCTTCGTAGATATATAGTTCCAAATCACGGCGAGGGAATGTATTGTTGACAAATTTAAAATTTGTAAGTCTTATAATTTTAATTTTAAAAAATTCGATACTTGTTTCCCATTTTTCTACAGTTTTCATCTCTTTGGTTGCTAAATAAATTTTTTCTTGTTAATTTTTTTCAGGTACAATGTCTTCGGATCCCCCCACATATTCTTCGCCTGGTACCGAATCAAGTGGAACGAATAGACGCAAGAGAGGCCCGTACAAGATGAAGAATCTACGTAAGAAGTTGAATGCTGAGTCGGATGAATGCATCTTGCAGTTCAACGACGCAGGTACGTGCATTGGACCTGACAATGATACCCGAGTTAAATTTAGCAACTACATTGGCCATGTGACAAGATCGCAAATTACCGACTACGTGACTGATTGGCGACAGATCGATGCTGGGCTCAAGGAGGTACTTTGGGCAGACATTCAGGTAATTAAGTGATTATTTTACTTGTGTACGTTTTATTTTGTATATTAATATAACCCTAACTATGTTATCAGCAAACCTGGAATTTGCCCGACGAACCTGCTATAAAGAAGAAGGTCCTCAAGAGAGCCGGTGAGCTTCGCAAAAATTGGAAGCATAAATATGCTGTCAAGGAGAAGAAGAAAGGGCCTGAGTTGGCTAACGAATACGAGCATCTCAGTCAGGAAGCATTGGAGGTGTGGAGGAACCATAGAGAAGCCGCAGAATTTCAGGTAAAATTTTGACAGTCCTCTAATTTTTCATATATATATAATATATTCAAACCTATATTTTGTTACTAATATTGCAGGAAATTAGTGAGAAGGCTAAACAAAACCAGGCTCACCACTTATACCCACACCATCTCGGCACGGCGGGGTATATAGGTCGGCGATCTGAATGGGTAGACGAGGACCCTCTAAGGCACATGCCCCCCGAAGATAGGGAAATCTCGGAATCAATCCTCCAAGGAAATGATAGAACTAAGGACTACTTCCGCGGCCGAATGAGGAAAGGAGAAGATGGATGTTATCATCTTGACACCTCGGCGAAGCGAGAGCTAGCCGAGAGATTGGTAAGTGTATTACTTCATAAATCTTCCTTACACAATATATCTTACTTACAATACTCATATTTGACAGGTAGAGGTGCACGCCGAACAAGCGCGAGGAGAATTTATCCCTAATAGGCAAAAAGACGCATTGTCGAAAATTCATGGAAAACCCGACCATAGCGGGCGACCTAGAGGATGTGGGAAGGATGAGACGATACGGAGCGTGTTTGGCAATCCATCCGAGCGATCGAGGCCCTCATCGAGCCAGGTTTCCATGGAACAACTGAGAGCCGAGTTGAGGGCCGAGTTGAGGGCCGAGTTGATGACCGAGTTGAGGGCTGAGTTAAAGGTCGAGATGCGGGAGGAGATGATGGCTACGTTAGCTAAAATGGGCCTTCCGGTGTCCAACAGGGAGCAAAGCGAAGCGACCCACGACAACCTGATGACGAGTTCTCGCGGCTCAGAAGGTGCGGCCATAGTTCCATTTCCCCCGTCGATGAATGTGACGGTATGCATTTATTCTAAATTATTGTTTAATTTACGATGACTTATTGTACCAGTAACATTAACAATTTTATTTTTGAAACCCCATAGTATCCTAGCGTTCGATTGATGTTAGACCTTGATGGGACGTTAGAAATTGTTGGTATTGGCACCGTCAATGAGGGACGTTCCCAACTTCATGGAGCATCGGTGGCGGCAGACAACGTTGTTGTCTCCGTCGATACCGTTGTTCGCGAGGTCCAACTGCCTATACCAACTATACATTTGACAACTGTTGGAGATGCACAAGGCAGCTTTGTTATGTGGCCAAGACGGTTAATATGTTCGACAAATGCGGTAAGAAAGTACTACTTATTGGATTTCGAATGATAATGTTAATAACACTCTACTTGTAGACTTTTGCCTCCAAAGTAGCCGGCGACTCACGGGAAGGAAAGTCACCAGCAAAAGCTGCAAATGTGTCAATTTATCAAGCTGACGACATTGCACAACTCGATCAGAGGGTCGTGAGTAGTTTGGGCCCGCAATGTCGCCAACTCTTCGAATATCTTGCAGCACGCGAGGATCGACGTTTATCAGCTTCCCACTCATTCTCTATGAGAGATGTCTACTACAATCGAAATAACGAAGAGTATTTGGTGTACATTAACAATAATGACATTGTCGATCTGTTCAAGCTCGTGAGTGTGGAGGTCTCAGTTATTCAAGTTTTTTTGAGGTATTACCTATATTCGTTGACCAATAAATCATTGCAAGTTTCTTTTTCGCTTTTGTACATTATATTGAATAATTCTCAGGTATCTTAAAAACGATTCGGAGAACTTCAAGTGTTGCGATCCAAGTCTCCTGGCAGCTATGGCACATGATGATACATCAAATAGCAAAATTGATCTCCTTGCTGATATTATCAAAAGATTCGCATCGAGCCGGCACTTACTTGTTTACGCCTTTTTGTGACGGGTAAGGAAATAAGTTAACATATTTTTCATTATTCATAGCTTATTATTGTAAATAATCATTTCGTTTCGTTTATTTAGTGAGCATTGGATTCTATTAGTCATCGACATTTCATCGAATACGGTATTTGTTTTCGATTCGGTCATACCGAACATCGGCGTAAGGAAGACAAAGATTCGTCGTCTAATAGATGAGTACGTTTTTTATATAAAATAAAGTTCATATATTGGTAAGTTCATATTATATAGTTAATTTATTTTACCTACTTTCGAGGTTCAGGGCAATGCTTACGGCGTCGCTCTTGGGTGTGGTAGCTAGTCGGAATAAGAAATCAAAGGTTGCTTGGAAAAGATGCAAGGTTTGCATTTGTCATATGCATTTTCAAAGTTATTTGTGTTATATTATCATTCGATATTGAATTACATGAAATCCTTTCTAAATTAGTGCCCACAACAACCGAGCACAAGTGAGCTTTGCGGCTTTTACGTGATGAGATATATGTACGATATTATCTGCAAACGTATCGGCAGCGATACAATCAACTTGCCTACGGTATTGCAATATTTAGAACCATCAGTTTTTTTTTAAGTTTCAAGTTTAATATATGTTTATTAGTATTTTTAATAATATTATCTCGTTAAATGTTTTATAGATGCTTGAGCGCTCCTCTTACGACGACGAAGCGATCAACGAAGTAAAGGAATTGTGGGCGGAGCATTTACATAGCCTCTTTGTAGGTTACACTTTTGCGTTAATATAGGTCTTTTTTATGTGATGCGATATTTGTTAGATGATGTAACTCTGGATTTAATTGATGATTTTGATTTTATTTGTTTTGGTTTTGATGGTTGGGAATATAAAAAAAGCAAATGAAATAAAAAAAATTTACCTTCATAGGCGACTGTTTCTTTCTAAGCAACAGTCGCCTATGACCACGTATAAATAAAAAATGTTGCTGTCATAGGCGACTGTTTCTTCCAAAGAACAGTCGCCTATGACCGAATTTGAAGTAGGTTGCTATCATAGGCGACTGTTTCTAGGAATGAAACAGTCGCCTATGAGAAAAATAAAAGCAAATTAAAGCACATAGGCGACTGTTTCTGGTGTTGAAACAGTCGCCTATGAGGTATATAAAAGCAAATTAAAGCACATAGGCGACTGTTTCTTCCCTAGAAACAGTCGCCTATGATAAAAATAAAAAAAAATTAACACACATAGGCGACTGTTTCTAGTGTTGCAACAGTCGCCTATGAGGTAAATAAAAGAAATTAAAGCACATAGGCGACTGTTTCTTCCCTAGAAACAGTCGCCTATGATAAAAATAAAAAAAATTTAACACACATAGGCGACTGGTTTTAGTAGACTAACCGTCGCCCAAAGGTTTAACACCGAGAAAAGGGCAGATATAGGCGACGGTTGTTTATGCGTCGCCCAACACTCAGAAGATGGGCGACTGAGCTCTGGGCGACGCACAACAACCGTCGCCTATAACTCATAAAAACCGTCGCCTATGTGCTTTTATGTACTAGTTAGGTCATGAACTTTCAATCATTAAAAACCCTACATGCCGAAAGAATTACTAATGAGATTGAAAACCCAATTTTGAACATATTGAGCTGAAATCTTAGACTTTCAATATCTTAGTTTATGTTTGGTCATCGAAAACTGTCACAGGTTGAAACTACATAGATACACGAAATTATTTTTCTGAAGTAGCATAATACATGAATTGCCTAAAACTAGAGTCCCACATCCACGAAAACGTACTACACTTGAAATGAATCAAACCCTAATTAGTAATACACTACCACCTTTAAATGTCCATCATTTTGTTCTAATATCGAAACTATTCCCCTTATTACCTACATACTCAATATTTCTATTAAGATCTAGAGCCTTAATTCTAATACTTAAGGTCACGAAAGTATTATCTAAACCACTTTGAAGAAGTACAAAAATTGCAGAGATCATGGAACATCAATTGAATACCACTTTAGCCAAGTAATTCACATATGACACCGTAAACTTATAAACCTTAAATATGTTTATGAGTTGTAGGTGGAATTTTACCTGCCTAACCTTAGTAGCCTTTCCCTGTTTTTCTGATGTAATTTCCTTATCTTAAATTACTTAGTCGATTCTAAAAAATATCCTTGTTCTTCTATGTATAGTGTTTGTTGGCTTTTCTTCTTTTCATGTCGTAAATTACATATATATGTGTGTAGGGTTTCCTAGATAGTGATGTGTATTACCTTAAGGTTAAGGAAACTATATTAGTCATACGCAACAATAGTATAAAAGCCACCACACCACGTGTACTTTTCTAAGCTCGGTGCATATTTTAATTAGTATATATGCGTGTGTATAAGTAGAAACTAGGTAAGTTTAATCATTGCATGATGTATTGACAACTTTATAGGAGGAATATCGAAAACTTGAAAGTGAGAACGAAATCTCTTTAGAGTTAGTACCGAAAACTTGGTGATGATAATTTGATGTGCCGAGAAGTTGAAGTTGAGACCCGAAAACTTTTATATCACCATGTGACATCGAAAACTTTCCTATGAATTAAGTAATGCCGAAATCTTTGTTGCCCTGATAAAGTATCAAAAACTTATGATTTTAATGTTTAGAATTTATCCAAATATCATTCTAATTAAGTTTTCGTTGTTCAGCAATTTAGCTTACTTATTCAAATCTCGTTACAAATCAAATTTTTCTTACTTTCAAGTGCTATTTCCATTAGATTTCGAATTAATTTCGAAATTTCAAATTAATATTCTTACTTCAAGGTCTTATATTAATTTAGTAAAAATATCTAAATTATATAACTCCATTGTTAATTACAGCAAAAATCACGTATTAAATTTTACGGGTATTACGTTTTCTCTTTACCTTTTAGGGCTTGAAATCACTTGTAAAGATGAGAGTGTGAGATTAAGTGTGTAATCTTACTCGATTAATAGTAACATCCTTCGGCGGCCCGTGGACGTAACCCGAATCCGAACCACGTAAATCGTTATCTCTTTATTTTTCTGTTTTTTTCATACATTCCTCCACGATATCATCCGTCTCGGCTCTCACCATGATTTCTCGGACCAAAAATCTTGTTGATCGGTGTCATACCGGCATCAATTATCAATTCCAAACCCCAATCATAGTACCTCGTATTTACATTCAAGAATAAAAAAACCAAGCTGAGGATTGAAAGAACAAGGATTAATTCGTAACCATAGATCAGAACAAGGATTAATTCGTAACCATAGATCAAGCTATGATACGGACTATGTGCTTGCGCCGAAACATATTGATTATAATCTTGTAAAATAGGGCAGCCCTATTTCATAATTTAGAGTGAAAATTTCATCCATAACAAAGGCACAAAAACACATACCGAATAAAAAACACTTTTCTCCCACGCGACGGCTCGGTTCTCTCTAGCCATCTTTAGAGAACTGATTCCGTGGTACACTGCGAGGTCGGCGTGACGATCTAGTGCCATCCACCACCATCGACGAAGTCTTGAAGAAAAGGAGAGGAGCTGCCACTCGCTTCAACTGGTAATTCTCTACGGGTTTGACCCGCCCTATTACATGTCTATGTGTTACTATTCTGATCCGAGCAACGAGGGCAATAAGGGAACCCGGAAAATTTTTGTTCCGCACCGTACCCGGGGACGTGGCGTCTACGGGAGACACCGGGTAACCCAACAGTGGTATCAGAGCGGGCGCTCGTGATCAGAATCATAACGTGTTTAAATTGAAACGAGGCGCGTGGGAGACGATCGAAAAGCCGACACGGTACGACCGTCGTTGGGCTGCTGATGCGTCGTTTGCCAACCCATGGCCACCAACTCGTGCGGTACAGATCGACGATGAACCACGAACCGGACAGGGACCCGCGCGACAGCGGGACCCGGGCAGCCGCGCGTTGCGCGCAGCCTGCATGCGCCATAATGGCGGTACAACCGCGGGATCGGACTACTTTGAGCAGGACCGATCAGCCTCGAACCTTGGGTCCGACGCTAGTCATGGTGGCTTAGGTGCCATCCCCGGGCAGCGCCGCCGCAAGGTGCGGTGGCCCGGCTGAGATCATCCGCGGCCACTGCGATGGCGCGCATGGTGCGTGCTGCGCAAGACAGCCGCAGCGACTCCGGCTCGGTCGGAACGCTGCGGCGGAGATCTCTCCCGGCAAGGGAGTCGCGGCAGTATTATGCCGCGAGCTGAAGACGCGCGCGTTGCGCGGCGTGGCGTCGCCGGCGGTGGTGGCACCGGCTCCAGCCGGGACTCCACGCCGGCGGCCTTTTCCGCCATGGCTCCCCGGCATGTTTTGACGGCTGAGCAATTTGAGTCGCGGGAGCTATGTTAGGGCTTCATGCTCAAAGCCTTAACGGGCCTTTTAATGGGCTTGGCCCGTTTAAGGCCCAATTTTCGTTTCTTTTTAAAATCATGTAATTGTCAACGTGCTCGTTATGAATGTGATTTAAGGCGCCCTTGCGGGTTTAGGAATTTGGTTTCCGTGTCATTTGTTAAGGGTTACGTCCCCCCGGGTTGTATTTGTTTCATATGGGTTGTTCGGGACTTATGATCCCCCCGTGTTGTAATTTACCGTTTTATTAGATTAGACTTAAATACGAAGACGAGGTCCCATTTGATGGAAGGCAACCCCTCGGCGGTGACAAGGTGGTGGACGTTCGGTGACCGAGGCCGTTCGAGTGACGAAGGATGTTTGACGACTTCAAGACTCGTGCGACGACCCGAGGTCTTTTGAAGATGCATGTAATAGGGATAGGCTAGAAATAACCCGCTTGTGTTGTCTTGTAGTTTATTTTCCTAGGGTCAATTTACTACCTACATGCGTGTTGGTTTTTGAAATGATATGCATGTTTTATGTGCTCTTATGTGAGTTGGTTTATTCTCCCGTTTGATAAATACTAAGTGGGTAAAGGAATTGGATTCATGTCTTCTATCATGCTTGAGATGTCTAGCATTGGGGAGTTTTGTGATTTGTTCCGAGTAAGTTGGCATCGTATATCCCACCCCAGTGTTAGCGTCTCGGGAGCGTCTTGGACGCCGCTCGTCATACCAGTCCGCCCCCCACGAAGCGTATGGCGGCAAGGGGTGGTACATTCTGTGCGATTTGAGCATAAGTTGATAGGTCACACTTAGGCAGTTAAACCCAATAAGCAGGGTTAGCCGTGAGGGTCAATGACTGAGACTAAGATAGTTGAAACTCTTATTGGATAAGTTCGCGTTCGATGTGACTTCGATAAGATTAGATGAGCCAAATATTGCGTTAAAGGCTGAGGCGAGTCTAGTCGAGTCGGGGACATCAACTCCACTATGAAACTTTCAACGAGGTTTCCGAAACTTTTCTCGGGAGGATAGTTTTTCGAGAAAAATAGTGGGAGTCAAGCGAAACGAAAAGTCCTTGTTTGCGCTTGATGAATGATAAGATAAACCTAATTAGATCTTTATTTTCTGCAACTTTACGTTTCTTTCTAATGACGAACATAATTACTATGCTGCTTGAGAGAAACTATTTGGTGGGACCAAACTACGTGGATTGGTTCCGTAACCTGAGGATAGTCCTAGGTATGGAGTCGTTGACTTATGTTCTCGATTTCCCCGTACCGCAAGTCCCAGGGACTGATGCGAGTGACGAAGACCGGGCTGCGTATGCCAAATGGCAGATAGACGAGCCAAAGGTCAAGGGCTATATACTTCTTTCCATGAGCAATGAGTTGCAGCGCACTCACTCGGAAATGGAAGTGGGCGCCATTTTGCTTCATTTGAAGGAGCTTTTTGGCGAACATTCCAGGAGTGCTCGCTATTCCCTGACGGAGCAACTATTTCATTGCAAAATGGTTGAGGGTAGTGACGTCGGAGCGCATGTGCTCAAGATGATCGATTGGATCGAAAGACTCGAGGCACTGGACTTTATCATGGATAACGAACTCCAGAACGATCTTATACTTCAGTCGCTCCCACCTTCCTTCAATTCGTTCATCGTGAACTTTAATCTGAACAAGGCCGAGATGACATTGACTGGGTTAATGAACCAGTTGTCGGCAGCACAGACTCAGATGAAGAAGGTGAAAGGAAAGGAAGTTGTTCTTGTCGCGAATGCTAAGACTCGAGGGTCGAGTACAAAGAAAAAGCCAGACAAGCCCACTAAGCCCAAAGGACGAATTTCGAAAGGCAAGGCTAAGAAGAACGTCTTCAAAGGCGCCAAGCCGACGGACAAGTGCCTTCACTGCAATGAGCTTGGCCATTGGAAGCGCGATTGCTCGAAGCTAGCCGCCTCAGGTAAAGAACTTTACGTTTTGGAAACAAATTGTTCTATGACAGTATATTCCGCTTCATGGATCTTAGACTCGGGAGCTAGTGCTCACATCTGGGTTTCGAACCAGGGTCTGGAATGAAGTAGGAAGCTGGCGGATCGAGAGATCATGATCAACGTAGGAAGCGGATATAGTATACCGGCGACCCACATTGGC
This sequence comes from Craterostigma plantagineum, assembly GCA_027422505.1. Lineage (NCBI taxonomy): Eukaryota > Viridiplantae > Streptophyta > Magnoliopsida > Lamiales > Linderniaceae > Craterostigma > Craterostigma plantagineum. Next base: position 10,153,237 of record JAPQWV010000025.1, read on the forward strand.
TCAAAAACTCTCGTTTTATCTACTAGACATAGTTTACTGCTTTTCGATTGTTTGGTTTTGCCCAAGGGGCTTAAGAATATTGTTTCTACTCCCGTTTTGAGCGGAAACGGTTATGAGTTCCGTTAATAATATATGCAATATTTATTTTGGAAATAATTGCGTCGGAAGTGCAAGTTTACTGAATGGGTTGTATTACCTAAATATCGAAGATAAAATAAAAACTGTGAATACAGTCACCAACAAGCGAAAATTGGATTCGAACTCAAGACTGTTGTGGCATCTTCGACTCCATCACGCTGGAGAATAGAAGATTCTTGAGTTGGAGAAAACCGGTGTTATAAAGCCGCTTGGGTCTGATCCCTATCCAACTTGTGAATCTTGTATCCTTGGAAAGATGACCAAGTCGCCCTTCATAGGGACTTTCACGAGAGCCGCGGAACTTCTGGGTTTGATCCACAAGGATGTTTGCGGACTGTTCGGTGTAGCGGCTCGCGGTAACTTCCATTATTTCGTTACCTTCACTGATGATCACTCTCGCTTTGGCAAGGTGTATCTCATGAAGAATAAGTCTGATACTTTTGAATGGTTCAAAGAGTACAAGGCTTTGGTGGAAAATAAGACTGGAAATAGCATTAAAGCCGTTCGATCAGATCGAGGCGGCGAGTACATGAGCCTCGAGTTTGACGAGTTCTTTAAAGAGAACGGGATAATTTACAGATGACACTGCCCGGAACACCGCAGTTGAACGGTGTGTCCGAACGCAGAAATCGAACTCTGTTGGATAAGGTTCGATCTATGCTAAGCTATACAGACCTGCCCATATCGTTGTGGGGTCATGCCCTGTTGACAGCGGCACACATTCTGAATAGATGTCCTACAAAGTCTGTCAATCGTATTCCGTATCAGATATGGACAGGACGAAAACCGAGCTTGAATCACATTAGAATTTGGGGTTGCCCCGTGTTTGTGAAAAAGCTCAAGACAGATAAACTGAAATCGAAGGCTGTGAAAGGACGTTTTGTCGGGTATCCTGAGGATTCCATGGGATACCAGTTTTACTTCCACGATGATCAGAGAATCGTTGTAGCCCTTCAAGCACTTTCTCGAATAAGATTTCGTTCGAGAAGGTGGAGCGGGTCGCGAAGCAACTCTTGTAGAGTATTCAGAAGCGCTTTCACAAACTCCAGTGTCGGATGACACCGTAGAGCAGTCTGAGACGCAACCTGACTTGCGCAGGTCGGGTAGAGTATCTCGCTAGCCTGAGAGATACGGGATGGTCCACATCGAGCACGAGGTTGCTGCGATGGAAGGGCACGTCGGAGACGATCCCACTACCTATGACCAGGCAATCAGAGATAAATATTTGGAGAAATGGCTTATAGCTATGCAAGCCGAAATGGATTCCATGCACGAAAACCAAGTCTGGACTCTAGTAGACCTCCCAGATGGTTTTAGACCCATTGGGTGTAAATGGATCTACAAGAGAAAGATAGGATCTGAAGGATTGGTTGATACATACAAAGCTAGGCTTGTGGCGAAAGGGTACAGTCAAAAAGAGGGCATTGACTATGAGGAGACCTTTTCGTCTGTTGCTATGATGAAGTCCATTCGAACATTGCTTGCGATAGCTGCGCACTATGACTATGAGATCTGACAGATGGATGTGAAAACTGCGTTCCTAAATGGATATCTCAAGGAGGAAATTTATATGGAGCAGCCCAAGGGTTTTACATCGCAAGGAGATGCTCATAAGGTGTGCAAACTGAACAAGTCCATTTATGGACTGAAACAAGCCTCCAAAAGCTGGAATCTTCGGTTCGATGAAGTGGTCAAGTACCATGGATTCTTAAAGAACGAAGACGAACCTTGTGTCTACAAGAAAAGCAGTGGGAGCAAAATATCTTTCCTCGTATTGTACGTAGACGACATCCTTTTGATAGGAAATGATATTGGAATGCTCTCGATGGTGAAAGCATGGCTTTCGACCGAATTCTCATGAAAGACTTGGGAGAAGCTACCTACATCTTGGGGATTCGCCTTTATAGAGATCGAGCGAATCGTATGTTAGAACTCTCCCAGACCCTTTACTTAGAGAAGGTCCTGAAGCGATATAATATGGACAACTCTAAGAAAGGGTCCCTGCCTATGCGGCATGGGATTCACCTTTCCAAGGCTATGAGCCCTCAAAGTGAGTTGGAGCGGAAAGAGATGAATGGAATCCCCTATGCATATGCGGTGGGTAGCTTGATGTACGCGATGCTTTGCACGCGACCTGACTTGGCGTACGCTGTGAGCGTAGTAAGTCGGTTTCAGGCTGACCCTGGTAAGGAACATTGGACAGCAGTCAAGACTATCCTCAAGTACCTCAGATGGACTAAGGATATGATGCTGGTCTACGGTAATGGAGAATTGGAAGTGGAAGGGTATACGGATTCGGATTTCCAGTCTGACGTGGACGACCGAAAATCCACTTCAGGATTCGTCTTTACGCTCAACGGTGGAGCGGTGTCTTGGAAAAGTTCCAAACAGAGCACTACTGCAGATTCCACCTGCGAAGCAGAGTATATAGCGGCCTCAGAGGCAGCAAATGAAGGTGTTTGGATGAGAAAGTTCTTGGAAGAACTTGGTGTCGTTCTTGTAGCAGATAGGCCATTGCCATTGTGGTGTGACAGTACTGGCGCTAATGCTCAGGCGAAAGAACCGAGGTCTCACAGCAGGTCCAAACATATAGAAAGAAAGTACCATGTGTTACGTGGATTCGTTGAGAATGGCTACATAGCCGTGCAGAAGATTGACGGAGTTGACTTTGAAGTCTCGACTGTCACTGGTTCCCCTCGACCCGATTTGCTGTTGCATGGGTCAGCGGGCCAGATGCGGTCTTGATGACGATTTGTGATTATCGGGCTTAGACCGCTGAGTACGGATTCACAGTCTCGCAAGTAATCGAGATAAGTGTCCTATGAGGACGGCGATGGGAAATTACGAAATCCTTGGCCAAGGTATTGAACTAACTCATGTTAGACATGGAGGGTAGTTTTGGTGATTCGCTTCGTCCCCGTTTTATCATAGAATCGAGTATAGTGAGTTTGACATAGACCATGGCTCTCACTCGATTGGGACACAGCTGAAGGGTTTATACGTAGTACTATAATCTATAGTAAGGTTCTCGAATAAAGACTGAGTCGAAATTCGCACTCGAATGGGTTACGGTCCGGTACTGCGGGATTGGCTAGGTAACTGCCGGACTCTTGAATTCCTCCCTTGCCGATTGAGTCGAACCTAGAGAGTCGGGCTTAAAAAGGATCATCAAGGTGTACTGATAAGGAGAAAAAGTATTTTGGGCCTTAACGGGCCTTGGGCCGTAGGGCCACGCCTTAGTGGGCCTCAGGCCGTTTAATGGACAGAAGTCGGACTTCGTATGAAACTAACTTTGAGACTTGGGCTTGGCCAAGTGCTTAAAAGGCTTGAGGGTAAAATTGGAATTGGACCCTAAGCTAATTTTCGAATTATGCCTTGGGAATTAATTTCGAAAATTAAATATAAATATAGAAATAATGTATTTGCAATATTATTTATTTTAAGGTGAAAATTTCGAAATTAATATTGGATTAAGTTTCGAATTTTATACCATATTTACATATACTTAGTTTGACATAGTATTTATGTTAGTTGTCTAATTATGGTAAGTATCCTTATATGAATTTTGAATTAAATAAGGGAGAGAAAGATTTGGCAAAATCTCTCCACTTAAGGAGCAAAATCGAAAACCATATCTTTGAGATATCCTAGGGATATCCAAATATATCATAGTATAAATAGGGCAGCCCTATTTCATAATTTAGAGTGAAAATTTCGTCCACAACAAAGGCACAAAAACACATACCGAATAAAAAACACTTTTCTCCCACGCGACGGCTCGGTTCTCTCTAGCCATCTTTAGAGAACTGATTCCGTGGTACACTGCGAGGTAGGCGTGACGATCTAGTGCCATCTGTAGCGACCCGTTTCCTATTACCTTTTTACGCAGCTATAAAATATTCATATAAAATTTTTCGCGATTTTCATAGCCATTTCCTGTAACAAAAACGGGTGCGTACATCCGATCTAGTTCCTTTCACAATAATGTACATATGTGTACCTATCATACGAGTAACAAAATGTAACAGTCTAAAACCATTTTTATTCTATATGCTAACGATGAACCAGAGGGGAGCAGGAGGAGAGCGTAGTTAGCCAACCTTGAATCCATGCTTTATGATATGCTTTCTACACAGCCTGCTAGCTATCTACAACAACTGTGAAGACACCGATTCAGAGTATGATCGCAACATGTTAATTAAATACAAGTAACAACAAAATAATCAGTAATCCGTTCCTTTCTATCAATATCGTAACCATGCCATTTCATATAACATAATCATCGTTCATATAACGGTCATTCATAAGATCCGTAGATCACATGCCATTTCTATATGTCCATTTACTTTGATACTCCCGTTATAGACTAGCTAGACTGTACTGTACGCCCAGTCGGCGCCCATGCATGGGACTCTGTAACCATGTCGTAATCCCCCGATTTGTAGGGATACGTATTGCCTGTACAGGACTCTGTGAAATCCCCCCGATTTGTAGGGATATATGCCGTAGCATCCGTATCATACCATCGATAGTCGTACCAGTCATAACGGTTTCTCCCTTATTTTATATGTATGCAGTGCTATATAAAATACCTTATGTGACACACAAATCATATACGAGCACGTTACGGTCACATAGTTCACGTCGATTCATAAATAGCACATATATCACGTACTGATCAATTAATCCATATAAAACATGTAAGCATATAAGGCACATAAGGTACATGTCGCAATCATACTCACAAGTTTCGTTTTCTCCGCTCGCTTAAGTGACCTTGTCCTTGCCCTTATCGGACTCCTGACCTATACAATTATTTTATCCGTAAATACAAAATTCCTATAATGACATGCGTGCATGATATGCATGCTTTATTATGCATGACCGTTTCTATCTGTAGCCTTTGCCTTTCTGTTCATTACTTATAATACATTAAATTCTTGGCTTAGACGTTATATTTTTGATCAATGTTAAAACCTGCATTAAAAATTGGTAACTATATTATACCGAAAATATCATTAAAACCCTAATTCCTACATATATATGTATATCGTACTATTATATATATATAAGTATTTTATTATTGATGATGTCTATTATATTTGAGGCTAAGAAATTGTTTATTAGTAATTATTAGCAATGAGTTTACTATGCAACACGTATATTCACTTTTAAATTGCTAACCAATCACAATTTCTTAATCTCGATATTCTTATCAAGTTAGATATTAAAATCTCGACATTCTATTTGACACAACTCGAAGTTATCACTCGTCATTATAACGAGATTTTTCCTTTCCAATGTCGACATGTGTCTTGGAATCTCATTTCGAGATTCATCTGTTTTCTTTCAACATTATAACTCGACATTTTATTTTTAATCCCACACAAGTTCTCGACATTCTATTTAATCCAGAACTCGAAATTCTAACTCGATATCCTATCTGAATGACTGTGTAAATCTCGATATCATACATAAGTCGACATTTTATCTCGAGATCTTCAATTGAGAAAGAACAAAATGTCGAAGTCTTAAGTTAATTAATTCAGAGATCTTTAGTTGAGAAATTCGAAATCTTTAATTAACAAATCTCGAGGTCTTTAGTTAAGTAGATGTCGAAATGCTCTGTTAAAGATATCGAGACTTATCACGACATTATCACAACTAATTTCAAACACTTCTTGATATTCTATCTTATTGGGGTTTTAGAATTCTCAAATCATAACTCAAACCATATGTCGACATCCTCTATCGAGATTTACCTAATTTCTTTCAACATTCTTTCTCGAGATACATCAAATCCCTTTCGACATCCTATCTATTCCGCCTACTTAAGCATCGAAATTCTTGTCTCCATTTAGATTTCGAAATTCATATCATGAACATGACCTTTACCTACTACTCATATTATATATTAATCCCTTTCCTAATATTATTCAACCAAAATCGCAACTTCTCAAGAACATGAAAACTTCATATAATTCCAAACATCTTCAAGCTATTAGAAATCCAACTTGTCAAATAAAACCTAACTTTTGAATCATCATCTAACTTCATGATTTGTCAAAACCTTGTTGCTAACTCAAATCTATATTAACATCGTGATTATCTCCAAGATACTTAACTATTAAAATATACAAATGATTCGAAATCTTAAATTATTATTATGTTCTAATACCGAAACTTATTCAATTATGCAACAGTTTAAAAACTTACAGAAAACCCTAGCGTATTCAATGATACCACAGAAGTCTTCTTTAATTAAAAAAAACAGAACTTTCTAACACCCCTACAACCATATCATATACATGAAAACATGTATTTACATTTTGCGACCAAGCCTGTACAGTATTTTGAACTTCGTAATCAGCATTTAATATTATATAAACCCATATATAAGGCAAGTAATATACTAATATACTTAGGTGCTGTAAGATGAAGATTTACCTATTTCTTTCGAAGTCTGATTCTTTAATTTTTCCAACTTAGCAAAATTTTCGTTCTTGCTCCGAGTCTCTTTTTCTGTCCCTTTTTTTCTTTATATATACTTTGTCTCTTTCAATTCCTATATGTATCTTCATGAAGGACTAATTGGATAATTATTAATTATTGGGATAGGTGAGGGTGACGTTGATTACCTTTTTGGTTAAGAAATGTTGGTGGTTATCCTTTTCTTTCACATCAAATTTTGTCCACTTGACTTCTTATATCGAGAATTTGGTATTTAATTGTATTTAGTTTTAACTAATAGCCTTGAGGAATTCTTACACCTCGAAAACTTTATTTCCCTAATTAGCCTTTGTCGAAAACTTTGTTCTATATACCAACACTTCTTTTTAATACTAAGGACCTATGGTATTGTAATTAAATATTATTGTTATAATTATTATCTATATACATATTTATATAATCAATTATGCATATATGCATGAATTTATGACAATGCATAATATAATATAAGGTTTTGGTTTTAGTTCCTGACACCATCCACCACCATCGACGAAGTCTTGAAGAAAAGGACGAGGAGCTGCCACTCGCTTCAACTGGTAATTCTCTACGGGTTTGACCCGCCCTATTACATGTCTATGTGTTACTATTCTGATCCGAGCAACGAGGGCAATAAGGGAACCCGGAAAATTTTTGTTCCGCACCGTACCTGGGGACGTGGCGTCTCCGGGAGACACCGGGTAACCCAACACTCAAATCACTTCATGAGGGACCGGAAATTTTTTACATAAACCAAGAAGGTGATAGCTCAACAATCCTCCAATCGAACCCAACAGGCAAATAAAATTACCTAGTGAGTACGATGAAGCTGAGAAAAGAAGAGCAAGAGCAGATCTTATAGCTAAGAACACACTGATGCAGGGCATCCCGAATGATATCTATAGACAAATAGATAGCATCCCAACTGCTAAATGGATATGGGATGAACTGGAGCGAATGATGCAAAGAATCAAAGTCGGTGCCAAAGCTAAGACGGATAACATACTCACAGCGTATGACTCCTTCAAGGCCAAAAGTGAGGAGAGCTTACACGATCTTTATCAGCGATACCTCACTCTTCTCAATGAAATGAGGAAGATTGAGATAAAAAAGACTAACATGGAAATGAACATTCGGTTCCTATCCGCATTGCCCACCGACTGGAAGGAGATCTCTACCCAACTCCGACAAAATAAGGACATGGACGAGATGGATATTCATGCTATTTTTGATAACCTCGCACAGTATGAAGAAGACATAGGCGAGTTACAAAAGGAGCAAAAAGGGCAAACAGGCCGAGGACTCCATAGCTCTAGTTTCTGAGAAGAAGAGCTCCCGCTCACGCAAGGAAAATCACGTCAAGCTCCCTAGCTCCTCAGAGGATGAAGACATATCTGATTCAGAACTTCCCTCTGAGATCAAAGAAATTGGCAAACAGCTGGCATTAGTCGCCAAGATGATGACAAAGCAGTGCTTCAAGAAGTCATCATCTTCTGCCAACAGACTTCGAACTACAAGCTCGAAGAATAAAGACCAGCCGGCTAAGTCCTCAGAAGTCATAATTTCCAAAGACATACTAAAATGTTTTAATTGTGCAAAAACAGGTCACTTTGCCAGGGAGTGCGCCCACCCAATGAAAAAGGATGCAAACTACTACACCAGGAAGCTTCAATTATCCAAACAAAAGGAAGCTGGAGTAGCTCTTATGGCAGAGCAAGACCACTGGTGTAATACCCGGGTCCCGTGAGTAAGTTGGCCAATAAATTTGCATGCATATTATGTGGCTATATGATTTCATATTTAGTATTTATTTAATTTTGTGACTACTTGATATCTAACATTATTTGGAAATTAGATATGGAGCTTGAGAAATGTTGAAAAGAGAATTTATTATAATTTTGAAATTTAGGGTTTCTTTTTGAATAATTTCGAAACTAGTTGTTAAGGAGAATGTCGAAACTTAGGTGATGCTTTTCGAAATTTTTATGAGAGGAGCTCGAAATCTAGGAGAAGTTCGAGATACGGTTCGAAATTGATTTCGAAATTTTAGGATAGATCTCGAAATTCTATTATGAAGAATAATTAAGGCATAAAATATTAACGTTTGGCTTGTAATGGTATTAGGTAAGGGTTGTAATTCTTTAGGAATTAATACACGTTAAGTTTGAGAGAATAAATCCAAACTTTCAAAAGCTAAAGACAAAACATAAAGTAATATAAGATTTAAGTAATAACAATAATTGAAAGCTTTATGATAAGAACAAAGAAAGAAAGAATTCGTTAGATGAAATTCATAGAGTAAGAAAGAAGACGAAGAGCTCAAATAGTATCCATAGCCAACTTGGATTTGGTAAGGGTTCTTGCTATAATCTTTATATTCTTAATTAGGTTTTGGTTTGTTTAATAGTTATTAAGCATGGAAATCACATGAACTTATGTTCGTTAGGTTTTTTTTTAATTTTTGAAAAGGATGACACCATATAGAGTTATACGATATTTATCTTGTTCTTGGTAAATTATGTTTTTGATCGAAAGTTTATAAGGGTTTAGAAGTAAATAGTGTTTATGATTTCGAAAGATTAGGGTTTGTTTAATGTCGAAATTTATATAGTGTTTTCTATAAGAATCTCGAAAGATTTTTTGGTATGAATTAGGAAAGTTTCGAAATGAGAATAGGAATAGTACCTAAAAATGTCGAAATGAATTTTGAAATGGAATCTCGAGATGAAGTTTGTGGAGTTTGATCGAGATTAGGTTTCAAAATTTTTAAGAATCTCGAAAGGAAATCTCGAAGTGTATGTCGAGATGTTTATGGGAAGTTGTTTCGACATTGTTATGAATTTTAAAAGTGAATGTCGAAGAAGATTTCGAAATGTTTATGAGGATGTCGAAATGTTTGTGTGAGGTGGTTTCGAAATATATAAGACCTCGACATGGGAACCCGAGATTTGTCTTGAGAAATTATGAAACAAGATCTCGACATGGGTCTTGTGGAGTTGAGAAAGTCGAATGAGGATCTCGAGTAGGATATCGACATGGGTGTTATGTGAAGTTTGTTTCGAGTTTTTTAATGAGATAAAATCTCGATATACAACTCGGCATAGATCTCGACATGAAGTTGATAATCTTAATATAAATCTCGAGTTCCTCTTCGACATTTATATAAATCTCGAAACAATACATAAGCATTTCGACATCTTATTTGATATCCCCTCTTCACGAGACTCACATCATATTCTGTTTCGAAATTCCTCAAAGAAAATCTCGAGATCCCATGTCCTAATTCATATATATATATATATATATATATATATATATATATATATATATATCGAAATCATTTCACATAACACTTCGACATTGATAGCAACAAGCCAACTAATGACAAGGCAGAACGGGATGCTTTAGCAGACTTGGCGGGACCGATGACGCGTTCGAGAGTCAAGAAAAGTCAAGCATCCTTAACGAGCTTAATCCTTGCGGGCTTTTCTCAAGGGTCATCTAAACTCCACCTTGATAAGCCGACAAGTTTTAATCGCATTGCAGTCTTGGGCCTCCAAGCAAGAAGTAGTGGTGAGAGGGTCAACTAAAGTCTTTCGGCCCAGAATCAAGCCCAAAATGAGTGCTGAATTTTAAGGGCCACTAAGGTGACGAAATTGCAAGTACTTGGAGGGTCATAAGGCTGGTCAACGAAAGTCAAATGCGCGTATTGTGTTCAGCTATTTTCCTAGTCAAAGCTCCCTAGTTTTTTATGCTACTTTATTAAGTTATTTCCCTAGTTTCAATATGGTTGCTTGAAGGTCATAAGTCTGAGTACCTATATATAGGGTACTGTTTATGTTTTGAAGGACAGATTTTACGTTACGTACTTGTAAGGGATTCCTTTTTCTTGCTAGTTTTTCAAAGCTAGTTCGGGTCTTGCACTTGTTTGCAATACTTGCTCGGCTTATCAGCTAAACATCGTCCATTTAGCTGTGGCGCCTTAACCTTACATTCTTGTCTTTCGTAATTCAGAGGTGCTAAGTCGTTCATACTTAGTGTTGTTGGGTTCGTAAAGTCTAAGGGGTGGGGTTCAGCAATTGTTACGTATCTCGCTGTGATTCAAAGGTATCGGGTTTCAAATACTCGTTATTGTTGGGTTTAACGGGATAGGGTTTCATTGCTAGGAAGAGTCATCCAAAGTCAACCTTTAATGTAATTCAAAGGTGTCGGGTTAGTATACTCGTTGTTGTTGAATTCATTCAGGCAGACGTTTGGGTAGATCAATCTAGGAGGTCTTTTCAATCTCATTGGTTTCCCCTTAGGGTTCCTATCAGTTTGGTATCAGAGCCACCTCCTTGAATTGGTCGTATATCTTTTATCAAAAAAAAAAAAAAAAAAAACAGAACAGAAAAAAAAAAAAGGAGGTTTCGTACATGGGTGTTTAGTTGGTTATTTGCTCAAAGTCCTTAAGCTCTTGTTATTCTGGTAGTAGTCGTACTAAAGCTCCCTAGAGTTCTTAGAGGTGTCATTTTCTCTTTTGTTTCTGCCAAGTGAGTATTGTTTGCATTGCGAGGCTCGGTCTGACTTGGAGACTTGCGAAAAAGGGAAAGAGTGGTAAAAAAAAAAAAAAAAAAAATCTGAGTGATCCTACCCTTTACAAAAGCCTTCAACCGAAATACGATGGCCGGAGAGGAAGATCGAGATCAAGTTCCGAATTTATTCCAACGAGCATTGGCGGACACGATAGCAGCTCAGTTCAACCGAATAATGGAGACGATGTTGGATCGTATGGATCAGCTAGAGACAAATTTCAATCGGAATCGGCGAGGGAATACTTATGACGAAGACGAGGACGATGGGCAATCTGAAATCTCGCGAAATGATAGTAGGAGGGGAGGACGTAGGGGAAGGAGCGACGATGATCTTAAAGGTATCAAGATGAGTATCCCTGCTTTTCAAGGAAAGAGTGACCCCGGAGCCTATATCGAATGGGAAGCCAAAGTAGAGAAGATATTTTCTCTTCATAATTATTCCGACGAAAAGAAGGTTCAGCTCGCAGCTCTGGAATTCCAAGGTTACGCCCTTACTTGGTGGGATAATTGGTGGTGTCAAGGCGAAGAAATCGAGAACGTCCAATCAGAACGTGGGAAGAGATGAAAGCAACTTTGAGAAAACGTTTTATTCCACCTCATTACTACCGAGAGCTATACAATAGATTACAAAGTGTGGTTCAAGGGTCGAGAGCTGTGGAGGAATATTACCAGGAGCTAGAAACAGCCATCACGCGAGCAAACATCGTGGAAGATCCGGAAGCTACGATGGCTAGATTTTTACGAGGGTTAAGACGAGAGATTGCTGATGTCGTTGAACTTCAGCACTACCTTGACATGGAAGAGATGCTTCACATGGCTGAGAAGGTAGAACGTCAACTCAAGAGGAAGGACGGGAGGATGAGTAAACCAGCCCCATGGAAGGACAGTAGCGTTCCAAGGAGGGACAACGGGGCTGAAAGGAAATCAGAACAAAAGAAGATCGATCCAAAGAACTTCTCCAAAGGTGAATCAAGTAAAGGTAATTACTCTTCTCGAGTTACTTGTTTTAAGTGTTTGGGGAAAGGACACATAGCTTCACAATGCCCGAACACCAAGACGATGATCATGCTCGATGATGGGACGTACGAAAGCCAAAGCGAAAAAGATGGTGAGGAAGAACCTGAGGACGAAGGTGAACAATATGAGTCAAGCGGGGATGAAGTTCTCGTAACCATGAGAGTTCTGAACGTGCAAGCCAAGGAGGAAGAGACACAGAGGCAGAACATCTTTCACTCGAGGTGCAAGATACAAGACAAGGTATGCATGCTTATAATCGATAGTGGGAGTTGTACTAATTGTGTAAGCTCATATCTTGTGGAGAAACTCGAGCTGCCCACGAGGAAGCACCCCAACCCATATCGCCTGCAATGGCTTAATGATAGTGGCGAGATCAAGGTGAACCGGCAGGCGATAGTTAGATTTTCCATCGGAAAATATGAAGACGAGGTTCTTTGTGATGTCGTACCGATGAGTGCTGGCCATATTCTTCTCGGCAGACCATGGGAGTTTGACCGTGACGCTGAACATCATGGCAGATCAAACAAATACAAGCTTGTCCACAATAAGAAGTCTTATACTCTTGTGCCTCTGACATCTCAGCAAGTGCATAAAGAACAACTGAGAATGAGGAAAAAAAAGGCTAAAAGAGGGGAGTGAGTCGAAAAAGCCAAGCGAGTGCGAAAAAAAGAATGAAAAAGAAAAAGACATCGAAAATGAGAGTGGAAAAAAAGAGAGAAAAGAGCCGAAAGCAAGTGAGAAAAAAGGCGCTTTCTTTGCAAGCATGAGGGATGTAGATCGGGCTGCGAGTTGTCGGAAAACGATATTTCTCATCATGTTCAATGATGTCCGTGTTGCCACTAACAGTTTACCCGACAATCTGCCTTTGGAAATTGTCGGTGTTTTGAATGAATTTTCAGATGTGCTGCCCGAAGAGGTTCCAAACGAGCTGCCCCCGATCCGAGGAATTGAGCACCAAATCGACTTCTTACCCGGTGCAGCCATCCCAAATCGCCCAGCGTATCGTGCCAATCCGGAGGAGTCGAAGGAACTCCAAAAGCAAGTTGACGATCTGTTGGAAAGGGGTCACATTCGCGAGTCACTCAGCCCGTGTGCTGTACCGGTAATCCTAGTTCCAAAAAAGGACGGTACGTGGCGAATGTGCGTTGACTGTAGAGCTGTTAATAAAATCACCATTAAGTATCGTCATCCTATACCTCGATTAGATGACCTGCTTGATGAATTATATGGTGCATGCATTTTCACGAAAATTGATTTAAAATCCGGGTATCATCAGATTAGGATCAAAGAAGGAGATGAGTGGAAAACTGCTTTCAAAACAAAGTTTGGTCTTTATGAGTGGTTAGTTATGCCCTTCGGATTAACTAATGCCCCTAGTACTTTCATGAGACTAATGAATCATGTTTTGAGACGGTTTATCGGAAAATTTGTGGTTGTTTACTTTGATGATATCTTAATCTATAGTAAGAACATTGATGATCATGTTGAGCACATCAGGCTTGTTCTTGCTGCCTTACGTGAAGATAAATTGTATGCCAATCTGAAAAAGTGTACATTTTGTGCTAAGGAAGTAATCTTTCTTGGTTATGTTGTAAGCGCCGAAGGTCTGAAAGTTGACGAAACAAAGGTCAACGCTATTCTTGACTGGCCGACTCCAACAAGTGCTACTGAGGTGAGGTCATTTCATGGTCTTGCTAGCTTTTATCGAAGGTTTGTAAAAGATTTTGCAACTAAGGCGGCCCCACTGAATGAACTGGTAAAGAAGAATGTTAAGTTTGATTGGGGAGAGGCACAACAAAAGGCTTTCGAACAATTGAAACATGATTTGACCCATTCTCCTGTTTTGACTTTGCCTGACTTTTCTAAAACATTCGAAATAGAATGTGATGCATCAGGAATGGGCATAGGAGCAGTTCTACTTCAGGGAGGCCGACCTCTTGCTTATTTTAGTGAAAAGTTGAATGGCGCCACCTTAAACTACCCCACGTATGATAAGGAGCTTTACGCCGTAGTGAGAGCTTTGGATACTTGGCAGCACTACCTTATGCCTAAGGAATTCGTAATTCACAGCGATCATGAGTCCCTCAAGTATCTAAAGGGGCAACGAAACTTACATAAGAGGCATGCCAAATGGATTTTTTTTTTTTTTTTTTTTTTTTTTTTTTTGGTAACCGGGTAAAGCCGATGGTAAACCCCGGGGCCGACCCACTACCTGCTAAACAGGTCGACCAGGTCAATCGCACATGTGTGGGCCCATGTGGGCAGGCTTAGGGAAATGTCACAGGCATGAGATTCGAACCCAGGACCTCTCCCAACATGACCCTAAGCACCTCCCCCTCAGCCAGTAGGACTGAGGGCTCATTGGCATGCCAAATGGATTTCCTTCATCGAAACATTTCCGTATGTCATAAAGTACAAAAAAGGTAAAGAAAATATTGTGGCTGATGCGCTGTCTCGAAGGTACGCCCTTATTGTCACTTTAAATACAAAGATCATGGGTTTTGAGCATCTAAAGGAACTTTATGAAAATGATTCTGATTTTTCTCATGTGTATGAAGCTTGCAAAAATGGGGCGTTGAATAAGTTTTACAAAAATGAAGGCTTCTTGTTTCGAGAAAACAGGTTATGCGTTCCATGTTGTTCTTTAAGAGAGTTGCTGGTGCGAGAGTCTCATAGTGGCGGGTTAATGGGACACTTTGGGGTGCCCAAAACGTTGGATATCTTGAGCGAGCATTTTTACTGGCCAAACATGAAACGAGATGTTGAGAAGATTTGCATGAGTTGCATTGAATGCAAACAAGCAAAATCTAAGTCCCTTCCTCAAGGACTTTACACACCACTTCCTATACCAGAATCCCCTTGGATTGATATATCCATGGATTTTATATTAGGCCTGCCGAGGTCACAAAAAGGGAGGGATAGTATTTTCGTTGTGGTTGATCGTTTTTCTAAAATGGCTCATTTTATTCCTTGTAGGAAGACCGACGACGCCAAGCATGTTGCTGATTTGTTCTTTAGAGAGGTCATTCGTCTTCATGGGGTGCCAAGGAGTATTGTTTCCGACCGAGATGTCAAGTTCTTAAGTTACTTTTGGAAGACCCTTTGGGGAAAGATGGGCACAAAGTTACTGTTTTCCACCACGAGTCATCCCCAAACCGATGGTCAAACAGAAGTCACAAACCGAACGCTTGGGACAGTCCTACGGGCCATCATTAAAAGAAATCTGAAGGGCTGGGAGGATTGTCTACCGATTGCTGAGTTTGCCTACAACAGAACCGTGCACTCTTCTACAGGTTTCTCTCCTTTTGAAGTTGTTTACGGTTTTAATCCACTAACGCCTTTGGACCTTTCTCCTTTGCCCGTTAAGGAACATTTGAATCTAGATGGAGCGAAACGAGCTGAAATCGTTAAGAATCTACATGAAACGGTTCGTGATCATTTGAAGCATAAGAATGAACAGGTGGCCAAAAGGGTCAATCAAGGCCGAAAGAAGGTTGTCTTCGAACCCGGTGATTGGGTTTGGGTATATCTGCGAAAAGAAAGGTTCCCCAGCAAGAGGCAAACTAAATTACACCCTCGGGGCGATGGGCCATTTCGAGTCATTGAACGCATCAACGATAATGCTTATAAATTGGAGTTGCCTGGTGAGTATGGAGTAAGTACTACTTTCAATGTTGCTGATCTTTCTCCCTTTGATTCTTACGCAGGAGACGATTCGAGGACGAATCTTTTTAAGGGGGAGGAAACTGATAGCAACAAGCCAACTAATGACAAGGCAGAACGGGATGCTTTAGCAGACATGGCGGGACCGATGACGCGTTCGAGAGTCAAGAAAAGTCAAGCATCCTTAACGAGCTTAATCCTTGCGGGCTTTTCTCAAGGGTCATCTAAACTCCACCTTGATAAGCCGACAAGTGTTAATCGCATTGCAGTCTTGGGCCTCCAAGCAAGAACTAGTGGTGAGAGGGTCAACTAAAGTCTTTCGGCCCAGAATCAAGCCCAAAATGAGTGCTGAATTTTAAGGGCCACTAAGGTGACGAAATTGCAAGTACTTGGAGGGTCATAAGGCTGGTCAACGAAAGTCAAATGCGCGTATTGTGTTCAGCTATTTTCCTAGTCAAAGCTCCCTAGTTTTTTATGCTACTTTATTAAGTTATTTCCCTAGTTTCAATATGGTTGCTTGAAGGTCATAAGTCTGAGTACCTATATATAGGGTACTGTTTATGTTTTGAAGGACAGATTTTACGTTACGTACTTGTAAGGGATTCCTTTTTCTTGCTAGTTTTTCAAAGCTAGTTCGGGTCTTGCACTTGTTTGCAATACTTGCTCGGCTTATCAGCTAAACATCTTCCATTTAGCTGTGGCGCCTTAACCTTACATTCTTGTCTTTCGTAATTCAGAGGTGCTAAGTCGTTCATACTTAGTGTTGTTGGGTTCGTAAAGTCTAAGGGGTGGGGTTCAGCAATTGTTACGTATCTCGCTGTGATTCAAAGGTATCGGGTTTCAAATACTCGTTATTGTTGGGTTTAACGGGATAGGGTTTCATTGCTTGGAAGAGTCATCCGAAGTCAACCTTTAATGTAATTCAAAGGTGTCGGGTTAGTATACTCGTTGTTGTTGAATTCATTCAGGCAGACGTTTGGGTAGATCAATCTAGGAGGTCTTTTCAATCTCATTGGTTTCCCCTTAGGGTTCCTATCAGACATCTTCCTCGATATTCCCTTTCAATATTCATAATTCCAAAGTTTTATAATATACTATGTCGAGTTTAAAGTATTATGCAACTTAAGATTTTTATTTCAAAGTGGTACTTTTAATTTAAGTCAAATTTGGAATTTTAGAGTTTCTAAATTTATAAGTCGAAAATAGGGTTTTCAAATTAAGCCAATTTCATGAAATTATAACTAAATTAACGAACTCTAATTTTATATGTGTCTATAATTAGGGTTCGAAGGTTAGCGATTTAACCGTACGATAAGCTAAGGATACCAGGTAAGTGGGAATTTCACCTACAACACATAAATTGATTGATATGTGTAATGTTACGTGACTAATTGCTTCGATGAATACGTGATATGTGAATTATCTGTTATATGCGACTGCTTGGAATTTATTATTCGCATTATTTATGCAGCATGATCATGTGCACGCACGAATCATATTGAATATTTTGAGGAATGAGCGTGCATTGTACTACTCGAGTTGAAAGCGAGTTATATTTAATGTAGATAAATGAGGATATAGCTACTTCTACAAAGGCACCATGACGGGGGTAAAACCGTCGAATATATTTACCTAAATTATTTAGGTAATGGGAAGGCACATAGTATAACTATAGTGCCAGGAAGTGACGTGATAGAGGGGCGACCTGGTGAATGATAAGACTGGAGATAAACCCTAGTTTTATCCTAGCCAGAGTGGGCCACTATCGTATTTTTATCCGTATAGGATTTGAGCTCATGATATGATGGTGCGGTTAGTGAGTAGCTATGGGCCCTGATAAAAATAAGAAATGAATGAGTATGATGTGAGGATAAGAGTATTAGAAAGCACTGGCGCGGATGCCTTTGCTATTTTGGCACTTGCATACATGCATATTTCCACTTACTGAGCTTTATAGCTCATCCCATGGTTTTATGTGTTTTAGACGCAGCGAACACGGTATGTGAACGCTTAGATAGCGAGGCTGGTCCTTCTGGAACTTCCGGTGACTTTTGAGGGTGGTGTGTACATGGATGCGACCTGTGCGGCGGGCGTTATGTTTAATTATGTTGTGTTTTTGTAAAATACGTTTGTATTGTATGTAAGACTTGAACAATATTTGTATTGTAAAATAGCAGTGTGTGGTTTGTTATGTAAAACGGAAAAATTTTATCAGCATTTTCATATGCTACCTTAGACGCTGAGCGTAAGAAGCTATATAATAAAATTAAGAAATTAGAAGATCTTTTGGTGAAAAGGGCACATACTGATCAAACTATATTTTTGAATCAGCCCAAGGACTTAGAATTCTATGACTATAAGTATGGCTTAGGCTATGAGAACCCACGTAACTTGAAGAAGGTTAACTGCAAACAACTTTATGATATCTCGTACATGGGTCTCGAACTAACTTCTCCCATGACCTTTACTAACGCAAAAGCTACGTTTGAGGAAGAAGAAGCCAAGAGACAAGCCAACACTAGGGCTAAAATATCCTTTTCATACATCGAACTGAATCAACGCGACAAAACTTGGGTACCTCCCAAAGGCTGGAGCCTTGAAACAGATAATTTTCTTGAAGATCATTCTGAAAATGAGAAAGTTCAAAATCTTCATTCTGTATATTCTCTCTACATCCCTCCCATAGTTAAGAAAATAGAGGAATTACAAGTTGCCTTAGAAAAAGAAAGGGAGGATTTTGAAGCTGAAAAGAAAAAATTCCTAAAAGAGATGGAAAATCTCAAAGCTTCCTCCATCTCAAAAGCCATTTCTGACGCATCTCTTCCAAAAGAAAATATCATTTTGAAAAGCGTGAGGAAAGAAAAAGCGCCTTCAAAAGATCAGAAAATTAAAAGTTATCAGAAAAGATCTAAATCTAATCCTGCTTTGCTTACGTCCACAGGGAGCGTAGAGCCAGCACTAGAGACGAAGGCGAGAGTGTCTAGTCTAAAAATAGAGAACGTAGATTTGACTGCTAATAAGAATTTATCTCCTTCTGTAAAAATAAAAGACACTCGTATAAATAAAAGAGGCGTTTCCACTCTCAAGATAATTGCTTCTACTTGCTCCTTAAAGCATATCACATTTAGAAGTACTAATTTCGAAACAGGCTCTACTTCAGCAATAAAAACCAATCATTTAAGACAAATGCTTCTAGGATGACCCGTAGGAAACAGGATCCAGTCATAAAGAAAGCATATGGCGCTATTCATGCTTGTTCTCACCTAAGGTATCCAGTTAAGATCGAATCCCCCAAGCACCTTAGGAGATTATCAAACGAAAATATCTTTTCCTCGGTCAAGCCTACCAAAACATTTGTCCGCGCTGAAATTAATCTTCCCTGCAAGGTTCTACCTAAATGGGTTCCTAAAACTCCGCCGAAGAAAACAAAAGCCGGAAAGGCCAAGTATTCTACAAAGGGCAAACCCAAATCGACTTCTTCAAAGATGACATGGTTCGCTAAATCACCTACAAACACTAATTTAGGAACCATTTCTGAACAAACTACTAAGTCTGCTAATCTGAGAGGACCCATTTATAAGTGGGTACATAAAGCGCTTTAATTGTTTTTGTAGATCCATCATGTGTGGTACCTCGACTCTGGTTGCTCCACACACATGACGGGAATACAAGAGCTGCTGAGCAACTACAAAGACCGACCGAATGGAAAAGTCAGATTCGAAAACAACGACTCAGGCCCCATACTAGGAGTTGGGGACATCATTCTGGAAAATCTGACGATAAAGGATGTCTCTTACGTCGAAGGTCTCCACCGTAACTTGTTCATTATAGGCCAATTCTGCGACAAAGGATTCCAGGTGGTCTTTCTTGCTGATCGGTGCAGAATATTGGACAGTCAGGACAAAGAACTCCTCCAAGGACTTCGGAAATCAAATATTTACACGATCAACCTGTCGTCCGTGCGGATCTGGACAGCTGTTTACCTCATCTCTAAGACTGTAATTCAGAGGAACAGCTTATGGCATCAATGTATGTCTCATTTCAACATTAAAGCTCTTCAATGGCTCTCGACGAAAAAGTTGGTCTACGGTCTTCCAATTATAGTATTACAGAAAGAGCATCAATGTTCGGCGTGCGCATTAGGAAAAATGAAGCGAGCATCTCATCAAATAAAACAGATTGCGTCTACTTCCCGTCCACAGGAATTGCTTCACATGGACCTCTGTGTACCTATGCAAACACAGAGTATTAATGGACGCAAGTATATTCTGGTCATAGTTGATGACTTCTCTAGCTATACTTGGACAAAGTTCCTCCGAACCAAAGATGAGACAGGGGACTTGATAGTTAATTTCGTGAACACTACTCAGAATTTGCTGCAACAATCCATCCAAGTCATCCGAACGAACAACGGCACTGAGTTCAAGAACAAGTATCTCAGTGAATTTTATCAGAAACTTGGCATTAATCAGCAATTCTCAGCCGCTAAGACCTCTCAACAGAACGGGGTTGTTGAAAGGAAAAATAGGACTCTAGTGGAGGTCGCCCATACAATGCTGATCCATTCCGGCCTCCCATACTTCCTTTGGGCTGAAGCAGTAAACTGCCTGTTTCACTCAGAATGGGACGATGGTTCACAAGCGCTTCGATAAGACTCCGTAGGAAATAATAAACAAGCGAGTACCCAATATCTCATTCTTTAAGGTCTTCGGGTGCAAGTGCTTTGTGGCGAACGACAGAGAGCAACGTGCTAAGTTCGACCCTAAATCATTCGAAGTTATATTCGTCGAGTATTCATCAACTTCAAAGGCGTACCGAGTTTACATCAAGTCAACCCGATCAATCAAAGAAAGCTACAACGTCACTTTCCACGAAGTGGCAGAAATGGCTTCTGGACATCAGTCCAGGACTCGTGCATAACTAAATGGCTCCTGCACACCTCAGTTCAGGACCCGTGCTAAACCCGATGGCTTCTGAATACGACAGTTCAGAACCCGTATACACTGTGTTGGCACAAAACCAACAAAAGATGGCAACAACTCCAGATTCAACGTCTGAAGAAGCACTGAAACTTGCGTTGGAAGATTTTGACTCTCTCTTTGAGCCCGTATATCGGCCAGAAACCATTATCGCAACACCTTTAGTGGAGCCCCCACTCGACGAGGCCAATGTACCGAGCTCTTCAAATGTCCCTACCTCACCCAATTCAGAATTACCACAAATCAATGAAGAACCTACAACAGTCAATGAGGAAGTCTCATCAGAATCACTCAATCCAAGTGCAGAATCTGACTGACCTCAATCGAATGAACAATCTAAAATCATTGGAAATCTCAATCCACAAATGACCGATGCGTCTAGCTCTGCACTACCTCATGAGCGAAAGTGGACTCGAGCACATCCGGTTGATCAGATTATTGATGATCCTTCGCGTGGACTACGGACACGTCATCAACACAGTCTATTCAACTGCTTCTTAAACCAAAATGAGCCAACTAAGGTAGCAGACGCACTAAAAGACCCGGATTGGGTAATAGCAATGCAAGATGAAATCAACCAATTTGAGCGTCTTCAAGTGTGGACCCTAGTATCCCGTCCGCATGGGAAAACAATCATCGAGATGAAATGGGTGTTTAAAAACAAGAAGAATGAAATGAAGATGGAGAAGTGATTAGGATAAAGCGAGACTGGTTGCGAAGGGATACAATCAACAGGAAGGAATTGACTACGACGAGACATATGCTCCTGTTGCCCGAATCGAAGCCATTCGTCTCTTCATGGATTACACGGCTCATAAAAAATTCAAAGTCTACCAAATGGATGTAAAGATCGCCTTTCTTAACGACGTGTTAAAAGAGGAAGTCTACGTCGCTCAGCCAGAATGCTTTATTGATCAAGAACATCCCGATCACGTCTATCGATTGGACAAAGCTCTCTACGTACTGAAACAAGCCCCACGTGCTTGGTATGACGTCTTGAGCGACTTCCTCGTAAAATCTGGATTTATCCGAGGAACGATCGATACGACCCTCTTCATAAAATGGCAACACAAAGATTTGATGGTCGTCCAAGTTTATGTAGACGACATCATCTTTGGATAAACAAATCCACGGCTATGTAGGAGATTTGGAGAATTGATGAAAAGCAAATTTGAAATGAGCCACATGGGAGAGATGCAGTTCTTATTAGGACTTCAAGTCAGGTAGCTCGATGATGGGATATTCATCAGTCGAACTAAATACATCAAGGACATCTTAAAGAAATTCCATCAAGATTAGAGCAAGCCTATAAGCACTCCCATGTCTAGCATTGGGGAGTTTTGCGATTTGTTCCGAGTAAGTTGGCGTCGTATATCCCGCCCCAGTGTTAGCATCTCGGGTGCCTCTTGGACGCCGCTCGTCATACCAGTCCGCCCCCCACGAAGCGTATGGCAGCAAGGGGCAGTACATTCTGTGCGATTTGAGCATAAGTTGATAGGTCACACTTAGGCAGTTAAACCCAATAAGCAGCGTTAGCCGTGAGGGTCAATGACTGAGACTAAGATAGTTGAAACTCTTATTGGATAAGTTCGCGTTCGACGTGACTTCGATAAGATTAGATGAGCCAAATATTGCGTTAAAGGCTGAGGCGAGTCTAGTCGAGTCGGGGACATCAACTCCACTATGAAACTTTCAACGAGGTTTTCGAAACTCTTCTCGGAAGGATAGTTTTTCGAGAAAAATAGTGGGAGTCAAGCGAAACGAGAAGTCCTTGTTTGCGCTTGATGAATGATAAGATAAACCTAATTAGATCTTTATTTTCTGCAGCTTTACGTTTCTTTCTATTTAATGCGATGACGAGCATAATTACTACGCTGCTTGAGAGAAACTGTTTGGTGGGACCAAACTACGTGGACTGGCTCCGTAACCTGAGGATAGTGCTAGGTATGAAGTCGCTGACTTATGTCCTCGATTTCCCCGTACCGCAAGTCCCAGGGACTGATGCGAGTGACGAAGACCGGGTTGCATATGCCAAATGGCAGATAGACGAGCCAAAGGTCAAGGGCTATATACTTCTTTCCATGAGCAATGAGTTGCAGCGCACTCACTCGGAAATGGAAGTGGGCGCCATTTTGCTTCATTTGAATGAGCTTTTTGGCGAACATTCCAGGAGTGCTCGCTATTCCCTGACGGAGCAACTATTTCATTGCAAAATGGCTGAGGGTAGTGAGTCGGAGCACATGTGCTCAAGATGATCGATTGGATCGAAAGACTCGAGGCACTGGACTTTATCATGGATAACGAACTCCAGAACGATCTTATACTTCAGTCGCTCCCACCTTCCTTCAATTCGTTCATCGTGAACTTTAATGTGAACAAGGCCGAGATGACATTGACTGGGTTAATGAACCAGTTGTCGGCAGCGCAGACTCAGATGAAGAAGGTGAAAGGAAAGGAAGTTGTTCTTGTCGCGAATGCTAAGACTCGAGGGTCGAGTACAAAGAAAAAGTCGGACAAGCCCACTAAGCCCAAAGGACGAATTTCGAAAGGCAAGGCCAAGAAGAACGTGTTCAAAGGTAAAGAACTTTACGTTTTGGAAACGCGATAAGAGCTTGGCCATTGGAAGCGCGATTGCCCGAAGCTAGCCGCCTCAGGTAAAGAACTTTACGTTTTGGAAACAAATTGTTCTATGACAATATATTCCGCTTCATGGATCTTAGACTCGGGAGCTAGTGCTCACATCTGTGTTTCGAACCAGGGTCTGGAACGAAGTAGGAAGCTGGCAGATCGAGAGATCATGGTCAACGTAGGAAGCGGATATAGTATACCGGCGACCCACATTGGATCAAGAACTCTCGTTTTATCTACTAGACATAGTTTAATGCTTTCCGATTGTTTGGTTTTGCCCAAGGGGCTTAAGAATATTGTTTCTATTTCCGTTTTTTTTTTTGGTAAATTTTCCGAAAATAAAAAACGAAAGAAGTACAGTGAAAAGGTGGACCAACCCACCCACAAACCAGTAACAGGCTACTGGTCAAACAAGCACAAACAACACAGCAAGCCAAAACCCACACAAACACCAAACAAGAAGAACAGCCCAACCCTCAACCAACATGCCACAGTCGCTTGATAGCCGCCACCTGGAAGGCAAACCGCGTGTGAACCGTGTCAAGTCGCGAACACGCCAAACCGAGAACCAACGAAATCACCTGCTGAGGAGATGAGGAGATGTTCTCTTTCCAACGCCTATTCCGCTCCTTCCAGATGTGATAAACCAATGAGGCAACCAAGTGACGGAACATCACGTGAAGAAGATGGTGACCTCGCCATCTCCTAGCTGCCGAACGCACGCCCAAACTCCAAACACGAACCGGCCAGCTCCACTTTGTTCTATCTTCAAGCAACTGAACACATCTCAATGAGAATTCACATTCGAAGAAGAGATGATTAGTAGTCTCCGGGAAAAGGCCGCACAAAGCACACAGATTAGAACCCGCCCGTAACGCAATCCAAGGTTTATCCCGCGTGGAAAGCCGCTCACGAATAGCGAGCCAAAGGATGAACTCGAACCTTGGGACCCGCGCAGCTCCCCCAAACAGATCAGCCCAAGGCACATCCGGGCGACGGTACCTAATGGCATCGCGGGCCCTCGCCGTAGAGAATCGTCCATCAGCAGCGCCTTTCCATCGTAAAGAGTCCCTCTCCAAAGGGAAAATCACAGGGAGCAAAGGTTCAATATCCAAGTATTCAACCGAGTACCTGGCAGGCCAGTTCCACCCGTCCGCATTAATGACCGCGGACAGTCTAGTGTCAATAGGAAGACCCATCGCCACCGGACCCCGAGGGAAGTGGTCCACGAGAGGGGAAGGGAGCAGCCACGGGTCTTTCCAAAGCCAAATCGAGTCACCATTACCCACCGTAAAGTCAACAAGAGGTCGAAAGACATCTCTAAGCTGAAGGACCTTCTTCCAGCTCCACGCATCGTTAGACGACGGAAGGACAGCCCAGAAGGATCGCTGGCGAAGTCTCGTATGGAGGAGCCACTTAACCCAAATCGAAGAGAGATCTCTATTCCCAATAAGCCACAGAAGGCGCAGCATCATGGCCTTATTATCAGCCGTGATCGATCGAATACCAAGGCCTCCTTCATTAACCGGCAGGCACACCTCCTCCCACGCGACTTTGGGGGAAGACCCAGCCCACAGAAAACGCCTAAATCTCGTCTCCAAAGCCCTGACCACACCCTTAGGCAGCAGGAACACGCTGGACCAGTACAAATGAATCGACCCAAGGACGGACCGGATAAGTTGGACCCTTCCCGCGTAGGAGAGGGACCGGTTCAACCAAGACCCAACCCGCTTATCCACCGCGTGAAGAAGAGGGGCACAATCCACCAGCCGGAGCCTCAAGTGAAGAAGAGGAACGCCCAGATAACGGACCGGAAGCTTACCCAGCTGAAATCCCATGATGGTCAGGAGGGAGTTCGAGATATTCTCAGCCCTCTTAGAAACAAACATCTCGCTCTTCCGGGGGTTGGGGCAGAGACCGGACAAAGAAGCAAAGGTATCCAGAGCATCCTTAAACACCTTGACCGAGCAAGTATCAGCATGGCAAAACAGCATAAGATCGTCCGCAAACGTGAGCATTGCCAATCGCATCGACTCACACCGCCAGTGGAACTGAAATCTGCTATCAGCACGGATGCTCGAGTCAATAATACCATGGAGGACCTCCATGACAAGAGTAAAGAGGTAGGGGGACAGCGGATCTCCCTGTCGCAAGCCTCTCTTCCCCTCGAAGAAACCCACAGGAGCTCCATTGAGATTAATGGAGAAAGAAGTCGAGGTCACACAAGCAGCCACCCATCTGATAAATAGAGGGGGAAACTTCATGGCCGACAGGACCGCCAACAAGAAGCTCCACTCAACCTTGTCGTAGGCCTTCGCCAAATCGACCTTGAAAGCCACGCGCGCCGGCTTGCTCCGATTCTGATAAGCAAGGCAGATTTCCTGGGCCATCAGAATGTTGTCAGAGATGCGCCTTCCAGGGACAAAGGCAGTCTGTGAGGGATGCACGAGATCAGCAAGGCAGGGACGCAGCCGGTTAGCGAGGATCTTCGAGATAACCTTGAAAATGACATTACAACAAGAGATAGGGCGGAAGTCCGACGCATTCCTAGCAGCCTCACCTTTCGGAATAAGAGTAATAAGGGTGCTGTTAAGGCCTTTCAGTAAGATGCCAGTGCTGAAGAATGGACAGCAAAGGTAAGATCATCGCTAACAAGATTAAGTGAATACCTAAAATTGTGGTCATTTTATTTCGATCTTTCCATACATAACCGAAGAATGGAAAAGATTCTTCCAGTGTCTCAGGTCCCAGAAGTGCATGATAAATACCGCCAAAACCCAATACTGCAGAGGAAATTAAATGAAGTACTCCAGATACAAAGTATGGAAAGGTATCTACAACTTCCCCCCCAGGACCTACTCCCCAACCATCAGGCCCCGGGGCCTTCTCGCTGCCCATCGCGAAAATCACCGCCTTGATCTCAGCCCCCGTAACCGGACGAATCATATCAGCCCCCACGTCCGGATGAATGGAAGTAGTAACAAAGTTACGGAGATCATCCACACGAACCGGAGTGTCCCTACCCGACTTCCCAAGTAGCTCCTTATAGAATCGGATCAGTTCAGCCGCCACCTGCTGATCACCCTCAATAACCAGCCCATTATCGTCCTCCAACGAGAGAATACGATTACGTGCACGTCTCAGAGTCACCTTCTTGAAGAAGAAAGAGGTACATTGGTCCCCGTCCTTAAGCCAAGCAAGTTTGGCCCGCTGAGAGAGGGCAGACTGTTCAATCTCCACAGCCTTGGAGTATAAACACCTGCACGTAGACTCGAAGTCAAGGAAAAGGGGTTCCGAGGGGTATTTCTCAACAAAAGATTGACTCAGCTCAAGGAAGTGTTTGGCCTCAAGAACATTCCTAGCCAAGTCCCCCTTCATGCGTCTAAGATCGCGAATGTGTGGCTTGAGCATCTTAAGTCGGCGAACAAAAGAGAACATCGGGAAGCCATCCGAATGATCCAGCCAACCTCTTCTCACTACGTCAATGAACCTAGGATCAGAAACCAGAAAGTTATCAAACTTGAAGCAAGGACGCCTCCCACTTCCCCGGGCAGCCGCAAGGATAAGAGGAGAGTGATCGGAAGTAGCGGGAAAATCGCAGTAGTAAGCCAAATCGGGGTGGGTAGCAAACCACGAGGGATTGCCAGCCATGCGATCAAGCCGCCGCCAGATACCAGCCTCCGCACGCTGCTGGTTGAACCAAGTGAAGAACCTCCCCGTCGAAGGTAAGGTAGTCAGGTCGGCATTGATCAAGCAATCCCTGAGCTCCGTCGCCTCCACAACAGACGGATTACCACCCTTCGCCTCGGAAATATCAGTAACGGCATTGAAATCCCCGAGGATCAGCCACGGATCGTTGGCCCTATTCTCCGAAATCCGGATAATCTCATCCCAAAGATCAGCCCTCTCCTCTCGCCGATTCTTCCCATACACAAAGGAAATATAGCAGAGTTCCTGCGATGCAAGAGAATGAACCCTACAATGAACTGCTTGTATAGAGCAGCCCACAATGGTGACATGAACAAAACTGGGGTCCCAACCAACCCAAATCCTCGTTCCCGGCCCATCACCATAATCAAAAAACCATTGCCAAGAGTCCCTAATGCCTCCGGAGACAGCACTAGCGTTAATAGAAGAGACACGAGTTTCCAAAAGCCCGAAAAGTTTTAAATCAAACTTAGAGATAAGATCCATCACCGCCCTCCCATGGTCTCTCTTATTGAGACCCCTCACATTCCACGAGGCGAGCGCGATCATGATAAACCGTCCGGAAGGGCTGCTTTAGGACCCTCAGAAGCGCACTCATCATCAACATCAGACAAAGCATGGAAGGGGTTACTTGCGTTACCCCAGAAAAATGCATTACGCTCCGCCTCAGCCCGGAGCTCATCATCACTAGTCTCATCACTAGTCTCAGCCGAGGGGCACAGAGGGTCAGTCCCACGAGAACTCGTAGTCGCCTCCTGTGTAGAAGCCACCGGATGAACCGTAGCCGCCTGGTGAGAACCAACGGAAATCTTGCCCCTCGGCCCAACCTGTCGCCAATCATCATCTCTAGGCCTAGGAACCCGAATCGCGTTACCCAAGGTAGGCTGCCTCTCCCGCTTCTCATTAGGATGAGTGGCCTTAACCGCAGTAATCTTCTTGGCCATCGGGCAAGAACCATCCGAATGGGTCCACGTATCACACCTCGTACACTTAGAAGGCTTCCATTCGTACTCCACAGTAACCGGAACCATCCCACGTGGACTCCCATCCTCAGAGGGCAGCCTAATATTAAACTTCTCAATAAACTCCGTCTTTAGGTCCTTAATGATACAGACCCGAGCATAGTCGATACGAGTAGCACTCATAGTAATGCCGTCGGCGAAAAGCGGCTGCCCAACGGCACTAGCTACGATGCCCAAGCCCGCGGGGGTCCAAAATTCATTGGGGATATTCCTAAGCTTGACCCACAACGGAACCTCCGTATGTTCCTTTCGCTCGAACGACATGCCGGGCCTCCAAGCTTCCAAGAAGAGGGGCTGCCCCTGCCATAACCAAGGACCTCCCTCGAGAGCCGCCGTCATCGACTTATCCGAGTCAAACCTGAAAATAAAAAAGCCGTTGATCGTGGCCTGAACCTCTTCCACACCCGCCCAAGATGATCGAACGAACTTCTCCACGAAGGGGAAATAAGGCCGCCGTCCAAGAAAATAACCCACCAAAGTGTGGTTCCATCTATCCAGCCCTTGCTTAGCAACCTCCCACGTAGGACAAACAACTGCCACCCCATCAACAACAGTGGGAGGAGTGAAACTAAGCGCCGTTCGCTGTTGTGGTCGAATACGTCTCCCCGTTAGGACTTGCGCAAAAGAGGAACCCCCAGCTCCTCCATCACCATTCTTAGGGGGTAAAGAAGTATCCGAACCAGTCCTCGGGGCCATTCTTTGAGTACCCCCAGGCCCAACCGCTGAAGATAAATGCCCAGCCTTGCGCCCAGAAACAAACCGGGGCTGAGAGTTACGCCCAGAAACAGCCGTCCCGCCAGCATGAACAGGCGAGGAAGAAACCCTAGTTGGAACCTCACTCTCACTAGATGCACGATCTTTCCCCGATCCCGCAGCCGAGATATCAGTACCGGTCACCGAAGAAGAGAAGCCCTCACCGGTGTGTCTCGCTGCCGAGTTCAACCCAATCGCCCCATGAGCCAAAGCACCAACAGCGACTTGGGCACCCCGACCTGAACCTGGAAAGGTATCCGTCGACGAAGACCTAGGTGGAGTCAGCTCACCCGGCCTATTGGTACGCTTCAGAATACTCCGAATAGGCGCATTACGTAGGGGCTGAGAAACCCCTGCAGCACCGAGACCCCCAGACAAAACCCCATGCACCGGGTTCGACGCATTCGTATCATACGAGCGAGAACGACCACCCAACCCTCCGAGATGCTCGTCAGAGACCAAGGGAGTCGAAGGGGCAGTTTCCCCAGATGCTGAGCCGAGATTAACACCCAATAACCGAGTCATGAGGGAGTTAAATTCCGAACGATTAAGAGCAGCCGCAAATTCCGGGTATTTAGCGGCCAAAGCGTCGAGGTCCGGCAACTTCCTAGACGCACGAACAGGTTCCGATGATGAAGGAGAAGCCATATCCACTCAGTCCAATCAGTCCAAGGGGACAGACGGCAACAGCCAGGGAAAAAAAGAAAGGGTTTTGTGGTGGAATATGAAAAGTCACGGCAAGAAAAAGAGGCCCTCCGACCGCCGTCTGATCCCGGCGATGGAGGGTGGTGCGGGGGGGTCTTGGTGAGTGGTAGTAGGTGGTGCAGAACGCCGGCGACCGTGTGGATCTGGGCGGACGGGGATGGAAGATGAAGGTGGGCAGATTTGTGGTGAGGGATACGAACAGTCACAGCTACAAACGATTGAAATCCACCCCTAGACCACCGCCGTCTGATCCCGGCGGCGGGGGGTCGCCGAGTACCTCCGAGGTGAGTCCAAAACGGCCGGAGATGACGTGGGTAGTGGTCGGAAAAGAAGAAATCTGAAGAAATCGCCTACTGTGTGAAAATCGCACCTACTGACGGTGTTAGAGAGAAAGTCAACGAACGTCAACGCGCGCGACTTCTTTCTATTTCCGTTTTGAGGGGAAACGGTTATGAGTTCCGTTAATAATATATGCAATATTTATTTTGGAAATAATTGCGTCGGAAGTGCAAGTTTACTAAATGGGTTGTATACCTAAATATCGAAGATAAAATAAAAACTGTGAACACAGTCACCAACAAACGAAAATTGGAGTCGAACTCAAGACTGCTGTGGCATCTTCGACTCGGTCACGCTGGAGAACAGAAAATTCTTGAGTTGGAGAAAACCGGCGTTATAAAGCCGCTTGGGTCTGATCCCTATCCAACTTGTGAATCTTGTATCCTTGGAAAGATGACCAAGTCGCCCTTCACAGGGACTTTCACGAGAGCCACAGAAGTTCTGGGTTTGATCCACACGGATGTTTGCGGACTGTTCGGTGTAGCGGCTCGCGGTAACTTCCATTATTTTGTTACCTTCACTGATGATCACTCTCGCTTTGGCAAGGTGTATCTCATGAAGAATAAGTCTGATACTTTTGAATGGTTCAAAGAGTACAAGGCTTTGGTGGAAAATAAGACTGGAAATAGCATTAAAGCCGTTCGATCAGATCGAGGCGGCGAGTACATGAGCCTCGAGTTTGACGAGTTCTTTAAAGAGAACGGGATAATTTACAGATGACACTGCCCGGAACACCGCAGTTGAACGGTGTGTCCGAACGCAGAAATCGAACTCTGTTGGATAAGGTTCGATCTATGCTAAGCTATACAGACCTGCCCATATCGTTGTGGGGTCATGCCCTGTTGACAGCGGCACACATTCTGAATAGATGTCCTACAAAGTCTGTCAATCGTATTCCGTATCAGATATGGACAGGACGAAAACCGAGCTTGAATCACATTAGAATTTGGGGTTGCCCCGTGTTTGTGAAAAAGCTCAAGACAGATAAACTGAAATCGAAGGCTGTGAAAGGACGTTTTGTCGGGTATCCTGAGGATTCCATGGGATACCAGTTTTACTTCCACGATGATCAGAGAATCGTTGTAGCCCTTCAAGCACTTTCTCGAATAAGATTTCGTTCGAGAAGGTGGAGCGGGTCGCGAAGCAACTCTTGTAGAGTATTCAGAAGCGCTTTCACAAACTCCAGTGTCGGATGACACCGTAGAGCAGTCTGAGACGCAACCTGACTTGCGCAGGTCGGGTAGAGTATCTCGCTAGCCTGAGAGATACGGGATGGTCCACATCGAGCACGAGGTTGCTGCGATGGAAGGGCACGTCGGAGACGATCCCACTACCTATGACCAGGCAATCAGGGATAAATATTTGGAGAAATGGCTTATAGCTATGCAAGCCGAAATGGATTCCATGCACGAAAACCAAGTCTGGACTCTAGTAGACCTCCCAGATGGTTTTAGACCCATTGGGTGTAAATGGATCTACAAGAGAAAGATAGGATCTGAAGGATTGGTTGATACATACAAAGCTAGGCTTGTGGCGAAAGGGTACAGTCAAAAGAGGGCATTGACTATGAGGAGACCTTTTCGTCTGTTGCTATGATGAAGTCCATTCGAACATTGCTTGCGATAGCTGCGCACTATGACTATGAGATCTGACAGATGGATGTGAAAACTGCGTTCCTAAATGGATATCTCAAGGAGGAAATTTATATGGAGCAGCCCAAGGGTTTTACATCGCAAGGAGATGCTCATAAGGTGTGCAAACTGAACAAGTCCATTTATGGACTGAAACAAGCCTCCAAAAGCTGGAATCTTCGGTTCGATGAAGTGGTCAAGTACCATGGATTCTTAAAGAACGAAGACGAACCTTGTGTCTACAAGAAAAGCAGTGGGAGCAAAATATCTTTCCTCGTATTGTACGTAGACGACATCCTTTGATAGGAAATGATATTGGAATGCTCTCGAAGGTGAAAGCATGGCTTTCGACCGAATTCTCATGAAAGACTTGGGAGAAGCTACCTACATCTTGGGGATTCGCCTTTATAGAGATCGAGCGAATCGTATGTTAGAACTCTCCCAGACCCTTTACTTAGAGAAGGTCCTGAAGCGATATAATATGGACAACTCTAAGAAAGGGTCCCTGCCTATGCGGCATGGGATTCACCTTTCCAAGGCTATGAGCCCTCAAAGTGAGTTGGAGCGGAAAGAGATGAATGGAATCCCCTATGCATATGCGGTGGGTAGCTTGATGTACGCGATGCTTTGCACGCGACCTGACTTGGCGTACGCTGTGAGCGTAGTAAGTCGGTTTCAGGCTGACCCTGGTAAGGAACATTGGACAGCAGTCAAGACTATCCTCAAGTACCTCAGATGGACTAAGGATATGATGCTGGTCTACGGTAATGGAGAATTGGAAGTGGAAGGGTATACGGATTCGGATTTCCAGTCTGACGTGGACGACCGAAAATCCACTTCAGGATTCGTCTTTACGCTCAACGGTGGAGCGGTGTCTTGGAAAAGTTCCAAACAGAGCACTACTGCAGATTCCACCTGCGAAGCAGAGTATATAGCGGCCTCAGAGGCAGCAAATGAAGGTGTTTGGATGAGAAAGTTCTTGGAAGAACTTGGTGTCGTTCTTGTAGCAGATAGGCCATTGCCATTGTGGTGTGACAGTACTGGCGCTAATGCTCAGGCGAAAGAACCGAGGTCTCACAGCAGGTCCAAACATATAGAAAGAAAGTACCATGTGTTACGTGGATTCGTTGAGAATGGCTACATAGCCGTGCAGAAGATTGACGGAGTTGACTTTGAAGTCTCGACTGTCACTGGTTCCCCTCGACCCGATTTGCTGTTGCATGGGTCAGCGGGCCAGATGCGGTCTTGATGACGATTTGTGATTGGCAAGGTGTATCTCATGAAGAATAAGTACTTTTGAATGGTTCAAAGAGTACAAGGCTTTGGTGGTAATCAGACTGGAAAGAGCATTAAAGCCGTTCGATCAGATCGAGGCGGCGAGTACATGAGCCTCGAGTTTGACGAGTTCTTGAAAGAGAACGGGATAATTTCATAGATGACACCGCTCGGAACACCGCAGATTAACGGTGTGTCCGAACGCAGAAATCGAACTCTGTTGGATAAGGTTCGATCTATGCTGAGCTATACAGACCTGCCCATATCGTTGTGGGGTCAATGCCTTGTTGACAGCGGCACACATTCTGAATAGATGTCCTACAAAGTCTGTCAATCGTATTCCGTATCAGATATGGACAGGACGAAAACCGAGCTTGAATCACATTAGAATTTGGGGTTGCCCCGCGTTTGTGAAAAAGCTCAAGACAGATAAACTGAAATCGAAGGCTGTGAAAGGACGTTTTGTCGGGCATCCTGAGGATTCCATGGGATACCAGTTTTACTTCCACGACGATCAGAGAATCTTTGTAGCCCTTCAGGCTCACTTTCTCGAAGAAGATTTCGTTCGAGAAGGTGGAGCTGGTCGCGAAGTAACTCTTGGAGAGTATTCAGAAGCGCTTTCACAAACTCCAGTGTCGGATGACACCGTAGAGCAGTCCGAGACGCAACCTGACTTGCGCAGGTCGGGTAGAGTATCTCGCCAGCCTGAGAGATACGGGATGGTCCACATCGAGCACGAGGTTGCTGCGATGGAAGGGCACGTCGGAGACGATCCCACTACCTATGACCAGGCAATCAGGGATAAATATTCGGAGAAATGGCTTATAGCTATGCAAGCCGAAATGGATTCCATGCACGAAAACCAAGTCTGGACTCTAGTAGACCTCCCAGATGGTTTTAGACCAATTGGGTTTAAATGGATCTACAAGAGAAAGATAGGATCTAACGGATTGGTTGATACATACAAAGCTAGGCTTGTGGCGAAAGGGTACAGTCAAAAAGAGAGCATTGACTATGAGGAGACCTTTTCGCCTATTGCTATGATGAAGTCCATTCGAATATTGCTTGCGATAGCTGCGCACTATAACTATGAGATCTGGCAGATGGATGTGAAAACTGCGTTCCTAAATGGATACCTCAAGGAGGAAATATATATGGAGCAGCCCAAGGGTTTTACATCGCAAGGAGATGCTCATAAAGTGTGCAAACTGAACAAGTCCATTTATGGACTTAAACAAGCCTCCAGAAGCTGGAATCTTCGGTTCGATGAAGTGGTCAAGGGCCATGGATTGTTAAAGAACGAAGACGAACCTTGCGTCTACAAGAAAAGCAGTGGGAGCAAAATATCATTCCTCGTGTTGTACGTGGACGACATCCTTTTGATAGGAAATGATATTGGAATGCTCTCGATGGTGAAAGCGTGGCTTTCGACCGAATTCTCCATGAAAGACTTGGGAGAAGTAAAACAACAAAATACTAGTATTTGGATGATTAAGAGTTTCGAAATGAGTTTGATTGGGTTGAGAAACACACCTACACTGCATGCGATTTACACACACTAACACAAACGTAAATTTCAAACACCTTCACCGACCGCCGTTTCACCTGTTCGCCGCCGACGACGACCCCGCCACTGCTGACCGGACATTTACTCACCCTCGCCTTCCACCGCCGGGACCAGACGGCGATGGGAGGGCTGTGACCGTTCACCTACACCGTGTCTTCTTCCCCTAAACCCTAACGCGACTCTTCAGCTCCCATCGTCTTCCTCCTGCGTTTCGATCCTCCAGCTGCACTTGATGGATGAGCTGGACTTTCTTGTGCCCTTGCCGGACTATGAACAGTTACGGCGTAACATCTCTGATTTTGACGATCGTTTTGATGTGGCGGCCTTCGAAGACTTCGTTAGCCGCGTCAGATATCCGCAGAGTAACGTGAGCGAGGCCGATTCTGATAGGCTGCCGATCACTCTTACCGCGGCCGTGGTTGAAAACACTGAACAACGGGCAGCGCCCCTACACAACCGTCGGAAGAAACGCTCCACTAGCCACATCGTGCCGGTCCGAGACCCGATATTTGAGCGTCGCCCTCCGTTACGCCGCGGAACTCCACCACCCACGACGCATCACTTGCCGCCCATCGAGGAGGAGGGCTTTACACCGCCTGAAGGGGCTATGACGGCTCAGGAAACTACCCAGAACCATAGGATTCTGCAACGTGTCCCATCGCCTTCTATGACGCTAGTGAACGGGCCTAGGGTTTCAAGCATTGGGCCGACTCATTCGGCGGCTGGCGCACCTACCAGTCATGACATTATGCACCTGAGCTCTAATACTAACGCTACCACCAACCCTATCGGAGGAAGCCAACAAGAGGCGGCGGTGACAGAAATGGAAAGAGCGACAGTTCGGTATTCCCATACTAACCCTAACGGCTCTCAAAGGGGTACACGACAGGATGAGAACGTTTCCCCGCTGACGGGGCCCGAATATACTACCCCGCTGATCGAAGATGCTTCGGATAACGAGCAG
This sequence comes from Craterostigma plantagineum, assembly GCA_027422505.1. Classification (NCBI taxonomy): domain Eukaryota; kingdom Viridiplantae; phylum Streptophyta; class Magnoliopsida; order Lamiales; family Linderniaceae; genus Craterostigma; species Craterostigma plantagineum. The sequence goes on from JAPQWV010000025.1 coordinate 10,188,686, forward strand.
CCTTTAACCCCTAGTAATGATCGCCGTTTCCCTAACCACCGGCCCTCAACTACACCGGCTGGTGGCGTAGGGCCGATCACGGGGCAATCACCGCCACACAATGACAAGGGCATGAGTGGCAGATTGGCTAGCTCACGTCTCCCCTCGGAGGCTACGGCGTCGCGTACCTCCTTTAAAGCTGTAGTCCAAGGCGCCCTCGTCAACCGTAGTGAACCACGACGACCACCCGTGAAGCGTCTCAATCTGTCATACACGGCGCCTTCGATAATCAATGGCAAAGCTGAGGCGTGCCTTCCTTGGGAAGTGGTCAAAAGAGGGACGGCTAGATGGGATCATACACTTGTTGGCTATTTTCTTGGAAAAAGACCGTATTTCCCTCATGTCGAGCGCTTTGCTCGCACTATGTGGCCAAACATTGCCGAGGTTCGAGCCACGATCAATGGATTCTTCAAATTCAGATTCAAGACGGCTGGAGACTTAATGGCGGTATTGGAAGGAGGCCCTTGGATTATGCAGGGGCAACCCCTCTTCCTCGAAACGTGGAGGGTTGGTATGTCGTTCGAGAGGAAACATCACAAAGCTGTCCCACTCTGGATCAGATTGCGTAACGTTCCTACGGAGCTATGGACCCAAGAAGGGCTGGGCATTGTGGCTAGCGTAATAGGAAAGCCTCTTTTTGCGGACGCTATGACAGCTACTGCGGAGAGACTCGAATATGCTAGGGTTTGCGTCGAAAAAACATTGGAGGAACCTTTTGTCGAGCTATTCAACGCGAGGGTCCCTACCAATGAGGGTGGACAAACCAACATAATCCCCATTCATGTTGAGTATGAGTGGAAGCCTAGCAAATGTGAGGTGTGCAACACTTGGAACCATGGAAGCCGAAACTGCCCCAAAAACACGCCCCAACCGGCTAGGTCTCAACCCAATTCAACAAAGGCGGCAAACACACGTGGCACCGAGCAGCAAAGGACGCAAGGCCAACAAAGGGCCAGCTCTCAACCCACTTCAACGAAGGTAGTAACTAAAGGAGCACAGACCCGACATGAATGGCGTCATCTGACGAGTAAGGACAAAGGCAAAGCGGTGCTTGCGGTGCCCAACGCCTATACCAATCTAGCCACCAATGGTCGGGAAAGCCGCAAACACCAAGAGCCCCCTAAGATGGCACGACACTCTACTGAGGCGGGGGGGACAAGTACTGCTGATAACAGTTTAGTTACACCTGACCGAAATCCCTTCGCGGCGCTTGCGGAGATCGAGTGGGAACACTACACGACTGAGGGTCCTACAGCAGCCCTTCTAACATGCTCCTCATGATCCCTACGGCCGTTTGGAATACTCGTGGTCTAAACAGGATAGACCACAGATGGGCGGTAAAGGAGTTGGTGGGAAAAAACAATCTGAAAATAATGGGTCTTCTTGAAACAAGGGTTTCGGAGCAGAACGCTTCTTCAGTAACTCAGTCGATTAATAATTGGAATTGGTTCTATGAGTATAATAATGGACCGGCCTCTCGCATTTGGATTGGATGGGACAGTAGCGCTGTGACGGTGACTATCGAGGCTTATACCAACCAGGCTATTCATTGTAAAATCCTCAAATTGGAAGACAGGCAGGTATTCTATATCTCGTTCATCTATGGCCTCAATGCACGGGCGGATCGCTGCAGTCTTTGGGCTGACCTTGTTGTGACTTCTCAGTCTCGGGTTAATTCCCCGTGGGTCGTTATGGGGGATTTTAATGCGATCTTGGATAACTCGGAGGCCCGTGGAGGCGCTTTAGGGGGCGGCTGCCCCGACATGGCAGCTTGCTTCACCTCGTCTGACCTTATTAATCTTCCACGAGTGGGTTCAACCTTTACGTGGTATAACCAACAAAGCGGCACGGCGGCCATCTGGCGTAAGTTGGATAGAATGATGGGAAACCCCGCTTGGTTTGCCCGCTTCGGCGACCTCACCTACCGTTGCGCGCTTCCTTTTACGTCTGATCACTCTCCACTCATATTGGAGGCTAATCATCCTCCAAGGGCTATGGGAACCATCTTCAGATTTGATAATTTCCTGACTAAAGATCCTCGCTTCACAAAGTTGGTGGACGATTCTTGGAGTACTCATGTGGATGGCTGCCCTATGTTCGCAGTTGTAAAGAAGCTTAAAGGCGTCAAATTAGTCATGAAGAGACTTCGTAGGGAAAAAGGAAACTTGAACCAGAACACCCTCGAAGCCAAAAGATTTCTGGATATCGTCCAAGACATGGCAATAGAACACCCCCTAGAGCCAAATCTTCCCCTCCTGGAGAAACGCTGCCGGTTCGCCTATGCCAAAGCTGTGGATATGGAGCATCAAGCACTTACCCAACGCGCTAAAGTGGCGTGGCTTAAGGATGGGGACCAGTGCACCTCCTTCTTTTTCAAGAAAGTAACTACGCGACGCGCCATCAACAGAATTTTCTACATGGAAAACGAGGCCGGGGAGACTTTCGAGGGCGACACGAGGGTTCGAGCCGAACTATTACGCTACTACATGGATCTTCTCGGCCAATCTATTCGTACTACTCCTATTTCAGCCGCTGCGATTGCGCCTTTTCTGGAAAGAAAATTGAATACCGAAGAGGCTGCTTCGATGATTCAACCGGTGAGCGATAACGAGGTCAAGAAGGCACTCTTTTCCATGGGGGACAACAAATCCCCTGGCCCAGATGGATTCTCTGCCGCGTTTTTCAAACACGCTTGGACCACGGTTGGGACTGAAATCACCTATGCCATCAAGGAATTCTTCAGAACGGGACTTCTCCTTAGGGAGCTGAATTCGACGCTTATTACGCTAATCCCCAAGAGTGACAGCCCGCGATTTGCCAAGGACTTCAGGCCTATATCTTGCTGCAACGTGATATACAAAATCATTTCCAAGATCATCGCTAATCGCTTAAAGGGCTACCTTGGACGTCTTGTGCACCGGACGCAAACGGCTTTTATCCCCGGCCGGCGCATTTCGGATAATATCCTCCTTGCCCAAGAAATCTGCCACGGGTATAATAGTATGGGATTACCTGAAAGGGTGGCCATCAAGGTTGATATTGCTAAGGCCTACGACCGGGTTGAATGGGACTTTATACTTGGAACGTTGGAGGCTCTCAATTTTCATCGTACGTTTGTGGGATGGATTCGAGCCTGTATCACTTCTCCTCATTACTCGATTAACATTAATGGCAGGCCTGAAGGCTTCTTTCAGGGTCGTCGCGGTCTCCGTCAGGGTGATCCTATATCACCGTACCTTTTCACACTAGTGATGGAGGTCTTACATGGCATAATCACAGATGGCATCCGACGCAACATCAACTTCCGATACCACTGGAAATGCGAGACCACTAAGTTATTTATGCTCTCCTTTGCGGATGACATCCTGCTCTTCTCTCAGGCTGATTCTGAGTCGGTGTCTACATTCAAAGGTTGTCTGGACCATTTCGCTACGTTGTCAGGCCTGCAGGCCAATCTAAATAAAAGCGAAATGTTCATCTCTAAGCGGGCCGACCGCCTCAAGCACCAGCTCCACATGGTCACGGGGATCCCTCTCGGCTCACTCCCAGTTCGTTACCTTGGGGTCCCTCTCATCACCTCGAGACTCAAGATCGCCGACTGTGCCCCCTTACTCAGGAGCATTGACCGACGCCTGGGATCTTGGACTAACCTTTCCTTATCTTACGCGGGCCGGGTGCAGCTTATTAAGTCCGTCCTCCTTGGGTTTCATACTTACTGGGCGAGCGTATTTCTCCTCCCCAAAGGTGTTGTCAAGAGCATTGAGGCTAAACTGCGAGACTTTCTTTGGAACGGCTCCTCAGCTAAAGTGGCTTGGGTTGATGTTTGCCTCCCTAAGGACGAAGGGGGCCTGGGTATTCGGTCTATAGAGACAGACAACAAAGCCCTCCTATTAAGACTTCTTTGGAATCTCCTCAACAGAGAGGACTCTTCGCTTTGGGCTTCTTGGATCCGGCAGACGCGTCTCCATAATACTTCGCTGTGGACCGTTAGACCTTCGACTCGCACGTCGTGGATTTGGAGGAAGATCTTGAAGTTACGTGACCAGATCAGACCTCTTATCCAGTTCAGCATTGGGAATGGAACCTCTATCAGAATATGGACCGACCCGTGGCTCCTCCCAGGTCCCATGATTGATCGTTACCCCCGTGGCCCTATAATAATGGGGCTGCCTCTTGACTCCATGCTTAGCAAAGTAATTAGTGAAGAGGGTTGGTGCTGGCCCACGCGTACCTCAACGGAATATCTGGACTTCGAAGCTTTGCTGCCACAGGTCCGACCTAATGAGGATGATAGGATTATTTAGACTGCGTCACCGAATGGTATTTTCTCTACCCGCTCGGCAAGGGAGAATATACGTATGAGGCGGCCTAAGGTTCCCTGGTTCTCCCTCTTTGGTGGTCCTCTTGCCATTCCTAGACACGAGGTCATCTTGTGGCTCGCTATTAGAGATAGACTGGCCACTAGGGACAAACCTTGGATTGCAGCTAAGGCGGGTTGCTCTACGTGTCTCCTTTGCGACACTCAGGAGGTGGAGACGATCAGACACTTGTTCTTTGACTGTCCTTTCTCCAGACGCTGCCTCCAGCTTCTTTGTCGGAAACTACGCATGGGATGGCCGGTCGGTGATTGGCACGCAGGTATCAGGTGGGCGGCTCGACGATGGCGGGGAAAACACTTAGCTCAGCTGGGCCCGAGACATGGGCTGACCTCTTTGGCGTATCATTTATGGATGGAGCGGAACAGACGATGGCACGAGGGTAGGCTACGCCAGCCAGGTCACATTGTTGCCGATGTTGAATCCTTACTTTGTTTACGCCTTGCTACCCTACCTTCTAAGTATGAGTTACAATGCTGTGCCCTCAAGAGGGTGTGGCGGATTGCTTGGTAATTCTTGTGCTTCTGTATCTTCCGCCTGGTTTGCTTGGTGTTGCTTGGTTGTTTTTGTCTTTTGATTCACAGGTTTTTTTCATCGCTCGCTCTCATTGCTGGCTTGGCGGTTTGTTGGGACGTTCAGGGCTTCTCTTATGGATCCTTGGGCAGTCCTCTTTTCCATGTGTTTTCCATCCCATGCGCCCTTATGTTGCTCTTTCTCTCTCGTCGCTGTCTTTCTGTCTTTCTGTTGTCTTGTTTTGCGCAGGCTCGGGCTGTCGCGGTGTGGGGAAAGACGACGGACCCCTCCTGGTGTCGGCGATGGATCCTTTCGTGGAGGTCTCGTGCTCGGACTGGAAAAGATACAGGAGTGGGCACTTAGTTGCTGCCCTGACTCGACCTGACGTACGGACTCCCCCTCCATGTCCGTTTGCTTTCGATGTCTCTCTGAGCTTCCTCGGCTGTGCGCTTTGCGCCTCGCCTTCACGTCACCCGACTGCCCTGCTGGCACTACACCTGGTGCCAGGATCCAGTTGATGGTTTATGGATTTGTACACCTACGCTGCCTCAGCATGAGATACTGATCCTTGCTTCTTAGTGACCTGGTGTCTCGTTGTTGTTTCTCGTTGTTGTTTTTGGCCTGGGTCTTATAGGGACCCAGTGGGTGTTTGGGCAGCGTCGGTCCTGTCGACGTGCTGTCAGGTCGTTTTTTCATTTCCGCTTGTCGCGTACTGAGCGTTATCATGTACGCTCCCTTGTACTCCTGTTTCTTTTATTTTTAGTGAACGTTTCCCAAAAAAAAGACTTGGGAGAAGCTACCTACATCTTGGGGATTCGCCTTTATAGAGATCGAGCGAATCGTATGTTAGGACTCTCCCAGGCCCTTTACTTAGAGAAGGTCCTGAAGCGATCTAATATGGACAACTCTAAGAAAGGGTTCCTGCCTATGCGGCATGGGATTCACCTTTCCAAGGCTATGAGCCCTCAAAGTGAGTTGGAGCGGAAAGAGATGAATGGAATACCCTATGCATCCGCGGTGGGTAGCTTGATGTACGCGGTGCTTTGCACGCGACCTGACTTGGCGTACGCTGTGAGCGTAGTAAGTCGGTTTCAGGCAGACCCTGGTAAGGAACATTGGACAGCAGTCAAGACTATCCTCAAGTACCTCAGACGGACTAAGGATATGATGCTGGTCTACGATAATGGAGAATTGAAAGTGGAAGGGTATACGGATTCGGATTTCCAGTCTGACGTGGACGACCGAAAATCAACTTCAGGATTCGTCTTTACGCTCAACGGTGGAGCGGTGTCTTGGAAAAGTTCCAAACAGAGCACTACTGCAGATTCCACCTGCGAAGCAGAGTATATAGCGGCCTCAGAGGCAGCGAAGGAAGGTGTTTGGATGAGAAAGTTCTTGGAAGAACTTGGTGTCATTCCTGTAGCAGATAGGCCATTGCCATTGTGGTGTGACAATACTGGCGCTATTGCTCAGGCGTAAGAACCGAGGCCTCACAGCAGGTCCAGACATATAGAAAGAAAGTACCACGTGTTACGTGGATTCGTTGAGAATGGCTACATAGCCGTGCAGAAGATTGCGACCGCGGAAAACGTGGCCGACCCGTTCACCAAGCCTCTATCACAGGCAGTGCTGGCTAGACATCTCGAAAAGATGGGTATTAGATACTGCAGCGCATGCATTGAGTGCAAGTGGGAGATTGTTAGGAATATGCCCTCGAATGCTATACGAGGATTAGATTGTATAGGGCATTAGCTTATTTATCATTTGACCTTTTATGTAATAAGATATTTTGTGTGGCATTGTTCGTTTATTGGAAATAAGAGTACTTTATTAAGCATCTGGTAAAGCAATAAATGAACAAATCCAAATGTGTCGAGTTGAGTCACTGTTCTCGATGGGTACGAGAGAGGAAGGCACCAGTGGACTCTTAACCTCGAGCATTAAAAGTCCGTAAGCCTTAGGCTCCAGTTGGGTGCTAGATAACCGATAATGGCTTATTTGTTGATGACCTATCGAGTGCCGATATCCCGCTTGGAAGCGGAGGTCATGACTTGTGATGCGAGTCGAATCAAGGGATTGAATCGTTTCATGGACACTGACTCACGGGTCGTACGGTCGAACATGGCTTATTACTCAAGGAGTGTCAATGACCGACGACAACACTATAGTAGTCTACGTGAACCTTAGATCGAAACGGGCTTTGACGGAGTTGACTTTGAAGTCTCGACTGTCACTGGTTCCCCTCGACCCGATTTGCTGTTGCATGGGTCAGCGGGCCAGATGCGGTCTTGATGACGATTTGTGATTGTCGGGCTTAGACCGCCGAGTACGGATTCACAGTCTCGCAAGTAATCGAGATAAATGTCCTATGAGGACGGCGATGGGAAATTACGAAATCCTTGGCCAAGGTATTGAACTAACTCATGTTAGACATGGAGGGTAGTTTTGGTGATTCGCCTCGTCCCCGTTTTATCATAGAATCGAGTATAGTGAGTTTGACATAGACCATGGCTCTCACTCGATTGGGACACAGCTGAAGGGTTTACACGTAGTACTACAATCTATAGTAAGGTTCTCGAATAAAGACTAAGTCGAAATTCGCACTCGAATCGGGTTACGGTCCGGTACTGCGGGATTGGCTAGGTAACTGCCGGACTCTTGGATTCCTCCCTTGCCGATTGAGTCGAACCTAGAGAGTCGGGCTTAAAAAGGATCATCAAGGTGTACTAATGAGGAGAGAAAGTGTTTTGGGCCTTAACGGGCCTTGGGCCTTGGGCCGCGCCTTAGTGGGCCTCAGGCCATTTAATGGACCGAAGTCGGACTTCGTATGAAACTAACTTTGAGACTTGGGCTTGGCCAAGTGCTTAAAAGGCTTGAGGGTAAAATTGGAATTGGACCCTAAGCTAATTTTCGAATTATGCCTTGGGAATTAATTTCGAAAATTAAATATAAATATAGAAATAATGTATTTGCAATATTATTTATTTTAAGGTGAAAATTTCAAAATTAATCTTGGATTAAGTTTCGAATTTTATACCATATTTACATATACTTACTTTGACTTAGTATTTAAGTTAGTTGTCTAATTATGGTAAGTATCCTTATATGAATTTTGAATTAAATAAGGGAGAGAAAGATATGGCAAAATCTCTCCACTTAAGGAGCAAAATCGAAAACCATATCTTTGAGATATCCTAGGGATATCCAAATATATCATAGTATAAATAGGGCAGCCCTATTTCATAATTTAGAGTGAAAATTTCGTCCATAATAAAGGCACAAAAACACATACCGAATAAAAAACACTTTTCTCCCACGCGACGGCTCGGTTCTTGTTAGGACCTACGATTAACAACTCTACGATCCTAGGCTAGAATTCATAGTAATTTGATCGTTTAGATAATCAATTGAATTCGATCGAAAAACTCAAGTTAAGAACACTGGAGAGAATTCAATTAGAGTGAGAAAGTTACTGTTGTTTCTCTCTCTAGAAATCGAATTGCAAGCCCTTCGAATCAATTCTCTAAACTTTCTCTATTCAGCTCAATTGATTTACATGTATTTATACCAAACAAACTTGGTATAAATATCAAACTAGTCCTAATCTAAGGACTACTATACAAAACGCCCCAAATTACAAGGACAACTAATGAAATCAAGCACAATTACAAATGGTATTCTACAATCTCCCCCTTTGTGCTTGATTGCGTCTCCGCGCCGTTTGTCCTCGTCGGGCGTAATATGATCTGCACAACCCAGCGCATGCTCGTAGTTCCTCAGTGTGATCCTTAGCTCCAGTTGTCAGGAACCGAAACCTCATATCATAATTTCATGCATTTACATAATTCCATGCATTCACATAAGTTATTTTAAAATAAAGGTATGAATAGAATAAGGTATTTAAAGTATTATAGTTTTAGGCCCTCAAAGAGATAGAAGTGAATGTTACGGAAGTTAGAAATTTCTAGGGTTTTCTCAGGTTGTGAGGAACTTTATATATATATTAATTGAAGTAATTAAATAAATTAGGGAGATTAAATATTAAAGGGAAGACTTTCGAAACAGAGGAATAATGTGAAAGAAAGGAGTTGAGATAAGAGGTGAATTGCAAAATTGATTTTCACAATGTAGTTACGAAAATTATAATCCTCGAGACCAAGCTCTTTATTAATTAAAATCTGGAAGTATCATATCGAGAACTTAATATTCACAATATCGAATTTCGAGAATTATATTTCTTGATAGATGGATTTTTGTAAGTTAAAATTCTCGAAGTCTCATTGCCAAAAACTTATTCAAGAAAGAACAGAGAATAATAATAGAAATAACAAATATGATTGAGGGAATTAGATAAGCATTGATTACGTAAACATCATGTCATTTATTTAAGTCAACACGTAAATAATAGATAAGAAAAAGGGACAATTAGTTCTTATCACTTCATAACTTACGCAAGCTACAGGATAAAGAAGGAATAATACATGTTAATTGAGAAAAAGCAAGAAAACGAAGAGAAAGGAGCAGAATTCAATTAAAGATAGAATTAGCCAAGTTAGCAAGGTTCGACGAACTAGTTTCAAACGTTGAATGGTAAATTCTTTTGTCTATAGCTTATAAATCTGTTTATATGCAACACAGTTTCGATATGTCATATGGAATACCTTGTAATGGACATATATATATGATTTTATGATACTAATGATTATCAAGAACTTTCGGAGTGTTTAGGAACCAGAGAACTCGAACTTTTGGACTTAATTAGGTATTCTTATGTTCGCACTAAGGGTTGTGTGGCAGTTAAGAGTTCTGATACTAGAACACATGAAATTTTTAGGGTTTAAACATGTTTAAGGTTTTATTGATATGTATATATTATGCTCTTGAGGAACCGATCTTTAATTAAAGTACTAGGGTTTCTGCAGAATAATAAAGGTTGCATATCAATTTCTTAGAATGGTTTTCATTCGGTATTAGATAACATATGTTAGAACTAGATGAATCTCGATATAGGAGAATGTCGAGTGATGTTAAGATATCGAAATCCTTTAATATGTCAAAATCCCTTATATTACATTTCGACAATTAAAAGAGAAGGCCTCGAGATTTAGAAAATTTATTCAGATAAAATGTCGAGTTATGATAACTCAATTAAATGGGATCTCGGGTTATGATGTCAAATAGGATGTCGAGATTTTGAAATCTAATTAGATGGAATATCGAGATATGATTTCGAGATTTATAAAGACATTACACAGATTTCGAGATGTGAGTTTAATATCAAATTTAAGATATCGACATAGGATCTCGACATAAGGTTCCGAAGGTAATTAGGAAAATGTCGAGACGTGTTTCATGACACATTTCGAAATCCTTCATATTGAACTTTTTTTTTTTTTTTTTTTTTTTGGAAATTGGTAACTAAATATGAAAAACAGGGGTACAGAGCAGCGGGCATGATATCGCTCATGCCACATCAAACGGTAATGTACGACAGACCAGACAACACCATAGACCAGGTAACCCAGACAACCTACAAGGTCCAAACAAGACCTAAGCCCCGAGAGAGAAACACTAAAGACCAAAAGCAAAGGCAAAGTAGGTGTCAAAACCACAACAGTCAACCGGTTCCTGGCACCAGGTGTAGTGCCAGCAGGGCTACCCAGCAAAGTGCCAACAAGTGCAAGACGCACAAACAGAAGACAGAGTCACGATGGAAATGCTTCTGGCGGGAAAAGGCAACCGCAGATCTGGTCAAAGAAAGCGTACTCATGGCACCACCAGTTTTCCATGTCGCAAGCCAGATGGGGACGTCGCCAGGGCCAGTTAGTCACCACACACCTGCAGGGAGCGACTCAGGCAGGGAAAACGAGCAACATCGGGGTCCAAAGCTCACCTGCAGACGAGCAACATCGGGGTCCAAAGCTCACCTGCTGGCCTGCACACACACAAAGCAAAGGAAGGCCGAGAGGAAGGACCAAATAGTACAGAGCAACAAAGCGGAAGAAGGGAAAGGATACAAGGTCCCAGGACCTAGGTCCAAGGTCCAAGGTCCAAGGTCCAAGGTCCAAGGTAGACTATGCCCAAGCAATTCGCCAGACCCGTCGTAAAGCGCACAGCTGCAAGGCAAATTTGGGCGATAGGGTAGACAGACGTATGCTAAGTAGGGTCTCGATGTCCTTCACAATTTGCTGAGGTGTGCGTCGCCTGCCGTCATGCCATCTCCTATTCCGTTCAGCCCACAGATGGTAGATTAAGGAGGCAAGCACATGGCGCGGGCCCAGTGAGGCTAAGTGCCGACTACGCCAGCGTCCAGCCGCCCAATGTATGCCCTCAAACCAGTCCCTAACAGGCCACCCAAACCGCATGTGGTCCCGGAGCATCCTGAGGCAGCGATGCGAAAACCTGCAATCAAAGAAAAGGTGGCGAGTAGTCTCTGCCACCGCATCATCACAGAGAAGGCAAGTAGAAGTTCCCGCGGCCGCAGCCACCCAATGCTTGTCGCGCGTCGCTAGTCTATCTCGTATTGCCAACCATAAGATTAACTCATGTCGAGGGATGGAAATCGGACCCCCGAAGAGCGTGTGCCATTGTACAATAGGGCGGCGAAGGCGGATTCTATCCCTGGCCGAGTGAGTGGAGAAAAGGCCATTCCCAGAAGCAGTCCATCTCACACTGTCCTCCTCCCCAGGGTGAAGTGGAGGAAGGAGCGGGCCAAACTCCAAGTACTCCGTCGTGGTTTGCGCAGGCCAGTGCCAAGTATTATCGGTGATGACGGACCTCAACCTCGAGTCAAGAGGCAGCCCCATGACCTGCGGTCCGCGAGGGAATCTCTCAACAAGAGGGCACGGGAGGAGCCAAGGGTCCGTCCAGAGACGGGTATTAAAGCCATTGCCAATGCGAAACTCAATAAGGGGGCGAATGGTATGGCGGAGTTTCAGGAGTTTCCTCCAAGTCCAAGATGTCGTCGCTGAAGGTCTGATGGACCAAAGAGAGCTGTTATGCAGCCTTGTTCGTCGTATCCAGGTAGCCCAGATGGACTTGTCATCCCCCTCCAACACACTCCAGATAAGTCGCATAAGTAAGGCCTTGTTGTCCGTCTCAACCGACCGTAGTCCGAGACCCCCCTCCTCCCTGGGAACACAGATATCTTCCCATGAAACCTTCGCGCTCGATCCCCTCCAGAGGAAGGACCTAAGCCGGGACTCAATGGCCCGAATGACGCCCTTGGGAAGCAAGAAAACACCAGCCCAATAAGTATGAATACCAAGGAGGACCGACTTAATGAGTTGGAGCCGGCCAGCATAAGATAAAGAAAGATTCGTCCAGGAGCCAAGACGGCGATCAATGTTGCATAAAAGAGGGTCGCAGTCAGCAATCGAGAGCCGCGAGGTAATCAAGGGAACACCAAGGTATCGGACGGGAAGTGAACCCGAGGGGAAGCCCATAATGCCTTGAAAGGTGCTCTTCAACCGCTCAGCTCTTTTGGAGGTGAACATCTCACTCTTCGTGATGTTAGCTCTAAGGCCAGCAAGTGAAGCAAAGAGATCAAGGCTTTCCTTAAAGATGCTTACCGATCGGGCATCACCGTGCGAGAATAAAAGCAAGTCATCGGCGAAGGTAAGCATGAAAAGCGCCATCGAATCGCATCGCCAGTGGAACTGAAAGCATCCCGAGCGTCGGATCCGATCCTCAATAATGCCATGAAGAACTTCCATCACCAAAGTAAAAAGGTAGGGGGAAATAGGGTCACCTTGCCGAAGGCCACGTTTCCCCTTGAAAAACCCTTCGGGCCATGAACTTTAAAAATCTCGACACATACTACTATGATTTCGATATGTATATTGGAGTTCGATAAGTAAGGACCTCGAGATTTGTTAATTAAAGACTTCGATATTTCCTCAATTAAAGGTCTCAAGATTATTTAAATTGGTTAATGTGATATTATATTATATATATATATATATATGTATATGTATGTAGAATTAGGGTTTTCAATACAATAAGGAATTCTAATATCACATAAAATATTCAATATTTAGGGTTTTAATATAAAATAAGTTAGGGTTTCTGGTAAAGGCTACAGATAAGGAACGATCATGCATAATAATAAAGCATGCATATCACATACACATATCATTATAGGAATTTCATATTTACGGATAAAATAATTGTATAGGTCAGGAGTCCGATAAGGGCAAGGACAAGGTCGCTTAAGCGAGCGGAGAAAATACGCGAAACTTGTGAGTATGATTTGCAACATGTACCTTATGTGCTTATGTGCTTACATGATTTATATGGATTAATTGATTGATATGTGATATATATGCTAATTACGAATTGACATGAAGTATGTGACTAGAAAGTGCCTTTATATGATTTATGTGTTATATAAAGTATTTTATATAGCATTGCATACATATAAATGAAAGGAGAAACCGTTATAACTGCTACGACTACGGACGGTACGATACGGATGCTACAGCATACTTCCCTCCAAATCAGGGGGGATGATAGTTACTTCCCTTCAAATCGGGGGATGACAGAGTCCTGTACAGGCCCATACAGATATTTACAGTATTGACAGAGTCCCATGCATGGGCGCCGACTGGGCTTACAGAATACGAGTCTAGCTAGTCTATAACGGGAGTATCAAAATAAACGGACATATAGAATGGCATGTGATCTACGGATCGTATGAATGACGATTATGTGAACGATGACTTCATGATTGAAAATGGCTACTGCTTATTTTATTACTTGTATGTTTTTAGTTAACATGTTGCGATCATACTCTGAATCGTTGTCTGCACAGTTGTTGTAGATAATTAGCAGGCTGCTTAGAAAGCATCATCATAAAGCATGGACTCAAGGTTGGCTGGCTACGCTCTCCTCTTGCACCCCTCTGGTTCATCATTAGCATATAGAATAGAAACGGATTTAGGCTATTGCATTTTGTAACTCATATGATAGGTACATATATGTACATTATTGTGAAAGGAACTAGATTGGATGTACGCACCCGTTTTTGTTAAAAGGAAATGGTTATGGAAATCGTGAAAAATTTTATACGAATATTTTATAGCTACGTAAAAAGGTAATAAGAAACGGGGCGCTACACGTAGTGGTATCAGAGCCTAGGCTTTAGGTTCTGTAGACATTTGCATAATATGTGCATTGTTATGGATTGCCCTTAAATTTTTCCTGCATATATAGGCAAAGGGCAATAGGTGATCCAATATCTATAGAACGAGATGAACCTACTATAGAGGGAGGAGGAAGAACGGCCATACCTGAATCCCACTCATCACATACATTTAGACAGCATGAATCTGACCATCCCCTGGCAATCCCCCGAGAACGACGGTATGACAAGTTAAGAAAGATGGGTGCTGTGGACTTTATGGGTACGACAGATCCCGCGGAAGCGGAAACATGGCTGAAAAGAACAGAAAGGATATTTCATATGATGCAATGCACCCCAGATGAGAAGTTCGATTATGCAGTCTCACTCCTTCAAGGGCATGCATATGAATGGTGGGAAACAGTCCCTGATAGTATGACCCAACCTCCGGTGCTGACCTGGGAAGATTTTCTGAGGGAATTTAATGATACGTACATGCCTGAAGTTTACAAGGATCAGAAAGAGAAGGAATTTCTAGAATTGAAACAAGGAAACAGGTCCATAGGCGAGTATGAGGTGCTGTTTAATCAGTTATCCCGTTATGCACCACACATGGTTGCTTCTGAAAGAAATAAGTGTCGAAGATTTGAAGCAGGACTCCGCTATATGATTAGAAATCGTATTACGCCATCAGATATGGAGTCCTATGGGAAATTGAGGGCGGCAGCTATTCGCGCTGAAAGATTAGAAACTGAGTCTCGGAATTTTCAAAGTAGTAAACGAAGGTTAGGCGAAGAGTCGTCTAGTGGAAAAATGAGAAAGGCGTATAGTTCGCCTAGATCAATGAGTGTTCAAAGTGGCTCTGCAAAGGGCAGTACAGGCGGGCCAAGAACTACAGGACGGGGTATAGAGACTTCGCAACAAATACCAACATGTGAACACTGTGGGAAGAACCACAGGGGCGTATGTAGATGGCTCACAGGCGAATGTTTTACGTGTGGGCAATCGGGACATATAGCTAGGAATTGCCCAACATTGCGGACAGAACCTACAGTAGATCAATCAAGAGTAAGCGGACCCTCCACAAACCGTGGAAGAGGAAGGGGCCGAGGACCGTTTAACACAAGTTTTGGGAGAGGAAGCTCAGGAGGTCAAGCCTATAGACCGCCAACACAAGCCAGTATTTTCACTATGACTCGTGAGGAGGCCAAAGAAGGATCACACGTGATTACGGGTAAATTATTTATCTGTGATATTGATGCATATGTTTTATTCGATCCAGGTGCCACTCATTCATTCATATCACGAACATTTGCATCATTATTACCTGATAAACCTGAACCCCTAGAAGAGGAATTGTATGTTCGACTTCCAACGGGCGAAGTGATTACAGTGAATACAATATACTTAGAATGCAGAATGGTCAGTAAAGGGATAGAGATGCGAGCAACCCTATTCGTTATTCCTTTAATGGATTTCGACGTAATACTGGGCATGGACTGGTTGTCAAAATACCGAGCGAAGCTTGATTGTTTCAAGAAGGAAATTGAATTGACCCCTATAGATCAAACCCATATAATACTTAAGGGAGAAAAGAGCGTACGGACGGCGTATCAGATATCAAGTTTAGAAGCTTCTAAGATGATTAGGAAAGGATGCGAAGGATATATAGCCTATATTATAGATGCGCAGTTAAGTGGACTGATGAATGCCAAAGGAGTTTTGAAGAATTGAAGGAGCGATTAACGACCGCTCCTGTGCTGACTATTCCATCAGGTACTGAAGGTTTTGTGATTTATAGCGACGCGTCGTATCAAGGACTAGGATGCGTATTAATGCAACACGGAAAAGTAGTGGCGTACGCATCTCGACAACTGAAGCCATACGAAACATCCTACCCAACTCACGACTTAGAGCTAGCGGCCGTGGTATTTGCACTGAAGATATGGCGACACTACTTATATGGTACAACATTTCAGATATTTACTGATCACAAAAGTTTAAGATATCTATTAAGCCAGAAGGAATTGAATATGAGACAGAGGCGGTGGATTGAATTACTGAAGGATTATGATTGTACCATAGAATACCATCCTGGAAAGGCCAACGTCGTTGCTGACGCTTTGAGTCGAAAATCGTATGGTACCATTTCTTATTTATCAGTATGGTCTTTATCAAGTTTGATTGATCTTAGGAAGATGAATACGGAAATGAAAGTAGACGATACCGGTGCTATCTGTGCCTCAATTATAGTTCGACCTATCATGTTAGATCGAATTAGACAAGTACAGTTTAAAGACGAAAAGATAGCTAAGATTGCAGATAAAGTGAGACAAGGATTGGGGAAGTCTTTTATGATAGACGAGAATGGGACTTTGACAATAAATGGCCGTATATGTGTTCCTGATATCGATAATCTTCGACAAAAGATAATGGAAGAGGCACATACTGCTCCTTATGCAATGCATCCAGGCAGTACGAAGATGTATCGGACCCTTAAATCTCACTATTGGTGGCCAAGGATGAAAAAGGATGTGGCTGAATATGTGCTGAAATGTTTAACGTGTCAGCAAATCAAAGCTGAACACCAAGCGCCAGTGGGTAAATTACATCCTTTACCCATACCTATTTGGAAATGGGAACGAATAACGATGGATTTTCTTTATGGACTTCCTCCAACGGCTAAGAAAAATGATGCCGTGTGGGTAATTGTTGACAGGCTTACGAAATCAGCTCATTTCTTGCCATTTCGATGGGGTTCTACGTTAGAATATTTAGCAAAAAGATATGTTAATGAGATCGTTCGGCTACATGGAGTACCCATTTCTATCGTGTCCGATCGTGATCCCCGATTTACTTCCAGATTTTGGGGAAGTTTACAGGAAGCGCTCGGAACTAAATTACATTTTAGTACGGCGTTTCATCCACAGACAGACGGACAATCAGAACGAACGATACAGACACTAGAAGATATGCTTCGAGCATGCGTAATTGAGTTCAAAGGCTCATGGGATGATTATATAGCGCTAATGGAATTTGCCTATAATAATCAATTCCATTCAAGTATTGGAATGGCCCCTTATGAAGCTTTATACGGTCGGAAATGTCGAAACCCAATTTGTTGGGATATGGAAGGAGAACAAGTATTAGAAGGACCAGATTTAATTCAGGACACAATCGAAAAGATTAAAGTAGTAAAGAGTCGACTTAAAGCGGCCCAAGATAGACAGAAGAGTTATATAGACCAACATCGACGGGAAATGGAATATGAAGTTGGGGAGAAAGTATTTTTGCGAGTATCTCCTTGGAAAGGTGTGTTGCGATTTGGAAAGAAAGGAAAGTTGAG
The DNA here is from genome assembly GCA_027422505.1 of Craterostigma plantagineum. Classification (NCBI taxonomy): domain Eukaryota; kingdom Viridiplantae; phylum Streptophyta; class Magnoliopsida; order Lamiales; family Linderniaceae; genus Craterostigma; species Craterostigma plantagineum. Next base: position 10,206,081 of record JAPQWV010000025.1, read on the forward strand.
CCCACGTTATATTGGGCCATATGAGATACTTGAGAAGATTGGGCCGTTAGCATACCGATTGGCACTACCACCTGAATTATCACAGATACACAACGTCTTCCATGTCAGTATGCTGCGGCGATACAGATCCGATCCTACTCACATTCTGCATGACGAGCCGATAAATGTTTCTGAATATTTGAACTACGTAGAAGAACCGGCAGAAGTCCTGGAATATGCTGACAAACAGTTACGGAACAAAACGATTCCAATGGTGAAAGTACGGTGGAAAAATCATTCGACTCGTGAAGCTACGTGGGAAACCTTAGAACATATGAAGACCCAGTACCCATGGTTATTAGCCGAAACAGGTACGAAATTTCGAGGTCGAAATTTTTAAAAGGGGGGGAGAATTGTCAGGAACCGAAACCTCATATCATAATTTCATGCATTTACATAATTCCATGCATTCACATAAGTTATTTTAAAATAAAGGTATGAATAGAATAAGGTATTTAAAGTATTATAGTTTTAGGCCCTCAAAGAGATAGAAGTGAATGTTACGGAAGTTAGAAATTTCTAGGGTTTTCTCAGGTTGTGAGGAACTTTATATATATATTAATTGAAGTAATTAAATAAATTAGGGAGATTAAATATTAAAGGGAAGACTTTCGAAACAGAGGAATAATGTGAAAGAAAGGAGTTGAGATAAGAGGTGAATTGCAAAATTGATTTTCACAATGTAGTTACGAAAATTATAATCCTCGAGACCAAGCTCTTTATTAATTAAAATCTGGAAGTATCATATCGAGAACTTAATATTCACAATATCGAATTTCGAGAATTATATTTCTTGATAGATGGATTTTTGTAAGTTAAAATTCTCGAAGTCTCATTGCCAAAAACTTATTCAAGAAAGAACAGAGAATAATAATAGAAATAACAAATATGATTGAGGGATTAGATAAGCATTGATTACGTAAACATCATGTCATTTATTTAAGTCAACACTTAAATAATAGATAAGAAAAAGGGACAATTAGTTCTTATCACTTCATAACTTACGCAAGCTACAGGATAAAGAAGGAATAATACATGTTAATTGAGAAAAAGCAAGAAAACGAAGAGAAAGGAGCAGAATTCAATTAAAGATAGAATTAGCCAAGTTAGCAAGGTTCGACGAACTAGTTTCAAACGTTGAATGGTAAATTCTTTTGTCTATAGCTTATAAATCTGTTTATATGCAACACAGTTTCGATATGTCATATGGAATACCTTGTAATGGACATATATATATGATTTTATGATACTAATGATTATCAAGAACTTTCGGAGTGTTTAGGAACCAGAGAACTCGAACTTCTGGACTTAATTAGGTATTCTTATGTTCGCACTAAGGGTTGTGTGGGAGTTAAGAGTTCTGATACTAGAACTCATGAAATTTTTAGGGTTTAAACATGTTTAAGGTTTTATTGATATGTATATATTATGCTCTTGAGGAACCGATCTTTAATTAAAGTACTAGGGTTTCTGCAGAATAATAAAGGTTGCATATCAATTTCTTAGAATGGTTTTCATTCGGTATTAGATAACATATGTTAGAACTAGATGAATCTCGATATAGGAGAATGTCGAGTGATGTTAAGATATCGAAATCCTTTAATATGTCAAAATCCCTTATATTACATTTCGACAATTAAAAGAGAAGGCCTCGAGATTTAGAAAATTTATTCAGATAAAATGTCGAGTTATGATAACTCAATTAAATGGGATCTCGGGTTATGATGTCAAATAGGATGTCGAGATTTTGAAATCTAATTAGATGGAATATCGAGATATGATTTCGAGATTTATAAAGACATTACACAGATTTCGAGATGTGAGTTTAATATCAAATTTAAGATATCGACATAGGATCTCGACATAAGGTTCCGAAGGTAATTAGGAAAATGTCGAGATGTGTTTCATGACACATTTCGAAATCCTTCATATTGAACTTTAAAAATCTCGACACATACTACTATGATTTCGATATGTATATTGGAGTTCGATAAGTAAGGACCTCGAGATTTGTTAATTAAAGACTTCGATATTTCCTCAATTAAAGGTCTCAAGATTATTTAAATTGGTTAATGTGATATTATATTATATATATATATATATATATATATATATGTATATGTATGTAGAATTAGGGTTTTCAATACAATAAGGAATTCTAATATCACATAAAATATTCAATATTTAGGGTTTTAATATAAAATAAGTTAGGGTTTCTGGTAAAGGCTACAGATAAGGAACGATCATGCATAATAATAAAGCATGCATATCACATACACATATCATTATAGGAATTTCATATTTACGGATAAAATAATTGTATAGGTCAGGAGTCCGATAAGGGCAAGGACAAGGTCGCTTAAGCGAGCGGAGAAAATACGCGAAACTTGTGAGTATGATTTGCAACATGTACCTTATGTGCTTATGTGCTTACATGATTTATATGGATTAATTGATTGATATGTGATATATATGCTAATTACGAATTGACATGAAGTATGTGACTAGAAAGTGCCTTTATATGATTTATGTGTTATATAAAGTATTTTATATAGCATTGCATACATATAAATGAAAGGAGAAACCGTTATAACTGCTACGACTACGGACGGTACGATACGGATGCTACAGCATACTTCCCTCCAAATCAGGGGGATGATAGTTACTTCCCTTCAAATCGGGGGATGACAGAGTCCTGTACAGGCCCATACAGATATTTACAGTATTGACAGAGTCCCATGCATGGGCGCCGACTGGGCTTACAGAATACGAGTCTAGCTAGTCTATAACGGGAGTATCAAAATAAACGGACATATAGAATGGCATGTGATCTACGGATCGTATGAATGACGATTATGTGAACGATGACTTCATGATTGAAAATGGCTACTGCTTATTTTATTACTTGTATGTTTTTAGTTAACATGTTGCGATCATACTCTGAATCGTTGTCTGCACAGTTGTTGTAGATAATTAGCAGGCTGCTTAGAAAGCATCATCATAAAGCATGGACTCAAGGTTGGCTGGCTACGCTCTCCTCCTGCACCCCTCTGGTTCATCATTAGCATATAGAATAGAAACGGATTTAGGCTATTGCATTTTGTAACTCATATGATAGGTACATATATGTACATTATTGTGAAAGGAACTAGATTGGATGTACGCACCCGTTTTTGTTAAAAGGAAATGGTTATGGAAATCGTGAAAAATTTTATACGAATATTTTATAGCTACGTAAAAAGGTAATAAGAAACGGGGCGCTACACCAGTTGCTCCTCGATATCTTCAAGCAATTCCATTAGGAGCGGCTGTTCTCTCAGGAACCTATGGATCCTCAGCATCGTATCTCGATTGATTTCTTCCAACCTCTGCTCGATGTTTTTCCTGACGACCTTGAGCGTCCCATCGCAAAACTTATGAATCTCAGTCTTCAGCATCAACCTATTCTTCTTTGCTATTGGACTGTGGTAGGTGATGCCTAGGACTGAGCTGATGTGCACGTGATTGTTGGGAAGCCCTTCGATTTCAGGTCCTTTGTTGAGTGGAGCGGTCATGTTGACCTTCTTCATATTGATCTCAAGCGCCATTTGAAGGTCGTGAGCGGCGAAGTACTTGACTTGTCGCATCATGAACCGGTAGAGCCCTTCGAGGCCTTCTTTCTTGATGAAGCACTGAGGACCTTTGTACTTCTCCACGTATAGCTTGTAGAGGTTGTACACCTCATCAGCAGGGATGTACGGTAGGTCGCTCTCGCTCAGTTCCTCTTGGGTCCTGTCCACTCGATTGATGATGTAGGGTGTTGGAAGTCCTCCTTTGTCACAGTAGACGCTGAGTACTTGGCTTATTGGGGAGAGACTATTATAATGGCTCTTGGCTTGTGCCTTCGTCATCCCCAGCCTAACATCAGGTCCTAGTTTGGTCAGCATCCAGAGGTAGGTCATCCTCTTCTACTGATCCCAATGAGAGATCCCTCTAAGCTCGAACTCGTTTGGCTTCTTCACTCTGTCCGGAGACCTCCAAATATTCTCACGAACTTCTTCTAGGAAGGGAATTTCTATTTGGATGTTTTCCCATTGCGTGTCGACCCGAACGATCCCTGGAATTTGCCTTGTGGGGGAAGCCGCCCGTTGTACGATCAACTCTTATAGCCTTGGGATGTCTCGTTGGTAGTCTTCACCTTCCTGAAGTTCGTCGTCTTCTATGATTACGAGGTCTATAGACGCTTGTTGTAGAAAGCGCCGAACGTCGTGAATCCGTCGCCTTTGATGCTCCTCGGGCATGGAATGGGTCATCTACTGTCCTTCAAAGATGTACTTGTCTAGGGCCTCGTGTGGATTGACGCCATGTCCAAGGGTCCCGGTTGGTCTGGAGCGACTGAGGGAGTGGCTTGGGTAGTTGCTAGAGCTACAAGCATCGCAGCACTTGCTTCTTCTTCCGGAAGCAAGTGGCTTGAGTAGATCGGTGGTGTGGATGGAGGCGTCCTGAGGTGAAAGGTTGGTGGTTCGATGTGGGCGGTGCGGTGCGTGGTGTAGGTAGTTTGGGTGGTTTGTGTTTGGGTTTCACCAGCTCCAGCGCTTGTCTGCGTGGCGCCCGAGCCTTGTCCTTGGCCACTTGTTGATGTCCTTGGCCTCTTCTCCCCCTCATGAGGGTCCTGATCGTCAGGATCGTCATGTCTGCGCCGTGAGTGGGAGCTTTGGCGTCGGCAGGTGTCAGTCGGTGGCTCAGGATGGTCCACCAATCGCCTATAGAGGGATTCTTCTTGCGGCGATCGGATGGAAAGGCCTATCAGACAGGCGAGGAGAATGTCATGGAGCTCAGTGATGGGATTGTGTATGGATTGATGAGGATGAAGGAAGTGGCTAGAGGGTCGGTGGGTGTGGGTTGTGGAGGTGTGGGGTTGATTTGTGATGAAGGGCTTTCAGAGGCAGGTGCTTTCCCGGTATCTCTTCGGGATGCCTCGAGTGCTTGGAGTACTCTCTCCGTGATTTTGTCTTCCATAGACTGTATAGCGGCAGAGAGAGCGGCCTGAAACTGCTCGTTCATCAAGGGTGCAGACGCCTCCTGAGATGGACCAGGACGACTGATGTCGCCTGTTATCAACCCTTGAATAGACACCGACTCTGTGGGTTGGCTCACAGTCACTTGAGGTTGTGACTGTACGAGACTTCCACCCAATCCTCGAGTCGAATCTGGAGGATTCGTCTCGATGGGTGTTAAGGCAGGCTCAGGTTGCGCCTGCAAACCAGACACCACGTTGGTTGGTTGCGGCTCAAGATTGAGCAAAGAAGTGCCGGCAACACTTGTCGTTGTGGTCAGCGTAGTATCTGGTGCGTTGGTGACGGCTGGGAAAGGGACTCCAGTTGAATGCTAAGTCTCCTGGGAGTCCTCTTCTCAGACTTATTTCCTCGTCAGACTCCGTGTCAGACGAGGTGGCTGTGTGAGGAGTGAGGTCTCGATGGACGTCCTCCAGTGCCTGACCCGTCACCGGTGGAAGTGAAGTTTGCCCCATTTCGACTTCGGGTTGTGCTACTGGTACAAGAACCTCCTCAATGGTTTCTTCGAGCACGCCGACATGAACAGGCACTTCCACTTGGTATTCATGTTCAGGAGCCTCGAGTGCCATCTCGGTAGCCACGACGTCTATCAAGGTCTCATCTACGTCGGGCGTCGGCTCTTCGATCAAGGGAGGCTCCTGTTGAAGCTCCTGAGCGACAACATCCATCATCGCGTCGTCAGGGCTTGATTGGTGTTCCGGTTGGGGAGGGCTCACATGGTAATCTGCTGGGGACCCTCTGATCATTTGCTCCGTTAGATGGTGTTCCCTGCAGAATCTTTGATACTCAGCTCCCGCGGGGTCGGCAAGCCTGAGTAGTTGGAGCGGAATCGGCATCGACGGTTGGTCCAAGTCCGTGAGCCGTGGTTGTGGAAGAACTTTAGCTTTGGCGGCTGATAGTTTCCACCAGGAGGTAGCTGGGGGATGTTCTCGACGTGTAACTCCATGAACTCCCTGATGATCACATTGAACCATCGAGCATAGGGCACGTTCTTCGAGCGTCGGTTCTCCTTCTGTCGAATCTGGTCCGCGAGGTCGTTCCAGATTAGCTGAGCGTAGTCATAATTTCTTGAGAAGGCGATGCCGTGGAAGATCCTCAAAATATTGCTGTTGCCCTTATCGAATCCTGCGTGCTTGGGCGACAGACACTTATTCACTATTCCGAATAGTGTCTTCCACGGGTGTGGGATTCCGCTGCTCTGGACCTGAGCTAATCTTGTGAGCGATGGTTGGTATCCCCTGTTCAAAAAGTCCTGAATCATCTCTGCGTCCGTCGGGAGCGGGTCGTAGTTGTCGTTGTGTGGCAAGTCCAGCATCATCCCGAACTGGCTCTTGCTCATGTGAATATGCCGCGTCCCGAGTTGTGTAGTGAAGGACAATGCCCCATTTGCTACAACTCCTTGTATGTATCCCCAGAATTGCTGGAGATAGACCATCGGCACGGATGCAGTGACCGTAAACGCATGCCAGATGGGGTGGCCTTGTAGGATTGATACGATGATCTCGTCAGGGCATCGAAAGGTGCTCAGATCGAGCTGGAAATTTGTATCCTGGATCTTCAAGTACAAATTGTGATCATATATATGGTTGTATCTTGGGTAGCGATCCATCTGAAAAATAAGAAATATAAAAGTATATTAGATCAATTTTATGTTCAGTCGAAATATGAATAAATTTCATCAAACTATAGTAATATTGTAAATAATTGCATGTTTGATGAATTTTGAACTGAAATCATATCAAATGCATAGTGTAAGTTCAATTTCAAAAATCGTGATGGCATGAATGTAATTTCGAATGAAATATATGTCGTGTGAAAAATAGTTCGAAATTTCGCTAAGTATTAAATCAGTAAGTCACTGTTCATGCCGAGAAATTTTCGGTCGAGAAAATTGAATCGCAATTTGATTTCCTATATCTTGATTTCAATTGAAAGAATTCTGTCTGAATTTTGCGATCGAAGAATTTTATCCGCTATTGTTAGCTACAGTGTAAAAGACTTAGAAAAATTTCCTAAGTGTTGAAGTTGAAAGCGTGACTGTAGTCGATCAATTTTACGATCGAGAAAAATTCCGAGTAAATTTACGATCGGGAAATTACGTCTCAGGTAAATATACTATCGAGAAATTTTCTTCGATTGAATAAAATTCTCGATTTGAAATTTGTCGAGTGGTATGTGATTGTCGATTGAAAAATTAAGCGTTGAAAAATTAATTTTTTTTCGCTGCTAAATTTTTACGACCAAAATCCAATTAACACGAAAATTCTATTTTGCGAAAGTAAGTTTTACGCTCAATAAAATTTGCATCTAAATTTTCTAATCAGTGCGTAAGTTTTTCGCTCACAAAAAGCCTAATTAGATTTCTCGATGGTAAGTAATTTTTTTTTTCGGTCAAAATCTTCTATCTTAGCGACTAAATCAGAATTTTACCGATCGAAAAACTAATTCGACACAATCAGTATCTCAATTAAATCAGAATTCAATTAAGACTGTTTGCGATCGACAAAGTTCTTCGATGGCTTTAAACATTCAAATACCCAGTTTCATCAAAACTCAAATTACAGTCGAAGATACAGATTTTCCGAAGATTTTTTTTTTTTTTTTTTTTTTTTTTTTTTTTGGAGACCCGGGGAACCCTGGCGGGCCAGGTAAACCCGAGGGCCGACCCACTACCTGCTAAACAGGCCGACCGGTTCAAACGCACATGTGTGGGCCCATGTGGGACAGGCTTGAGGAAATGTTGATGGGAGGGTTCGAACCCACGACCTCTCCCTCATTAACCCCAAGCACCTCAGTGTTGGCTGCCGTACCACCAGACCAACACCTCATTGGCAATTTTTTTTTTTTTTTTCCGAAGATTCATTACCAGATTCATAGAGAATATCGAAACTATCTTAAATGCAGGCATTAAACTCAGATAAAGTTCAAAATCAAGCCGTAAACACTATAAAATAGTTACGGTTTTTCTCAGTTTTGAAGAACAGTCGAGAATCTAATCTTAATAATGCGAAAAACTACAAAATGCAGATGCTAATAAAGTTCAATCACACGCAAATGTCAAAAGAATCAAATTTCTACCTTAAGCAGACATTTTGGTGTTGAAAATCGAAAGATTTTGAGAATTTTAAGCTGTCTGTGAAAGTTTTTCGCTAGAGAGATTTTTTGCGATTAGGGTTGCGTGAGAAAATGTTTTTTTCGACTGACAAAAGTTAAACTTTTATTAACTAGCATTAAGTCAATGTTGGGTTTGCGGTTGGACGTTTTGCGATTAAATGGATCAGGCCCATTACTATTTGCGCTCGAGAAATTTTTGATTTGAAAATTTCCTCTCAATTCAAATTTTTTCGATCGCAAATTATCGCGGCCAATCAAAATTGTTTCCAACACTGTTTACGATCGAGAAACTTATGATCGTGAATTAAGTCTTCTATCTAGTTTCTCGATAGTAAGTACTTCTAAAATTTTCAGATTGACCCCTATTTCAAAATAAAACCCTTTGTAAGGCTCCTCCTTAGTAATTAAAATAAATGCAATTACTCCCTGTATTTTCTGGGTAGTAACGTCTAGCTCCCCTGGCAGAAATTTAAAAATCTGTACCACTTAGAAATAAGCGTTAGTAATAATGGAGTTAATCAACACTTATTTTTGGCAATTTTATCTTTGAAAGATTTGGTCTTGTGTCTAGCTCCTCTCTTTGTAGAGTCGACGTCTCACTCCTTAATTTTGAATGATCTGAAATGCTCAGAAAAAAAACGTCAAAAATATTTGGAGCTAATCTACAAGTCTTATACTTGCTCCCCCTCAAATGATGCACAAGAATTGACTAATTATACAAGCATATGAAATCAATTCAAGTCACGAGCACACAAATTTACCAAGTAAGCATGTATACATGGTCCCTGAAAACATGTACTTTAAAATATTGTGTGAGGGTAGAAGCAATGAAAAATTTATCGCATTTAAACAATTCAGTACCAATGCAATCTAACATTGCATTTAGAATGTGCGATACACTAAAGAAATTCGCATTTATTCAATTCAACGCATATGAAACATAACATTTCATGTCAAAATGTGCGAATTTTATTATTTATTATTTGTTTATTATTATTATTTTTTTATTATTATTATTTTTTTATTTATGGGGTCAGATTATTTTGCTTCGATCAATCGTCACGCCTAAAATTTTTTACGAGACATTTGAAAGAAGAAAATCCGTCAAGTCATGTCGTCAAACTAAAGTCCTAAGTCCATAGACTCGTCCATTTCGACAACTCTCACTAGGTTCGCTCTTGCTCTCAATTAGCTATCTTGGGATTTTTATATTTTTATCACTCAAGTCAACACAAGCAACTTTTAGTCAATTTACCTGTGATCGAGGCATTTTTAATCATTTCACCTAAGCGAGAGACCGTCTATGTGGAATCAAAGGGTTGTAAGGGTTATAATTTGGCTAGGACTTAGAACGGAAGGAATTTAAAGGGAAGTGAGCTTATCTCTTCATCGTCTTCCAATTCTACGTCCGTCTCCTTTTTTTTTTTCGGCGTCTTTCTTCTTTTCAATGTTTTCTCCCTCCTTTTCTTTTAAGAACTATCCCTTTTTATATTATGCTCAAGCTGAAGCTCCGCTTCTCCATGAGGCTCTAGGAGATTATCGTAGGCGAAGTTCTTCTTGTTGGTTCTCGGGCCGATACCGTGCTCCTCTTCTCTTAATCCCTATTGAGGTTTCAGAGATTATCAATTTGGAGAAGTTCTCGGTTATGGAATTGTACCCGAGGCTGCACTCCTCTTCTCGTTTCCCGATATAAGACCGGATTATCGTTGGAGAAGTTCACTTCGTGGTTCTCATCTTCCAGCCATTCTGACGAGCGTACGAGATTATCGTTGGAGAAGTTCACAGCAGGAACCATGCCACTTTCTACAAGGTAGTCGGAAGGCCGGTTCCTTTGGTCTGATTTTTGCGCGTTGAGCAATGCCTTCTTTTGTAATCATCCTACTTTTTCCTTTGTTATCTCCCCCTCCTTTTCTCGTTTGAACAACCATTCGAAGAGTATAGAGTTCGGTTGAAGCTGGAAATGGGTTTCAAATGAAGAATAAGGACATCGGAGACGGCTCAAAGTGGATGACTAAGGGTTAACGTGGGGGAATTTATATAAGGCCGTATGAGGAATATCCTAAACTCCCTTATCATTTTCCTGACGATCTAACGCAAGATGAGTATGACACCAAGAATCACTAGGTAAGACAAGTAATTTATGTGTGACTCACTCGAGAAGTAGATCCAAAGAAAGGAAAAAGGAACAGGGCTTGAATCGTCACGCATGTAGAGTGACTTTATGTCTAGTGGAACAATCAAATGACCTTTTAGACACAAGAGCGACTTAGACTGACAAATTTTAAGCAATTACATCGATCGCATGTCGGGAGTAAAATTCTAAGTGACTTTATATCAAAGCATCCTAAAGGATTTCGTCATACCCCTTTATATTATATATAGAAATGTATATTATATTTATTTTTATATTATTTTTATCACGCAAGATAAGGACAAATAAGCATAGAAAACACACAGAATAGAGCATGTGATATCACAGAAGATCAGGTAATGCACATATTACGGAAGATTCAACATGCCTAATTTTCCGACAAGGAATTGAAATAGTTTCTCATCCAAGGCCTTGGTGAAAATGTCGGCTAGTTGAAACTCCGTGTTCACAAAATACATCTCTATCGTGCCTTTTTCTACGTGATCTTTGACAAAATGATATCTAATGTCTATGTGTTTTGTGCGTGAATGATGAACAGGATTGCAAGTAATGGCGATTGCACTCTGACTATCACTATATATGGGTATATTATTTAGATTGTACCCATAGTCGCGAAGCTGTGTCCGCATCCACAGCATCTGTGAGCAACAGCTGGCGGCAGCTACGTATTCTGCTTCTGCCGTCGAAGTGGACACACAGTTCTGCTTTTTGGATGACCAGCAAACCAGCTTTTCGCCTAGAAATTGAGCGCCACCGGACGTGCTTTTCCTGTCCATTCAGCAACCTGCATAGTCAGCATCAGTGTAGCCGATAAGTTTAAAATCCGTACCATTTAGATACCATAGGCCAAGGGTAGAAGTGCCCTTTAGGTAGCGTAAACTTCTTTTGACCGCGAGCATATGGGATTCTTTGGGATCGGCTTGAAAACGGGCACACAAGCACGTGGCAAACATGATATCCGGCCGACTCGAAGTGAGGTAGAGAAGAGATCCAATGATGCTGCGATACAGTGTGATGTCGACCGATTTACCAGAGGGATCGGCATCCAACTTGCAGCTTGGTGACATAGGAGTGCTGAGAGGCTTGCTCTGGTCTTGATGGAATTTCTTCAGAATATCCTTGATGTATTTTGTCTGACTGATGAAAATTCCATCATTGAGCTGCCTGATTTGAAGGCCTAATAAAAATTGCATCTCTCCCATGTGACTCATCTCGAATTTGCTCTTCATGAGATCTCCAAACTTCTTGCAGAGCCGAGGATTTGTTGATCCGAAGATGATGTCGTCGATGTATACTTGGACGACCATCAGATCTTTGTCATGCCATTTAATGAAGAGAGTTGTGTCTATCGTTCCTCGTATGAATCCAGACTTCACGAGGAAATCACTCAGGACATCGTACCAAGCACGTGGGGCTTGTTTTAGTCTATAGAGAGCTTTGTCCAAGCGATAGACATGATCGGGATGTTCTTGATCAACGAAACCTTCCGGCTGAGCGACGTAGACTTCTTCTTTTAACACGCCGTTGAGAAAGGCGGTTTTAACATCCATCTGATAGACTTTGAAGTCTTTGTGAGCCGCATAAGCCAGCAGGAGGCGAATAGCTTCGATACGGGCAACAGGAGCATAAGTCTCGTCATAGTCGATGCCTTCCTGTTGATTGTATCCCTTAGCGACTAGCCTTGCTTTGTTCCGGATCACTTCACCATCTTCATTCTTCTTATTCTTGAAAACCCATTTTGTTCCGACCACTATTTTCCCATGTGGACGGGGTACCAAGGTCCACACTTGAAGACGTTCGAATTGATTGATTTCCTCTTGCATTGCAATTGTCCAATCCGGGTCTCGAAGTGCGTCTGCGACTTTGGTAGGCTCGTTTTGGCTCAGGAAGCAACTGAAAAGATTGTGTTGACGACGTGTCCTCACACCAACCGAAGGATCGCCAATTATCTGATCAACCGAGTGGCCTCTCATCCACTTGCGCTCATGAGGCAAGGCTGAAGTTGATGCGTCAGCCATCTGTGGATCTAGATTGCCTATTGTCTCTGATTGATAATTTGTCTGAGGAAGTTCCAATACTGCACTTGGATTGATCGTCTCTGATGATACTTTCTCGATGACCACTGTAGGTTCTTCGGTGTTCTGTGGCAATTCTGAATCGGGTGGGGTAGAGGTGTGAGATGAACTTGGTACGTCGGTCTCGTTCGGTAGATAATCCATTGTTGGTGTAGGCGTGTATGACCGATATACCGGTTCGAAGAGAGAATCCAAGTCGTCTACTGCAAGTCTCGTTGCTTTGTCTGACACTGATCCTGAAGTTGTTGCCATCTTCTGTTGGTTTTGTGCCAACACACCAGTGATTACGGGTTCTGAAATGTTGTCGTCAGAAGCCAACGGGTTGAGAACGGGCCCTGAACTGATTTGAGCAGGAACCAACGGGTGAGGCACGGGTCCTGGACTTGGCCAGAAGCCATCTCTGCCACTTCGTGGAAAGTGACATTATAGCTTTCCTTAATAGTTCGGTTAGACTTGATGTATACTCGGTACGCTTTTGATGTTGAAGAATACCCGACAAATGTAGCTTCGAATGCTTTAGGGTCAAACTTTGCACGTTGCTCTCGGTCGTTCGCCACAAAGCACTTGCACCCGAAGACTTTAAGGAAAGAGATGTTGGGCACTCTATTATTCACAATTTCGTACGGAGTCTTGTTGAACCGTTTGTGAACCACCGTCCTGTTTTGAGTAAAACAAGTGGTATTGACTGCTTCAGCCCATAGAAAGTGTGGAAGTCCCGATTGAATCAGCATTGTACGAGCGGCTTCCACTAGTGTTTGATTTTTCCTTTCAACGACCCCATTTTGTTGAGGTGTTTTGGCGGCTGAAAATTGTTGACTTATTCCAAGTTTCTGATAAAACTCACTGAGGTGATTGTTCTTGAACCCAGTGCCCTTGTCTGTTCGAACAACTTGAATAGTCTGTTGCAGCAGATTTTGAGTTATGTTCACAAAATTGATAATCAAGTCACCAGTCTCATCTTTAGTTCGGAGGAACTTAGTCCACGTGTAGCGAGAATAGTCATCCACAATCACTAGGACATACTTTCTTCCATTGATACTCTGAGTCTGCATCGGACCACAGAGATCCATGTGAATTAGTTCCAATGGTCGAGAAGTAGACGCAATTTGCTTGACGTGATGAGATGCGCGCTTCATTTTTCCTAGGTGACATGCAGAACAGTGTTGCTCCTTTTGTAGTAGTATAGTTGGAAGACCGTGAACCAACTTTTTCGTAGAAAGGTGTTGGAGAGCTTTCATATTCAGATGAGACAATCGTTGATGCCATAAGCTGTTCCTCTGTAAATCAGTCTGAGAAATGAGGCATACAGCTGTCGCGGGCCGCACAGACGTCAGGTTGATCGTGTAAGATTGGATCTCCGAAGTCCTTGAAGGAGTTCTGTGTCCTGACTATCCAAAATTCTGCACCGGTCAGCACGGAAGACCACCTGGAAGCCTTTGTCACAGAATTGGCCTATGCTGAACAAGTTATGGCGGAGGCCTTCGACGTATGAGACACTTTGATGGTCAGATTCTTCAGAATGATATCCCCAAGTCCTAGAATCGGGGCTGAATCGTTGTTCCCAAATCTGACTTTGCCGTTAGGTCGGTCTTTGTAGTTGCTCAGCAGCTCTTGATTACCAGTCATGTGTGTGGAGCAACCAGAGTCGAGGTACCACACATGATGGATCTGCAAAAACAATTTAGAGAGCTTTAGGAACCCACTTAAACATGGGTCCTCTCGGATTAGCAGATTTAGTTTTGAGTTCAGATATGACTCCTAAATCTATTTTTGGAAGAGTCTTAATAACCCATTGCACTTTCGAAAAAGTGGGTTTGGGTTTTGCCTCTATAGGAGACTTGGCCCTTTTGGCTTTTGTCGTCCTAGGCGGAGATTTAGGAACCCATTTGGATTGAACCTTACAGGGAAGGTTAATTTCAGCACGTACAAATGCTTTGGAGGGTTTGACTGAGGAAAAGATCTTTTCTTGTGATAGTCTCCTAAGGTGCTTGGGGGATTTAATATCTACGGGATACCTTAGGTGAGTACATTCATGTACGGCGCCATAAGCTTTCTTTATGGCTGGATCTTGTTTCCTACGTGTCTTCCTAGTGGCATTTGTTTCAGAATGATTACATTTTGACGTAGAGCCTATTTCGAAGTTGGTGCTTCTAAAGGTGATCGGCTGAAGTGAATAAGTAGAAGCAACTATCTTAAAAGTGGAAATAGCTCTTTTATTTCTACGAGTGTCTTTTATTGTAACAGAAGGAGTAGCATGCTCAGAAACATTTAAATCTAATGGCTCCTTCTTTATCTTAGTGCTAGACACGCTCACCTTTGTTTTTAGTGATGACGCTACGCTCCCTGTAGACGTAGGTAAAGTGAAATTAGTCATAGCACTTTTAACAGAATTATTTTTACAATATTTATCTTTCAAAGGCGATTTTTCATTTTTCACGCTTTTTGTAATAGCGTGAGAGGTAGTTTGGAAGGACGAGGAAGCCTTGAGATTTTCCATCTCCTTAAAGAATTTTTTCTTCTCAGCTTCGAAATTCTCTCGTTCTTTTTCTAACTTTGCCTGCGACTCCTCTATCTGTTTTATGATAGGGGGTTTGTAGAGAGAATTTTTATAATTAATGGTTTTAACTTCCTCGTGGTGTGTTCGAGAGTCAGGAGGTAGAATTTGAACTAAATTGCAGATAGGTGTTAGAGTTTCTTTCCTATTTTTGTCCCTTTCATTTAGTTCTTTGTAGTCAAAGGGGATTTCTGGACCATGGGGACCTTGTCTAATGGATGAATCGAAAGTATTTTCATAAGACGATTCAGTAAAATTTCTAAGAGAGGTTATTCCTAAGCCCATGTGTTTAACATCGTATATTTCTTTCTTTTGTAAAACACACAGGTTAGTGAAACCTATGCCTTCTATAGGATTATAGAACTCTATATCCTTGGGCTTGTTCAAAAATATCGTCTGTTCGGATTGTCCCCTACGCGTAACTATATCGTCTAATTTCTTTACTTTGCTATATAGTTTCTTGCGTTCCTCACCTAGGAGAGCATAATTATTTTCCAAGGTTAGTTTAGCGGCTTGACAGGCATCGAAATCCTTACTAAGCTCACTAATCTTAGCATTCGATGTTTCTAATTGAGCTTCTAAGTTAGTGATCTTAGAGGTAGCTTCGGTTATCCTACACTTTAAAATGGCTTTCTCGTTGAGATTTCTAACCAAGCAATTGTAGTTATTTGCTAGCCTATCTTCTAATTCCTTAATCTTTTCGCTCTGTGGTCCTAGTTGAGGTTGACTAGTCTCTCTAGACTGTAGGCTCTTAGTAAGTTCATCTATTTTTGCACTGGAGCTCCTAAGTTCTTGTTCGAGACTATCTATCTTCTCCTGAGCTCTCTCAAGTTCGTTCTCTACTTCCTTTATACTTTTCTGCTCACGTTTCATGTTAGCATATTGCTTTTGATATGATTCTAACATGGTCAATAATGTGGAAGGAGTGA
Organism: Craterostigma plantagineum; assembly: GCA_027422505.1. Lineage (NCBI taxonomy): Eukaryota > Viridiplantae > Streptophyta > Magnoliopsida > Lamiales > Linderniaceae > Craterostigma > Craterostigma plantagineum. Next base: position 10,221,998 of record JAPQWV010000025.1, read on the forward strand.
CTACCTCATTTGAAGACGTGGATGCGTTGTCGTCGTCCGTACGAGTGGATGTTTCGGCGTCCAATTCGTTGTCGAGACGGGCCATGAGGGCTAAGTTCTCTTCTTCGGAGTTCGACGTGTCCTCGAGCCATTGGTCCTGTTCGGCCATGAGAGCTACTCCAGCTTCTTTCTGTTTTGTCAATTGAAGCTTCCTGGAGTAGTAGTTTGCATCTCTTTTCTTCGGGAGAGTGCACTCTCTGGCGAAGTGACCTGCTTTGCCACAGTTAAAGCATTTGTTAGTCTCTTTGGGATTCTTGACCTCAGAACTCTCCGGAGCACGTTCTTTGTTCTTGGAGCTTGTAGTCCAAAGTCTATTGGCTGAGGTTGAAGACTTCTTCTTGAAGTACTTCTTGCTCATCATTTGTCCAATGAGAGCTAACTGTTTTCCAAGGGTTTTCATGTTCGGCTCGACGTCGGAGTCCAATTCATCTTCCGACTCTGATGATGAAGGTGGCCTAACAATCTTTTCCTTTCTTGACCTTGTGCTCCTCTTCTCCAAGACTAAGGCAACCCTGTCATCGGTTTGTTTGCCTTTCTGCTCTTTGGTAATCTCGCGGATGTCCTCCTCATGCTGAGCGAGATTATCGAACACGGCATGGACATCCAACTCTTCTAGATCTTTATTTTGTCGTATTTGAGTGGATATTTTCTTCCATTCCATGGGCAGAGAAGATAGAAATCTTATGTTTGTCTCCATGTTTGTCTCTGTTATTTCTATCTTCCTCATTTCATTGAGAAGAGTGACGTATCGTCGGTAGATCTCGTTTAGACTCTCCTCCGGCTTTGCTTTGAATGAGTCGTAAGCAGTGAGAATGTTCGCCTTCTTGGCCTTTATGCCAACTTCCGTCCTTTGCATCATCCTATGCAGCTCATCCCACATCCCTTTGGCCGATGTAAGGCTGTCGATTGTCTGTATATATCGTTGGGGATGCCCTGCATAAGGGTATTCATGGCTACTAGATCAGCCTTAGCTCGAGCTCTTTCCTCCAGAGAGTATTCTCTAGGCTCCTTTAGTCGCCTAGAAGCTGGAATTGCTGGAGTAGCTGTTTCGTCCTCGGGTACATGAACCCAGAACTGTGCCGGTCCCTCTTCAAGGGACTTCGGTAGATTTTCGGCTTGATCCTTTAGAGGGATGAAATTCCGAAAGCGGCTTCTCCACACTGTGTATTCGCCTCTTTGCAAGATCGGCGGACGGTTGTCATTTCCGAGTATGCATCCATGTTTGTATTGTAGTCGAGTTGTTGAAGGATCTTCGTTAATTGTTTTGAAGGTTGAAGATAATGTAATGTGCTTCACAAGTGACAAACTTCGTTAGTAGCGTTTGATTCGAAAACTAGATCGACAATTATTTTCGATTCAATCTTTAAAGTTTGATCGAAATTAATTCCGTCGAGATAGAATGTACTGAGTACTGTTCTCGTGCGAGAAATTTTGTCAGCGTGATATTTTACGAGCGAGATAAATTGCTTAAAAATCATTCGGTCGAGAAAAATTTCTTGATCGTGAATTTATTTCGATCGTAAAGAAACAGTACGTTAGTAAGTTTCTTGATAAGTCAAAATAAATCTGTTGACTAGAAAAATTTCTCGCGTGTAAATGATTTTCGCCTGGTCAAACGTTAAAAGGTTTGACTGAAAAAGTTTTTCGAGTGAAAGTTCTTACGCATGCAAAGTCAAAATAAGTCTCTCTCCAAAAAGTTTTCCGCTGTATAATGCTCGAGAAATATTTCTAACTAAAATCGTTTCTCCTGATGACGATTCTAGCGCTGATTTCGTATTCTGACCGAGAAAAATTCTCGCGCTAAGTTTATCGATCGAGAAACTAATCCGATCGCAAAACTTAGCGAGAATACGATTAACACAAATTCGAGTAAAAAAAATCAGATAGTGAAGTTTGAGGTAATTGCTCGCAATCAAGTACTAATCACGCACGAACAAGAAATTAAACACGTTATGAAGCAAAATATATCGAATTTGATCAAAATCAGAACTTGTTCTTCATGTTCTTCGCAAACAGTAACACGCAGAAGCAATTCAATCCTAAAAATCGAAGTTCAAACTGCTACAGAACTGATCGCAATGATGATCTAACACTTAAACAAGCACAGAAACACCAAATTCAAGTCAATTAAGCACAGAATTAAGCTATTGGATCGAAAAAGGTTTTCGCGCCAAACCTGTTCTTCGATGAACAGTATCTAGAAAAATGATTTCGATCTAATTCTAACAATTTTCGATTCAAAACAGAATGAATCTGCTCTGATACCAATTGTTAGGTCCTACGATTAACAACTCTACGATCCTAGGCTAGAATTCATAGTAATTCGATCGTTTAGATAATCAATTGAATTCGATCGAAAAACTCAAGTTAAGAACACTAGAGAGAATTCAATTAGAGTGAGAAAGTTACTATTGTTTCTCTCTCTAGAAATCGAATTGCAAGCCCTTCGGATCAATTCTCTAAACTTTCTCTATTCAGTTCAATTGATTTACATGTATTTATACCAAACAAACTTGGTATAAATATCAAACTAGTCATAATCTAAGGACTACTATACAAAACGCCCCAAATTACAAGGACAACTAATGAAATCAAGCACAATTACAAATGGTATTCTACAGTTCTCTCTAGCCATCTTTAGAGAACTGATTCCGTGGTACACTGCGAGGTCGGCGTGACGATCTAGTGCCATCCACCACCATCGACGAAGTCTTGAAGAAAAGGACGAGGAGCTGCCACTCGCTTCAACTGGTAATTCTCTACGGGTTTGACCCGCCTATTACATGTCTATGTGTTACTATCTGATCCGAGCAACGAGGGCAATAAAGGAACCCGGAAAATTTTTGTTCCGCACCGTACCCGGGGACGTGGCGTCTCCGGGAGACACCGGGTAACCCAACACTCAAATCACTTCATGAGGGACCGAAAATTTTTTACATAAACCAAGAAGGTGATAGCTCGAACAATCCTCCAATCGAACCCAACAGGCGAATAAAATTACCTAGTGAGTACGATGAAGCTGAGAAAAGAAGAGCAAGAGCAGATCTTATAGCTAAGAACACACTGATGCAGGGCATCCCGAATGATATCTATAGACAAATAGATAGCATCCCAACTGCTAAATGGATATGGCATGAACTGGAGCGAATGATGCAAAGAACCGAAGTCGGTGCCAAAGCTAAGAAGGATAACATACTCACAGCGTATGACTCCTTCAAGGCCAAAAGTGAGGAGAGCTTACACGATCTTTATCAGCGATACCTCACTCTTCGGTTGAGATAAAAAAGACTAACATGGAGATGAACATTCGGTTCCTATCGGCATTGCCCACCGACTGGAAGGAGATCTCTACCCAACTCCGACAAAATAAGGACTTGGACGAGATGGATATTCATGCTATTTTTGATAACCTCGCACAGTATGAAGAAGACATAGGCGAGTTACAAAAGGAGCAAAAGGGCAAACAGGCCGAGGACTCCATAGCTCTAGTTTCTTAGAAGAAGAGCTCCCGCTCACGCAAGGAAAATCACGTCAAGCTCCCTAGCTCCTCAGAGGATGAAGACATATCTGATTCAAAACTTCCCTCTGAGATCAAAGAAATTGGCAAACAGCTGGCATTAGTCGCCAAGATGATGACAAAGCAGTACTTCAAGAAGAAGTCATCATCCTCTGCCAACAGACTTCGAACTACAAGCTAGAAGAATAAAGACCAGCCGGCTAAGTCCTCAAAAGTCATAATTTCCAAAGACATAATAAAATATTTTAATTGTGGAAAAACAGGTCACTTTGCCAGGGAGTGCACCCACCCAAAGAAAAAGGATGCAAACTACTACACCAGGAAGCTTCAACTATCCAAGCAAAAGGAAGCTGGAGTAGCTCTTATGGCAGAGCAGGACCACTGGCTAGAGGATAGCTCAGATTCTGACACCGACAATTTTGCTCTGATGGCACGCCTTGGTGATGAAAAGGAAGATGATACTCCCGCAGAGACGGACGACGAGAAAGTATCCATCTCATCTCAGGAGGTAGAAACCTCTGATTCTACAAATTCTGACTTGTTAGCTGAGTTAAGCTCCAAATTTGCTAAAATGGTAACTGAGCAGAAACGAGGAATAAAAGTAGAAAAATAGCTTCTTAGGTTTAAGGAAACCATAGCCTGTCTCAAAGAACAAGTTAGGAGCTCTAGTCTCAAAATAGATGAACTGACTAAGAGACTCCAGCCTAAAGAGACTAAGCACACCTCATTAGATAAGCATAGTTCGGTAATAAAAGAACTAGAGGACAGGCTAGACAATAACCACAAATGTCTACTAAGGAACTTGGAAGAAAAGAGTCTTGTAAAAAGTAGACTTGACGCAGCAACTAAGAAGGTCACTAATTTCGAAGAAGAATTGACTAAGTCAAATTCTACGATTAGTGAACTACGTATAAGTCTAGACGCCTGTCAGGCCGAAAAGTGCATCGCTCTAAATAACTATGCTACCTTAGACGCTGAGCGTAAGAAGCTATATAATAAAATTAAGAAATTAGAAGATCTTTTGGTGAAAAGGGCACATACTGATCAAACTATATTTTTGAATCAGCCCAAGGACTTAGAATTCTATGACTATAAGTATGGCTTAGGCTATGAGAACCCACGTAACTTGAAGAAGGTTAACTGCAAACAACTTTATGATATCTCGTACATGGGTCTCGAACTAACTTCTATCATGACCTTTACTAACGCAAAAGCTACGTTTGAGGATGAAGAAGCCAAGAGACAAGCCAACACTAGGGCTGAAATACCCTTTTCATACATCGAACTGAATCAACGCGACAAAACATGGGTACCTCCCAGGGGCTGGGCCTTGAAACAGATAATTTTCTTGAAGATCATTCTAAAAATGAGAAAGTTCAAAATCTTCATTCTGAATATTCTCTCTACATCCCTCCATAGTTAAGAAAATAGAAGAATTACGAGTTGCCTTAGAAAAAGAGAGAGGATTTTGAAGCTGAAAAGAAAAAGTTCCTAAAAGAGATGGAAAATCTCAAAGCTTCCTCCATCTCAAAAGCCATTTCTGACGCATCTCTTCCAAAAGAAAATATCATTCTGAAAAGCGTGAAGAAAGAAAAAACGCTTCTGTAAAAAGATCTAAATCTAATCCTGCTTTGCTTACGTCCCCAGGGAGGATTTGACTGCTAATAAGAATTTATCTCCTTCTGTAAAAATAGAAGACACTCGTAGAAATAAAAGAGGCGTTTCCACTCTCAAAATAATTGCTTCTACTTGCTCCTTAAAGCCTATCACATGTAGAAGTACTAATTTCGAAACAGGCTCTACTTCAGCAATAAAAACGAATCATTCTAAGACAAATGCTTCTAGGATGACCCGTAGGAAACAGGATCCAGTCATAAAGTGTCAGGAACCGAAATTTCCTATTAAAATTTCATGCATAAATTCATGCATTCATATTTCACTTTAAGTATATATAGAATAAGGTTGAATAAAGTGTTATAGTACTAGGTCCTCGAAGAGATAGAAGTGAATGTTACGAAGGTTAGAAATTTCTAGGGTTTTCTCAGGTGTTGAGAAACTTTATTTATTAATAAATTAGGACGTGTTGTGATGTTGAGTTATGATTCGAGATTTAGAAATTTGATCAGATAGATGTTGAAATATATTGTTTGTTTGAAATTCAAAATCTCGATATTCAATTAGAGATCTCGACATATACGATCAAATTGTTGATATGTAAATAAGATTTCGATAGATACAGATTTCGAGCATGGCCTCGACATTTAGAACATCTCGAGATTAATGAGTTTGAACATGATTGTGAAAAGTTGATCTCGAGATATGTAGAAAGTAGCTGGGAAGATGTCAATACGTGGTGTACCTTGAAATTTAAAGATCTCGATACCAATTGAAGATATCGACATAAGGCGTAAAATTGATAAGGAAAATGTCGATAGATGTTAAAATTTGTTAGAGAATGTCGAGATAGGTTTGGAAGATGATTTGAAAATGTCGAAATATATATATAACTCGAAATCAACAAGGAAGATATCGAGAAGGTATTGCTCATTTGAAATGATGCTTAATAAGGTCGAATGGATTAGGTGAAATCAAAAAGTTTTGCAATTTAGTATGGAAATTGGTCAAAAAGGAAAAAATTAGTTATATTAAAATAATGATTACTATTAGCTAAGGACAAGCATAGATGTTAGTATTACTGGTCTACAATCACACGTAAATCAAATAAAGATAAGCTCAACACTTTGTTATCATTAACGAAACGAGAGGAAATGAAGAACTGGAACAGATCGTGAATAAACTTTACAAAGGGGTATGAATCTTCACTTTAAGCTTGCATTTTAATAATGGTTATTATGTACTTGAAAACACGAAAAATTTCATCATCCATGTCATATAGTGATTTTGATTTTTTTTTAGGGTTTGAGCATATACAAGACCCTTACGATATCGATTGTGTTCTTGAAAATTATTTGAGAAAATTAGGGTTTGATCAGATTTTTGGAGAAATATCGAAAGGAAATTGTGTTTTTAAGCATACTGCTTTCCGGATCTTAATTGAATCTGGAACAAAATTTCGAAGGTATGAAAATGAAAGATATCGAGATAAATTTGATAAAGGTCGACATGTGATAGTATAATAACCTAAAAAAAAAAAAGACTTCGACATATTAAGTCGAGTTATGATTGCAAGTGTAGGGTCAAGCTATGATTGAGATAGAATGTCGAGATGAATTGATAATGAATTAAATAGGAGATGTCGAATTATGATAATGAATTAGATAGGAAATGTCGAGTTATGATAATGAATTAGATATAAGATATCGAGACATGATTTATGTTGCAACTAAAGATCTCGAAATTAAGAAACCCTCGACAAATGAGCTCGAGTTATAAATTCAAGTTAACTAATTCATTAGATAGGATGTCGAAAGGAGTTATGATGTCGAGATTTTGAAAAGCCATTTAAATAGAATTTCGAGATGTTAAAAATCCAATCAAATAAGGTATCGAGATGCATAAGATGATTACCTTACACTTTAAGCTCACAACATATACTATTAAGACTTTGATGAATATAGTTCCGACCTAAGATATCGAGATGATATGTTAAATTATGATTCGAGTTTTTAAATTCAAGAAGATAGAAGATGTCGAGATGTATTTCATGACACATAATACTAAGATTTCGACATGTATATTGGATTTCATTAAGTAAGGACCTTGAGATTTGTTAATTAAAGACTTCGATATTTTTCCTTCTCAATTAATAAGTCTCGATATTTTTAGGGTTTTCGACACAATAAGAATTAGGGTTTTCAATGATATTTTTGGTGTAATATAGTTATCAATTTTTAATGCAGGTTTCAATATTGATCAGAAATATAACTTCTAAGCCAATAATGTAATATATTATAAGTAATGAATAGAAAGGTGAAGGTTACGGATAAAAACGATCATGCATAATAAAGCATGCATAGCACGCACGCATGTCAATATAGGAATTTTATATTTACCAGATAAATATTTTTATAGGTCAGGATTCAGAAAAAGGCAAGGACAAAGTCGAGTGAGGCTTTAAGCCATACTGTGAGTATGATATGCAACATGTGTTCTGTTTTTATGTGCTTTATGTGAATTAAATGATTGATGATTTTCTTACAAACGTAATATTTGAAATCAACGTGAATTACGTGGGCATAATGTGCTACAGTGTGATATGTGCGATTCGATGGTGTATGGAATTCATATTCATATAAAGTGAAAGTATAGTATTGCATATGAATAATAAAGAAAAGAGAAACCGTTATGACTGCTACGACATCGGACGACTTGATACACAGTTATGGTTACATCCCTACAAATCGGGGGATTACAGAGTCCTGTACAGGCACACAAAAATATATCTACGGTTACAGAGTCCCATGCATGGGCCCCTATGGGGTCAACAGTACGATTCTAGCAGGTTCATAACGGAAGTATCAGCAATAAATGATTATGTAGAATTTGCATTGGTCTATGGATTACATGAATGATCTTATGGACTATGGTTATGTGACAAACCTCGATGATTGATTCCGTGATGATTACGTGAGTTGAAGTGTTTACAGTACGAGTGTTGCGAATCTACGGGTTCTACGAACGATGGTATATTCTTTAGAAATGTGTATGGAAGCAAATGAAAGAAAGAAATTAATTTCTGCTACAGTTTTATTGTTTATTTGTATAATGGAATAACATGTTGCGATCATACTCTGAATAGTTGTTTTCACAGTTGCTGTAGATATCTAGCAGGCAACTTAGAGTGCATCATCATACGAAAGCATGGATTCAAGGTTGGCCGGCTACGCTCTCACCTACTCCCCTAAGTTCATCGTGTGCATGTAGTATAAGAACCATTAGTGTCTATCATATGATGCATAAGAAATATGATATGTGAATATATATGTATAATACGCGAGAAAGTGACGAGCACAGATGTACGCCCGTTTATGTATAAAGTTATGGTTGTAAAAAGGCGAAAAATTTTATGTGGAAAAATATAATAGCTTCGCGAATAAAGTAATAGAAAACGGGACGTTACATGTATGGTATCAGAGCCTAGGTCTTAGGTTCTGTAGACATTTGCATGGTATGTGCATTTTTATGGTCTGCCCTGAAATTCTTTTTGCATATTTAGGAGAAGGGCAGTAAGTGAACCATTGCATGTAGAACACGATGAACCTACGATAGGGGGAGGAGGAAGATCGGCTGTACCTGAATCTAATTCATCTCATACGCTTATGCATAATGAGCGTGAAAATCCCCTGACAATTCCCCATGAAAGGCGATATGATAAACTTAGGAAATTGGGTGCTGTGGATTTTATGGGAACAACGGATCATGCTGAAGCAGAAACGTGGCTCAAGCGAACGGAGAGGGTTTTTAATATGATGCAGTGTACACCAGAGGAGAAGTTTGATTATGCAGTGTCACTCTTACAAGGGCATGCATATGAATGGTGGGAAACAGTTCCAGATAGTATGGCACAACCTCCAGTGCTAACTTGGGAGGATTTCTTAAGAGAATTCAATGACACCTATATGCCAGAAGTTTATAAAGATCAGAAGGAAAAGGAGTTCTTGGAACTTAAACAAGGAAATAAGTCTGTAGGTGAATACGAGGTGTTCAATCAGCTGTCTCGTTATGCTCCTCATATGGTTGCTACTGAAAGAAACAAGTGTCGAAGATTTGAATCTGGACTTCGATATACAATTAGAAATCGTATCACTCCCTCTGATATGGAATCCTATGGCAGATTAAGGGCAGCAGCTATTCGTGCTGAAAAGTTAGAAACAGAATCGAAAAACTATCAAAGTAGTAAAAGGAGGGCAGGTGAAGAATCGTCGAGCGGAAAATTTAAAAAGGTGGGTAATCCATCGAGATCGATGAACACATCAAGTGGTCCTGCCAGAAGTAGTATGGGGGGAACAAGAACTGTTGGACGAGGGACCGGAAATCCTCAACCAATACCGGTGTGTGAACATTGTGGAAAGAATCACACGGGTGTCTGTAGATGGCTCACTGGTGAATGTTTCAAATGTGGTCAACGCGGACATTTGGCTAGAAATTGTCCAATGTCACAAACGCAACCTACAGTGGATCAATCTAGAGTTAGCGGACCTTCCACTAATCGTGGAAGGGGAAGGAGCCGAGGATCATATAATACTGGTGCAGGAAGAGGAGAGTCTGGAGGACAAGCTTATGGACAGCCAGCACAGGGTCGGATTTTCACAATGACTCGTGAAGAAGCCAAAGAGGGGTCACATATAATTACGGGTAAGCTATCTATATGTGATATTGATGCATATGTTTTATTCGATCCAGGCGCAACACACTCATTCATGTCACGAACATTTGCATCATTATTACATGATAAACCCGAAACTTTAGAAAATAAAGTAAATGTTAGACTTCCAACGGGGGAGATGGTCATAATAAGTACAGTATACCCGATATGTAAAATTGTATGTGATAGGGTAGAGATGCAGGCGACCTTATTAGTTTTACCCTTAACGGATTTCGACGTAATATTAGGCATGGATTGGTTGTCTCGATATCGAGCAAAACTAGATTGCTTTAAAAAGGAAATTGAATTATTTCCTTCGGATGAAACACATATAGTGTTTAAAGGAGAAAAGAATGTATGGACGGCATGTCAGATTTCTAGTTTACAAGCATCCAAATTGATAAGAAAAGGGTGTCAGTGTTATATGGCGTATATTATAGATATACGATTGTGTGGATTAAAGGTGGAAGATATTGCTGTGGTAAATGAATACCCTGATGTTTTCCCGGAGGATTTGTCTGGATTACCACCAGATCGAGATACAGAGTTTACGATTGAATTACAACCTAGCACGGCACCAATTTCTATTCCACCATATCGAATGGCACCAATAGAGCTGAATGAGTTAAAAGTACAGTTGAAAGAATTATTAGATAAAGGATATATACGGCCAAGTGTATCACCATGGGGAGCGCCTGTGCTTTTTGTTAAAAAGAAGGATGGTACGCTCAGATTATGTATCGATTATAGACAACTGAACAAAGAGACTGTGAAAAATAAGTATCCGTTGCCTCGAATTGACGATTTGTTCGATCAACTACAGGGGTCTAAGGTCTTTTCAAAGATTGATTTAAGATCGGGGTACCATCAAATAAAGATTGCAAAAGATGATATTCCAAAAACGGCCTTCAGAACAAGATATGGGCACTATGAATTCTTAGTTATGCCGTTTGGATTGACGAATGCCCCTGCAGTCTTTATGGCATTAATGAATGATGTCTTTCGACCCTACTTGGACCAGTTCGTGATTGTCTTCATAGACGATATATTGGTGTATTCTAGGTCAAAGAAAGAACATGAACAACATTTAAGAATTGTTCTTCAAAATTTACGAGAAAAGAAGCTGTATGCAAAGTTATCAAAATGCGAATTTTGGTTGGATCAAGTAGTATTTTTGGGCCACGTGGTATCTGGTGAAGGAATTCAAGTCGATCCTAAGAAAATTGAAGCAGTAATCAAATGGGAAAGTCCTAAGAACGTGGCAGAAGTTCGTAGTTTTCTAGGTTTGGCTGGATATTATAGACGGTTCGTAGAGAATTTTTCTTTAATAGCCGCTCCAATGACGAAATTATTACGAAAAGGGATGGTTTTCAAATGGACCGAAGAGTGTCAGAAGAGTTTTGAAGAATTAAAGAAGCGATTAACAACAGCTCCAGTGTTAACAATTCCATCAGGTACGGATGGATTTGTGATTTACAGTGATGCATCTCATCAAGGATTGGGGTGTGTTTTAATGCAACATGGAAAAGTAGTGGCATATGCGTCACGGCAGTTAAAGCCGTATGAAGTATCCTATCCAACACATGATTTGGAATTAGCGGCAGTAGTGTTCGCATTAAAGATATGGCGACATTATTTATATGGTACCAAATTTCAGATTTTCACCGATCATAAAAGTCTGAAGTATCTGCTGAGTCAGAAAGAATTGAATATGAGACAAAGGCGATGGATTGAGCTGTTAAAGGACTATGATTGCACTATAGAGTATCATCCAGGAAAAGCAAATGTTGTGGCAGACGCATTAAGTCGGAAATCATATTCATTATCGAATCTGATTAGTCTAAGGAAGATGAATATTGAAATAGAAGTGAATGATGTAGGTATTGTATGTGCTTCAATGGTAATTCATCCAATTATGTTGGATCGAATAAAGCAAGCTCAGCTTAAGGATGAGAAATTGGCAAGTATTGCGGAGAAAGTAAAACAAGGGTTGACGAAGTCGTTTGTCATAAATGAAAGCGGTGTTATGACGATCAATAGTCGATTATGTGTCCCAATATCGATAACATTCGACAGGAAATAATGGATGAAGCGCATACTGCCCCTTATGCTATGCATCCGGGCAATACAAAAATGTATCAAACTATTAAATCTCATTATTGGTGGCCAAGAATGAAGAAAGATGTGGCTGAATATGTTCGGAAATGCTTAACTTGTCAGCAGATTAAAGCTGAACATCAAGCACCTGCGGGTAAATTACATCCGTTACCCATACCAGTTTGGAAATGGGAACGAATAACAATGGATTTTCTCTATGGTCTGCCTCCAACAGCTAAGAAAAATGATGCTGTTTGGGTAATTGTTGATAGACTTACGAAGTCAGCTCACTTTTTGCCATTTAAATGGGGTTCTACATTGGAATATTTGGCAAAAAGATACGTCAATGAAATAGTTCGGCTACATGGAGTACCTATATCTATTGTGTCTGATCGAGATCCTATGTTCACTTCCAGATTTTGGGGAAAATTACAGGAAGCACTCGGAACAAAATTGCATTTTAGTACGGCGTTTCACCCGCAGACAGATGGACAGTCAGAAAGAACAATACAAACCCTGGAAGATATGCTTCGAGCATGTGTAATCGAATTCAAAGGATCATGGGATGATTATATAGCGTTAATGGAATTCGCCTATAATAATCAATATCACTCAAGTATTGGTATGGCACCATACGAAGCTTTATATGGTCGAAAGTGCCGAAATCCAATATGTTGGGATATGGAATGTGAACGGGTATTAGAAGGGCCAGATCTAATTCAAGATACAATGGAAAAGATTAAAGTTGTTAAAAGTCGGCTCAAAGCAGCTCAAGATCGACAAAAGAGTTATAGTGATCAACATCGACGGGTAATGGAATATGAAGTTGGAGAGAAAGTATTTCTACGTGTATCGCCATGGAAAGGTGTTCTAAGATTTGGAAAGAAAGGAAAGTTAAGCCCACGTTATATAGGACCTTATGAAATACTTGAAAGAATTGGACCGTTAGCATATCGACTAGCGTTACCACCAGAATTGTCGCAAATACATAATGTTTTTCATGTCAGCATGTTACGACGGTATAGATCGGATCCTTCACATATTCTACAGGATGAACCGGTAAATGTTTCCGAAGATCTTAGTTATGTAGAGGAACCGGCAGAAATTCTCGAATATGCCGATAAGCAATTACGGAATAAAACAATTCCGATGGTAAAGATACGATGGAAAAATCACTCAACGCGGGAAGCTACTTGGGAAACAATGGAAAACATGAAGGCACAATACCCATGGCTATTTCTTAATAATGGTACGAAATTTCGAGGTCGAAATTTTTTTTAAAGGGGGGGAGAATTGTCAGGAACCGAAATTTCCTATTAAAATTTCATGCATAAATTCATGCATTCATATTTCACTTTAAGTATATATAGAATAAGGTTGAATAAAGTGTTATAGTACTAGGTCCTCGAAGAGATAGAAGTGAATGTTACGAAGGTTAGAAATTTCTAGGGTTTTCTCAGGTGTTGAGAAACTTTATTTATTAATAAATTAGGACGTGTTGTGATGTTGAGTTATGATTCGAGATTTAGAAATTTGATCAGATAGATGTTGAAATATATTGTTTGTTTGAAATTCAAAATCTCGATATTCAATTAGAGATCTCGACATATACGATCAAATTGTTGATATGTAAATAAGATTTCGATAGATACAGATTTCGAGCATGGCCTCGACATTTAGAACATCTCGAGATTAATGAGTTTGAACATGATTGTGAAAAGTTGATCTCGAGATATGTAGAAAGTAGCTGGGAAGATGTCAATACGTGGTGTACCTTGAAATTTAAAGATCTCGATACCAATTGAAGATATCGACATAAGGCGTAAAATTGATAAGGAAAATGTCGATAGATGTTAAAATTTGTTAGAGAATGTCGAGATAGGTTTGGAAGATGATTTGAAAATGTCGAAATATATATATAACTCGAAATCAACAAGGAAGATATCGAGAAGGTATTGCTCATTTGAAATGATGCTTAATAAGGTCGAACGGATTAGGTGAAATCAAAAAGTTTTGCAATTTAGTATGGAAATTGGTCAAAAAGGAAAAAATTAGTTATATTAAAAATAATGATTACTATTAGCTAAGGACAAGCATAGATGTTAGTATTACTGGTCTACAATCACACGTAAATCAAATAAAGATAAGCTCAACACTTTGTTATCATTAACGAAACGAGAGGAAATGAAGATCTGGAACAGATCGTGAATAAACATTACAAAGGGGTATGAATCTTCACTTTAAGCTTGCATTTTAATCATGGCTATTATGTTCTTGAAAACACGAAAAATTTCATCATCCATGTCATATAGTGATTTTGATTTTTTTTTTAAGGTTTGAGCATATACAAGACCCTTACGATATCGATTGTGTTCTTGAAAATTATGAAGTTAGATGATGTTCTTGAGGTTCTTGAGAAAATTAGGGTTTGATCAGATTTTTGGAGAAATATCGAAAGGAAATTGTGTTTTTAAGCATACTGCTTTCCGGATCTTAATTGAATCTGGAACAAAATTTCGAAGGTATGAAAATGAAAGATATCGAGATAAATTTGATAAAGGTCGACATGTGATAGTATAATAACCTAAAAAAAAAAGACTTCGACATATTAAGTCGAGTTATGATTGCAAGTGTAGGGTCAAGCTATGATTGAGATAGAATGTCGAGATGAATTGATAATGAATTAAATAGGAGATGTCGAATTATGACAATGAATTAGATAGGAAATGTCGAGTTATGATAATGAATTAGATATAAGATATCGAGACATGATTTATGTTGCAACTAAAGATCTCGAAATTAAGAAACCCTCGACAAATGAGCTCGAGTTATAAATTCAAGTTAACTAATTCATTAGATAGGATGTCGAAAGGAGTTATGATGTCGAGATTTTGAAAAGCCGTTTAAATAGAATTTCGAGATGTTAAAAATCCAATCAAATAAGGTATCGAGATGCATAAGATGATTACCTTACACTTTAAGCTCACAACATATACTATTAAGACTTTGATGAATATAGTTCCGACCTAAGATATCGAGATGATATGTTAAATTATGATTCGAGTTTTTAAATTCAAGAAGATAGAAGATGTCGAGATGTATTTCATGACACATACTACTAAGATTTCGACATGTATATTGGATTTCATTAAGTAAGGACCTTGAGATTTGTTAATTAAAGACTTCGATATTTTTCCTTCTCAATTAATAAGTCTCGATATTTTTAGGGTTTTCGACACAATAAGAATTAGGGTTTTCAATGATATTTTTGGTGTAATATAGTTATCAATTTTTAATGCAGGTTTCAATATTGATCAGAAATATAACTTCTAAGCCAATAATGTAATATATTATAAGTAATGAATAGAAAGGTGAAGGTTACGGATAAAAACGATCATGCATAATAAAGCATGCATAGCACGCACGCATGTCAATATAGGAATTTTATATTTACCAGATAAATATTTTTATAGGTCAGGATTCAGAAAAAGGCAAGGACAGAGTCGAGTGAGGCTTTAAGCCATACTGTGAGTATGATATGCAACATGTGTTCTGTTTTTATGTGCTTTATGTGAATTAAATGATTGATGATTTTCTTACAAACGTAATATTTGAAATCAACGTGAATTACGTGGGCATAATGTGCTACAGTGTGATATGTGCGATTCGATGGTGTATGGAATTCATATTCATATAAAGTGAAAGTATAGTATTGCATATGAATAATAAAGAAAAGAGAAACCGTTATGACTGCTACGACATCGGACGACTTGATACACAGTTATGGTTACATCCCTACAAATCGGGGGATTACAGAGTCCTGTACAGGCACACAAAAATATATCTACGGTTACAGAGTCCCATGCATGGGCCCCTATGGGGTCAACAGTACGATTCTAGCAGGTTCATAACGGAAGTATCAGCAATAAATGATTATGTAGAATTTGCATTGGTCTATGGATTACATGAATGATCTTATGGACTATTGTTATGTGACAAACCTCGATGATTGATTACGTGATGATTACGTGAGTTGAAGTGTTTACAGTACGAGTGTTGCGAATCTACGGGTTCTACGAACGATGGTATATTCTTTAGAAATGTGTATGGAAGCAAATGAAAGAAAGAAATTAATTTCTGCTACAGTTTTATTGTTTATTTGTATAATGGAATAACATGTTGCGATCATACTCTGAATAGTTGTTTTCACAGTTGCTGTAGATATCTAGCAGGCAACTTAGAGTGCATCATCATACGAAAGCATGGATTCAAGGTTGGCCGACTACGCTCTCATCTACTCCCCTAAGTTCATCGTGCGCATGTAGTATAAGAACCATTAGTGTCTATCATATGATGCATAAGAAATATGATATGTGAATATATATGTATAATACGCGTGAAAGTGACGAGCACAGATGTACGCCCGTTTATGTATAAAGTTATGGTTGTAAAGAGGCGAAAAATTTTATGTGGAAAAATATAATAGCTTCGCGAATAAAGTAATAGAAAACGGGACATTACATAAAGAAAGCATATGGCGCTATTCATGCTTGTTCTCACCTAAGGTATCCAGTTAAGATCGAATCCACCAAGCGCCTTAGGAGATTATCAAACGAAAATATCTTTTCCTCGGCCAAGCCTACCAAAACATTTGTCCGCGCTGAAATTAATCTTCCCTGCAAGGTTCTACCTAAATGGGTTCCTAAAACTCCGCCGAAGAAAACAAAAGCCGGAAAGGCCAAGTATTCTACAAAGGGCAAACCCAAATCGACTTCTTCAAAGATGACTTGGTTCGCTAAATCACATACAAACACTAATTTAGGAACCATTTCTGAACAAACTCCTAAGTCTGCTAATCTGAGAGGACCCATTTATAAGTGGGTACCTAAAGCGCTTTAATTATTTTTGCAGATCCATCATGTGTGGTACCTCGACTCTGGTTGCTCCACACACATGACAGGAATACAAGAGCTGCTGAGCAACTACAAAGACCGACCGAATGGAAAAGTCGCAGCCCCCATACTAGGAGTTGGGTACATCATTCTGGAAAATCTGACGATAAAGGATGTCTCTTACGTCGAAGGTCTCCGCCATAACTTGTTCATCATAGGCCAATTCTGTGACAAAGGATTTCAGGTGGTCTTTCTTGCTGACCGGTGCAGAATATTGGACAGTCAGGACAAAGAAATCCTCCAAGGACTTTGGAAATCAAATCTTTACACGATCAACCTGTCGTCCGTGCGGATCTGGACAGTTGTTTGCCTCATCTCTCAGACTGTAATTCAGAGGAACAGCTTATGGCATCAACGTATGTCTCATTTCAACATTAAAGCTCTTCAATGGCTCTCGACGAAAAAGTTGGTCTACGGTCTTCCAATTATAGTATTACAGAAAGAGAATCAATGTACGGCATGTGCATTAGGAAAAAAGAAGCGAGCATCTCATCAAATAAAACAGATTGCGTCTACTTCCCGTCCACTGGAATTGCTTCACATGGACCTCTGTGGACCTATGCAAACACAGAGTATTAATGGACGCAAGTATATTCTGGTCATTGTTGATGACTTCTCTAGCTACACTTGGACAAAGTTCCTCCGAACCAAAGATGAGACAGGGGACTTGATAGTTAATTTCGTGAACACTACTCAGAATTTGCTGCAACAATCCATCCAAGTCATCCGAACGGACAACGGCACTGAGTTCAAGAACAAGTATCTCAGTGAATTTTATCAGAAACTTGGCATTAATCAGCAATTCTCAGCCGCTATGACCTCTCAACAGAACGGGGTTGTTGACAGGAAAAACAGGACTCTAGTGGAGGCCGCCCGTACAATGCTGATCCATTCCGGCCTCCCACACTTCCTTTGGGCTGAAGCAGTAAACTGCCTGTTTCACTCAGAATAGGACGATGGTTCACAAGCGCTTCGATAAGACTCCGTACGAAATAATAAACAAGCGAGTACCCAATATCTCATTCTTTAAGGTCTTCGGGTGCAAGTGCTTTGTGGCGAACGACAGAGAGCAACGTGCTAAGTTGGACCCTAAATCATTCGAAGTTATATTCGTCGAGTATTCATCAACTTCAAAGGCGTACCGAGTTTACATCAAGTCAACCCGATCAATCATAGAAAGCTACAACGTCACTTTCCACGAAGTGGCAGAAATGGCTTCTGGTCACATCAGTCCAGGACCCGTGCATAACCAAATGGCTCCTGCACACCTCAATTCAGGACCCGTGCTAAACCCGATGGCTTCTAAATACGACATTTCAGAACTCGTATACACTGGTGTGTTGCCACAAAACCAACGAAAGATGGCAACAACTCCAGATTCAACGTCTGAAGAAGCACTGAAACTTGCGTTGGAAGATTTTGACTCTCTCTTTGAGCCCGTATATCGGCCAGTAACCATTATTGCAACACCTTTAGTGGAGCCCCCACTCGACGAGGCCAATGTACCGAGCTCTTCAAATGTCCCTACCTCACCCGATTCAGAATTACCACAGATCAATGAAGAACCTACAACAGTCAATGAGGAAGTCTCATCAGAATCCCTCAATCCAAGTGCAGAATCTGACTTACCTCAATCGAATGAACAATCTGAAATCATTGGAAATCTCAATCCACAAATGACCGATGCGTCTAGCTCTGCACTACCTCATGAGCGAAAGTGGACTCGAGCACACCCGGTTGATCAGATTATTGGTGATCCTTCGCGTGGAATACGGACACGTAATCAACACAGTCTATTCAGCTGCTTCTTAAGCCAAAATGAGCCAACTAAGGTAGCAGACGCACTAAAAGACCCGGATTGGGTAATAGCAATGCAAGATGAAATCAACCAATTTGAGCGTCTTCAAGTGTGGACCCTTGTATCCCGTCCGCATGGGAAAACAATCATCGGGATGAAATGGGTGTCTAAAAACAAGAAGAATGAAGATGGAGAAGTGATTAGGAATAAAGTGAGACTGGTTGTGAAGGGATACAATCAACAGGAAGGAATTGACTACGACGAGATATATGCTCCTGTTGCCCGAATCGAAGCCATTCGTCTCTTCATGGATTACGCAGCTCATAAAAACTTCAAAGTCTACTAAATGGATGTAAAGACCACCTTTCTTAACGGCGTGTTAAAAGAGGAAGTCTACGTCGCTCAGCCAGAAGGCTTTATTGATCAAGAACATCCCGATCACGTCTATCGATTGGTATGACGTCTTGAGCGACTTCCTCGTAAAATCTGGATTTATCCGAGGAACGATCGATACGACCCTCTTCATAAAATGGCAAGACAAAGATTTGATGGTCGTCCAAGTTTATGTAGACGACATCATCTTCGGATCAACAAATCCACGGCTATGCAGGAGATTTGGCGAATTGATGAAGAGCAAATTTGAAATGAGCCACATGGGAGAGATGCAGTTCTTCTTAGGACTTCAAGTCAGGTAGCTCGATGATGGGATATTCATCAGTCGGACTAAATACATCAAGGACATCTTGAAGAAATTCCATCAAGATTAGAGCAAGCCTATAAGCACTCCCATGTCCACAAGCTGCAAGTTGGATGCCGATCCCACAGGAAAAGCGATCGACATTACCTATCGCAGCATCACCGGCTCTCTTCTTTATCTCACCTCGAGTCGGCCGGACATCATGTTTGCCACATGTCTATGTGCCCGTTTCCAAGCCGACCCCAAAGAATCTCACATGCTCGCGGTCAAGCGGATTCTTCGCTACTTAAAGGGCACCTCGACTTAGGTTTATGGTACCCTAAAGGTACAAACTTCAAATTGAATGGCTATACTGACGCTGATTATGCAGGTTGCCGAATGGACAGGAAAAGCACATCCGGTGGCGCTCAATTTCTATGCGAAAAGCTAGTCTGCTAGTCATCAAAGAAGCAGAACTGCGTTTCGACATCGACGGCCGAGGCAGAATACGTCTCGGCTGCCAGCTGTTGCTCGCAAATGCTATGGATGCGGACTCAGCTTCGCGATTATGGGTACAATCTAAATAATATACCCATTTATAGCGATAGCCAAAGTGCCATTGCGATTACGTGTAATCCTGTTCACCATTCACGCACAAAACACATAGACATACGATATCATTTTATCAAAGATCACGTAGAAAAAGGCACCATTGACATGTATTTTGTGAACACGGAATATCAACTAGCTGACATTTTCACCAAGGCATTGGATGAAAAACGGTTCCAATTCCTTGTCGGAAAATTAGGCATGTTGAACCTTCCGTGATTTGTGCATTATGTGATCCTATGAGATTTCACATGTTCTATGCTATGTGTTTTCTATCTTAAAAATGCTATATTTTGCGTGAAATATTTCATTTTAATAAAAAAAGAAAATAATATAATAAATATTATACATATAAGTATAATATTAGGGGCATGACGATATCTTTAGGATGCTCGATCAACGTCACGAATAGAATTCACTGACCTGAGACTGATTATTTGCTTAATTTTGTCAGTCTAAGTCGCATTCTTGTGTCTAACAGTTCTTTCGTAGACTCCACTAGACACATAGCCACTTTATATGAGTGAGATTTCTAGCCTTTTAATTTTTTTCAACGAATCTATCCTTGAGCGAGTCACACAATCATTGCTTGTCTTAACTAGTGATTCTCGGTCTCATACTCGCCTTGCGTTAGAAGATTAGGAACATGATTAGGGTACTTAGGAAATTCCTCTCTCGGCCAAATATAAATATTTTTCATTCCTTTAACATTGCCTTTAGCCATCCATTTTGGGCCTTCTCCAAATTCCTTTTCTTCGTCTAAAAACCCTTTGAGCCTTCAACTGACTATCTAAACTTTCGGCGGGATGTTAAATCGAGAGATGGAGGGGGAGAAAACCGAAGACGAAAAAGAAAAAGATGACAAAAGAAGGTGGAAAATGCACACGAGGAATGCTCAACGCACAAAAAACAGACCAAAAGAACCTGCCTCTCGCTTATCTCAATTTAAGGGGCATGGATCTTGCTGTGAACTTCTCCATTGATAATCTCGTACACTCGTCAGAACGGCTAGAAAGAGGAGCACCACGAAGTGAACTTCTGCAACGATAATCCGGTCTTATATCGAGACAACGAGAAGAGGAGCACGACCTTGGGTACGAATTCCATAATTGTGAACTTCTTCAAATCGATAATCTCTGAAACCTCTCTAGGAATTAAGAGAAAAGGAGCACGGTATCGGCCCGAGAACCAACAAGAAGAACTTCGCCTTAGACAATCTCTCAGCCTCGTAGAGAACCGGAGCTTCAGCTTGAGCAAGTGCAGAAAATTTACAAGAGATAAAAAGGATGAAAAAGACAAAAAGACGAAAGAGAAAAATGCTGGAGAAAAGGAGAACGACGAAAGAATGGAAGAAGACATAAAGCTCACTTTTCCTAATAAGTTCCCTTCCCTTCTTGGTCATAACCAAATTAAAGCCTTCAAAGTCCCTTTAGTTCCAAAACGACGGTCTCTCGCTCGGTGAAATGGTTAAAAGCACCTCGATCACAGGTAAATTGACTTAATATGACTTGTGTTGACTTGAGTGATATAAATATAAAAATTCCTAGTTAAAAATACATGAGTGCTAGAGCGAACTTAGTGAGAGTTGTCGAAATGGATACTACTGTGAACTTAGGACTTCAGTATGCTGACATGACTAGACGGTATAAAAATCTTTCAACTGTCCTGACAATGGTCTAAGAAAAATAATCTAACCCCATACTATTAATAAAATTAGTATATACATATATAACATAATAATAATCATAATAATAATAATCTTATATAAAAAAATACTTTTAAATCGCATATTTTGATATGCAATATTAAATTGCATTTATACGGAATTGATTAAATGCGATATACTGTTCATGCTCATACCCTCGTGCGAAAATATAGATTACATGTTTAGGGGACCATGTATCTAGGCTAATCATGAAAAATCGCATGATCTTAATAATTGTTACTAAGATTGATTGTAGGACCCCGGTCCCCGGAAATTAGGTCGGCCAATAAATTACGTGTATGCTTTATGTGATTTTACGTTAATTTCATATATGATATATGCGTGTGCGATGTTATGAATTTTATGCTCGTAAATGCCACGTGAATTATGTGCAGTTAAGTCCGAAGGACTTTGGGTCCATTATGAACCCTAATTTGGAAGGGCAAATTTTCGGAAATGGCACCTGGAAGTATGGACGTGGATTTTATTGAACCATGAAGCATCAAATAGGCTAAGAAATGTATGGGATTATGAAATATTAAAATTGGGCTAATATCTAACCATAGACCCAATTCAAGGAATACCAACTTAGGAGACAAATTTCCATGAATCAAGGGAAACTCACGCCAACTCTAGTACCTTTTCTTCCATGCCTAAGATAAATATCTAATAAACAATTCAAAAACCCATAACACCACTCAAGAACCAACGAAATTGAAAGAAAGGAGAAGGAAAGGAGCCGAGAGGATTTCAACGCAAAGCACACCTCAAACTAGCTTGGGACTTCGAAATTAGTAAGTAACGGAGATCCCTTAAACCATTTCGATTCTTACACTAAAGATTATTTAGCTAAATTCGTGACTAAGGCTAGGAATTCACATGTATTATTGACGGCAAAAGCACTAATTTAGGTTGTGCACTTGGGTTTAGGGTTTTAACGAAAGAAACTAAGAAATGAGGTAGTTTAACGTGTTGTCTATGGTTCCTAACTTAGCTTGGGATGATTCTAATTCGGAAAGGGATGACTTTGGGGAAGAAGGGAGCCTTAGAACTTAGAAATTCTGGAACGATGGATGCGATTTCGGGTAGATGACTTAGGGTTTGATGGAATCGGGGAAATAAAGTAATAAATCGGGCGATTTCCATCTAATGAAAGCCTCAATTCGACCAAAAGTAATCCTCACTCCATGCGTGAAATCGGGATGACGTCATGCTGACGAAAAGCACGGCGATTTCCATTCCTTTAAGACCACAAATCGGGCGATTTGTTGAGCAACGAAAGCAATCGGCGATTCCAGATTCCACACGCCACAAATCGGGCGAATCCATCCCATGTATGACAAGTCGGGCGAAAGCCATCCAAATAGGCACAAATCGGGCGATTTGGAAGACGGAAGAAAATCTCGGCGATTTGAGAATTTCAAGTCAAGAAATCGGACGATTTTGCAATCACAGGCACACGTGGCGAGAGTGGAACAAATCGCCGAGCTTTGATCCATGAAGCCACAAATCGGGCGATTCCATGTGTAATGCAAAATCGACCGAAACCTAAGTTAATCAAATTCAAATCGAGCCATGTCACATGCAAAGGAAATCGGGCGAATTTCCTAACCATTCGTGCGTGAAATCGAGCGAATGAAGATGAATTGAAATTGGGTGAATTGAATACTAACAAATCGTCTAACTTTCGCCGAATTTCCTAAGTCACGGATTTTGTACTAACTTAGGAAATTTATGGGGCAGGGGTAGCTTAGACTTGGAACTAGCGACTTATGGTCTAGCTGAAGCAACAAGTTAAGATAACTTAGTTCGACCTAATTAATTTACGAAGGCGTAATACTAATACGATAATACTTATGTTAAAGGTCGTACGTTAGGAGCGAACGGGGAGAATACTAACTACGCTCGGACGACAGGTAAGTAGAAATTCAACTACGACACGTAACTTGCCTGCGTCCAATTATGTGAACTACGTGCTCGTGCATTTTGTATAAAATGTGTACGTATGATATGATTTATTTACATGCATGAGGGCATGATTTGCATATGTACATGAACATAGCATGAGCACTTGCACGCATGTGTAGTACGTAAGGAGCGAGGTAAGAGCGTGCATAAGATCGCCTGTGTGCGATGTATATTCGCCGATATTGGCGTTTGTGTCGACTCGAATGAAGAGTCACGGCTTCCCTTATGCAGCCAGTAAGGCGAATGAAGCTATAAGGCCTGAATAAGAGGCTGGGGAAAATACCCCGTATGCGGGAGATGCAACCTGGAGGATGCGGCCCGGGGCACACGCTGAGTAAGGGAAGATTCCTTCGGGTGACCTTCTAGCGTGTAAAGCACTGCCCGGAGGGAAGATTTCTTCGGATGACCTTCGAGGTTAGTGGACTCGGTGTTGGCTACCAGTGAGAAGCGCCCGCGTGGAGGCCACACTAAGAAAGGGAAGATTCCTTCGGGTGACCTTCTAGTGTGTGAACCTCCACACTTGAGATCTCTATGAGATGGCGCATAGTGGGATAGAAAGCCGAGGGCCCGTACGAATTAAGAGTATAAGAAAAAGAGTATGAGTCAGGAAAATGAGTAAGAGTATGAGAAAAATAGTAAGAGCATTAGAAAACGACGACGTGGATTGTCGATCGTTAGGACACGTGCATTCATGCATAATTTCTGCTTACTGAGCCTCGTGGCTCATTATTCATGTTACGTGTTGTAGGTACTGACGATCATGGTACGTGATCCGACTTTATGCGAGGCCGATCTTTTGAAGCTATCCGGCTGCTTTTGAGGTGGGAGTGTGTGTATGGATGACGACCTGTGAAGGCCGGGCGCATAGGGAGTTTTTGGCTGCACACACACACACTTGTATTTTGTGTAGACACGATTTCGACGATTCGTAGAACAAATTACGAATATTCTTTTGACATGTATATAAGACTTCCGCATGCACGTTTTAAAATGAAAAATTTTATTCGCATTTTTATGCATTGCACGACATCAAAGCATTAACACTTAGAATTAGAACGGAATACGAGGGCGGGACGACGAGTCCTGACAGAGTGGTAACAGAGCTTCGGTCACAGGTCCTGCAGACTGTCCATACACACACACTCAAAAGCACGGAAGCGGCCTTGCTTGTAAGTACCATATTATGTGAATTTCTTGTATGGTTAGATTTATTGGCCTTAGGAATCATCAGGATAGGTTGAAAAGATGGTTAGACTTAGGGGTGAAGGAAGTAGGGAGTCTGATCAGGGTAGGGATACTAACAACCCTCCGGATAGCCGGGATGCTACCATCCTGCAACTAACTGAACTGGTCCGGCAACAATCGGCTCAGATTCAGCAGCTGATCCAGCAGCAAAACGCTGGCGGACCATCAGCCAACCTACCTCCCCCGCCCGAACGAATTGAGATGATCGGGGAGAGGTTCAGGAAGCTTAATCCTCCACTGTTTGAGGATGCTATAGACCCCACGTCCGCCGAGGACTGGCTGAGGACGCTGGAGAATATGTTCCAGCACAGCCGCACCCCTGAGGCGGAAAAGGTCATGTGCGCTGCCTACCTGCTAAGGGGGAGCGCCGGACACTGGTGGGAAACCGTCTCAGCCGTCGAAAACCCCCTAACGATGAGCTGGGATAGGTTTAAGGAGATCTTCAGGGGAAAGTATTACAAAGCCCCTGTCAGAGCACAACGGATGAATGAGTTCATCAACCTCCGCCAAGGAGTAATGACAGTGGCGGAGTACATCAGGAAGTTCGAACAGCTTTCAAGATTCGCTGCTCATATGGTTAGTACGGACGCGCTCAAGATCGAGCGGTTCATGGAAGGGTTGAAACCCGAGCTGTACAGAGACGTGAGTATGGCCGGGATACAAGGAGCCACGTACGCGCAAGTGGCTGAGAGGGCGCTTGTGGCGGAGCAAGCCGAGGCTAGAATTGCTCGCGCCCAGGAAGCAAAGCGCAAGTTTGTACAAGGGCCGCAAGGGAGCGGAAGCAACCCAAAGCGGCAGTTCGTAGCCAAGGGTGGAAAACCAAGTTTCCCGAATCGGCCGGGACCACTCCCACAGTTCAACCCAAACCAGGGAAGACCCCAGTTGGACCTACCCGTATGCCCGAAGTGTGCACGGAGGCACACGGGAGTCTGCAACTCCCAAAATGCCGTCTGTTTCAAATGTGGCAAGACAGGCCATTACCTGAGGGCATGTCCGGAAGGTGAATCCGGGAGCCAAGCGGGAAACCAAGCAGCACCACCAAGGGTACCGGCTCGGGTCTACACTATAACCTCCGAAGAAGCGGAAAATAACCCGGCCGTGGTGACAGGTACCCTCCTCGTTCATCAAACCCCCACATGCATCTTAGTCGACTCGGGGGCGACACACTCATTCGCATCCACTAAGTATGTCACGAGGATAGGAGTCACGCCTCATAGAGCTGAGTGTGAGTATAGCGTAACAGTTCCGAACGGGAATCCCACCCAAACTAATCACGTTTTACGGGATTGCCCAATAGTAGTCGGAGACAAGGAACTGCCCATAGACCTCATAATAATTCCTATGAATGATTATGAGGTAATTCTTGGGATGGATTGGCTATCGAAGTACGGAGCTGTCATAGACTGCCACCGCAAGATAGTCACGCTCAATGTGGACAGGGATGAACCCCTTAAGTTCGTAGGAACTAGCAAGGGGACTGCTATCTCTAGAATATCAGCGTTGAAAGCCCAACGACTAATTAGATCAGGGTGCGAAGCCTATCTGGTATTCGCTATCAAGTCAGAAGATGAGGCCTCCCCGAAGATCGAGGAAGTGCCGATAATTAAGGACTTCCCCGACGTGTTTCCCGAGGAGTTACCGGGGCTACCACCCGAACGGGAAATAGAGTTTGCTATAGATCTGGTACCTAGAGCGGCACCAGTATCTAAGGCCCCATATCGGCTAGCACCGACGGAGATGAAGGAATTGAAGGATCAACTCGACGAACTCATGCAGAAGGAGTTCATATAACCGAGTTTCTCTCCTTGGGGAGCGCCGGTGCTATTCGTGAAAAAGAAAGACGGATCCATGAGATTGTGCATAGACTACAGGGAGTTAAACAAGTTAACGATAAAAAACAAGTACCCACTCCCTAGGATAGACGATCTGTTCGATCAACTGCAAGGTGCAACGGTCTTCTCTAAGATCGACTTAAGATCGGGCTACCACCAACTAAGGATCCGAAAGGAAGATGTCCCGAAGACGGCCTTTAGTACCCGTTATGGTCACTACGAATTTCTGGTGATGCCATTCGGGCTGACTAATGCGCCCGCAGCTTTTATGGACTTAATGAACCGGGTGTTCAAACCCTATCTAGATAGGTTTGTCATCGTCTTCATTGATGACATCCTAACTTACTCAAGGACGAAGGAGGAGCACGAAGAACACCTGAAAACAGTTCTAGGAATACTACGGGAGAAGCAACTATACGCCAAGTTCAAGAAGTGTGAATTCTGGCTTGACCAAGTCGCCTTCTTGGGGCATATAGTGTCAGGAGAAGGGATTTCTGTGGACCCAAAGAAGATAGAAGCTATTAGCAATTGGCCCAGGCCGACGAACGTGACGGAAATACGAAGTTTTCTCGGTCTGGCCGGATACTACAGGAAGTTCATAAAGGACTTCTCAAAGATAGCATCGACACTGACGAGGCTGACCAAGAAGAATACGCCTTTTCAGTGGACCGTAGAATGTGAACGGAGCTTCCAAGAGTTGAAAGAAAGACTTACGACGGCCCCAGTTCTCACAATACCTTCGGGAACTGGAGGATTCACCGTTTATAGCGATGCGTCTAAGAACGGGTTAGGATGCGTACTAATGCAGCACGGGAATGTAGTAGCATACGCCTCTCGTCAACTAAAAGAGTACGAGAGAAACTACCCGACGCACGACTTGGAACTGGCAGCAGTAGTCTTTGCTCTCAAGATCTGGAGGCATTACCTCTATGGAGAGCGGTGTGAGATATACACGGACCACAAAAGCCTCAAGTACTTCTTTACCCAAAAGGAGCTGAACATGAGGCAGAGGAGGTGGTTAGAATTAGTTAAGGATTACGACTGCGTAATCAACTACCACCCAGGCAAGGCGAACGTAGTAGCCGATGCCTTAAGCCGAAAAGCAGTCAGTGCAGAACTGCAACTGCTGGAAGTAGAAGTCGTAAGGTTAGGCGAAGTTGAGGCGCAGCTAGCGGCCTTAACTTTGCAACCAACCCTACTGGAGCAAATTAAGACAGCATTAGGAGCAGACGAGTTGTATGCAAAAATTAAGGAGGCACAGCCAGAACAAACGACTGGAGACCTCAAAATACGGGAAGATGGACGGCTGTATTTCAAGAATCGGTTGTATATGCCAGACGACGCCGAACTACGACGGTTAATAATGACGGAAGCACACGCTACGGCGTACTCGGTACATCCAGGAGCGACGAAGATGTACAGAGACCTCAAGGAAAACTACTGGTGGCCAGGCATGAAAAAGGACATCGCGACCTTCGTGAGTCAGTGCCTGACGTGCCAGCAGATCAAGGCCGAGCATCAAAGGCCGGCGGGAACCCTACAACCGTTACCCATTCCGGAATGGAAATGGGATAACATTACCATGGACTTTGTAGTAGGACTGCCTAGGAATGCAAAAGGGCACGACGCGATTTGGGTGATCGTCGATCGACTAACCAAGTCTGCCCATTTCCTACCAATAAGCACGACGTATTCCATGGAACGATACGCGGAGCTCTATATCCAAGAGATAGTGAGACTGCACGGCGTTCCATCATCGATAGTCTCGGATCGCGACTCCAGATTTCTATCGAAATTCTGGACGAGCTTGCAAAAGGCTATGGGAACGAAGTTATCTTTTAGCACCGCCTACCATCCGCAGACTGACGGTCAATCCGAACGGACGATACAGACGTTGGAGGACATGCTGCGAGCATGCGTACTCGATTTCAAAGGAAATTGGAGTAAGTACCTCCCACTGATCGAGTTCTCGTACAACAACAGCTACCACATCACCATCGGGATGGCACCGTACGAAGCACTGTATGGGCGTAGGTGCAGGTCCCCAGTACATTGGGACGAGGTCGGAGAACGGGCGATGCTAGGCCCCGATATAGTACGAGAAATGACGGAAGCCATTTCTATGATACGAGAAAGAATGCGAACGGCACAAAGTCGACAGAGGAGCTACGCAGATCGAAGACGTCGACCATTGGAATTTGACGAAGGCGATATGGTGTTCGTAAAAGTATCGCCGATGAAGGGCGTAAAACGGTTCGGAAAGAAAGGAAAGCTAAGTCCTAGGTACATAGGACCATTTAGAATACTGAAAAGAGTAGGCGAGGTAGCATACCAATTGGAGCTGCCTACGTCATTGGCGCAAGTGCATGACGTGTTCCACGTCTCAACCCTACGGAAGTACTTAGCTGATCCGAACCACGTGCTAGGAAATGAGTCCCTTCATCAGCAATTGAAGCCGGATCTGAGTTACGAGGAGACTCCGGTGGAAATACTGATGTACGAGACGAAGAAGCTTAGAAATAAAGAAATTCCCTTAGTGAAAGTATTATGGCGAAACCAGTCCACGGAAGAAGCCACATGGGAACGGGAGGACGAAATGAGAATTCGTTATCCCGAGCTGTTTCACACGGGCTGATTTCGGGGGCGAAATCCTCCTTAAGGGGGGGAGGATGTAGGACCCCGGTCCCCGGAAATTAGGTCGGCCAATAAATTACGTGTATGCTTTATGTGATTTTACGTTAATTTCATATATGATATATGCGTGTGCGATGTTATGAATTTTATGCTCGTAAATGCCACGTGAATTATGTGCAATTAAGTCCGAAGGACTTTGGGTCCATTATGAACCCTAATTTGGAAGGGCAAATTTTCGGAAATGGCACCTGGAAGTATGGACGTGGATTTTATTGGACCATGAAGCATCAAATAGGCTAAGAAATGTATGGGATTATGAAATATTAAAATTGGGCTAATATCTAACCATAGACCCAATTCAAGGAATACCAACTTAGGAGACAAATTTCCATGAATCAAGGGAAACTCACGCCAACTCTAGTACCTTTTCTTCCATGCCTAAGATAAATATCTAATAAACAATTCAAAAACCCATAACACCACTCAAGAACCAACGAAATAGAAAGAAAGGAGAAGGAAAGGAGCCGAGAGGATTTCAACGCAAAGCACACCTCAAACTAGCTTGGGACTTCGAAATTAGTAAGTAACGGAGATCCCTTAAACCATTTCGATTCTTACACTAAAGATTATTTAGCTAAATTCGTGACTAAGGCTAGGAATTCACATGTATTATTGATGGCAAAAGCACTAATTTAGGTTGTGCACTTGGGTTTAGGGTTTTAACGAAAGAAACTAAGAAATGAGGTAGTTTAACGTGTTGTCTATGGTTCCTAACTTAGCTTGGGATGATTCTAATTCGGAAAGGGATGACTTTGGGGAAGAAGGGAGCCTTAGAACTTAGAAATTCTGGAACGATGGATGCGATTTCGGGTAGATGACTTAGGGTTTGATGGAATCGGGGAAATAAAGTAATAAATCGGGCGATTTCCATCTAATGAAAGCCTCAATTCGACCAAAAGTAATCCTCACTCCATGCGTGAAATCGGGATGACGTCATGCTGACGAAAAAGCACGGCGATTTCCATTCCTTTAAGACCACAAATCGGGCGATTTGTTGAGCAACGAAAGCAATCGGCAATTCCAGATTCCACACGCCACAAATCGGGCGAATCCATCCCATGTATGACAAGTCGGGCGAAAGCCATCCAAATAGGCACAAATCGGGCGATTTGGAAGACGGAAGAAAATCTCGGCGATTTGAGAATTTCAAGTCAAGAAATCGGACGATTTTGCAATCACAGGCACACGTGGCGAGAGTGGAACAAATCGCCGAGCTTTGATCCATGAAGCCACAAATCGGGCGATTCCATGTGTAATGCAAAATCGACCGAAACCTAAGTTAATCAAATTCAAATCGAGCCATGTCACATGCAAAGGAAATCGGGCGAATTTCCCTAACCATTTCGTGCGTGAAATCGAGCGAATGAAGATGAATTGAAATTGGGTGAATTGAATACTAACAAATCGTCTAACTTTCGCCGAATTTCCTAAGTCACGGATTTTGTACTAACTTAGGAAATTTATGGGGCAGGGGTAGCTTAGACTTGGAACTAGCGACTTATGGTATAGCTGAAGCAACAAGTTAAGATAACTTAGTTCGACCTAATTAATTTACGAAGGCGTAATACTAATACGATAATACTTATGTTAAAGGTCGTACGTTAGGAGCGAACGGGGAGAATACTAACTACGCTCGGACGACAGGTAAGTAGAAATTCAACTACGACACGTAACTTGCCTGCGTCCAATTATGTGAACTACGTGCTCGTGCATTTTGTATAAAATGTGTACGTATGATATGATTTATTTACATGCATGAGGGCATGATTTGCATATGTACATGAACATAGCATGAGCACTTGCACGCATGTGTAGTACGTAAGGAGCGAGGTAAGAGCGTGCATAAGATCGCCTGTGTGCGATGTATATTCGCCGATATTGGCGTTTGTGTCGACTCGAATGAAGAGTCACGGCTTCCCTTATGCAGCCAGTAAGGCGAATGAAGCTATAAGGCCTGAATAAGAGGCTGGGGAAAATACCCCGTATGCGGGAGATGCAACCTGGAGGATGCGGCCCGGGGCACACGCTGAGTAAGGGAAGATTCCTTCGGGTGACCTTCTAGCGTGTAAAGCACTACCCGGAGGGAAGATTTCTTCGGATGACCTTCGAGGTTAGTGGCCTCGGTGTTGGCTACCAGTGAGAAGCGCCCGCGTGGAGGCCACACTAAGAAAGGGAAGATTCCTTCGGGTGACCTTCTAGTGTGTGAACCTCCACAATTGAGATCTCTATGAGATGGCGCATAGTGGGATAGAAAGCCGAGGGCCCGTACGAATTAAGAGTATAAGAAAAAGAGTATGAGGCAGGAAAATGAGTAAGAGTATGAGAAAAATAGTAAGAGCATTAGAAAACGACGACGTGGATTGTCGATCGTTAGGACACGTGCATTCATGCATAATTTCTGCTTACTGAGCCTCGGTGGCTCATTATTCATGTTACGTGTTGTAGGTACTGACGATCATGGTACGTGATCCGACTTTATGCGAGGCCGATCTTTTGAAGCTATCCGGCTGCTTTTGAGGTGGGAGTGTGTGTATGGATGACGACCTGTGAAGGCCGGGCGCATAGGGAGTTTTTGGCTGCACACACACACACTTGTATTTTGTGTAGACACGATTTCGACGATTCGTAGAACAAATTACGAATATTCTTTTGACATGTATATAAGACATCCGCATGCACGTTTTAAAATGAAAAATTTTATTCGCATTTTTACGCATTGCACGACATCAAAGCATTAACACTTAGAATTAGAACGGAATACGAGGGCGGGACGACGGGTCCTGACATTGATTTATGTACTTGTTCGATAAATCAATTGAGGTGCACTATTTGAGGGGGAGCATTTACAAGAGTTATGCCTTGAATTCCAAATTATTTTGATGATCTTTCTCTAAGTGTTGCAGAAACAATGAGGAAGACTTCGCGAGTTTATCTCGACTTGGAGTACACGGCAGTGGTTCAAATGTTGGTTGGTTAAATATTTGGATCGTCAACGTGTTTTATGAATTTGAATTTAACCAATTTATCTCAAAAATATTTTCCAAGGGGAATCAAATAGAAAAATTGCTTCCAAAATTAACTCTAATATTTTCAACATCGGCTGCTTTAAGCCTTGCAGATTTATAAAATGTGAAGACGGAGCCAGATTCCATCAACCAGAATTACAGGGAGTTAAAATTGCATTTATTTTCATACATAGGGGGAGCAATTATGTGATTTACTCGTAAACCTAGGATCAATCTGAAAAACAATAGAAAAAACATACAATCGAGAAATTCGAACGAATTTTGCAATTTTCATTCGTAGATTCTCAAGCGAAAATTGATTTTGGACCAAGGTGTAATTTTCGCCTTCATACTGACGAGCGAAAATTAAACAGGAACCAAATGATTCTCGATCTGAATCGTCGAGCGAAAATCAAATAGTATCCAAAGCAAAATTCTCGATCATGGATCATTATTGTAACAGCCCAGACCTCACTCGCATTGATATTGTCCGCTTTGGGCGTTAAGCTGCCTGGTTGAGGACTTCCCAGGTGGTCACCCATCCTGGTACTACTCTCCCTCCAGCACGCTTAACTACGGAGATCCTACGAACTCCCACCCACCCGCACGGTTTTAAAACGCGTCAATGGGAGGGGTGTCCACACCCTTATAAAGGCATGCTTCGTTCCCCCCTCCAATCGGTGTGGGATATCACAATCCACCCCCCTTATAGGGTCCAGCGCCCTCGCTGGCACACCGACCCGAGCTCTGGCTCTGATACCATCTGTAACAGCCCAGACCTCACTCGCATTGATATTGTCCGCTTTGGGCGTTAAGCTGCCTGGTTGAGGACTTCCCAGGTGGTCACCCATCCTGGTACTACTCTCCCTCCAGCACGCTTAACTACGGAGTTCCTACGAACTCCCACCCACCCGCACGGTTTTAAAACGCGTCAATGGGAGGGGTGTCCACACCCTTATAAAGGCATGCTTCGTTCCCCCGTCCAATCGGTGTGGGATATCACAATCTGTAACGACCCAACTTCCTAGATACGTATTTTGGCGGATTTTCGCAGCGTAAGCAGCGGAAAACCCATTTAATTAAAACTTTTAAAATATAATAATACAAATACGTTCGATATCTAAATCCATATGTTCAAACCCAAACACATTTTGATTCATTTGGCCGAAGCCCAATAAGTCCAAGCCCAAATTTAAAAACACGAAACATAAACTCGTTCCACAGGTCGCGTCCCATGTACTGCGCTGCCCTCAAAAGTCCGTGGAGTCACCGCCATCAGCCGTCTTACCTACACACGTAAACCCTGAGCTTTTGCCTAGTAGATGAAAATATGCATGAATGCAAATGCTCTCACATCCCAAACTCGACACATCTCACAAAATGCACGCTCGACTCTTTTATAATATCTCATCATCAACTCAACTCATCTCTTCACAATCAGGGCCCGAGGCTTAGGTACTAAAGGCAACACGCGCGCGCAGGGCTCCGTAGCTCGGGAGGCCCCACTCCCCACAAGGGTCAGTAGCTCGGGAGGCCCACTCCCCACATCTCAATCATATAGTGCGCCTTAGTCCTAACCTCAACTCATACCATTCGACAACCATCACTCGGTCATAAACTACCCCACTCATCAACACTATACAATGTCACCGTGACTACGCACGATTCTCTCCCCTCATAACACGTGTATGCAAATGTCAGGCAAGTAAAATGCAATACATAAAAAATGCAAATCTTCATATCATGTATCGGCCCGAGGTATCAGCTTGGCCCGATCCGAAAACTATCGTACGCTAAATAATCGGGCTCAAAGCCCGCGTTCCGAATTACTCGGCCCGAAACCTTACTCATCGATCTCTCCCCGAAATTTCACTAAGAGTTCCCAAAATTTAATCCTTTTCACTTTATTTAACACCTTAATTTCAAAATTGGTCCCTAATTTAATAAATTTTAAAATTCTATTGTCCAACTTTCAAAATATCACTTACATTTCTAATTTAAAAATATCTTTCTAAATTTTTGCATTTAAAATCCCAAAATTTCATAGTTTACTTTTAAGGATCTGAAAATTTTCCTAAGTTTCAGATCTGCCCCAAATCTTTAAAAATTTCAGATCTGCCCCGAAAGTTTATATTTATTTAAAAATCTCCCCTGTTGGGATTTTACATTCTCAGCCCCCAAATTTAAAACTTTACAATCTAGTCCCCGAATTTTTGAAAATTACACAAAGGACCCCAATTATTTATTCCGAATTTCAAATCTGCCCCAAAATCTTTATATTTCTTCAAAAATCTCCCCTATCCGGATTTTACATTCTCAGCCACCAGATTTTTGAAACTTTTCAATCTAGTCCCCAAATTTTTGAAAATTACCCAAAGGACCCCAATTATTTATTCCGAATTTTAAATATGTCCTAAAAACTTTATATTTCTTTAAAAATATCCCTATTCGGAATTTTACAACACAGACTCCCTGGATTTTGTAAAATTTCGATTAAGTTCCAAAATTTTAAAAATAATTATTTTATACGGCTGTTTTGCGACAGTTTCGGATTTCTCAATGATCACAAGGTAAACGATGTCCGATGGACCTGAAATTTTAACCACAGATAAATGACTTGCAAATCTTAATTCTGTCCAAGGAATTTTTAATCCGAGGTCTAGATTGTGAGATATGAATTTCTGAATCTCTTGGCCGAAATGGATAAAGAAAACCCTAGAAAACCCTAATTCTCCCAATTTTTGCTCTATCCTCTTAATCTAAAGTCCTCTATCCCTATTTCCAAATATACATAGTTCTAAAAATTCTCAATCTCATGCTCCCTAAGCTAACCAACGATAATTCATGCAAGCAAATTATTATTATCACATAAACACGAAGAATTCGATGAATAACATGCAAACCACGTAAAATTCACAAATCCTAATATTGTTTACGTATGTAGGTGATCTTCACCTACCTTAATCCCGTAGAGAGCTACGTAACCGATTGTTTCGTGTGATCCCGACCCTAGAGCTTCGATCCCGAGCTTCCGGAGATTTCTCTTTTCCTCCTTCTCCTCCTTTCCTTCTTTCTCTCTTTTTCTTTCTCTCCCTCTCTCCCTCTCTCTCTCGGCCATTTCTTCTCTTCCTCCCTCACGGCCTTTTCTCCTTTCCTCTCTAATATCTTTGGATTTATTAGTTATTAATGTGTCCTTAGGAATTTAATGAGGTGGCTTAGGTGGAAAGAGGTGGCATTAGGTTTAGATCTTGTCCTCAAACTCACATGGAGGTATTATTATATTTATTAGGCCTTTAAATAGATTTTTTTGGCCATTATGATTTTTTTTATTTCGTCCCATTATTATTATTTTTTTTTATTTGGGCTTTCACTTTTTTGTTTTCGGCCTAGTTAAATTTTATTAAAGGACCCAACTCCCAACCTTTTATTTTGGGCCATTTTCTTCATTTGGCCCATAAAATAATATATATATATATATATATTTTTTGGTCCATTTAAATTTTTCGGGCCCAGTTGTAAATTTTGGGCTCGTCTCGAAAATGATTTCGCAAATTTCGAATATTATTGAAATAATCCGTATTAAATTTTACGGGTATTACATTCTCCCCCTTACAAGAATTTCGTCCCCGAAATTAAAGTATGGAAAATAATTCAGGGTACTTCTTTCTCATTTCGCCTCTTCGTTTCTAAGTGGCTTCTTCCATTACTTTCTTTCTGCCACAAGACCTTCACGAAGGGCATGTTCTTATTTCGATGGCGTTTCACCTCGTACATCAAAATTCCCATCGGCCTTTCTTCATAGCTCAAGTCCGGCTTAAATTGTTGATGAGGTGATTTGCCTTGTATTACATGGCTCGGGTCTGGGACGTACTTCCGTAATGTAGACACACGGAAGACGCCGTAAACTTGTGTGAGCGATGTGGGTAATTCGAATTGATATGCCTCTTCTCCAACTCGTTTCACAATTGTGAAAGGTCCGATACATCTTGGAATCAACACCCCCTTCTTCCCGAAACGTTTTACGCCCTTCATTGGCGAAACCTTCAGAAAGACTTGATCGCCTTCATCGAACTCCAACGGCTTTCGTCTTTTGACTGCGTAACTCTTTTGGCGACTTTGGGCCGTTTGCATCCTCTCTCGGATTTTTCCCACAACTTCAGTCATTTCACGAATCATTTCGGGACCCAACACGCTTTTTTAATGAACTAGGGATCGGCATTTACACCTATACAAAGCTACGTTAGGCGCCATCCCGTTCGTGGCTTGATAGCTGTTGCTATAGGAAAACTCGACCAGTGAGAGGTATTTGCTCCAACTTCCACGGAATCCAGAATGCACGCTCTCAACATATCTTCGAGTGTCTGAATTATTCTCTCAGACTGTCCGTCCGTCTGGGAGTGATATGCCGTACTAAAGGAAAGTTTCGTCCCCATGGCCTTTTGTAAGTTCTCCCAGGATTGGAACAGAAACTTCGAATCCCGATCTGAGACGATTGGAAATCAAAATTCAATGGAGTCTCACAATTTCTTGTATATACAGCTCTGCGTACATCTCCATGGAATAGGTTTGATTGATTGGCAGGAAATGAGCAGGTTTAGTCAATCTGTCGACGATCACCCAGATTGCATCATGACCCTTTACGTTTTTTTTTAAGCCAACTACGAAGTCCATATTGATATGGTCCCACTTCCACTCGGGAGTCGTTAGAGGTCGCAACATTCCCGCAGGCATTTGATGTTCTGCCTTACTTTGTTGGCAGGTCAGTTACCGTTGTAGAAAGGCAGCTATATCTTTCTTCATTCTTGGACACCAATAGTTCATTCGTAAAGCTCGATATATTTTTTTTTGTTGCTCGGAATGTTTTAATTAGGTTGTCGTATGCGCCTCTGTCATTATAGTTACGAATTTCTTCATCGGGTGGTACATATAAACGACATCGGAATTGTAAACTTCCGTCGCCTCGAAATTTGAACTCCGACAGAACATTCTCGTCTTGTTCTGTACGGATCTTTAGATATAATTCGTCTTCTTTTTGTGCCTCAATAATTCGTTCTAATAGTGTTGGTTTTAAAGTCAACGCTGCCAGCTTCGTTTTTGATCTCCCCGAAGTTGATTATTTTCACTTCGAGTTTGGCACAGGTCCGTATTCACTGATTTACAGCTCAAAGCATTTGCAACACGTTCGCTTTGCCTGGGTGATAATTTATCACTCAGTCATAGTCTTTTACTAACTCGAGCCATCGTCTTTGCCTCATATTTAACTCCTTCTGCGTGAAGAAGTACTTTAGGCCTTTATAATCGGTGAAAATCTCGCATCGTTCTCCGTATAGATAATGTCGCCAGATTTTTAGGGCAAACACCACGGCTGCGAGTTCCAGATCGTGCGTGGGGTAATTCTTCTCGTATGGTTTGAGTTGTCTAAAGGCATACGTAATTACCTTTCCATTCTGCATCAATACGCACCGCAATCCATAGAGGTGCCACTGTATACCTAGAATCCATCGATACCGGAGGGAATTGTGAGAACAGGAGCTGTTATTAGTCGTCTCTTCAACTCCTGGAAGTTTTCTTCACACGCTTCCGTCCATCTAAATGGGACTTTCTTCTTCGTTAGAACTGAAGTTAAAAACCGAAGAAACTAAGTTGAGAAGATCACGATGAGCAGTTGCCGTTGGATCTAAAATGGCGCGCGATCTAACGGCCAGAATTTCAAGACTAAAAGATTTAATTCTGTTTGTAGGATATCGCGCGAAGAGATCGACGGCTGAGATGTTTAGGAAGTGAATGAGGATGATGAATCGTGAGCGTTGGATCAAAGATCGAACGGATAGTAGTGATGGTGCTATTTCACTTATAGAGTCGCAGGTGATTCTTGCTCTAACAGGCGGAAATGCAAGACCACGTGGCGACTCGTGGAGCGTTCGATCGGATAAAACAGACGGTGAAGATAGATCGCGGAAAATCATCCTTAAAACATAATTTCCAGCTTATAAATATCAGATTTTTTTTTTAATTTTGTTTTTAACGATGTTGGACCTCTAGTTGGTCGCGTATATCCGCTGAAGCTGGAATGTAAGTGTTCGATGACACACAGGCCATATGGCTTTCATGCCGAGCCCGTGATATTTTGTCGAGGTTTGATGGAAAACATACTTGACCCAGGTTTGGATTATCTTAGCCGTGTTTGTACGTTAGATCGCCGTACTATTTTTATTGATGCAACAACATAGTCTAAGCAGTGCATGTAAATACGTTATGATATAAACGTGAGTAAAATTTTTTATTTTTTTATATTTTCGTAATGGAA
The DNA here is from genome assembly GCA_027422505.1 of Craterostigma plantagineum. Taxonomy (NCBI): domain Eukaryota; kingdom Viridiplantae; phylum Streptophyta; class Magnoliopsida; order Lamiales; family Linderniaceae; genus Craterostigma; species Craterostigma plantagineum. Next base: position 10,260,767 of record JAPQWV010000025.1, read on the forward strand.
ATCAACATCTTTATTTGAGATTTTGAAATAGATTTTGTGATAAAAAGTCAAATGCGATTTTTTTCATGCGCGTGATTTCTAAAATCGAGATACGGCGCTCGAAAGAAAAAAAAAATCGGATCTCGAAATTTATGAGGCTTACCCCTTTCGCTTCACTCACGCTTATAAATAGATATTTGATACACGTTATTTTACACAACACAATGTAATTCCAGATTATCCAAGAACAATTCAACAGATTAAACCTTAGTAGAATGTGAATAGTGTACTTTAGAGGTTTAGTGTTGAATACGTGTGAGTTTTGCAAATGGAAACTTAGATTAATGGGTTTAAGCTTAAATACCTTGTGAGGTATTTAAGCCCATTGGGCCCCTAACAAGCCTATTACAAATACAACCCACTAACATATATAAAACATCTATAAAATACATTGAAAAGAAATTACAAGACTTAGAATTAATATTTTGGACACTTCTAAAATATTCCTAACATTCTCCCCCTAAGTGTCCAAATTACAATCGAGCAAATAAATTAAGTCTTCATTTCTTTTTCCTCGAGCGAGGTGGAGGTGGAGGTTCTCTATGGGCCAAGTAGGTCTTCCTGAATCCTAGGGCAGTCTCGAACTGTCTGATGTCGTTCCGAAGAACGATTCGATATCTGATCTTCTCGACGAGTTTCCGTAGGACATCTTTCTCTTCCAGTTCTGTTCCTTCTAGTTTGTCATCTTCGGAAACTGTCTTCTTCTTAGCCCGAAGTTGGTTGAGGATAATCTTCAATGTTCCATCTGAGAATTTGGAGACCTCTGACAGAAGTAGCACCTGCTTCACTTTCTTCTGAGCTTGAAGGTAAGTGACCCCTGGTTGTGGTTCAAGGAAGATAAATCCCTCTTCAAACTTTTCGAGATCCTTATATCTGTTGTCTGGACGTGTCAGGTTGACCTTGCTCATATTGCTTTCTAAGGCCATTTGGAAGTCATGGGCAGCGAAATACTTGACCTGTCTCAGCATACACTCTTTGATAGCTCTATAACCATCTCGTCTTGTGTGAGTGTCAAGGGGAAACTTATTGCGATAAATATTGTAGAGCTTGTTGAGTTCGCCCAGTGGAAGATAGGGAAGATCTGCTCCATAACGATCAATAACAAAGACAGGGCCTACATATCTTCCTACCGCCCATTCGACATCCACAATATCACAGATTGCCGATTGATCTCTCATGTACTTCCTGTATTGATCTCTATTCATTCCTTTCTTGGCCGTGACTTCCCAGAGCATAATCTGATGGCTAAGTCCCCTATACGTCCCTCTTAGGTGCTCAATGCCTCGAAGATTTAGCTCGTTGACTCCCTTTATTTCTTCTTCCTTCCTCCAGATCTTAGGATAAAGATCCACAAGAAAAGGTGCCTTGATCTTCGCGTTTCTCCAACGAGTTTCTATGAACTCGTAGCCTGGCGTCGGTTCCTCGGGCACCTGATGTTGAAGGAGTTCTGGAAGTTCTGGAAGATCTTGCCTCAGGATTTTCTCCTTGCTCCTTTTCCTCTCGCTCAATGAAGCAGAAGTCTGCTGCTGCCGCCTTTAATAAATTACGAACACTTTCAATCCTTAGGCGGGACTCTTCTGCTGTCTCTGTTCTCTTCGTCCATTCCTCGTCTAAGATGTATCTGTCAATGTAGCCTTGAGGATCCTTTGGACGAGGGGTTGTAGTTGCTTGGACTGGTCGGGTGGAGATCCTCGAGGGAGCAGACTCGACTTCACCAAGGGAAGTTGTCTGGTTCGGCCCTGGTGTAGCTTGTCTGCCACTGGAGGACCTTGGTGGTCGTGAGGAACTGCCTCCACGCGTTTGAACCCCGCGTCCTCTGCCTCTTCCACCGCGAATAACTGGGGACTTGGTTCTCGGTCTCTTGCTGCTCTCCCCCTCAGGACGATCCTGGTCGTCTGGATCGTCATGGCGACGCTTCTGACTGGGGCCTTCTTGGCGGCATGTGTCAGTTGGTATGCTCGCATCAGGAGGTGGGATGATGCCACCTGCGACCAGCTTCCTGTAGAGGTCTTCTTCTTCAAGGCTTCGTCTGCTGTCGAGTTCTATTATGCGAGCAATGCCAACGTCAAAGAGTTCAAGCAGAGGCACTGTGTACAAGTTAGGTATCGTCGGGTTGCGTGGTGGCAGGGTGAGAAGACGAGGAAGTACCGACTGTTGAGGAGGAGGTTGGTCAGATATGGGAGCCTTCCCTTTGTCGGTGGAAGTTGCTTGAACCGCCTCCTTAATAAAACCTTTGACCCTTGGCAGGGTTACGGTCTCGAAGAATTCGAACAGCCGATTCTCCAAGTAGGCAGTCGTCACCTGTGTTGGAATGGATCCGGCACCACTAGAGGTAGCCGTTGGCACACATTCAGAACGAGGTTCTGGACGGCGGCCCTCGTCACCCGAAGTTTGTGGAACATCGGGGTCCTTGGGTCTTCCGACCTCTCCTTGCGACACATCTTTTGGAGATGGTGCTCGGGTCGTTGTTGCCACGTCAGTGTGACGGGCTTGGGTGGAGCTATCTCCGGGATCGCCAAGGCATCCCGTTAGCACGCGTCCAGAACTAGGTTCTGTACGGTGGCTCGCGGATGGTGAGCTGCTGAAATCATCACCATCCGAGAGACTTCCGTCCAATCCTTGAAGAGCCTCTATTTGGGGCTCTTCTATGAACGTTGAGGCCTGAGGATCAGGCAGAGGCTCGGTCTGTGTCACGGAAATGGGAATTTCTCGAGTTGGTACAGACACAGGAACCGAGCTGCTGGAGGTTTGGGGTGGTTCGTGTTGCGTTGAGACACTTGTCTGTTGGGAGACAAGTGAATGGTCTGGTGGGGTTCGCTCATGCGTCGTTGGGTCGATTACGACGTCTTCTATCCTAGGGATTGACCCGGCTTTTTCTGACTGAGTTAGTGCAGTCGTGATCGTCTCGGGAACATCTATGTGTGGTTGTTCCTCGAGCGATTGTTCAGGTATTGTTTGTTCAGAGGATGGTGGTGGTTGGTCGGGGATTGTTTCTTGAGATGTAGTCTGTGGTGCTTGTGGGATAAATTCGGTTTCTGTGGTTTCTCTCAGTATCTCACTTGTTTGTTCTCTCTCTCTTGTTTCTATTCTCTCAGTCTCACTAACCCCTGGGTTAGACTCGGGTCGGTTGGCCTGAGTCATGGGGTTTGGAATTTTGGTCCTCTTGCAGTATTTTTCAATGTCTTCTGGGTTAGCTAGTAGTAAGGTAGCGCGTGGAATGGGCATTGGTGTTCGTGAGTATTTCTCATCCGTCTTTCCTTTGTGAAGAAATTTGAGTTTGGGAGGGGTGTAGTTTTCTTCTTGTGGCCTTGCTGGTAACCCCGGTGTTGTAGTCATAAAGTGGTGGATCATTAGTGAGAACCATCGGGGATAGGGCAGATTCTGGGTCTTCTTCGATTTGGACTTTGATCTCTGATGAAGTTGATCGTCCAGGTCCATTGTGATCAGCTTCGCATAGTCGTATCCTTTCCTGAAGACGATCCCATGAAAGATTCGTAGGATCGTAATGTTGCATCTGTCCCATCCGGAGTGCTTTGGTGAGAAGCACTTGTTGACAATTGTGAAAAGAGTTCGCCATGGATGTGGAATCATTGATTGTTGAAAACGGGAAACGAGCTCGAGTGAGCTATAGTAACCCATTTTCAACATATCTGCGATGAGCTCGTTCTCGGATGCCTCCTCTTCATATTCTGGTTGAAGAGGCAGCCGAAGAATTTGTCGAAGAAAGTCCCTGGTGATTCTGACGGTTTCGTTTGCGATTTGGGCTTCATAGTATGTGGTGTTGTCTTGAGAAATTTTGGTAGTCATCGTTCCCCAGAACTGTTGAAGGTACACTGTTGGTGCAGGAACTGATGCAGAGAAGGCGTATCCCAGGTGGTGGTTCCTCAGAATGGATGGGATGATCTCTTCTTGACACTTGAAAGTGTTCAAGTCGAGTTGAAAGTTGTTGTCTTTGATTACAATCCATTTGGTGGTTGAGTAGACGAGATATGCTGGTGTAGTCATTTTGTTGAAACTGCATTATAAGAGAGAAAAAAATTGTGAGTAACGTTTTATGAGAATATATTTGACATTCTGATAAAAGGATAATTTAATTAATAAGGTACTGTTCGGCCCTAAACAGATCAAAGTGTATTTCGCAATTTTGAAATTTTTAAATTTTTGACAAAGGTTCGTGAATTTGAGCAGTTAGTTCAAAAAAGACTTAAAGAAATTGATGTTGCAAGTCTGTTTTAGATCGAATTTGAATCATACATTTTATTTGCGAACATAAAGATATGCGGGTCTGTAAGAACTTGAAATTTTTGTTAAAAATTTTACTAAGTTAGATTCGCGAATCAGTTTGAAATACTGAGAGGGTTCCGTTTGCGAATTGATTTGAAATTGAGAAGAATCAATTTACGAATTGACTAAGTCAAGTTTAGATTGGAAAATTTGGGGTTTGCGAACTGATTTTTTTTTAAAAAAATTTGTAAAGTAAAGTTCGAAAGACTAGTTCGCAAGTTGGAAATTTTGCGAGGTACAAATTTGGCGAATTTGAAAATTTGCGAGTCTGTCAAAGGAATTTCGCGAATTGACTTTGAACTTTGAAAATTTGGCGAATTTGGAAATTTGCAAGTCTGTCAAAGGAATTTCGCGTATTGACTTTGAACTTTGAAAATTTGGCGAATTTGGAAATTTGCGAGTCTGTCAAAAGAATTTCGCGAATTGACTTTGAACTTTGAAAATTTGGCGAATTTGGAAATTTCCTAGTCTGTCAAAGGAATTTCGCGAATTGACTTTGAACTTTGAAAAGAATTTGGCGAAGTGTGAACTGACAGTTCGGGAAGTGCGAATAATAAAAATTTGCGAATAAAGATTGGCGAATTCGGCGGTTCCCGAAGTGACAATACTACTCACAACCCGCAAAACATCAGTTCGCGAATTTAGATTCGTAAAATCTTTAGTTGGTCAACCAGTCAACTTAAAAGTGCGAAAGCATTTTACTAACATATTTTACGAATTCATTTTGCGAACTTATTCTACGCATTAATTCGCAAAAAAAACATATTCAATTCGCGAATCATGAACAGACAGATCAAAAAAGCAAATTTTTGAATAAAACCCAGAAAAGCCCTATCGATTTCAAAAACGATATCGAAGAATCCTGTCAACACGGTTCGTATTCCTTTTCACGATAATCATCTAAACAGAGTATGAATAAGAATGACTAAAGAGCACAAGATCAAACAACAAAAATAAACAGAGACAGACTCCCTGTTGTTTCCGATTTCGAACCTGCAAAATCAACGAAGAGAATACATGAAACAAGATTTAAAGGCTGTTTCTTCCATACCTCAACGAAATCTGTGAGTGTGTGTGTGTGTGTGGACTAAAGCGCAGCAACGAAAATCCAAAGTTGAGTTTGATGCGTTTTTTTTTTTTTTTGAGTGATTTTGAGATTTGGGGTTTGTAGAAAATTGGTTTGGGGAAATTCGCGAATAGATAAAGAGAGTTTTGCGGGCCGGAAGATAACGAATAAGTTTAAAACTGGGCCGCAAAATTTAGATAAAGAGGCCCACCTAGAGTTCGCGAATTATCTCTTAGAAGAATCAGTTCGCAAATCAGGGATTTAAAACTTTAGCGAACTAGTAGAAAGGAGTTTTTCTTTTTTTTTTTTAAAAGAATTTACGGTTCGCAGATTTTTGAAATGTCCATGAGTTATCACAAAGTTCGCGGATTATGATTTCACAATTGTTCACTAAAAGTTTAGCGAATTATTTACCAAAGATATTAAGTAATCTAGTAATAACCCAAATACTACCACTTTGACTCGATCAATCACTAGGATAACATCAAATCTATGGGATTTTCAAGATCGATTTTCATGATACGATATCCTTGTTGGAGAAAAAAAAAATCGTCGCCTTAGTCAAAAATTCGTCTTAATGTCGGGACAATAAATGACGTAAATTTCCTTCATGTTTATAAATAGATAAGTCTCAAATTTCATTGAAGTACCTTACATCTAAGGACTAACTCATTTCTAATTTTCTCGTTTACAGATGAATTGGCAGAAGCAGGAAGAAGAGAAGAAGCTCAAGGAACAGGCAAAGTTAAGACGTGACTTTGAGCATAACTTTAATATGCTGGTTTTTGATATTTTCCTTCTTTTGAGCTTATTCGCTGTTTTACTTGCTATTCTGCTTTGAGTCTTAATAGGGCATACGAGTATTTGAGAGTTATCTAAGTATTATGAATGTTTTATGTGTTTGAGAGAGTTGTTGTACTAAACTCCCCCTAGATACAATGCCTATCGAGTATCTTAAACATTGAATGATTGAACTTACTCCCCCTCGATGCATGGATATAACATTTCTCCCCCTCGATGTATTGCCATCAGCATTGACAATACATCGACTTATTGAAAACAAGAAAATTTATTGAAACGTAGAAAGTAAACAAAAGAAAAGGAAAAAAATAGTCCTAATTAACTAATTAAGATAGTAAACACGCACAGAATAAGAAAGAATTAAAAACATAGCAAATAGATAAACGGTCAACTGTAGGAAGGCATAATCGAAATTAAAAATTGAGGTTCAACATTCCCAACTTTGCAACTAAGAATTGGAAGCGTTTTTCATCCAATGCTTTTGTAAGCAAATCGGCTAGTTGAATCTCTGTATTGACAAAGTACATTTCTATTATGCCTCTTTCTACGTGGTCCTTTATGAAGTGATATCGAAGATCTATGTGCTTAGTGCGTGAGTGGTGAACAGGGTTACATGTAATTGCGATAGCACTCTTGGAATCACAGTAAATAGGAATTCTATTTAGATCAAACCCGTAGTCCCGTAGTTGAGTTCTGATCCACAAAATTTGGGAGCAGCAACTCGCTGCAGCAACGTATTCTGCTTCCGCCGTAGAAGTTGATACACAATTTTGTTTCTTCGAGGCCCAACATACAAGTTTGTCGCCTAGGAATTGGATGTGTTCTGAAGTGCTTTTTCTGTCTAGTCTGCAACCTGCAAAGTCTGCGTCAGAATACCCTATTAGTTTCATATTTGAGTTCTTAGGATACCACAGTCCAAGGTCTGGTGTCCCTTTCAGATACTTTAAGATTCTTTTGACGGCATGAAGATGCGACTCCTTGGGGTTAGCTTGAAATCGAGCACAAAGACATGTAGAGAATAAGATGTCTGGTCGACTGGCTGTGAGGTAGAGTAATGATCCAATGATCCCTCGGTAATGAGTAACATCTACAGGTTCACCTAAGTGATCTGCATCGAGTGAGCATGATGTGGACATAGGTGTACTCGATGATTTGCTCTTGTCAATCCCATATTTTTTGAGAATATCTTGGATGTACTTTGATTGATTGATAAAAATCCCATCCTGAAGTTGTTTGATTTGTAATCCGAGGAAGAATGACATTTCTCCCATCATACTCATTTCAAATTGTGATTGCATCAGAATGCTAAATTCTTCACAAAGTTTAGGATTAGTAGAGCCAAAAATGATATCATCCACATAGATTTGCACAAGCATGATATCAGAACCATCTTTCTTTACGAACAAAGTAGTGTCAATTTTCCCTTTAGTGAAACCTGAGGAGATAAGAAAGTCGGATAGCACCTCATACCAGGCCCTTGGAGCTTGTTTAAGTCCGTACAGTGATTTGTCAAGTTTGTAAACAAAGTCGGGATGTTCAGCATTGAGAAATCCGTCTGGCTGTGACACATAAACTTCTTCTTTCAGAATTCCGTTCAGGAAGGCTGTTTTTACATCCATTTGATAGACAGTAAAGTCTTTGTGTGCTGCATATGCAATGAATAACCTAATAGCTTCGATTCTGGCTACAGGGGCAAACGTTTCATCGTAATCAATTCCTTCCTGTTGATTATATCCCTTAGCAACTAGCCTAGCCTTGTTTCGAATTACAACACCATCTTCATCCTTTTTGTTTTTAAATACCCACTTTGTTCCGATCACAGTTTTCCCTTTTGGACGAGGAACTAAGTTCCAGACTTTGAGACGTTCGAATTGATTAATCTCCTCTTGCATAGCCACTATCCAGTTAGGATCCCGTAGTGCGTCGACTACTCTTTTAGGTTCTGTTTGGCTCAAGAAACAGGTGAACTGACATTCATTTGAATGTGATCTTCTAGTCGTTACTCCTGTATTGGGATCTCCTATTATTTGATCAGTAGGATGATGTCGAACCCATTTCTTTTCGTGAGGTAATGTCGTTTCGTCTATTTGTGATTCCTCACTGAGTGGATAGTTGATTGCAGACCCGGTAATGTTGCCGGTTGAAGTTGAAGAGGAGGCCTCTATCTGCGTTGTTGTCACAGTTGTTGGGGGCGAGGCTTCTGAATCTGAGGGAGGAATTGTCTGGTTAGGAATAGGTTCTGACTCATGAGTTGACGAACTAGGACTGGATTCAGTATTTGGAATGGGATCGGAGGACGGTCTTGTCTGATTTTTAGATATATAAATATGCTCAAAAAGTAGATCCAGATCCTGTTCCTCTTGAGCTCGTTGAGTGAAGCGTGTGGGGTTGCTTTGTTTAGAATTATCAGTTGATTGTTGATCTGGCTTCAAACTCCCTTTGTCCGAACCTGGTTCTGAAAAGTTCCGTTCAGAAGTATCTCTCGAACACTCTCCTTCTTCGTTATGAGAATGAATAAGGTGTGGTGTTCTAGAGACTTGTCCCAAATTGCTGTGTCCTGTTGAAATTTCGAGTCCCTCATCAAAGGTGACATTTATACTTTCAATGATCATCCTTCTGTTTCTGAGAAATATCCTGTACGCCTTAGATTGTGCAGAGTAGCTTACGAAGATTCCTTCAGTTGCTTTTGGATCAAGCTTGGACTTGTCTTCGCGGTCGTTGGCGACGAAGCACTTGCATCCAAAAATTCGAAAATGAGCAATGTTGGGCAGTCTTCCATTTATAAGTTCATAGGGCGTCTTTCCAAATCTTAGATGAATGTTTGTGCGATTCTGCGTATAGCAAGCAGTATTCATTGCTTCAGCCCAAAGGAAATGAGGTAGTGATGATTGGATGATCATTGTTCGAGCAGCCTCTACGAGTGTTCAATTTCGCCGTTCGACAACCCCATTTTGTTGAGGTGTGTAGAGAGCAGAAAACTGTTGAGTAATCCCTATGGATTCGTAGAAGTCACTGAGCTGTTGATTCTTGAATTCTGTTCCATTGTCTGATCTAACTATTTTAACACTGCTCTGGAGTAGGTTCTGTGTTGCTCTGATTAGGTTTGGAATATGATCGACTGTCTCTGATTTAGTCCGTAAAAAGCGTACCCAAGTATATCGGGAATAGTCGTCGACGATAACCAGCATATACCGCTTTCCACTTATGCTTTCAGTTCGCATTGGGCCACACAGATCCATGTGTAAAAGCTCTAGAGGATGTTGAGTGGATGCTGTGTGTTTTGTAGGATGTGAAGCTTTCTTCATTTTTCCTTTCTCACAAGCAGAGCATATATGCTCTTTTTGATACTTCAGTGGTGGTAGTCCAATAGTCAATTTGTTGGTTGACAGCTTGTTGAGGGTCTTGAAGTTAAGATGAGATAACCGCTGGTGCCATAAGTCATTTTGAGTTGAAGTTGCTTTGGAGATTAGGCTGATATCGGTCTTTGGTTTGACAGTTCTAATATCAATGGTGTAAAGATTTGTCTTGCGAGTTCCAGTGAGAAGTTCTTCACCATTGGTATTGAGAATTTTGCAAGTTTTCTTTAGAAATACAACTTGGAGTCCAACATCACTGAACTGTCCTATTGATAAGAGGTTGTGTGTCAGTCCTTCAACATACGAGACTTGTTTAATTGTGAGTCGATTGCATATGAGATCGCCATAGCCAAGGATTCTGGCTCCATTGCTATTACCAAAGCGTACCAGTCCTCCAGGTCTATCAACGTAGTTGCTCAACAGTTCCTTTGTCCCAGTCATGTGTGTGGAGCAACCAGAATCTAAGTACCACACATGAAGGGCCTGCAAATATAAAACTAGAGGGTTTTAGGTACCCATTGAAATATGGGTCCACCTCTGTTAGTTTTGTTAATCCGTTTAGACTCCCTAGATTTTCCTTTGTTAGGGGATGACACAGAGTCACTAATTATTTCTAAGATAGGGATTTGTGTTCCTGCAGTTTGAAACTTTGGTCAGTTCCTTTGTCCCAGTCATGTGTGTGGAGCAACCAGAATCTAAGTACCACACATGAAGGGCCTGCAAATATAAAACTAGAGGGTTTTAGGTACCCATTGAAATATGGGTCCACCTCTGTTAGTTTTGTTAATCCGTTTAGACTCCCTAGATTTTCCTTTGTTAGGGGATGACACATAGTCACTAATTATTTCTAAGATAGGGATTTGTGTTCCTGCAGTTTGAAACTTTGGTATCCATTTTTGCTCTAGTAAGGGTCTTTTTGTCTTAGGTTTAGACTCGAGTTTTTCGGTTTTTGTAAGTTTGACAGGTTCTTTGAGAGCTTTTGATTTTGATTGTTGTTTTGACTTTGTAGTTTTGTTTTTAGGAATTGTTTTGTGAGTTTGTTTGGTGACATGATCACGCACGGAAAGCTTTGTTTTTGTTGAAGAAGATAATTTTTTCAATACATGACAAAACAAAGATGGTACAAAGGTTTTGGAAGGAAAATATTCAATGACAAAAGGGACATTGAGATCGCGATTCTCCTTCAAGATATCTTCCTTTTTAACCCATACTTGACCCTTCAATGGCTCTTTTGTGGGTCCTGAAAATTTTAATGTATTAGTGCAGGAAATTTTGTCATTTGAAATTAAGGTGTATGAAATTGTGTGTAATCTTAATTTTTCTTTAAGTGAAGATATTTCATGAAGAAGTTTTTGCCTTTCTTCATCAAATGACTTTCTCTCGCTTTCGAGAGTGGAGTGAAGATCACTGATTTTCTTTATGCAATCAGGCATATATCCAGTTGCATATGTAACCATCGGTGCCATACTTTCCGAAGCACCTGAGGTTTCTCCTTCATTTAGATGAGAAATATCTGTCTCAAATTCAGTTATTGCTGGACAACTTCTTTCTTTATAACTATCATTTAATTCTGTGTAGTTAAAAGATATTTGAGTTTTACTGTGTGTTGATGTCTCATTTTCACTGACAAAAGACATGAGATTCGCCAGGCAACCTGTCTGCATAAATTTGAGATCATATAGATAAGGTGAACTTGATATGCCTTGTTTTAACTTATGTGGATTTTCAAAACCTAGTCCTTTATGGGGATTGTAAAAATCAATGTTAGCTGGTTTGTTTAAGAAGATTGTTTGTTCTGATTGATCTCGTCGGGTTAAAAGGTCCTCCAATTTTTTTATTTTGGAGTACAGTTTTTCCCGTTCTTTACTTAGTAGGTCATATTTAATTGTAGCGTCCATTGCTTGATCTCTATGAGTTTTCATTTCTTTTTCTAAATCCTTGGCTTTAGCTTCGGTTTTTTGCACTTGTATCTCCAGCTTAGCAATTTTTTCATTTGCTACAATTACACGATTCTTCTCACATGCATAATCATATCTAAACTTATCTAATACTACTAAATTTTTCTCTAAGTTGGCTTCTAGTTCCTTGATTTTTCTTTTACCTAGTTTGTTTGATTTATACAAGGATAAAAATTCATTTTTCATCTTAAGTAAAGAATCATAATCTGCTTCACTTACCTCCACCATTTCTGAATTGTTAGAGGTTTCCTTGTCTGACTCGCCTCCTTCAGCTCCAGCTCCAACTCCTTCGTCATCCAGCTTGGCCATCAGTGCCGCGTTCTCATTCTCGCTGTCTGAGGTATCTTCAAGCCAATGATCCTCTTCTGCCATTAAGACCAGTCCCTTTTCTTTTTGTTCAGCTAATTGAACTTTTCGACGGTAATAGTTAACATCCTTTTTCTTGGGCATTCTGCACTCTCTAGCAAAGTGGCCATTCTTACCGCAGTTAAAGCATTTTCCGCCTTGATGAGGAGTTTCCGAGTTATTTTCCTCATCCTGAATCTTTCCTCTAGAGTTGGAGGAGGTTCTCTGACGATTGGAGGAGGATCCAGTCTTCTTATAATACTTCTTCTGCACAAAATTCGAGACCAGAGCGAGTTGCTTAGCAAGATCCTTGAGAGTAATTTCCTGGTCTCCAAGTTTAGTAAGTTCCTTGGATTCGTCATCAGAATCAGAGTCTCCTCCTTCCTTAACTTGTGATGACTGCATAATTTCTTTGTCCTTGGTTTGTTTTCTTGATGATCGTTCAGTCATAAGAGCAAGTGAGTCGCTTCCTATTGATTTGATTTCCTCCCTACGTTTCTCCACATGATTGGAATGTTGATTGAGGTAGTCGAACAATGTATGAATGCTAACTTTGGTTAGGTCGTTCATTTGTCTTATCATAATTGCAGTAGCATCCCATTCTGGATGAAGTGATCCCAAGAATTTGATATTGATCTCCATTACGCTTTTTGTGACTCCATTCATCTTAAGCTCGTTTAGAAGAACAAGAAATCGATGGAAGGTTTCTTGGAGAGTTTCCCCTTTGTTGGCATGAAAGCGGTCATAAGATATGAGTGTGTTCGCCATTCTTGCCATTGTATTGACTTCTGTCCCCTGCATCATAATACGAAGAGCATCCCACATTTCTTTTGCGCTATCACCACATTCGAGTTGCATTAAGATGTCATTCGGAATGGCTTGCATCATGTATGATTTCGCCACTTTGTCTGCCTTTAGTCGCAGTTTTTCTTCATCATTGCATTGGTCAGCAGTCTTCAAGATCCTCTGTTCCGCTCTTGCTGGAGTGGTGCCAGTAGTGGCGGGAATTATGGTCCAATACTGTGTAGGTCCATTGTAAATAGATTCCAGAAGGTTCTCTGAATTGTCCTTTCTTTCTATGAAGTTTATGAACCTTCTCTTCCAGACTGCGTATTCTCAATGTCGGACGATGGGAGGTCTAACATCATTGCCCATACTGAAAGAGTCCATTGCTTGTGTTTTGGATATGATCGTTAACGTGTAATGTGAGGAAAGGTTAATTTGAAATGAAACTGGTTCAAAGTCTAAAACTTTGGACTTTGACTTTGACTTGAAAAATGTGTTCGTGGAATTTTGTTCAGAGTCGTGGATTTTGTAATGTGAGGATTGTGATATGTGTTTACGAGCGTACTTTATCGAGAATAAATCAAGTTCGCAAGACGTCAAAGGTTCGCAAATCGCGGAATAGAAATGATTCGCAAATTAATGTGGGATTCGCGAAATGTCCAGTGACTTGTACGATTCTCCAAATTCGCAGAATGAGACGAGTTCGCAAAAGTGTAAACGAGTTCGCGAATTTCTACTGTAGTTGAGGTTCGTAAAACTTCTTCGAACGAGTTCGCAAATTATGCGAAGAATGAATTCGCAAAACTTCTTCAACTGGATTCGCAAATTTCTGCGGGCAATGGAGTTCGCAAAATTTCTCTCAGAGATGCGATTCGCGAAATGTGGCAGTGAGTATTTCTTGATTCGCAAACTATAGTTTCACAAAAATTGAGGAAATATTTTGCGGGTTGACTTGATTCCTTCAAGTCACAGTCGGTCCTCAACTTGAATTCGTAAAACTGAATCGCGAATTTAGAATCTGCGAATTCAAATCCAACTAAAGTGCCGTTCGCAAACTCAAAAGCAGGCCAAACAACCAAGCTGTTCTTCAAATACTCCAGCAGAAATCCAGAAATTTAACACAAATTGACAGAAACAGAATCAGTAGTTCTCAGAACATAGAGAAATCAGTCAGCCGTCCAAGTTGCAGAAAATCCTCAGAGACAAAACTTAAATCCACGAAACAGAGCTTTGAACTGAATGCTTGAAAAATCAATAACTTATATTGACGATGCAAACGAACTTGAATGAAGTTTCCTCACCTACACGCTTGCTCTGATACCACTTGTAATTCCAGATTATCCAAGAACAATTCAACAGATTAAACCTTAGTAGAATGTGAATAGTGTACTTTAGAGGTTTAGTGTTGAATACGTATGAGTTTTGCAAATGGAAACTTAGATTAATGAGTGTTAGGGTTTAAGCTTAAATACCTTGTGAGGTATTTAAGCCCATTGGGCCCCTAACAAGCCTATTACAAATACAACCCACTAACATATATAAAACATCTATAAAATACATTGAAAAGAAATTACAAGACTTAGAATTAATATTTTGGACACTTCTAAAATATTCCTAACACACAATTTCCCCAACTATATTATTTAGAGTTCGCAATGTATAATTTTGGAGAAAATGCAGAACGTGAGAACGTCCCTCAAGAACCTTTTAGGATGGAAAGTCTCGAAAGGCTCAAGTTCGAGTTATTGACCCTCTTGGCTTTGCTCGGAGTTGCAATAGCCATTTTTGTGGTGTGGGTTGCTACTCATTGCACTTGCATCTAATTTATGTATATCTAATTTATGTATTCAAGCCTTCTAGAGAAGGATGTTTTATCTTTCTAGCTTTCATGTATTCGGGTTGTGATACGATCTATGTATTCATGCCTAGAAATGTTTTATCTTCCAAGTTTTTATGTATTCGGGTTGTAATATGATTTTCAGTTATGTAATCGTTATGCATCGACTCTATCATGTTTTCTCTACGTCCTCGTCTCATTTCCTAATTTTCTACAATTAATCACATAGGCACATAATTCAGTCAAATAACATAAAAGCGCAAATAAACATATAGGTAAATCAATCAAATCGTATAAAAGCGCAAACTTACAGGCGCGGCTGGTTCTTCCGGCTTTTGAGCGGCAGTACATGGACAGTCTACAGAACCTATAACCTAACGCTCTGATACCACCTGTAACGACCCAACTTCCTAGATACGTATTTTGGCGGATTTTCGCAGCGTAAGCAGCGGAAAACCCATTTAATTAAAACTTTTAAAATATAATAATACAAATACGTTCGATGTCTAAATCCATATGTTCAAACCCAAACACATTTTGATTCATTTGGCCGAAGCCCAATAAGTCCAAGCCCAAATTTAAAAACACGAAACATAAACTCGTTCCACAGGTCGCGTCCCATGTACTGCGCCGCCCTCAAAAGTCCGTGGAGTCACCGCCTCAGCCGTCTTACCTACACACGTAAACCCTGAGCTTTTGCCCAGTAGATGAAAATATGCATGAATGCAAATGCTCTCACATCCCAAACTCGACACATCTCACAAAATGCACGCTCGACTCTTTTATAATATCTCATCATCAACTCAACTCATCTCATCACAATCAGGGCCCGAGGCTTAGGTACTAAAGGCAACACGCGCGCGCAGGGGTCCGTAGCTCGGGAGGCCCCACTCCCCACAAGGGTCAGTAGCTCGGGAGGCCCACTCCCCACATCTCAATCATATAGTGCGCCTTAGTCCTAACCTCAACTCATACCATTCGACAACCATCACTCGGTCATAAACTACCCCACTCATCAACACTATACAATGTCACCGTGACTACGCACGATTCTCTCCCCTCATAACACGTGTATGCAAATGTCATGCAAGTAAAATGCAATACATAAAAATGCAAATCTTCATATCATGTATCGGCCCGAGGTATCAGCTTGTGCCGATCCGAAAACTATCGTACGCTAAATAATCGGGCCCAAAGCCCGCGTTCCGAATTACTCGGCCCGAAACCTTACTCATCGATCTCTCCCCGAAATTTCACTAAGAGTTTTCAAAATTTAATCCTTTTCACTTTATTTAACACCTTAATTTCAAAATTGGTCCTTAATTTAATATATTTTAAAATTTAATTGTCCAACTTTCAAAATATCACTTAAATTTCTAATTTAAAAATATCTTTCTAAATTTTTGCATTTAAAATCCCAAAATTTCATAGTTTACTTTTAAGGATCTGAAAATTTTCCTAAGTTTCAGATCTGCCCCAAATCTTTAAAAATTTCAGATCTGCCCCGAAAGTTTATATTTATTTAAAAATCTCCCCTGTTGGGATTTTACATTCTCAGCCCCCAAATTTAAAACTTTACAATCTAGTCCCCGAATTTTTGAAAATTACACAAAGGACCCCAATTATTTATTCCGAATTTCAAATCTGCCCCAAAATCTTTATATTTCTTCAAAAATCTCCCCTATCCGGATTTTACATTCTCAGCCACCAGATTTTTGAAACTTTTCAATCTAGTCCCCAAATTTTTGAAAATTACCCAAAGGACCCCAATTATTTATTCCGAATTTTAAATATGTCCTAAAAACTTTATATTTCTTTAAAAATATCCCTATTCGGAATTTTACAACACAGACTCCCTGGATTTTGTAAAATTTCGATTAAGTTCCAAACTTTTAAAAATAATTATTTTATACGGCTGTTTTGCGACAGTTTCGGATTTCTCAATGATCACAAGGTAAACGATGTCCGATGGACCTGAAATTTTAACCACAGATAAATGACTTGCAAATCTTAATTCTGTCCAAGGAATTTTTAATCCGAGGTCTAGATTGTGAGATATGAATTTCTGAATCTCTTGGCCGAAATGGATAAAGAAAACCCTAGAAAACCCTAATTCTCCCCAATTTTTGCTCTATCCTCTTAATCTAAAGTCCTCTATCCCTATTTCCAAATATACATAGTTCTAAAAATTCTCAATCTCATGCTCCCTAAGCTAACCAACGATAATTCATGCAAGCAAATTATTATTATCACATAAACACGAAGAATTCGATGAATAACATGCAAACCACGTAAAATTCACAAATCCTAATATTGTTTACGTATGTAGGTGATCTTCACCTACCTTAATCCCGTAGAGAGCTACGTAACCGATTGTTTCGTGTGATCCCGACCCTAGAGCTTCGATCCCGAGCTTCCGGAGATTTCTCTTTTCCTCCTTCTCCTCCTTTCCTTCTTTCTCTCTTTTTCTTTCTCTCCCTCTCTCCCTCTCTCTCTCGGCCATTTCTTCTCTTCCTCCCTCACGGCCTTTTCTCCTTTCCTCTCTAATATCTTTGGATTTATTAGTTATTAATGTGTCCTTAGGAATTTAATGAGGTGGCTTAGGTGGAAAGAGGTGGCATTAGGTTTAGATCTTGTCCTCAAACTCACATGGAGGTATTATTATATTTATTAGGCCTTTAAATAGATTTTTTTTTTGGCCATTATGATTTTTTTTTATTTCGTCCTATTATTATTATTATTATTATTTTATTTGGGCTTTCACTTTTTTGTTTTCGGCCCAGTTAAATTTTATTAAAGGACCCAACTCCCAACCTTTTATTTTGGGCCATTTTCTTCATTTGGCCCATAAAATAATATATATTTTTTTTGGTCCATTTAAATTTTTCGGGCCCAGTTGTAAATTTTGGGCTCGTCTCGAAAATGATTTCGAACATTTCGAATATTATTGAAATAATCCGTATTAAATTTTACGGGTATTACAATTATCCTACTTACAATCACATCTATGAAAAAGCCCTGTACCTCAACGTACACGACACCAATTTCCAGCTCGACCTGACTACCTTTAGGTGTCCGGACGATATCAAGGTGTCTATTCTACAAGTCCATCCCCTGTGGCATCTCATATTTCCGTATGTGAAAAGAAGTATAAATATCTTCATATACCAAACGCTCACTAATGAGTACTGCATCTTCAGAATTGTAACCTTCCCATGGCATATAAGCTACTAATACGTTTTTCCCCAAAGCAAGTTCGCCACCAACTGTAGCAGCACCGTCTGCTAAAATTTGTCCCTTTTTAATGCATTTACCCTGCTGAACCTGGAGTTTTTGATGCATACAAGTATTTTTGTTGGAACGTTGATATTTATACTTCTTTTCACATGCTCTCATGGTGACAGCCTCTGTGCCGATGGTCTACCTCCAGCAGTTTTGGGGGATGATTAAGAGCCTCATTATGGACGGGGCATACCACTTTACAACGGTTGTAGGGACGACGCCTGCATGAGCAAGAATGAGTTCAGAGTTCTTCTCGACATCCCTCTCAGCCAAAATTATGAGCCCTTCCAACTAATGCGGAGCTGATACAAGACTTCCTTCAGATGGGATACCGTCCGCCGCTCATCAAACTCGCACAAATGCATAGCAACGAGATTCCTCATCCGTGGAAGACATTGTTTGGAATCATCAACAAATGTCTATCCCCGAAGCACCCCGGCTTCGACAAAGGCAACGGCAACATTCTGAGGATTTTCCGTGGAATCGTCTTCTCGCGAAATTATGATTTCGGTCAACTGATCTGGAATGATCTAGCCGAGCAGATCAGGCAGAAGGAAAATAAACGCTCGAAGAATGTGCCGTACGCCCGATGGTTCTCCGTTATCATTAGACAACAAATGGAGCTGTACGAGCAGAACGTACCTCGTCGGCCTCCTGGAGGAAATTATCAACCACCAAGGCTCAAATTTTTCCACAACCCGAAGCTAACGGACTTGGACCAGCCATCAATGGCCATACCGTTCGAGTTGCTACGTCTCGCCAACCCCACGTGAGACATTTATAGAGCATACTGCCGGGAGAATCATCTGACGGAACGGATGATT
Organism: Craterostigma plantagineum; assembly: GCA_027422505.1. Classification (NCBI taxonomy): domain Eukaryota; kingdom Viridiplantae; phylum Streptophyta; class Magnoliopsida; order Lamiales; family Linderniaceae; genus Craterostigma; species Craterostigma plantagineum. Next base: position 10,279,345 of record JAPQWV010000025.1, read on the forward strand.
AGAGGGCCTGCTGTTAGCCCTCAACAACAACAACACTCTAGCACTAAGGACACTTTAATCGATGCTATGGCCCAGGAGCTAGAGCAGGAGCCTCCAACTCAGGACGTGCAAATTCCTGATGACGATGCCACGTTGATTGATGTTGTGGCAGAAGAGTTGGAACAAGAGGCCCCTACGGAAATACTCCAACTGGAAGCGCCCGTCCATGTAGGCGTGCTCGAAGAGCCCATTGAGGAGGTTCTTCAACAAGTAGCACCGCCCGAGCCCGAAATGGGGCAAAGCTCACTTCCACTAGTGACGGAACAGGCTCGTGAGGACGTTGAACGTGAACCATCCCCTCACACAACCACCTCATCAGACACCGAGTCAGATGAGGAGATACAACTAATAAGACGGACTCCAAGACGATTGAGCATACAACTTGAGTCCCTCTTCACCACCGTCACCACTACATCAGACACGACACCAGTCATCACTCCAAGTGTCGTGGCCGAGATTCAGACTCCTACTACTACCGGCCTCGACATCGAAATGTCTGATGTACAGGTTCAATCTGAGCCTGTCGAAACACCCTAGAGGCGAATCTTCAAGATTCGACTCAAGGATTGGGTGGAAGTCTCCAACAGTCACAACCTCAAGTGACTGCGAGCCAACATGAGGAGCCAGTATCTGCTCAAGGGTTGATAACAGGCGACATCAGTCGACCTGGTCCATCTGACGGAGGCGTCCGTCCAATTCGTGACCGAAGATCGACTTCAGGCCGCTCTCTCAGAAGCTTTACAATCATTTGAAGAAAAACTTATGGAGAGCGTGCGTACAGCTATTGAGACGTCCCGCCAAGACCGTGGGAAAGCACCCGCCTCAGAGCCGTCTTCTTCACGACTGATTCGCACTCCACCTCAACCCACACAACCCACACCATTCGCCACACCGATCCTCACACACAACCTCATAAACCCAGCCACCATACCTATCAGCGACCTCCATTCCATCCTAGTCGCCTGCCTACTTGAGCTGACTACTCGAACGCCGGAAGAAGAAGACCTCTTCCGCCGTCTCGTCGATCGTCCTGGCCCGACCAACACTTGTCGTGGTCAAGGCTCCCGCTCCAAATGAAGACATGACGACCCCGATGATCAAGGCCGTCATGAGGGGGAGAGGAGACCTAGAATAATGACTAGAAGTCAAAGACAAAGCTAGGGCGCAATAAAGACATGCGCTGGAGCCGCTGAAACCTCACAACCTACTACCCAAACAACCACCATGCACCGCACCACTCATGCAACCCAAATCGACCCACCATCCTTCAGCATCAGGACGCCTCCGTCCACACCAACGACACTGACAAGCCCCTTGCTTCCGGAAGAAGAAGCAAGTGCCGCCATGCTCGTGGCCCTGGCTCAAACCCAAGCTACTCCCTCAGTTGCTCAAGACCAACCGGGACCGTCAGGACATGGTGTCAATCCACACGAGTTCCTCGACAAGTACATTTTCGAAGGACAGTGGATGACCCACTCCATGCCCGAGGAGCATCAGAGACAACGGCTCAAGGATGTTCGGCAGTTCCTACAACAGGCTTCGGTAGACCTCGTCCTGCTAGAAGACGAAGAGCTTCAGAAAGGTGAAAATCACGGACAAGATCCCACAGGGCTTCCAGAATTGATTGTGCAACGAGCGGTTTCCCCCACAAAACAAATGCCAGGATTCGCTCGGATCGACACGCCTTGGGAGAATATTAGAATTGAGATTCCCTTCCTTGAAGAAATTCGTGAGCATATTTGGAGGTCACCGAATAAAGTCAAGAAGCCGAACGAGTTCGAGCTTAGAGGGATCTCTCACTGGGAACACAAAAGAGAATGACATACCTCTGGATGCTGACCCACCTCGGACCGGATGTGAGATTGGGGATGACTAAAAGCCAAGCCAAGAGTCATTACAAGAGTCTTTCCCCAATCTGTTAGCTACTCAGCGTCTACTGTGCTAAAGGAGGACTTCCAACACCTTACTATGTCATTGAGCAAGTAAACAGAACTCGAGAAGATCTAGCGAGAGTGACCTACCGTATCTCCCCGCCGAGGAGGTGTACAACCTCTACAAGCTGTATGTAGAGAAGTACAAAGGTCCTCGAGGCTTTATCAAGAAAGAAGGACTCGAGGGGCTCTGCCGATTCATGATGCGCCAAGTCAAGTACTTCGCCGCACACGACCTTCAGATGGCTCTGGAGAGCAACATGAAGAAGGTCAACATGACCGCTCCGCTCAACAAAGGACCTCAGATCGAAGGACTTCCCAACAATCACGTGCACATCAGCTCAGTCCTAGGCATCTCCTATCATAATCCGATCGCGAAGAAGACTAGGATGATGCTGAAGTCTGAGATACACAAATTCTGTGATGGGGACGCTCAAGGTCATCAGGAGAAATATAGAGCAGAGGTTGGAAGAAATCAATAGAGAGACAATGCTAAGGATCCAACGGTTCGTGAGAGAACAACCGCTCCTAATGGAATTACTTGAAGATATCGAGGAGCGACTGGAGCTAAGGAATACGCTCAGGAATTATGAGCATGCGCTGGGCTTGCGCAGGTCGTACTACGCCCGACGAGGATAGACAGCGCGGAAAAGAAATCAAGCACAAAGGGGGAGAATGTAGAATATCAGTTTTAGTTGTGCTTTGATTTTATTAGCTGTCCTTGTAATTTGGGGCGTTTCATGTATTTGTCCTTAGTTTAGGACTAGTTTGATATTTATACCAAGTATGTTTGGTATAAATAGATGTACAAACATTGAGCTAATAGAGAAGTTTTAGAAAATTGATCCAAAAGGCTTGCAATTCAATTTCTAGAAAGTGAAACAGCAAATACCTTCTCTCACTACAAGGATTCTCTCTCGTGTTCTTCTAAAGAGGTTTTCGATCAAAATTCCATTCTATTCAATTCTAATCGATAACCTTAGAATTCATGTCTAGGATCATAAAGTTGATAAATTAGGACCTAACAGGTACCATTAGGTACTTATTTGATTTTTTTTATATCATTAGTACTCAAGTGTAAACTTCCCATATTATTATTATTGTTGTTGTTGTTATTATAATTATTATTTTATTATTATATTATTATTATTATATTATTAAAAGTTGCAACTCTTAGACTTGAAACGCTACGAGAAAAATTACTTTGGAAATGTGCAAGTTCAAGAAACTAATGGTGAAAAGTTATCATTAGACATGCCCACTTTTAACCGTAACCGGTGGTTAAACAGCCTAACCGCCAGTTACGGTTATAACCGTAACCAGCCGGTAACCATAACCGGCAACCATCAGCGGCCGGTTATGGGGCGGTTTGGTGTTTTCCCAAACCGCCAACCGCCGGTTAGGCGGTTAACCGGCGGTTATAACCGTTAAATAAAAATAAAAATAAAAAATATAATATTTTTATTTTCTATTATTTTTTTTGGTAAGAAACTTATCATTACCACTTGCATAATTGTTTACCACATTACATGAATTAGAAACTATGCTATCTATCACTAAAGAAACAACACGAGCTATGTGAGCAGGTGCTGTATGTACTCTGCTTCCCTCTTCATGCAGCTCTAATATGCAGTGCCTTGAGGTGGTTTCTCACTTCCTCTTTAATAATCCACGATACCATATCTGCAGCTCTAGCAACGCCCCCGTGAAGTCGCCTATTCTGCTCACTCCTATCCTGTACAATGAGGTTGAAATCACCATGATTTGCAGTTTGCAAACCTTGTTCTTCCTCTTCCCTAAATACAACAGCAGACTCCTCACTCTCACCAACTCTTTCGGTATGCTCACCTTGATCCATTCTTCAATTCACACCCTTACATGGTCGTTGAAGTCACATGCAAGGAATAAGTGATAGATATCTTCATCTTCCCTCTCACAAAGCAGACACTTCAGATCAGGAATAGCAATGCCCCACCGCTGTAATCTGTCCCTTGTCAAAATTCACCCATGGGATATCAACCAAAGCATCATAGAGTGTTTTGTTACTGACCATCTATTCCAAATAGCCTTGGCAAGCTCAAACTTAACCTCTGTTGCAGCCCCCAACCAATTATAAGCTGAAGTAATGGTATACCTGCCATGCTCCGTAGCAATCCACCGGCCCATCACACAACCTTGTCTAAGTATCTCATGGGAAACCTACCTTCAGCATAAACAGTTACTTCAACCAGCTCCTTCCTTTTTGCCTCTGAAATCCCAGCAGTATATATATGAGACTTCAGCCTATTTGCTTCCAGTCCAGAGGTAGCCTGAAAGTCCTGTAAGCTCTCATAGATAAGCTCGACAGACTTCCCATGAGCTTTGCACCGCACGATGAGATCATCTGGAAAGTGGAGGTTCACTATTCTCAGGTGTTTGCATAAAGAATGATATCTGAATTCCTTCCTTGAAGCAGTACATTGATGTTTCCTAGTTAGAAACTCCATAACCAATACGAAGAGAAGAGGAGACATTGGGTCTCCTTGTCTTATACCCCGAGCCCCTTTTATATCCCCTTTCAAGGCCCCTTGATAGATATCTGATAAGACACCTTGGTAATACACTCTGCAATCCAATCAACCACTCTGGTAGGAAATTTTAGTTTCTGTAGGAAGCTGATAATAAACCTCCACTCAACAATATCATAAGCCTTCCTAAGATCAATCTTCGTCAAACATCTTGGTGAAGCTGCTCCTCTCCTAAACATCCTTAGCAGGTCCAGAGTAAGCAGTATGTTATGAGCAATGGACCTCCCTGGTACAAATGCCCCTTGATTGTCTTGCACAAGTCTAGGTAGTACCACCCGGAACCTAGAGCATATTAACCTGGAGATACACTTATAGATAGTGTTACAACAGGAGATAGGTCTGTAATCCTTAGCATAGCTAGGCTGCTCAACCTTAGGTGTCAATGTTATAGTGGTTTTGTTTAAGGATTTCATCAGGTGACCCCTCTGAAAAAAGTTCTGCACCAGTTGTATTACATCCTCACCAACCACCTACCATGCTTTCTTAAAAACTCACTGTTGTATCCATCCGGGCCAAAAGCTTTGTCACTGTGGATACAGACATGGCACCTTTAATCTTATCTCTAGTAAAAGGCTTAAGCATTTCCAGCTGCTCTTCCACTGAGAGGACATGACCCGCTTGATTACCTCATCCTCAATAGCTGCTATCTGGTCCATTTTAGATCCCAATATCTCCTCATAATAGTCCCCCAGGTGCTTAACAATATCCTCAGGTTGTTCAAGCATTGCCCCTGCCTCAGTAGAAATAGAAGATATCCTATTTCTATATCTCCTTTGCTTAACCAGGTCTTGAAAGAACCTAGTGTTCCTATCCCCCTCTGTTAGCCAGGTGCTTCTAGCTCTCTGGGCTAGGAATTTGTGGCAGCCTTGCTCAATGCTTCATACTCAGCGGTGCATTTCCTCTCTTTCTGAATCAGCATGTGGTTTAAGGGGTCTTCATGGTGTTGCTCTTCAACTTTTTTTAAAGAATTCCGGCTCCTCTCCATAGAGTTCAGAACATCAGGGAATTGAGTTCTATTCAAATCCTTGAGGCACCGTTTCAATCTCCTCAGTTTAGAGACCAGCTTCCAATCACTGCTCCCGTCATACTCATCATTCCAGGTTCCTGTCACCAGATCCAAAAATGTTGGTGCATCTTCTGGAACTTAAAGCTCCTTCTGTGCGGCCACTGAACTCCCACTTTCTTAATTAGAATAGGAGTATGGTCAGATATACCCTCCTCCAGCACATTGGCTTCCCTATCAGTGTATTTATCTATCCAAGTTGTGTTAACAAAAACCCAATCAATTTTACTCCACACTCTATTCTCCCCCTCCTGTCTATTTGACCAAGTGTGTTTGCTTCTTTTCCTTGGCATTTCCTCTAGTTCACGGTCTCGAATGCACAGCCTAAACTCCTCACATTCAGCCAACCCTACATGTGCCCCCTATTCTGTCCCCCATGTGCATCACATTATTAAACTCCCCCCATACCATCCAAGGGCAGTGTGCTTGTTTCAGCCCTCAAATGTCATCCCACAGCTCCACTCTTTCAGCAATACTATTATGTCCATATACAGAAGTCATCATAAACTCCTCATGTTTCCTAGTAACATTAAAATGTATCAACTGATCTGATTTCCTTATAACCTTCACACTCCACTCAGGCTGCCACACCAGCAAGATTCTCCCATTTGGGTGGAAATCCAAATTGTTCATGTGGTTCCACCCTTTGAAACACCTGTCCATAATAAGATTCATATTCTCCTTCTTTATCTTGGTCTCTACCAGACAAGCTAAGTTAGTTTGTAAATTCCTGCATAACAAACTAATCTTGTTTGTGAGGGGTATTCATACCCCTCACATTCCATATTAAGGATCTATCCATGAAGAGAGGATCCAACCCTCTCTGTAGGAGGTTTGGAGCCAGTACCATTCTCTGTAGTTATATTATTCCCCTTTAGCTGTCTGACCTGGTCCCTGTATGCCCGTCTTCCTCCCTTGAATAATCCAATCATCTGGCACACCACTATTATCCCGAGTCAGCTCTGTTTGCCTGTCACCACACTGTTCTTCAGGTTCACTGTCAACACCCTGTTTCTCAGGTTCCCTGGCAGCTTTCTGAGTAGGCTCAAGTTTTGAGCCCCTTTGCTTTGGTGAGTCCCTTTGTTTTGAGCCCCTTTTTGCCCCCGATTTTCCTGCATTCCTCAAGTTCATGGCCATACATCCCACAGTTCCCACATTTGGTTGGCTTCCATTCATAGATAACCTCCTATTCATTAATCTGACCATGCTCATTAATGAAGGAGACAGTCTTCTTCAAGTCATTCTCCAGCTCGATTTAAGAAGCACCCTCGCATATTGTATCCTTTCCTTTCGCTCCGTAACCCCATCTGCCATGATAGGGTTCCCCACAAGGCTTGCAATCTTGCTCAGCCTCTTTGCTCCCCAGTATTTTAGCTCTAAATGTGGAAAATGAATCCAGATCGGGACCTTCTCTACCTCCCACTTCTTGAACTGAGTATTGGCTGTTCAAGGTGCTAGAATAACCAGCTTCTTGTCAAACTGCAAAACCTCCTCCAGTAATACTCTATCACGAGTTTTAGTGGAGTCAAACTCTGCCACGAACAACTCAGCCCTCACTTGTAAGACTTTTTGCAGCCCATACTTCTTCCAATTCAATTCAGGAATCCATTCATGATAGAATAGGGCGGATTCACCCAATACCTAGCACACAACAGCCGTGTTCCAATAGTGGACTTCATCAGAGATGTCCTCAACCTCTATTTGGCCCTGTTGTTGCCCTTTTGTCACGACTGGTTCAACAAACTCGAGTTTAGTCCCCGCGTTCCGCAGTTTGGAAATATCAAACTTGTGCAAATCGATTTGCTATCCTCCCCTTTGTTTTCCTTAGAAACCTCCTCGCGTATGCTCTTCCCTTTTAGCTCCCTCAGGGTTTTAGCTAGGAGTTCCGACCTCGCGCCTTGGTCCCCAGCTGGGCTACTAATGAACTGGCCTATCATCCTAGTGACGTTCTTAGTAGTGGGCTCGTTCTGTTTATTTGTGGGCGTGTTCAGGTCCTCCTTAGATTTCGCCGCCGTAGGTACACCCATTTCAGGCGTCGAGGGACCCCGTTGCACCACCCTCTTCTTCTTGGCCATGGCCGCGGCGGATTCCACCGAGGAAGGAGGAGGTAGTCAATGGAACAGTGTCACTCAAGAAAAATCGCCTATGTGTGTGTAAAATATTAATATTTTAATTTACTAAAATGAACATTAATTAATTAGAAATACTATGTAACTTTACTAATATTAATACTAATTAATTAGAAATTTTTTAACATATGTAATTTTATTATTTAAAATTTTGTAATATATTTCGTGATTCACAAAATTTATTATATTTAAAATTTTACATCAAAATAGTAAAATACGAACGAAAATACAACGAAAATTCATTTAACTTTGTAGTAAATTGCAAAATAAAAAATAAAAAATAATAATAAAAAAATTAACCGGCGGTTGGATTAACAGGCAAACGGGGACGGCTAACCGTCAACCGTCCCCGGCCGGTTAGGTTATGGTTAGTCTTATGGACTAACCGTAACTGACGGTTGGGCATCTCTAGTTATCATCACCCATGAAACACGATTCTCCAGCGCATTCATCCAGGCTTCGTCTAAAAATAGGACAATTCATTTCCTCATTTGCATCATCGAAGCATCTCAGACGATTCGTAATGGTTTGAGAGGTCTCTTCGACATCATTCTACTATTAATAAACTGTTACCACACAAAAATAAAACGTCGGGCTCGGTGATGACTTTAACTGAAGGCGCTAATCAACTAGAATTCACAATCACGTTTCTTCTTTGTATATAATGATGCTATTTCTGTTTTTGGGAATTATTCAGAACATTGTTGCGTGTATTAGGGTTCTAACTCTATTCCTCTTTCTCCCATTCTCTCTGTAACGATCGAGTCATTCGATCGAGTCGTTGAATCGATATATCAGAACTGTTTCTCATTCTAAGTTCTCATATTCGATTTGTATTTGCCTTTTCCCATTTGAGCTTGCATCAGTTGGTATCAGAGCGACGATTCTGATCTCTGAAAGGCTCGAAGATGGCAGAAGGAATTGATGGTGTTGAGCTATGCAAGGAAGTGCGGTCGCTCCGTGGCGAGATGGAGGAGAATAGCGCGTCCATCATCGAACAACTGAAAACCTTACAGCAGATGATAGCGGCAATGGTGAGCAAACCACCCGGCGTGGTTGTGTCAGTGGACAGGAAGATGGATGAGCATGCTGATTTGAAGAAAACTAATTAAGAAGAAGAGATGAAAGATCCGAAGGATGATGACGGGAAAATGGTTGAGTATGTTGCTGGTTCTAAGGAAACTGATGAAGAAGAGATGAAGTATCCGAAGGCTATTATGGAAGCAAGGCTGGTAAAGAGACCTCAGGGAACTACTGTTCGTGTCGAGTTTGGTGACAAAACCACATCTTCAGATTCCTTAGGTGCTCACATGGCACACAGATCATTTCCCCACCCTTTTGGTCAGCCTCTATTTTACTTACCTAGGGCAACCGTGAATGTTCCTGATGCTCAAATTACTGTTGATCATCATGCTGCTATGGTGGAAGTTGCATTCTGTGGGCAAGAATCATCTGGTTGGCGTTGGCCTATTGTTATTTCAGCAGTGTTCGTTGATAGTAATATGTTGTTCGGTCGAGGAAAGAGATGTATCGAGCAGTTGAGTGTTGGAGAATACCACGGCGTTCCATTTGATCGAGGATGTCGAGGAGTTGTCAAAAGGATGAAGGCGTGCTTACCCGTCGACTGGGGACTTGAAGGAACATACCAAGTTTTCGATCGAGGACACCGTGATGACGAGCAACTACACGGTAGAAAGGACCCTAACCCACCGTGTGGTAAAGATCGATGTTGTGTTGGCAAAGGCCGACTGCAATACACAGCGTTAGCTAGGAAGCACCTGCCCTTCGATCGCGGAAGGTGGGATCGAGCTGCGACCCAGGGGAACAACCACCAAATGCACTTGAAGATAGCTTTTTGGGCTGCTCAGAGAGAATCTGCTGTTTGTGAAGAAGATTAAATACTATTTTGGGGTTCAGCGGGTGGAACATTTAGGACATATTATAATCGAAGGGGTTGTTTCAGCAGATTCTAACAAGGTTCAAGCTATGGTAGACGGGCCAACACCAAAAAACGTTGAAGAACCTCGCTGATTTTGTAGCTGCCAATGGAATGGAGCACGTGGTTATTTTCTTGAGCTTGAATTTTGTATGGAAGAATGTCAACATGCCAAGTGGCTTGCAAGTACATTACCTATCAAGTTCTGTGCAAGATGGAGCTAATGCTGACTTTGAAAGGCGATGGTGGAAAAGGCACGACAGGCGGGTGTCTCAGGTGTTGATTAGGTGGTTTAAGGACTCTCTAAAGGATACCGCCTCGGAAGATTGGTTCGTTCTGCTGCAGCAATTTCCAGCTTCACCAACTCTTGAGGTCAAGAGTTGTTCTAAGAAGGGAGGAGTGTTACCACACAAAAATAAAACGTCGGGCTCGGTGACGACTTTAACTGAAGGCGCTAATCAACTAGAATTCACAATCACGTTTCTTCTTTGTATATAATGATGCTAATTCTGTTTTTGGGAATTATTCAGAACATTGTTGCGTGTATTAGGGTTTTAACTCTATTCCTCTTTCTCCCATTCTCTCTGTAACGATCGAGTCATTCGATCGAGTCGTTGAATCGATATATCATAACTGTTTCTCATTCTACGTTCTCATATTCGATTTGTATTTGCCTTTTCCCATTTGAGCTTGCATCAGTATTTGATACACGCTCAAGTTGGGAAAAGGAAATCAAATCGAAAATGAGAGCTTCGAGTGTAAGAAACAGCTCTGATTAATTCGATTTTACCACTCTGTTACAGTCACGAGAGAAAGGAAGAAGAAGACGCACGCAAGTCACATACGATCAAACATGAATGTTTTTCCAGAAATTGAAAATGACGTCACTAAATAGGATAGTAAAGAAAAACAAAGAAACACGTGTCCACGACTCTTGAGCTAAATTGCATTCACTCGAGAAAATCGTCCCTGCTCCTCGCGTTTTCATTTTAACTGGTAACACTCCCACCTCGTTAAAACAACTCTTGACCTCAAGAGTTGGTGAAGGTGGGAAATTTTCACTGTAAAACGAACTAATCTCCCAAGTGCTTTCTTCTGGAGGTGCATTCAGCCTTTTAACCAACACTTGAGTAACTGGTTTGTTGTTCTTCGCCAATCTCCGCTCCAAAGTGGCCTCAGGCTCCCTCTTTATATGGCCACGGGATAAGAAAAAAGGGAGGTGACAAGAGACCTGAGCCGATCCTACCCTTTTCTTTTGCTGAGAAACACGGAAGGTAGAATATATTATGCAGCCCACTCGAAGCTGCAAACGATAGGCAACCTGGCCAATCCTCTGTAACACCTTGCAATGGCCGAGGAAGCGAGCAGAAAGTTTATGATAAGTGTGAGATTTGAGAGAAAGTTTCGTGTAAGGTTGCTGCTTCATAAATGCCCAGCCGTTCACATCGAAAGATCTCTTACTTCGCCTCTTAACCACGTGCACCTTCATCCTATAATACGCCTTGAGCTTGATCAATCTCATGGTAGCTTCTCTGTGCGTCAAGCTTCCGTCTACCAACTCAGCATAAGCACCCTCTAAATAAGGAATATGCACAGGGGGTTGGAGCTTCGTGTGCTCGGCAAAAAACTCCTGATATGTGATGTTCGAATTGGTCTCGTCGTTTGCTGATGATAGGATTTGCAGAAAATTAAATTCTTGATGGAGGCCTTGTCTCTGTCTGGACATCGGATTCATAGTACTACCTTCGCTTGATATGGAATCTGGTGAAGTAAGCTCAAACAGACCACCGATATTAATTTGATTTTGCTGCAGCTGCTGAGTTTGTGCCTTCTCCACAACCTGCCCACCATTATTATCGTTTGGTCTACCATCATCCCAAATAATAACCTTATTCATATGATCACCACCACCAGCAGCGAAACCAGCTACAACGCCTTTCCAATTCTGATGCTTCTGATCAACGACAACATTATGATTTGGATTACCCAAAGCATTCGTTAGCTGAAATTGATCAACGACTCCCAAAACCCCATCATTAAATGATTTCTCATTTCCAACCAAAGAATCATCTACGAGCAGCCCTTCTTTAATCGAATAATCGTTGTGGTTTTCACCTTTTGGATTATTCATCCCTTCCTCCGCAGCACCCTCAGGACCCGAAACCAACTCCTCTAATTTGCCAACATTTCTCACGTTTCCTCCAACATGATTCGAAATAGCTGTCAATTCTATGGCTTGCTCTTGCAGCTTTGCCAAATTCATGGCCTCTAATAGAGAACTCGGGTGAAACATTCCCACTGACATGGCTATCTCGGGTTTCAAACCCCTCAAGAAACAGCTCACCGCATACTGCTCGTTGATATTAACACAGTTCGTCAATTCCTCGAAACTACCCACGTAATTCTTAACGGAGCTAGTTTGTTTAAGGTTCAACAGCTCGCTCATCGGATCATCATAAGACTGCAGACCAAATCTGCTGCGTAGAACCTCAACATACTCTGACCATTGAGGAAGTTCTCGAGTGAGTCGTGTCTTTACGAATATATGATGCCACTGAAGTGCAGGACCTTCCAAATGGACAGCAGCAATTCTTACTTTCGCGTCCGATGGTGTTTCGTACGCTTCAAAATAATGTTCACACCTGTAAAGCCAGCCTCTTAGATTATCACCGCTGAACTTTGGAAACTCGATGGTGGAACACTTGATCGGCAACTGATGAAATGATTTAGAACGATCGTTGCTTCCCTTACCAGACTCCATTTCAACGATCGATTTTCTCCCAATAGCTGTAATTATTTGTCGCAGCTCTGCAAGATGATTGTTGATGGAAGCGTTATTATCTTTCACCTTATTACGAAGAATTTCCAGCTCCTCACACAAATCAATGCCACGAATCCCTTCTGCCATCTGTGAGCCTTTCAAAATTGGGGATCGATGCTCTGATACCAATTTGATACACGCTCAAGTTGGGAAAAGGAAATCAAATCGAAAATGAGAGCTTCGAGTGTAAGAAACAGCTCTGATTAATTCGATTTTACCACTCTGTTACAGTCACGAGAGAAAGGAAGAAGAAGACGCACGCAAGTCACATACGATCAAACATGAATGTTTTTCCAGAAATTGAAAATGACGTCACTAAATAGGATAGTAAAGAAAAACAAAGAAACACGTGTCCACGACTCTTGAGCTAAATCGCATTCACTCGAGAAAATCGTCCCTGCTCCTCGCGTTTTCATTTTAGCTGGTAACATAAACTTCTCATACGTGTTTTCTACTTCAAACATTATTATCGCACGTTGGGAGACGATTGACCTAGTCCGTCAGCGGCAGATCAGAACAATATAATCTTAAAAGACATAGTACAAAATAGTGGTCACGCCAAGATGTTTAGCACATGAAGTTCCGTACTTGGCATCAGATATCCAACGCTTCCATACAAAACCTCACCACAAACCTCATACAATAGTAATGACATTGATATCTCTTACTATAAGTTTGATTATTTAGAATAAGCAGTCATTCGACGTTGGTTCAGAACTAAAGCTAAACTAAGTAGTAAGCTCAAATGACGACTATTCATCTCTGATTTCGAGAGATATCTAAATACTTTTCACTACAGAAAAGGAAAAGAAATGAAAGAAAGAACACGTGTTGAGCATCGGACCAGCCTCGTTGCTCATTGGCAACGGCCCGTCCTTCCAACTTCGATAGAAGATCTCGGCTACGATGATTGATTTATTCAGATGCATCATTCATGTAAATTATTTTCTACGACACATTAGAGTAGCCAGACAACTAACCACATTAATAATGGGTTCGAAGCCATTAGAAGTTTTATCTCGAGACTTATCAAACCTGATACAAAAAAAACAACAATTCCTAACACAACAAATTGAACAAGTACAGATGAGGTTGTTTGCGATAGTCATTCACACAATCATTGTTGCTTAGAGCGACTTATCTAATGTTGCTTATAGAGCGACTTATCTAAGCTTAATGAGCTGATTAATAAAAAGAAGAGCGTTCCATTTTCAGCATACATCTAAGCTTAGAGGTCCTCAATATCTCAATCAATCACGACGCAAAAAATCTCATGCTAAAATAAGCAAACAATAGAAACGAAAAGGCATCAGTGTAGTTCAATAACATTTTACAAGAGAGAAGAAATTTCGAGGATCATGAGATGAATGTAGCCTCCGTCAGTATTATTGTTTCTTTCTCACAACTTGAATATAACTACCATCCCAGTGAACCATGTAACGCAACTAACTACCCAGGTAAAATAATCGTTTCCTCTTCTTGCATATAGTCGGTTCAGTTCATGAGGGATGGATAGCAAACCTAGCTCGAAGCTAACCTGCACTTGGCGTGAAAATCCAGTGGTTGTTGTCTTAGTTACGTAAAGCAAAAGATAGACAACGAAAAATCAATTAGTGCGTTACCTCATTTCGAGAGCTGAGCACAGGTAAAACCATCCTTCACAAGCTCATTAACCGCATCCCTAAACCTGTAATAATCCCCGACGACATTGTACACCTGATGCGAAATCCTCGCATACCCAGTGATTCGATCCTTGTCTCCCTCCAAACGAGCCCTGTAATAAATCGGAACCTCGACCTTAAACACCACCCTCAGATGAGCCCTCAGCCTCAGAGCGTCAGAATTGCTTCCAATTCCCAAACAGCTCGGCAGACCAACCATTGCCATATTCGTGCACATCTCCTTTGGCGTCCCCATCTTAGTCCCCCAACAACTAACGAGCATCTCAGCCATTTCGATAACCCTCTCGTGATTCCTCTTCATTATCCCTTCCATCCCGCCTTCGAACCTGCTTAGAAATTTCATCATGTCGGGCAGAACGAGCTGAGCGCTGTAGTCCCTCGTTCCCGTCCACGAGCTCTCCATTGCAAGGCCATTACCGTACTCGTGGGAGACCACTGGGTGGTGTAGGTCTGAGGATGTCTCTTGGGACATCTTGCAGTGTAGGAATGCTGCGGATGGTGGGCAGAAGAGCCACTTGTGCATGTTTCTTGTGTAGTAATCGGCGTCTATGTCTACCACGTCGACGTCTGTGTTGCCTATCACGTGGGCCCCGTCTATAAAGATTCGATCCACGCCTTGCTCTCTGCACATTCTGACTAGCTGCTTCACGGGGATTAAGACGCAGGGCATCGATGTGATGTGATCGATTATGGCCAGGCGGATTCTTCTGTGGTTCGATTTGCCGGTTTCAAGGGCTTTTTCGAACTCGGTGATGATTTCTTGGTTGGAAGTAAGGGGGAATGGGAGGTGCACCTGAAAAACAAAGGGTTAAAAAAGGGAAAATTTATTCTTCTGATGTTCACAGTTTTCTGTAAATTATGTACTGTCAACTGTCATAGATTCAATCCGAAGGAGGAAGGACTACGAATCGATCAACGATGTGAAGTAGTGGACTCGATCATATGAAGGATTTACGTCAAATGGAGTCGTTTTCTCTCGTGATTTTGGGGATTCTGCAAATTGAAATCAGATTGATTCAGTACCTCGATGACGTGACCCCCGGCCCTTGTGACGTACGCCTCCGCGGACTTCTTGACGGCCCCATAGGCGTAGTGGAAGAGTATGACGGCGTCGCCGGGATCGAACTCGGCGGAGAAGAAGGACCACGTGGCGTGCTGAAGGACGACGGCGGCGGCTGTGGTGGCGTTGTCGACGATGGACACCTTGTCGACGTGCCGGGCGTTAATCAAGCGCTGGATGATGCGGCGAGAGGCGAGCACTGAGGGCTTCAGCTCGTGGAAGTAGAAATAGTCGGGCTGGCGGAGTAGCCGCAACTGTTGGCGGTGCTGAGCGGCGATTATGGAGGCGGGGCAGCACCCGAAGCTCCCGTTGTTGATTCGAGTGACGGATGGGTCGTGGTGAGAGAACTCGGCTCGGGTTTCGGCCTCCGTTATGTGTTGGATTTCGGGCGATTCTTTCGGATCATTGATGGTTTCTCCGTTCTTCGTTGACATTTTTCTGTGACGTGGAATACGTTGGTGTTGACGAAGAGTGGACTAGGTTATGTTGCACTGATGATCAGTAATTACTTTCATAGGAATTGACGTTGTTATTGTGTGGACCACGTGAACGTCACGCGATTTGTCAAACCGTGCGTTTTGTTTTGTTTTGCTCTTCGAAAGTTTTTTGTTTGATAAAAAAAAAAAACAAGTTTGAGATTTAGAATGACATGAGATACTATTACAAAAAAGTGTACCCATATATATATAAAAGTTCGCAGAGGATTTTGAATCTAGGCTTATATGTTGAATATATTACGAAACATGTCACCCCCTTTACCCGGCTGCTATGTGACACGTCAGCTGATCTTGGGGTTCATTATGCCATTAAGAAAGTTGTAAAAATAATGTGACTTTAGCCTTATGTGTGGGTTGTATTACATCAGTGGCATCATAAATGCGATTTGTATTTGATCTATAGATGATATTTATTATGCATTTTTTATTCATTTTAATTTAATATGTGGTGCTTGGAATATCATAGGTCGTTAGACCAAGGGTCGTCTCGGATAGAGGTCTTATTTATATGCTCTGACTTACGCTTTGGTGTTGCTGGGGTTGTTTTGCATTTCATGGTTGTTTATCGATCCTCTGTATGTGTGTGTGTGTGTTTATTGTTGTAGGTTTCAAGCTATGATACATTCGTGCAGCGTCCTGCGGGTTTGAAGAGTATCTAACGGTGTTTTGAGATTTTTTTGCATTTCATGGTTGTTTATCGTTGCTCTGTATGTGTGTGTGTTTGTTGACTGTTGCAGGTTTCAAGAGATACAGACGTGCATTTATCTCTCGACTGCGTAAAGTCGTGCGTGTTTTTTGTGGTTGAAAGAACTTTGGTGTTGGTGGGGTTGTTTTGCATTTCATGGTTGTTTATCGATCCTCTGCATGTGTGTGTGTGTGTTTATTGTTGCAGGTTTCAAGCTATGATACAGTCGTGCATCGTCCTGCGGGTTTGAAGAGTATCTAACGGTGTTTTGAGATTTTTTTGCATTTCATGGTTGTTTATCGTTGCTCTGTATGTGTGTGTGTTTGTTTACTGTTGCAGGTTTCAAGAGATACAGACGTGCATTTATCTCTCGATTGCGTAAAGTCGTGCGTGTTTTTTGCGGTTGAAAGAATTTCTCTAAGGTTGGTTTTATCATTTTTTGGTTATCATCATTTGTGTTTTGTAGTGATACGATCGGGCGGTTATCATTCCAGTGCGTGGGATCTGTTAGGTGTTTTGAAGGTGTGGCAGGTACGATTATTATGATGCCTTTTCAGTCATTTTAATTTGATTTATGGAGAATGTTTATTCGTTTTAATTTGATCTGTGGACGTTTTTCAGCATTTCATGGTTGTTTATCGTTGCTCTGTATGTGTGTGTTTGTTTACTGTTGCAGGTTTGAAGGGATACAGCCGTGCAGTAATCTCCCGACTGCGTAAGGTCGTGCATGTTTTTGCGGTTGAAAGAATATCTCTAAGGTTGATTGGATCATTTTTTGGTTATCATCATAGGTGTTTTGTAATGATACAGTCGTACAGTTCTGATCCCATTGCGTGTGATCTGTGAGGTGTTTTGGCTGTGTGGCAGGTGCGATTTTTATGATGCCTTTTTTATTCATTTTAATATGATTTATGGAGTATGTTTATTCGTTATAATTTGATATTTGGCCGTTTTTTGTTATGCCTTTTTATTTATATGCTATGTCTCACAGTTGGTGTTGTTTAAGTTGTTTTGCCTTCCGGTTTGTTTATGGACCCTCTCTATGTATTTGTTTGTTGTATCATGTTCGAAGCTATTTTGCAGTCGTTCCTCTACCTACGGGTTTGAATAGTGTCTACTGGAGTTGTGATTGAATTCGATACAGTCGTGTAATTATCTCTCCCCTGTTTGTTTACTGTTTCAGGTTACAAGAGATACAATCCTGTAGACAGTCGTGTAATTATCTCTCACCTGTTTGTTTACTGTTTCAGGTTTCAAAAGATACAGTCGTGTAGTTATCTCTCCACTGCGTAAGGTCGTGCATGTTTTTTTGCTGTTGAAAGCAAATCTCCGAGGTTGGTTGGTTCATTTTTTTTGTTATCATCATTGGTGTTTTGCAATGATACAGTCGTGCACTTATCATCCCATTGCGTGGGATTCGTGGAGTGTTTTGAAGGTCTCCCATGTACGACTTTTATGATAGATGCGATTTGTATTAATTTTATTTGATCTATAGACGATCTTTATTATGCGTTTTTTATTCATTTTAATTTAAAATGTGGTGGTTGGAATATCATAGGTCGGAAGGCCAAGGGTCATCTCGGTTGAAGGTCTTATTCATTATGCTCTGACTGACTGTTTGGTGTTCCTGATGTTGTGTTGCATTTCATGTTTGTTTGTCGATCATCTGTATGTGTGTGTGTGTTTATTGTTGCAGGTTTAAAGATTATAGTTCGGGTTTAGCTCATTGACGGGCTTTTATGTTCTAACGTAAAGGGTCGTTTGATACATGGGATGGGTTGTTTGACGATACATGTGCTTTTTAATGTTTAATGATGTATTTGTTCTTTTAATTTTTGTTCGATTTGTTTAAAAAATAACTGGAATAATAAATTTCGAGCCATTTGAGTTCCAATGATATATGAAAGGTTGTGTAATACGTAGGACGGGTTGTTTAATGATACATGTGTTTATTTAACAACAATGCTATAATAGGTCCGTATTGATTTAGCTGATTCATAAAAGGTCATTTGATACCTAGCACGGGTTGTTTAATGATACATGTTTTTATTTAACAACAATGCTATAATCGTTTCGTATTGATTTAGTAAAGTTACTATAATTGCATTAAACGACCTTTCAGGTGATTTTGTAGTTCATATGTTTTGCTATATGTTTCGTATTATCATTATCATTATATTGATAAAAGGTCGTTTAATAGGTAGCACGGGTTGTTTAATGATACATGTGTTTATTTAACAACAATGCTATAATCGTGTCGTATTGTTTTGTTAAAGTTATTATAATTCCATTAAGTGAACGTTTAAAGGATTTTGTAGTTCAGAGGTTAACTTAGTGTAATTGCATTAAACTATTAATGGATGAGCGACCGCAATCCATTGCGTCATGAAAATTTCACTATTGAAAGTTTTTGCACGACTTTAGTCAGGCGACTGAATGAGGTCGTTGTTTCTTATCTCGGGGCTCATACATACTCGATTTTAAACGTGTTAATGAGTGAGATCGTTGTTTCTTAAATAGGGTCTCATACATACTCGAACATTAAGTGAACGTTTAAAGGGTTTTTGTAGTTCAGAGGTTAACTTACTATAATTGCATTAAACGTATTAATGAATGATCGACTGCAATCCACTGCCTCGTGTAAATTTCACTATTAAAACTTTTTGCACGACTTTAGTCAGGCGACTGAATGAGGTCGTTATTTCTTAAATAGGGGCTCATACATCCTCGATTTTAAACGTGTTAATGAGTGAGATCGTTGTTTCTTAAATAGTGTCTCATACATACGCGACTTTAAACGTGTTAATGAATGAGCACCTGCGGTACACTAGGGCGTATAAATTTACACTATTGACAATAATATTTCCTCAGCTGAAAAACAGACGACTGAATGGCCGTCTAATGGGGTGCACAGGGTCCGTTTTATACTGGTTCGATCTACATTGCCTGGATCTTATCCTATTGTAGTTGAAATATTTGGCTTTTCATTCTCATCATTATAGGGATTTACTGAAGTTTCTATAATTGCATTAAACGTCTTGAGATGACATAGCTATAGTCAATGTTTGGAATCGCATAAGAATACACTGCTGCTGAAGTTAGTGCTTTTAATTATGACAACAAATCGTTAGGTATTCGTAATGTAATGGAGTTGCTGCATTGCATTAACCGCATTAACATAGCATGGCGACAGACAAGGTTTGGAAATCGATGAGAATACAATACTGTTGAAAATCTTATTGTAGTTCAAAGGTTTTGTTTGTCCTTCTGACAATAAATCATTTTATATTATGATAATATTGTTTTACTAACGTTATTATAATTGCATTAAATGTATTAATGAATGAGCGACTGTAATACACTTCGCCATTTAAAAGTACATTATTGACAGTTACTTGCCCGGCTGACAAACAGTTGACTGAATGAGGTCGTTTATGGAGTGTTAGTAATACGTTGATGAAAAATGTTTGAGCTACTGAAAACTGGCGACTAAATGAGGTCGTTCCCGGAATCTAAACGTTGGTGCGTTTCTTAATTAGTGTCTTATACATAATCGATATTTATGAATATCATCATTAATGTTATGCAGGTTCATGTAACGAAAACGTTGTTTTTTAATTATGACAGCAAGGCCATTCATATTCCTATTATATTGATTTACCGAAGTTACAATAATTGCATTACCATATTAACATACATTGGAGATAGACATGTTTCGAAAATCGATGAGAGTACGATTCGTATTGTAGTAGGATAGTTATAGGTAAGGCTTGGAATCGGATAAGAATATACTACTGCTGAATTTCACAGATTTGTCTGTATATTATCTAATTGTGGTTCAAATGTCTGGATTTTGATTATGAGAACAAATCGTTTCGTATTCTCATTAAGTTGATTTACTAGAGCTGTTATAATTACATTAACCGTATTTAACATAATATGGCGATTGGCATGGCTTGGAAATAGATGAGAATACAATATCGTTGAAAATCTTATTGTAGTTCAATGATTTTAATTCTGAATGTAAATGATTTCGCATTATCATTAGATTACTATAATTTCATTATCCGTATTAAGATAACATAGCTATAGCTAATGTTGGGGCCCCGATTAGAATACACTGCAGCTGAAGTTGATATGGTTGTCTTTATTAATTGATGACGTCTCAGTCATTTGTAATACACTACGGCATTTAAATTTGCGATATTGACAATTATTTAGGCGATTGAAAAACAGCCTACTGAATAATGTACTGTTTTCTGAAATATTATATGTATAAAACGGTGTAGAAATAACTTTTCCTTTATTCATGACAAATACATGTTCTATACCCGTTTCAAATACATTCGCTTAATCTTCTCTTATTGTAGTTGAAAGGTTTTTCTTTTAATTCTATGACAATAAATCGCTTCATATTATTCTTATATATATAGAGAATCCTTCGTCCATTCTTAGAAACAGTACTAGTTGTGTAGTTTTTAAATCATCATGGTTCTACCGAATAATTATTCCCTACTTAATTCTTTAACCCCGAAGATGGGAAACGCTACAATAATTGTTCGGCTGTTGCGGTCCTGGAGAGCTACTAAATTTAGAAGAAATGGAGAACTGATGTTAGTTGGCTTAATGTTACTAGATGAAGAGGTAGTAAATTTTTATTTTATATGCAATTTCACCCCCCCCCCCCCCCACCCCCTCTAATTTTTTTGGTTATGTTTTACGATACTCTCATGCAAGCTACAATTTATAGTGCGCCGGTGGAAAATTTTGAGCGGCTACTTGAAGAGGGATGTTTGTTTTCAATATCAAACTTTGATATTGTCAATTCTCCAGAGAGATTTCGTACAACAGAGCATAGATATACAATACGTTACAATAAACATACGACTATGTCTCAAAGTGTTGCTCATGATCTTATGATAAAAAGAGAGAAATTTCAGTTTTGTTCGTCTCAGTATTTGGAGACAAATGCCGGTTTGCAGAATTATTTACCAGGTTTGCTCCCCTATCTCTATAGCATAGTTATGTATTCCTTTTGCTTGGACATGGAGTTATATTGGTTCATCAGAGTTATTTCACCCCCCCCCCCCCAATTAGATGTCATTGCGCTGGTTTCATCCATTGTTGAGCCGGATGACAATGGTAATGGGAATTCATCGCGGACTATGGTGAATATAATTCTGGAAGGGTATGTTTTTTTCCCAACAATCTTATTATTCTTTCATAGTCTTCATTTTGTCAAATCCATAAGGAAACGTTTTTATTTGTAGCGGCTACCGTGCAACGGTTACTGCTTGGGATGAGAAGTCGCGCGAGTTTTATAAGAGGCTGAAAGGAATTCCTAGGGACGATACTGTGATTATTGTGACGAATATCAATCCACGGATGTTTCAAGGTGTTTTGTATGTCGAATATTGTTTTCTGCTGAACAAATATTTATAATCGTATTATTTAATCAGGTGGTTTATATCTGAATACAACCTCTTCAAGTGCTCTTTATATTAATGGAGATGGCCCGTCGGTTTTCGAGTTCCGCAAACAGTAAGAATTTCTTTGTTCATGTGTACAGTTCCTTATCGATTCTGTAATTTCGTATTTTTAAGTACTGATTTGACAGTTTATGTTTATTTTTAGAGGATGAATCTGGAAAACGGTTCTACATCTACGCCATTAGTTACCAATGTCAGACCAATAACAAAGAGCAATCTGTCGGATATATACGCTATACTACGTTCGGATCCTGAACAGGTATGTTCATATATTTATACAATAGCATCTTATGTCGTTCCATTGCACTAACGTTCTTTGTTCGTTAGGAGCGTGATTTTTCATGCGACGCAAAGATAACTGATATAATTAGCCGAAGTGGTTGGAGTTATATTTCTTGCTCCACATGTTGATCCAAGTTGAGAAAGTATGAGGAATCGCTAATTTGCAACAAATGTGACAAATCTAATGCTTTGGGGATGTTGCGGTATTGTTCACTGTAATATATTAACAACTATCACCCAGTGAAGTAATTCATTCGTATTTATTTACTGCGTTTATCTTTGCATAGTTTCCGTATTGAGGTGGCCGTTGATGATGGCTCTGAATCGGGTACTTTTGTTATATTTGACTGTCCAGCTAAGAAATATACGAATACAACGGCGGAAGACCTGAGGAACATTGAGTACCTATTTTTACCTATATTTTGATAATAGAATTGTCGTCACATATTTTTCAATTGTCACAAAAGACTGTAATTGAAGACGACGGTATTGGAGTTGAAGAGCTTCCTGATTGTATTCGTTCTTTAGTTGGGAAGTCTTTTAACTTTTTTGTGAGGATCAAGCCGTTTGATTTTAAAAGTTTATATAAAAGCTTGACGGTTACCCGTATGTCGGAAATTCTTGATGTTAAGGACGTGTCCGATCAGCAAAAGTCAACCGAGGTAAAAGTCAGAGATAGTCTGCGAATGTTTTAATGGTGGTTGATTGTGTTTCGCTTTCTAAGTACAGGGATCGACCGGTGCGCTTCAGGTTTCGCATCCCCTGTCAGATGGGGTATCCATGGTTGAACGCGTTGTTTCTGGTGAATTGCGAGATTGTATAGAAAAACCAAAGGCTCATGTGGGAAAAAGCGTGATGAGGACTCGAGCTGCTGCAAAGGATCTCAGTACGATAGAAAGCAATACAGATGATGAGGATGCTGTTTTAGCAATGTTTCAGAAGGGTAAACGCAAGAAAATCAAGAAGGAAACAATAGACCATCCCCATTAGTTTTTCTGTTTGTTTTCTTATCTTAGCGTTGTTTTGGGCTTCTTTACTATGTTGAGCTACCTATTTCGCCGTCTATCTTGAAATTATAAGTTCATTTATCGTTCAATATGATCAATATATACAACAATAATATTGCGAACAAGAAATTGATACCAACATTATATTACTGATGCTGTATTATAGAAAGCTGTTATAATAATGTAAGTGTTGATGTTCTTCGAACTTGAAAACTGGAAACGCATGACTTAATATTGTATTTTATTACTATCAGACATACATTTATACCAACCTATGTTCATGAATCCGCATAGACTACAAAGGCGAATGTGAGTAAAGTGCATAAGTCCTATTACTTAATTGTGTTGTTAAGGGTCAAATATTTATTCAATTTCGACTATGTAACTATTCACAATTAAAGGTTCCTTTTAAAATTAAGTCGTGACTTTTTTATTTATTTAAGTATTAATAATGGTTAGTGGTTGATACCAACATTATATTACTGAGAGTGTATTATGGAAAACTGTTACGAAAATGTAATTGTTGACATCCTTCAAAATTGAGGTCTGAAAGCGTACTACTGAATATTGTATTTTATTTTTATCTAACAGACACTTATTCCAACCTGTGTTCGTGAATCGGGGAACGCCGCAAGGACGAATGCGACTAAAATGCATAAGTTGCATTACTTAATTGCGCTGTTAAAAGATCCTTTTAAAATTAAGCTATGCCTTTTGTATTTATTTAGTTATTGATAAAGGTTATTGCTTATATGTTACCATTTTAAAATATTTATATTGATTTGATTTACTATGGCTGACCTTTAAAATTCACTGTTTAAATATTTTACTACTTATTTACATATAAATTCTTTTATAATAATCCAATAAATGTTATGAACTTTCGTACAGCTCAGTTCTGCAATAGTAGTTTGCATAACGTTTACACGTCTGGACGCTATCGGAAGATATAACTATACAGTATATGATTATGTGCGTAATAAATGCACGGTAATTGAAAATAAAATGTGTCACTCTTATAATTCTTTCCATAATAACTATTTAATTACTTAAATACATAGCAATTCGTTTATAATAACAATGAAATAAGACAGCTGTTTAACTTCCAGTCTTTCAGTAATCCATTCAATGAGTAATTGTTTCGTGGGGGTTCTGAAGGGTTTTGGGGCGAATATGTGAAGTATAACTTTTAGACAGGTGCTATTCTGTGAATAGTTAAAATAATTGTGCCCTTTAATCAGCTCTTAGATCCATTTCAGTCTGGTTCGTCTGATCTGTATCCTACGATACAGGTCGCGCCCCTTCACCTTGACCTACCTGATTAAATTCTTTGCAACCGTTCAACTTCTCTGTGGGTATTTAATCTCGCTATATTTTGAAAGAAATAAATATACCTATTGTTTTTGAAAACTTAATATGATGAATGATACGCAATTATTTACAAAGAAGTTTTGCAGATTTGCAGAATTCAATATCTCAAATGATCGTCCGTATCGACAGAAAGATTGATGACTATGCGCAACGTGCTGTTCAGAGGTTTGATGCATTGCAACTAGATATGATGTCCATGCCACTATGCTGAAGGATATGGGACGAACGATCGACCAACACTTTGAACAGATCAACTTGAAGTTTACGACGTTAGAGAACAGATTAGGTATTACTGTTTTCTGACAATTTATGTAATCATTTATATGCTTTATTTTCATATTAAATATCTCGGGTCTGATGAAATTTCAACACTAATATTCCTACACATGTAGATGATTTGCGCGGGGCAGTGAATACTGATGTTCATGCGGAGGACGAGCAACGACGACGTCGCAAAATACAGAGCACTCTCACAAATATGGCAAAAAAACGGAAGCATCTGGTCATTTCGCCAACTTCAATACCAAATTCCCCCTCAGATACTGTCACAGATTGTTCCTCTAACAGTGCATTTGATAATCGTATTAGTAGGATTCTTGCTATGTTTCCGCATGTATATGTGATCGTTAAGAATATGGGCCCAGATGTGTACGTAACCGGATCTTTGCGTGGCCAGCGTGGACAACAGTTTCTTGCAATGCTGATGAAAAATGCTACGTGGCTGCTTGATGAGGTATGTTATATTATATTGACGAGTGATATTTGGGATCCTATGATTGAATAAAAATTGTTTTTTTGTAGCATATTGACGAATGCCTGCGCGGGTTTATTGAACTCCAGAGAAAAACAAACATCGCACGCCCTTCCATTGCATTCATGAATACTGCATTCAATCAGGTTTTTGCAGCAGAATACAGATTGGAAGGTGAATACGACCTTTCTGTGATCAAGCCTTATGCCGACGGAACCGTACTCGACTGGCCTGCAACGCCGTGGAATGCATCTGATATCATCGTTGTCCCAGTAAACGTTAATCAATGTCATTGGGTTCTTGCAATAGTAGACTACAAAGCAGGGAGTGTCACTGTACACGACTCAGACAAGACATGCGATATGGATATGAGATTTTTCAACCAGGCTTTCAGTAGAACATTGCGTACCATGCAATTTCTACTTAACCATCTTTATTTGACGAATGGGCGTACTGAGTTCACCATTACAAGAGATGAAGATTACCCCCGCCAAGCTACAGCGTAAGGCATCAATGTTTATTCATACATATGTATGCATACAATTTACGCACCATTTTTTGCAAATTGTACGTTTCCTCTAATTTGCTGACAGGGGTGAGTGCGGTGTACACGTCTTGCGTTCGGCGTTTGCCTTGATGTTTTCGGACGATTCTGTCTACGGAATCACCAAGAAACAAATAGAAGATTTCAGAAAATATCTCGCAGTTGCTCTTACCTGCAATAGATGGATATGAATGCTTAAGTTTGCAATTTACCTTTCTTTGTCGTGTTCTCTTCCTTGCTATATTAGTAAACATTTACTTTATGTTATTTGATGGTCTTCCTGTTGCCCAAAAATATTAAGCGTTGCACTATTAACATTCAATAGAATAATTTTATTTGCAGTACTGCCCAGTATTTACCCGTCACGTTGAATTCGAAGAGTTCGTGCTTCCCAATATATACAACTGAAGTTTACACGACCGATTAGTAATAGTCAATTATATATCACAGGTTTTTTAATGACATTGTCAAATCATATAATCATAGAATCATAATATATCGCATAATTACATATTGAGTACGAATACAGGTATTTTAGTGATAAACTCTAATGCTAAAAAGCAACGTAAAGTCAATTATTAAATTCTAAATGATGTATGTAACGCATAATAACTTTCTATCCGAACTCATTATAAGCTCACATACTGATACTGAAATCTGCTAACTTATTAAACCTATAATCACTTCAGAAGTAAAGGTTTAAATGATCGGCCCACAATTAATTTTTTTATTTCAACATACTGGGTTATTTGATAACGAGTGGCCCAATGTTTATCTTATTACTGAATTAAACTTCCAATCCTGCTACTCTAAACCCCTCCCTCGCAAAGAACGGCAGTATCGAAAATAGTCAGAGTATATTGTTGTCGGAATTTTGGAAGCACAGTTTGGTGTTGCGCAATTGAGAGATCAGCAATATTGTTACTCTCTGTAGGATTGAATCTATTAATATTTGTCGTCCATTTGCCATGGGTAGCAAGATCTTTGAGGTTAGTACCATGTCGTATTTATGGCTGTGAAATATGATATATACGAAAATCGAAGATTTCTGGGTGTGGGTTTTTGAATGTATCATGTGATATTGTTAAATGGTATGTTGTCATTGTTCCAAGTATCATTTGGGTTTCTGAAGGTATCATATGATATTGTTAACTGATATGCTGTTATTCTTCTAAGTATCAATTTCCGACCGTATTGTTTTAATACAGGCAGTATTAGAAACACAGTTCCCCAAAGGATCTGTAAAGCCAGGAAGAGTGGTGATATTTGCCGCTTAATGATATATGCACGCATCTAATGGAAATCTTGAATAGAGCAGAGATAGCTGAGATGGTTTCAAAAACCCAATTTGGACGTTTAATAGTGTCTGTAGAGAATTTGCAGTTATCAAGGCAGTTGTTGTGGTATATGATGCAGTGTCAAATCAAATATGATGACACAGATGAGCTGTGGATTGTTATTGAAGATAGACCCGTACGGTTTTCGTCGGTAGAATACTCGCTGCTGACAGGCCTCAAATTTGGCACTGAGGATCCAATAGATGTTAATACAGCCTTTATTACAAGACATTTTGGAAACAAAAAAACAATTATGTTGCGAGACATAAAGAATCGACTGAATACGATGAGAAGCCCTTCAGATGGTACCGTTGATGTTGAGAAGCTAAAGTTGGCGAGTTTGATGTTTGTCGCCGGAGTCATTCAATTATGAAGTAATAGAGATACTGCTTACGTCGATCCTGCAATAATGTATTTGGTGGAAGATTTTGAGAAATTCAATGCTTACCAATGGGGAACCCTAGCATTCAATGAAGCCCTAACGTCACTTAAGAGGGATCTCTCCCAGTACAGTGGTGAATCGACCGTTGAGCAAGTGAACAAAAATCCAAACTTAAGTTTCGGAGGTTTTGTACATCCATTTCAGGTAATAGTGCTGTGTTTATTATTTCAGTTACTGATTGACTTGGAAATAAATCGTTCATTCTTATTTAGATACTTGCTTATGAATGTATCCCTGGAGTTGCAAGGTCGTTTGCGAAGAGACTTGAGGAGGTGGAACCTGGCATTCCACGAATCTGTCGGTGGAAGACAAAAGATTGGAGTACTAAGTACTCGCCGAGGTTGGAGCAGGTCACAGAGGCTGTTTCTCCTGAAGGTGTTGCCAGATGTATTTTGAAGCCAACTGTTGAAGAATCGCCTTCGTTCTTTATTAGATCAAGTCACTTCGAACTCCAGAACCGCACTCCACTACTGCGGAAGATCAATTTGTGTTTGGAGAGAGGAGTTACGATTATTTGTCCTCCAGTAGCAGGAAAAGTTTCAGCTAAGCATGCAAGAAATGTAGATGCAACAGCGATTGAGGAAGAGTGTGGCGTAGGAGAGGACAATGAACATGACAGTTCGAAATCATCGTGTGCGAAAGATTCAGCCAGTGGTGACCCTATATCAGAAGATGTTGTTGTTGTTGAGAGTAGGAAAATGTCTGGTAAGAAATCAGGAAAGGGAAAGAAAAAAGTGATTGGTCAGAAGTCGACACCGAAAAACTTACACGACAGGCAAAACGTCTGAATGAAACTGATCCATCAAGTGGGTTCGTCGATTCTGTGAAGAACGCAAAGTTATCAAATAAGAAGCGCAGTGTCACGGGTAATGCAGAGAGCGAAAGAGACGATGAGATGGAGAATGACGATGTTTGGCCGGGAACGCAACATGCTAGAGGCAATCAGCAGATGCCTGATGAGGACGTTCCACATGCGAAAGCAATTTCGGGTTTGTTAGATTTATTCTATTTTATTTATATGTTTTATATGTCTCTACGTATCATTACTAACATTATGTACTCGATTTTATAATTTTCCTGGTCTAATCGCTTAACTTTTTGCGTGCAGTTGTGCGGAAAATGCAGTCGCTGGAACGCAAAATGCAACTTCATTCGAAGGAAGTAGCTACTATGAAAGTGTCATTTCAAGCAGCATTGGATGGAATTCAAGAAATATTGGTTGGTATTGAAAAGAACGGAAGAACCTTTTTGGACATTAATTTCATAACTGACAAGATGACGTCCATGGAAGAGGGTTTGAAGGTGTTGGGCGAGAAGGTAGTACAGCTCAAGGCGCAGGTTGATGTATTATCAGACACTCAGTGCACATGTGGTATTTATTTTTTCATTCTCGATATTGATATCTTGACATAGCATTGGTTACAAATAAATCTACCATCGGTTCGCAAATTATTTACGCAAGACTAGACGCTGACATGGGGGTCATTACGAAAAATGTCAATAATATTGTGCACAATATAACGTCATGTGCAGTTGAGGGGAATCAGCACTCATTCAAATGATGGATACATACAATAAGCTGGCGAAAATTTTCCGAATGGCAAGAGACAGGTATGAATCTGGTGAGACTGCTGAACTATCAATATTACTAATTGGACGAGGGCGTAGAGGAAAGCAGTACGAACTTCCCTCCACTGATGAAATCGTTGGATTGATAGTCGGAGACCTTCCTGAAACGATTGGAGAAAGAGACATCATAGTTCAGACAAAAAATGACCCGCTAAAGAGAATCAGTGAATCACATCCTTCATTTATGGCAATGCAATATCCTTTATTATTTCCGTTTGGACAGTCTGGATTCCATGACCAGATACCCTACTCAAATAGGGTCCACAGCTCTATCAAAAGAGGTTACATAACTATGCGTGAATACTATGCATATCAAATACAGACTAGATTATCGGAAGGTCAAGGTATTGTACGATCTGGACGTCTACTCCATCAGTATGTTGTCGATGCTTACACCGCGATTGAACAAGAAAGACTGCGTTGGATAAGAAATAATCAAAAGACATTGAGAGCGGATATTTACAGTAATATTGCTGATGCTGTAACCAGAGGAGAGACGAATGCAAGATCTATTGGCAAGAAGATCATATTACCGTCTTCGTTTACTGGGTCTCCCAGATATATGTTGGAAAACTACCATGACGCTCTGGCTTTATGCAGGTGCTACAGTAATCCACATCTGTTCATTACTATCACAGCAAATCCTAATTGGGACGAAATAACAGATCATTTGCAAAAATATGGCAATGATAGTTCTAGTGATAAGCCAGACTTGCAGTGTCGGGTTTTCAAAATAAAGCTGGACAGTTTGATTTGTGATATTCGGAAAGGAATATTCTTTGGCCCCATGGTTGCAGGTATATTTTCTACACAATACTCTCAAATATTTTATGTCATTGGTGAGGACGACATTTTACAAAAAGTAACGATACAAGCATTTCTGTTTTATTTTTTGTAGTGTTGTATACAATAGAAGTTTAAAAAAGAGGCCTACCACATGCACATATATTGATTTGTCTAACTGGGCATGATGGACATCCAAGTCCTTCAGAAGTAGACTCAGTAATATCATCAGAAATTCCCGACATAGAAGTAGACGAGGAAGGATATCATTTGGTCAAACAATTTATGATGCATGGACCATGTGGCTTGGACAGACCAAACAATGCTTGCATGGAAAATCACAGGTGCACAAAAAAGTTCCCTAAACAGTATAATGAGACAACGACAATAGATGAGACTGGTTATGTGAGAGATCGGCGGAGGAGAATAGATAGGATTTATATTATAAAGAAGAAAATCCGCATGGATTATGTTGTGCCGCATAATCTGCCGCTGCTGAAAAAATATCATGCTCATATAAACGTTGAATGGTGCAATAGGAGTAAAGCAATCAAATACCTCTTCAAGTATATTACGAAGGGAGTCGATAAAGCAACGATGATCATACAAAGCAGAAATTCGGTAGATGCTGCAGTTGATAACTCTGCAAAAATGGCACATAACAGTGATGAAATAAAGAGATATCTTGACTGTAGGTACTTATCTGCTTGCGAAGCTATGTGGAGAATATTTTCCTTTGACATACATTATAGATCGCCCGCTGTTCAAAGACTTCCACTGCATCTTGAAGGACAACAGAGCGTTGTTTATGATGATACTGCTGATTTGGAGAATCTATTAGCGCAAAATGGTATTCAGAAAACTATGTTTACCGAATGGATGGTAACAAACTCGCGTAATAGCGAAGCAAGGGCTCTAACTTACATACAATTTCCGTCAAAATTTGTATGGAACAGCTCTCAAAAAGCTTGGACACCACACAAAAGAGGAATTGTTCTTGGAAGAATTGTGAATATTCATCCAACTGCTGGGGAAATATACTACATGAAAATGTTGCTTATGTTTGTGAAAGGACCAACATCCTATGAAGATATACGAACTGTGGACGGAAATGTATTACAAAGTTCCAAAGAAGCATGTTACAGAAGAGGATTGTTGGAAGGAGATTCTGAATGGCATCAAGCCATGGAAGAAGCTGTTCACTGGGCGACTCCATATCAGTTGTGGCATTTATTCACTACACTGTTGACATACTGTGAAATAACAGATCCTTTGCGACTATGGAATAGTTTCTTGCAATCTATATCAGAAGATATTACGAGGAAACAAAGGCGTTTGTTTACATTTTCATCTTGGAGCTTTCAGATGATGAACTACAATGTTATACCCTAATAGAAGTGGAGAAGTTATTGAATCAGAATTCAAAAACACTTGGTGACTTCCCTAGAATGCCGACTCCCTCTGACAGTGTTCTCAGAGATCTTGGAAATAGATTCCTAATGGAAGAATTGAACTTCATTATTGAAAGAAGCACAGTGGAAAATGAGGAACTAATTGCTACGCTGAATGAAGATCAAAAGCGGTCTTTGATGCTGTTATTGAATCCGTATATGCAAATGATGGTCAACTTTTTTTCCTCAATGGTCCGGGAGGAACAGGAAAGACCTATTTATATAATTTGCTAATACAAAAGCCGAGGTCAGAAAACAAGATAGAAATTCCTGTAGCATCATCATGGATTGCTTCCTTATTGCTACCGAGAGGAAGGACAACTCATTCGAGATTTAAGCTACCAATATCCTTACGTGAAAATTCTATGTGTGATATACGTCATGGTTCAATGTTAGCAGAACTCTTACGTTGCTCAGAATTAATCATTTGGGATGAAGCACCGATGATACATAAATTTGCTTTCGGATCATTGGACAGAACAATGCGGGAGCTTATGTCAGTTGAAAACACAGGTGCTGATAGAATGATATTCGGAGGGAAAACTGTCCTGCTTGGTGGAGACTTTAGGCAAATACTGCCAGTTATTCCAAAGGTTACACAGCAAGACGTTGTTGAATCAGTTATAAACCGCTCTTACTTAAGGAAGTATTGTCGTTTCTACAGCTTGAAAAAGAATATGAGAGTACATCGGTCTGAAATAGATTTTGCAAAATGGATCTTACAGGTTGGAGATGGTAATCCAACGGCAACTTCAGTCAATGGTACAAAAACAATTAGACTTCCCAGTGATATGATTATTCATTCTTCTACGGATCCGGTGAAACAGATTTCAGAGTATGTTTACGCAGATTTTGAAGAGAAGAATGTTGATCATACATATCTCAGAGAGAGGGTAATACTCACCCCAAGAAATGAGACTGTTGATGAGATTAACAGGTTCATGTTGTCAATGTCCTCTGGACAACCAACTGAATACTTAAGTTCAGATAGCATGAAAATCAATTCTGGGGACGAAAGTGAAATCGAAAACATGTATCAGTTGAATTTCTTAACACCCTTGAATTTTCTGGCCTTCCAAATCATAAGCTCTTACTCAAACATGCGGTTCCCGTAATGCTGTTGAGGAATCTAAATCAGAAGGACGGATTGTGTAATGGGACACATGGCCAACTGTACGTTGCATTGTCTCGGGCAACATCACAGACCGGAATAAAGATTCTCAGTTTGAAGGAAGATGAACTTGAAGACGATGAAATAGTTAATATTGTTTACCATGAAGTCTACAACAATTAGGTGAGAGATTTCTACACTACAGTTTTTTTAATAAAAGAGCTCATGGGTTCCTCAACTAAGTTATCGGACTAACATGCATTTACTTCACATATATCGAGCAACTGATGATGTCTTATTTTTTAATTTTACAGGTTGAGAAGCTTCGAATTTCTATTGTGTTTGACTAGAGTTTTGAGAGTTGTGGAGATCGTTGATGAAAAGGGACTCTTCGAATATAAGGATTGAATACATGCATATAGAGGTCATGATTGAAATACTAATAAAAGTGTCCCTGACAGTTGTATTAGTCCTATATAGTTTAATGCCAGAAAGTGGATTTTACAAATGCCATATATAGGACTTCAGAAACAGTGGAGAAAAATCTTCAACTTTCTTATACGTGAATGGCTACTAACCTACATCGTTGGAAAGGTCACGCAATTTGTCTCATGAGACAGCTATAAATAAGACAACTGAAACATTAACAACAAAGTCAAAGAAGAGAAAAAAAAAGTTATGGAAACAAAAATTCTTTCAGATCTATGAAGGTCGTATCACTCGAGACGACATCGTTACCGACGTCACGGGACAGAAATATTTGGCTACCATTGAGAAAACTATGAATTACACGACTGATACATTACCAGTCGTCTAAATTATAACATACGCTTTAATAAGTGATGGCTTCAGAACGTTCCTGGAAATAGTGCATATGCTTCAAATGAACTACTGATTCATTAACAGTCGTGCAAACAACGCACGCACCCTAAATGAACAGTAATTCAAAAGGCCAGGATATATTACAATCGTCCAAAATCAATGGTTATTATAAATTTAATTAATTATTACAGAGGATGACTTAATTTAACTACAAAAGGTTGTTGTTAGTAATAACACTTACGTTTTCCTTATCCGACAATCATTAGCACAATGAAAACAATGTGTTGAGATTTATTTATTTTTTGGTCTGTACGTCACTACATATGCCATGGAGATTCGTGACCATGTATTTGAAAATTATGTTGTTTTCGTCTTATATACCTTATATATTAATTTTATATCTTTACATATGATTGGCAAACTTTTTTCGTCCGAAAATTCACATGAAAACTTTGGCTACTTCTTTATTAGTAAACTGTGATTACATGACTGATACATTACCAGCCGTGTAAAATATGACAGCCTATAGTAATGACCGCTCCTCTAACTTTCGTGCATTGTAGCATAGCCCCAAAATATCAAAAGACCAAACCCTAACATCGCTCCACAGGTCGCATCTATGTACCGCCCCGCCCTCAAAAGTCCGTGGAGCACCGCCACCAGCCGCCTCAGTCTTGACGCGTATCGGCGTCAGACTCAGTACCTACAACACGTAAACACTGAGCAATTTGCCCAGTAGGTGAATAAAATGCATGTATGCAAGTGTGCGCTCAATCCCAATCCCAATATCTCACATGCCATGCACACTCTTTCTTTTCCCACATTCCTATCTCACATCACAATATGGGGCCCATGGTTAGGCACACGCGCGCAATAAATATCATGGGTGGTCACGTGATTCCACCCGTAATCAGCGGTAAGCTACGCCGGTAGTGCACTGATCGATCACGTCAAAGGCCACCTACCAGGTCGTCTCTTCCACAATAAATCATGGGCGATAAAGCTCGTATCCATATATATATATATATATATAATCATCTGGCGTTTTGCACCTTGAACCGACCACATCCGAGTAGACAGATCGATCACGTCTGTCTCGGCCAGGTAATCTGTGAGCCTAACAAGTCGTCACAATAATCTCAATCTACCCCACTTAACAATACCTCGAATCATCACCGTCTCAATACGGTGGAAACCATCTCTCGCCCTCACGTGATATGCACGTGCCATGCATATATTCATGATATACATAAAAACATGGTTCGCATGAAATGTCCGTAAAACACGTAAAACACGTAAACCACGAAAATCACCGAATCACATAAAAGCACATAAAAATCATATTTGTGTTTACGCATTGTAGATGGATGATCCACCTACCTGTCCTCCTACTAAAATTAGATACGAAGTCGGGTAAACTTCCTATGCTTCGATTCTCTGAATATTGAAAATATTTTCACATCAAAAATTTACTAAGTCATATAAGTTTCGAAAATGCCAAAATTATCAAAACCCTAAAATTTATGAAAACCTAAAAATAATGAAATCCCTAAAAGTAAATAAATCCTAAAATAACGAAAACCCTAGAAATAGCAAAACCCTAAAATACCGAAAATTTATTAAGTGTAGAACACTTTTAAACTACTGAAATTATGTTAAGTATCGAAATCTTTAAACAG
This sequence comes from Craterostigma plantagineum, assembly GCA_027422505.1. NCBI lineage: Eukaryota > Viridiplantae > Streptophyta > Magnoliopsida > Lamiales > Linderniaceae > Craterostigma > Craterostigma plantagineum. Next base: position 10,314,453 of record JAPQWV010000025.1, read on the forward strand.
TGTCGAGAATTATGATGAGCTCGAAATCTTTGACAGTCAGATGTCGAATTCCTAAGCAATGTCGAGATATTTCATTAGAATATGGAAATCCTTCCATGACACATCTCGAGATTCATGTAATATTCCTAACATGTCGAAATCATATTATATCTCGAGACTTTGTACCTGTCGAGATCTTATATCGAATTCTGTCCATGATGATGTCGAGATCTTACTATATAAGTTTGTCGAAATCTTATAACTATCAAGGCCTTATCGAGATGTTACCAATATAAATGTCGAAACCTTATCAATATAAATGTCGAGATCTTCTGAAAATAGTAATTCTCCCCAAAAACCCTAAAACATATACTATTAACATCGGCTTCATCATTTCCAACCCAGAAATTCTCATACTCTAAATCGTTAGGTTTCTAACAAACATAAAAATCTCTTAGAAACACCACAAAATTCAATATTCATTAAACTTATACCATACAACTAATTGATCGAACTTAAGTACTTAGGGTTTTCTAAGCACGGTATGATTTCTAATACCATCACTGTTAGGACTTAGACATGAAATTATGTAGTGATCGATCTATATTTTATAAGAAAAATTATTATCGCTTCGATCCTGGCAACGGGGGCGAAGGTTTCATCGTAGTCGAGGCCTTCTTGTTGATTGTACCCTTTAGCCACAAGTCTTGCTTTATTGCGGATGACAACACCGTCTTCATCCTTTTTGTTCTTGAAGATCCACTTCGTGCCGATAATGGATCTGTTGCGAGGGCGTGGTACGAGTTCCCAAACTTGTAGACGTTCTAACTGATTTGTTTCCTCCTGCATTGCAATCAGCCAATCAGTATCATTAAGAGCTTCAGCTACTCGAGATGGTTCGGCTTGACTGAGATAGCAAGCGAACAAACTTTCATTCATCGTTGCCGAACGCGTCGAAACATCGGATGTGGGATCCCCAATAATCTGATCCGTAGGATGAGAGCGAGCCCACATTGGTACATTAGTCTGTGAGGAGCTAGCCGTATTTGTGTCGAGTGGAGGCTCATTAGATTGGGGTCCGGTGTCCGAAGAGGAGATCTCAACCGTAGTAGATTGAGAGGGTTCGGTATCAGGATCAGCAATGTTTCCATGGTTGGGTAAAATGTCGTCTTCGTTGAGATTGAGATCATCCAAGTTCGGTGGTGTAAGTGGGGTGGTTGCAGCAGTAGGTTGAGTGGTGGTGACGGGTGTCTTGGGGACTGGATAGAAGTACTCGAAAAGCAGATCGAGATCCAGTTCGCCAGTGTTTCCTTCAGATGAGGAAGTTCCCGTCGATGAAAGTTGACCTTTTGTCAACGACTGTAGAAGACCTGGTTCTGGTGGATATGAGTAGAAGCCATGAGGTCGCCTTCGCTTTCATCAAAGGTGACGTTTGTACTTTCTAGGACTGATCGTTTCTCTTTAAGATAAACTCTGTATGCCTTCGAGTTCAGAGAATATCCAACAAAGATGCCTTCAAGTGCTTTAGGATCGAGCTTCCCAAGATGTTGGCGATCATTGGCAACAAAACATCGGCAACCGAAGATCCTTAGATACGATATATCCGGGATACGACGGTTATTCAGCATCTCATATGGTGTGCGGTTGAATATCTTGTGGATAGAGGCCCGGTTCTGCGTGTAGCAAGCCGTTTGAATAGCTTCGCCCCAAAGAGAATGAGGAAGGCTGGATTGGATGAGGAGTGTCCTAGCAGCTTCAACTAGGGTCCTATTCTTGCGTTCGACGACACCATTTTGTTCCGGTGTCTTCATAGCTGAGAACTGCTGGGTGATGCCCTGAGTGGCATAGAAGTCACTGAGCTTCTTGTTCTTAAACTCAGTTCCGTTGTCAGTTCTGATAATCCAAACCTTCTGTTGATGAAGATTTTGGGACATAACAACAAACTCGACGATTACATCAGGAACTTCATCCTTTGTACAAACGAGTTTCGTCCACGTGTAGCGCGAGTCGATAATCACAAGAATATACCATCTTCCTCCGAGTGTAGCCGTAGGCATCGGGCCACAAAGATCCATGTGCAAGAGCTCGAGAATGAGCTTAGAGGACGGCGTTTCCTTGGAGATGTGAGACGAGCGCTTCATCTTTCCCAATTCAAAGGCAGAGCAGAGATGCTCCTTATGATAGGATAGCTGAGGTAGACCGTTGACGAGCTTATTCTGGCGCAGTTTGTTGAGAGTCTTGAAATTGAGATGTGAGAGACGTCGGTGCCACAGATCGTTCAACATGGGTGCAGCACGAGAGAGAATGCATATTGGTCGAGAGGTCGTAAGATTGAGTACGTAGAGGTGAGACGTGCGCGTTCCAGAAAGAAGAGGCAGTCCCGAGGCATCGATAATGCTGCAGATGTCAGATTCGAAGAGAAACTTGTATCCTTTGTCGCAGAAACGACCAATGCTGAAGAGATTGTAGCTCAAACCCTCGACGTAAGAGATGCCCTTGATCGTCAGTTTGTCATGGACGAGATCGCCAGTTCCGAGAATTGGCGCCATTTGACTGTTTCCGAAGGAGACCATTCCGAGATAGCGCTCGGAGAAGTTGCTCAACAGCTCCTTGTTCCCCGTCATGTGTGTGGAGCAACCCGAGTCTAGATACCACACATGACAGACCTGCAATCATCAACAAACGTTGGGTCCCCGTTTACGGACGGGACCTTCTTGTGATACAAGTAAAATTTTCATACGCTTAACGGGAAATGTGGGGTCTAAATCAGGTTGCGCTAGATCTAATTTAGATTTCTCGTCGTGATTTGTTTGATGAGTCGGGATTATGGTTTTTCTAACCCATATTTGCCTAACTTGTGCTTGCATGTACGGTGCCTTATTCATGAATTGGCGTGGGGATTTTGGTTGTTGTTGTCGTCCTTCGGTTTTAGTCGTCTTTTCCTTGCGAACAATAGGTGACTTTGTATTTAGCGTCGGAAGGCGTTTTCGCTTAACCGTAGGCTTAGATGCTGGGAGAATGCAAAGGCGTCGTAGAGGAGGTTTGCTTGTTTGGTCGGAGTGTTGCGTGTTCGTGTGCTTCATATTCATGAAAGCGTGGAAGAATAAAGTCATTGCAGCAACACATAGACATAAGTTTGGCAAAGGAAAGATAAGTTTTGGCAACATAATTGTCTACGTCCTTAAGACATTGGGATTTAGTACATAGAGAGGAAAGACGAATATAGGATGGTCTTTTCTTCTTGTCATCGAAGAGCGGGTTCTCCTTTATTTCATACGAACTCCCTTCCAGAGACGTCGAACTCACATTTCCTGTCTCCATAAGAATACGAGAGTTAGTGTTAGAACATGTGTCAGCTTCAGGAGTCATCTTCGCCGTCCTCTTACATTTACATGTTTGAGAATCGGGTACTTGACTCGACGTAGAGGGTTTGTTCGTATTGTGAAATTGCTCTAGGGTAAAGATTTTGCTAAGTAGATCTTCTCGCTCTTTTACAAAGGCTTTCCGCTCTAATTCTAGGGTTCCTTCTAGTTCTGCTATGACCAGAAGTTTCTCTGGGATATAGATGCGAGAAAGTGCTTCTCGGAAAGCAATTTCCTGTTTTTTGGTTGGAAGTAGAGTCTCGATGTCCTCAGAGAGTGAAGGATTCTTAGTCTTATCACTAGCATTCAATTCTGTGTAGTCATACGCGATTTCTGCCCAATGAATGTTCTGTTCCCTCTTTTCTTCCGAAAGGACAACGGATGATGATCTCACAAATGGCATAAGCTGTGAGGGAGCACCCTTTCTTGTTTGCAGGAACGTAGTGTTACACATGTTATACCTTTTAACCATTCTCGGCCTTGGTTCGCAATTGCTAGCCAGGCCCATTCCCTCCCGAGCGTCGTAGAATTCTATTTCCGCCGGTTGGTTCAACAGGCATAAGAGACGTGCGTTTTTGTTTCTAAGGTGAAGCTGCTCTTCAAGTTCTTTCACCTTTCGGTACAGCCTAACTCTTTCCTTAGTAAGCAGTTCATATTGTGCGGCCGTCAAGAGACGAGATGTTTCACATGGACGATGGCCAATGTGGTTTCCTTAAGTAGATCTTCTCGCTCTTTTGCAAAGGCTTTCCGCTCTAATTCTAGGGTTCCTTCTAGTTCTGCTATGACCAGAAGTTTCTCTGGGATATAGATGCGAGAAAGTGCTTCTCGGAAAGCAATTTCCTGTTTTTTGGTTGGAAGTAGAGTCTCGATGTCCTCAGAGAGTGAAGGATTCTTAGTCTTATCACTAGCATTCAATTCTGTGTAGTCATACGCGATTTCTGCCCAATGATTGTTCTGTTCCCTCTTTTCTTCCGAAAGGACAACGGATGATGATCTCACAAATGGCATAAGCTGTGAGGGAGCACCCTTTCTTGTTTGCAGGAACGTAGTGTTACACATGTTATACCTTTTAACCATTCTCGGCCTTGGTTCGCAATTGCTAGCCAGGCCCATTCCCTCCCGAGCGTCGTAGAATTCTATTTCCGCCGGTTGGTTCAACAGGCATAAGAGACGTGCGTTTTTGTTTCTAAGGTGAAGCTGCTCTTCAAGTTCTTTCACCTTTCGGTACAGCCTAACTCTTTCCTTAGTAAGCAGTTCATATTGTGCGGCCGTCAAGAGACGAGATGTTTCACATGGACGATGGCCAATGTGGTTTCCTTAACCTTAGTCTCACTTTGTTTATCTTGTTTTGCAGACGTTTGACTAACGCTTCAGAGGCAATTAGTCGTTCGTTTGCGCAAGCGAGCTCTTCTACTTTTAAACTAAGTAAGGCATAGTTGTTTTCAAATTTTAGTTTAAGTTCATCATAATCCCTAGCGTCTATGGTGAGTTTCTTAATGGTGTGACGGTGATTAAACACATCATCGAGTTGTGAAATTCGTACCTCAGACTCTGCGTTGGTAGGGGTCTTAGCAGAGTTCTCACCGTTGTTAACCAGCTCCTCGTCATGTTCGCCTAGCCTTGCCATGCAGCAATCCTCATCCTTAGGCTCCTCGTCTTCGGAAGTGTCGTTCACCCACTCAGCTTCTTCGGTGAGAAGAACTTTCTCACTTTCCATTTTGCGGGTCATTTTGGCCTTACGGTCGTAGTACCCAGAGTCCTTCACGCGTGAGGCGTGGCATTCCTTGGCAAAGTGGCCTGACTTTCCACACCGAAAGCACTTCACAGACTTTTGAAGTTTGAATTCCTCCTCTTTCTTTAACGGCTTAGATTCCTCCGTAGGAATGGTCTTTTTGGTGCCGCTAAAGGTTCTTTGACGATTGGAGGAAGATGAGGATTTTTTTTCGCTCTTCTTTGAGACCATCTTTGTGATCATTGCCAGAAGTTTTGTATGAACGTCTTCATCAGATTCCGTATCAGCTTCGGATCCTGAAGAGGTGTCAGATACAACAGCTGGTTGCTTCCCTTTTTTCTGTTTGGTCTTAGAGGTGGAAGATCGTTCAGCAGTCTTGTTCGAGAGGAGAGCCAGCGGGTCAACTCGAATGTTGGTAGACTGCGGTTGCACGTAAGGAGCATAAGCAGACAGGCTGTCGTAGAGAGCGTGGATGGAGGTGTTGGAGAGGTCCTTACTCTGAATCCTCATTACCGTCGCATTGCCCCAATGTGGTTTGAGGCTACCAAGGAAGCGGTTGTTGATATCGAATTTGTCCCTCGAGATCTTGACTTTCTTGAGTTCATTGATGACTTTCAAGTATCGGAGGTACGTGTCACGCAGCTCCTCTCCTTCATAGGCCTGGAAGTGTTCATACTGTGAGAGACAGGCTGATTTCCTCCCCTGAGCACTCTCTGTTGTGCCTGCCATAATTTCCACGAGTTCATCCCATATTTCCTTGGCAGTTGTGCAGCACTCGATGTGTGCGTAGACTTCGTTGCACATAGCTTGGAAGAGGTATCCTTTGGCAGTCTCATCGGCCTGTAGGCGGGCCTCTTCATCCTCATTAATGGGGCCTCTTGGAGTGCGGCGTTCATCCATAGGAGGATTCGCATTTGGTTGAGCAGGGATGATCGTCCAGAACTGTGCTGGTCTGTTGAAGATGGAGTCCAGTAAATACTGAGAGAGTGGTGCGTCTTTGTTCCTGATGAATGTAGGGAACCTGTTTGTCCATATGCTGTAATCCCCTTGTCGCAGCATCGGAGGCCTAGTGTCAGAACCCACTGTTGAGATGTCATTTGTGGTAGACATGGTTGGTGCAGTCGAATCGTTCGTGGTTTTGATCTTGTATAGACAAGAAGGTTAGTGACGAACGAGATGAGAAATATGAGTTTAACGAGTAGAGTTTGAGAAAATCGTTTAAAGAATTTCTTATAACTAAGTGAACGTGTGTGATGGTCGAAAATGTATGAAGGGAAAATATATCTTGAAATTCAGAGTAGTTCTAGAGATTTAGAAACGAGATTGGAAGAGTAAATTTTTGTCAAAAGTGGTCTAGGGGGATAGGACTAAAGTGTAAAGGATCAAGACTTGAATAGGTTCGAAAAAAAAAGGAAAAAATTAACACGAGAAAAATTTGTGGTTTGAAGAGACGTTTCAAAATGGTTCGTGATTACAAGATAAATTACCCGAGAAATTATTGGTTGAGAAATTTCAGTGTTGTTTAAAGAGAAATTCTCGGACGAAAAAAATAATTCTCAGTTGAAAATTGTTTTCTCAGATTTTAAAATTTCGCATGTGAGAGAGTTTCTCAGTTTTGAGAATTTCAAGGCTAAAAAAATTTCCGTTTGGAAGAAGTATCGCGGGTCAAAGTGTGATTTGAGTAAGTTTCTCGGATTTGAAAAGTCGTGGTTTTGATAAAATTTTCGCAGAAGAAAGAAACTTTCTCGGCTGAAAATTTCTTGGATTTGACAAACTTTCTCAGCTTCAAAGAATTTTTCGCGGATTTGAAAACTTTCTCGGTTTTTAAGAAATTTCTCGGATTTTGAAAAGCTAGGCAGTTGAGAAAAATTGAAGTGAAAGTGAAATTTTCGCAGTTTTAGAAAGATTCTCAGAATGAAATTTCTCGGATATGAAAATTTCGCGGACTTGAACGGCACAGCAAGAAATTTCGCGGCCAAGAACACTAAGTTACTGTTCCATTGCTTGTCGCGAGTTTTACCAGAAAATCGTCCGTTTTCACTCAAATCTCAACCAAAATCACTCAAACTTGATCCAAAACTTCAGACATTCTTCCCTAAACACATATTCGACCGATTTGTGAGCCAGAAACAGAGAGAGGCCGAGATGACTTTTTCTGAAGATTTTTGCTTAGATCTTGCTCAAAACTCGTTAAAACTGATCCAAAAGTGTTCTAAAAACATTTTAGGCATAGAATCGATCTGGGGAAAGGTTTTAAACACAAAAACGAAGCATTAAAACCCCAAACGAGCTCAAAATGCCCGAAAGTGAATTTTTGCCCAAAACACCTTTGATCTTTCTCGGAATCGAACAAAACTGGATTCTAATCAATACAGATCGATCCACGTTTGCTCTGATACCACTTGTTGGTCCCGATTGCACCAAACAAGGAATCAAAGAGGCTTAGATGGGATGAAAAGGGAGAGGTTCTCACCTTCAAGTGTGTGTATTGTGTGAAAAGTAGGGTTAGCCTTTTGATCTTTGATTACTTTGAAAATAGTGATGGTAACACCTTATATACCACATTAACCCTAGGTATATTAAGGCCCAAACACTAAAGATTAACTAATTACAATCTTGTCCAAAGCCCAAGCTAAAAGGATAATTACAAAAGATAACCCAAGACTTAAACTATTGACACAATCTATTAAATATCCTAACATCATACCTACAGCTCGTTGGAGTTATCTTGACGATGTTGAAGTTGAAGTGTATCGTGGCTCCATGACTGCCACATTACTTAAAGATCCTCTTAATTGTATGCTCTACTTGTTTGAATGATATTATCCGTGTTTATAAGATTTTAGACTGTGGTTGAGGTTCTAGGAACCTGTTCTGAGACATTTTTTATGCTTTTCATTTCGAGGTTCTACTGTGACTTGTGAGACTTGTTTATGCTCCTATAGTACCTGAAAATATGCTTGTAGTACTAATATATAGATTTTTGTAGTACCAATACGTAGATGTACATAGTACATAATATATGCTAGTGTAGTACCATTCGTAGGTTACTTGTAGTATCTTTTTCGTACTAGATTTTTAATTATTGAAAACACGTAGATTATTGTGCAAATAAGGCATGAGAACTTCCGAAATGCGGCACACGGTGACGTCGAAATACATTCTCTAATTTGTAGTACCGATATATACACGTTTGCAGTACCACAACATGGTTGTTTGTAGTACCATAAACGTCTCTATTGCACTACCCTTCGTAGGTAATTTATAGTATCTTTTACGTACTGAGCGAACGACGTCGAAATACGCTAGCTCTGATTTGTGGTACCAATATGAAGACATTTGATGTACCAAGATGTAGATGATTGCAGTACCATAACTTATGCTATTGTAGTACACTTCGTAGGTTGTCTATAATATCTTTGTCGTACCCCTCGATTGATTGTTGAAAACACGTATATTAATCAGCAATTAAGGCTTGGGAGCTTATATATGTAGGGATACCCCGGTGTCTCCCGGAGACGCCACGTCCTCGGGTACGGTGCGGAACAAAAATTTTCCGGGTTCCCTTATTGCCCTCGTTGCTCGGATCAGAATAGTAACACATAGACATGTAATAGGGCGGGTCAAACCCATAGAGAATTACCAGTTGAAGTGAGTGGCAGCTCCTCGTCCTTTTCTTCAAGACTTCATCGATGGTGGTGGATGGTACTAGATCATCACGCCGACCTCGCAGTGTGCCACGGAATCCCACAGTACGGGACCGTAACCCGATTCGAGTGCGAATTTCGACCCAGTCTTTATTCGAGAACCTTACTATAGATTATAGTACTACGTATAAACCCTTCACCTGTGTCCCAATCGAGTGAGAGCCATGGTCTATGTCAAACTCACTATACTCGATTCTATGATAAAACGGGGACGAGGCAAATTACCAAACTACACTCCATGTCTAACATGAGTTAGTTCAATACCTTGGCCAAGGATTTCGTAATTTCCCGTCGCCGTCCTCATAGGACAGTTATCTCGATTACTTGCGAGACTGTGAATCCGTACTCGGCGGTCTAAGCCCGACAATCACAAATCGTCATCAAGACCGCATCTGGCCCGCTGGCCCATGCAACAGCAAATCGGGTCGAGGGGAACCAGTGACAGTCAAGACTTCGAAGTCAACTCCGCCAAAGCCCCTTTCGGTCTAAGGTTCACGTAGACTACTATAGTGTTGTCATCGGTCATTGACACTCCTTGAGTAATAAGCCATGTTCGACCGTACGACCCGTGAGTCAGTGACCATGAAACGATTCAATCCCTTCATTCGACTCGCATCACAAGTCATGACCTCCGCTTCCTAGCGGGATATCGGCACTCGATAGGTCATCGACAAATAAGCCATAATCGGTTATTCAGCACCCAACTAGAGCCTAAGGCTTACGGACTTTTAATGCTCGAGGTTAAGAGTCCACTGGTGCCTTCCTCTCTCGTACCCATCGAGAACAGTGACTCAACTCGACACATTTGTATTTGTTTATTTATTGCTTTATCGGATGCTTAGTACAGTACTCTTATTTCCAATAAACGAACAACGCCTTTCAATAAACACACAAAAAATATCTTATTACATAAAAGGTCGAATGATAAATAAGCTAATGCCCTATACAATCTAATCCTCGTATAGCATTTGAGGGCATATTCCTAACAATATAATGCGGCAAATAACAAAAATTAAACATATGGCAACGTAAAACATAAACACAAACTTCCAACATGCAAAAAATCTTGACTATGTAGTAAGATGTGGTTACTAGCATCACTTATTTGGAAAGAAAGTTGGCGTTCAATGTAATAATCCTTGATTCTAAATGTTAACCCGCCAATTTTGATACCAAACTATCAACTTAGTATATTTAACTATGACAAAGTACACACGGACCAAACAGTAATCTGAACGTCGTCGAAATACGCTCTCGAATTTGTAGTACCAATATATACACGTTTGCAGTACCATGGTTGTTTGAAGTACCATAAAAGTCTCTATTGTAGTACCATTCGTAGGTAATTTGTAGTATCTTTTACGTATTGGGCGAACGGCGTCGAAATACGCTAGCCCTGATTTGTGGTACCAATATAAAGAATTTGAAGTACCAACATGTGGATTATTGCAGTACCATAACTTATGCTATTGTAGTATCCTTCGTCGGTTGTTTGTATTATCTTTGTCGTACCCCACTGTTGATTGTCGAAAACACGTAGATTCTTCAGTAATTAAGGCTCGGGAGCTTATATAATGCGGCCATAACAAAAATTAAACATATGGCAACATAAAACATAAACACTAGCTTCCAACATAAGAAAAATCATGACTATGTAGTAAGATATGGTTACTAGCATCACTTATTTGGAAAGAAAATTGGCGTTCAATGTAATAATCCTTGATTCTAAATGTTAACCCGCCAATTTTGATACCAAACGATCAACTTAGTATATTTAACTATGGTAACGTACTCAAGGACCAAAAAATAATCCGAACGACGTCGAAATACGCTGTCTAATTTATAGTATCAATATATACACGTTTGCAGTATCACAATATGGTTGTTTGCAGTACCATAACTTATGCTATTGTAGTACCCTTCGTAGGCAATTTGTAGTATCTTTTACGTACTGGGCGAACGACGTCGAAATACGCTAGCTCTAATTTGTGGTACCAATATGAAGTCATTTGAAGTACCAACATGTGGATGATTGATTATCAGCAATTAAGGCTTGGGAGCTTATATAATGCGGCAAATAAAAGAAATTTAACATATGGCAACATAAAACATAAACACTAACTTCCAACATGCGAAAAATATTGACTATGTAGTAAGATGTGGTTATTTGCATCACTTATTTGGAAAGAATGTTGGTGTTTCAATGTAATAATCATTGATTCTAAATGTTAACCCGCCAATTTTGATACCAAACGATCAACTTAGTAAACCTAACTATGGTAACGTACTCACGGACCAAAAAATAATCCGAACGACGTCGAAGTACGCTCTCTAATTTGTAGTATCAATATATAAACGTTTGCAGTACCACATCATGGTTTTTTGCAGTCCATAAACGTGTCTATTGCAGTACCCTTCGTAGGTAATTTGTAGTATCTTTTACGTACTAGGCAAACGGCGTCGAAATACACTAGCTCTGATTTGTGATACCAATATAAAGACATTTGAAGTATCAACATGTGGATGATTGCAGTACCATACTTATGCTATTATAGTACCCTTCGTAGGTTGTAGTAGTATCTTTGTCGTACCCCTCGGTCGATTGACGAAAATACGTAGATTCTTCAGCAATTAAGGATGGGGAGCTTATATAATGCGGCAAATAACAAAAATTAAACATATGGCAACATAAAACATAAACACTAACTTCCAACATACAAAAAATCATCACTATGTAGTAAGATATTGTAACTAGCATCACTTATTTGGAAAGAAAGTTGGCGTTTCAATGTAATAATCCTTGATTCTAAATGTTAACCCGCCAATTTTGATACCAAACTATCAACTTAGTATATTTAACTATGATAAAGTACAAACGGACCAAACAATAATATGAACGTCGTCGAAATACGCTCTCTAATTTGTAGTACCAATATATACATATTTGCAGTACCATGGTTGTTTGAAGTACCATAAACGTCTCGATTGTAGTACCATTCGTAGGTAAGTTGTAGTATCTTTTACGTATTGGGCGAACGGCGTCGAAATACGCTAGCCCTGATTTGTGGTACCAATATAAAGATTCGAAGTACCAACATGTGAATTATTGTAGTACCATAACTTATGCTATTGTAGTACCCTTCGTAGGTTGTTTGTAGTACCTTTGTCGTACCCCTATGTTGATTGTCGAAAACACGTAGATTCTTCAGTAAGGCTCGGGAGCTTATATAATGCGGCAATAACAAAAATTAAACATATGGCAACATAAAACATAAACACTAGCTTCCAACATAAGAAAAATCATGACTATGTAGTAAGATATGGTTACTAGCATCACTTATTTGGAAAGAAAGTTGGCGTTCAATGTAATAATCCTTGATTCTAAATGTTAACCCGCCAATTTTGATACCAAACTATCGACTTAGTATATTTAACTATGGTAACGTACTCAAGGACCAAAAAATAATCCGAACGACGTCGAAATACGCTCTCTAATTTATAGTACCAATATATACACGTTTGCAGTACCACAATATTGTTGTTAGCAGTACCATAACTTATGCTATTGTAGTACCCTTCGTAGGCAATTTGTAGTATCTTTGACGTACTGGGCGAACGACGTCGAAATATGCTAGCTCTAATTTGCGGTACCAATATGAAGACATTTGAAATACCAACATGTGGATGATTGATGTACAATAACTTATGCTATTGTAGTACCCTTCGTAGGTTGTTTGTAGTATCTTTGTCGTACCTCTCGGTTGATTGTCAAAAACACGTCGAAATACGCCCTCTAATTTGTGGTACCAATGTAAACACCTTTGTAGTACCTATATATGGACTTCTGCAGTACCATGACATATGTTATCGCAGTACCATCTGTAGGTTGTTGTAGTATCTTTTATGTACCGGGTGAACGGCATCGAAATACGCCAAAACTAATTTGTGGTCCAAACACGTTTGCGGTACCTATATATGGACTTTTGTAGTACCATAACTTATGCAATTGTAGTACCATCCATAAGTTGATTGTAGTATCTCACAATACTCTTCGTAGACATTTGCGGCAAATAACAAAAACTAAACATATGGCAACGTATCGACTAAGAATGTGTCATAACCTATCGGCAACATATTGACAAAAGAATGTGTCGTAACCAATACAAAAGAATGTGCAATAACCTATCGGCAGCATATCGACAAAAGAATGTGTCATAACCCATCGACAACATATCGACAAAAGAATGTTCCATAACCTATCGAAAAACGCTTACCCTAGTGTAGTACCGTTCCATTCTGAGTTTCGGCAACCGAAAAATCTCTAGTGGATCTTTCCACAAGTCACAACTCACAGTGAGTGAAAAATGGTAATAATCACATTTTTCAAAGGAAAATATGCATTAGACGTTGCGATTTTGCTGAGGCAAGAAGAAAACGACATTGTATGAATTCATGGAATGAACATAATATGTTAAATTCTTGGTATTCGTCTTCTATACACATTCAAGAACTCATTTAAATATCACAATTGCAGATTGTGCTGCCATAAGATGTACAAATTTCAACAGCTTAGCGTCGATCAAATCTCCATTTTACACTACACTTCCCCTTCACCTGTAAGGAGAGTTACTCCCCTGCGCATGAGCCACCAAGTTGTAATAAGCAATCCGACCCCTCATAGCCGTAAGATTATTATGCGACCTTATACTCGTGGGCGTTGGCGAGCATGCGACTTTTCTGACCTCAGATTCTGTTGCGTTCTTCTTTCCGTAGGCAATGTCTTCGTATATGGTCGCCGCGAGCGAGGTGGGTACTTGGCTGACGAGGGCCATTTGGGACCTCAAGCTTCTGAGATCATAGTCTCTCACATCTTTATCGATTACAAACACAGCACATCGATGGATCATAGAATTGCTCGACGAGGGAGATGACCATGGATTTCCCAAAAATGGTGGTGCCCACCAGCGCCACGGTGGTCCCCGCATTGACCTTTAGGTTGAGCCCCTTGAATATCAGCTACTATGGCCTAGAAGGGTACGCAAAGACCACGTTTTGCAGCTCCACCTTTCATATAACGTCCCCTTTAGAGACATTAATCATAAACGACGACGGATCCTCGCCATCAATCAGACTCTTTCGATCTAAAACTGCAAACACCTAGCTGACGGCGCTTCTTCCACTAGACAAATCGTTCGTCATGCTCCCAGCTTCAGCTATGGTGTAACTGTGAACACCAAGGCCAATAAACATTAAAGTGCCTCTCCGGCGAGGAGCAGGGAGGATTTCAGGTGATGACGGAGGTCTCGGTCGGCGAAGAACGTCGATTTAGGGTTTCAATAAGGTTTGGAAATGAGTCTGAAATTAGGGGTTTTGGAGTAAGAAATTGACGTGTTTTCAATTGATGATTTGGAGAAAAAAAGATTTAAAAATTAATAAATGAGGGGCAAAATCGTCATATCTATCAATTGGTTAGTGAGGTGTATGATTGTTTTGAAATAGGGAGTTTGATAAAAACTCAATGGGAATGGAGAGTTAGTTGATATATAATTCAGGAAGGGGAATTTAGTTGAGGTTGCCCCTAAAAAGATACTATTTCTTCATAGTGAAATTTTTTCCAAAACAATTAAAAAGTGTTTCCTACATTAAATTTAGTGGAAAACACATAAATACTTTTATATCAAACTACGCATTTGAAACATTTTTTCTCTAAACTCCCCAGTACAACAAAAAGTCAATATTACCCTTACTTTTTATTTTTCAGATGTCGTTCGCAGTCAAGTAAGTCCAGATTATTCTCTTTTGAGCTCCTCCTCGTAAAGTTGTTCTCTAGGGAATCTTGGGAAAACATGTTTAATATTTCGAATTTCTACGGTTTTAGCCTAGTAAATTTCTTCATCGCGATAAGATGGATTAAAAGTTGCATTTCCAGCCTTCTACGCAATTAAGGTAAATTAGACACCGTAATTTAGCATATGTGAAATATGTTGTTGGTGTAAGTTAAGATGTCAAAAGTTTTAATATTTATCATATACTTATTCTGAGATTTGCTATGGTCCCCACCTACCGTGAGCAACCATAAGCAAAGCTCTCAATTGTTTGCATTTTTTCGATTCCCAACATCGCCAACACCTCCGTAGGCCCTCTCATATTCATTGCTAACCTAAATTGCCCTCTCCAACATGTTAATTTTTAAGAAAATTCATTGTTTATTATTCACATGTGGACGACGTACCAAGATGATGACTTTTCTAAAAATTAACGTGTTGGAGAGGGCGATTTAGGTTAGCAATGATGAGAGGGTCTATGGAGGTGTTGGCGACGTTGGGGAATCGAAAAAACGCAAACAATTAAGAGCTTTGCTCACAGTGGTTGCTCACGGTGGTTGCTGACGGTAGGTGGACACCATAGCAAATCTCATTTTTGTACCAATTTTAGTTATACGTTGTAGCATTGAGCACGCTGTTGTGGTACTTAATCAGATATATACACACATATATATATATATATATAAGTTCGATATGGACTTCCAATGTAGGCTTATATGAGGATTTTTGCGAAAATTGCCACCCCTATAGCCGACTGATATGTGACACGTCATCAGTTAATGAGGGTCTTTATTAGATTATAAAGGTAGTAAAAATAGTGACCATTTTAGCCTTATGTGTGAGTGGAATTACATGAGTGGCATCATAAATGCCTTTTTTATTCATTTTAATTTCATGTATGGGAGTTGGAATATGATAGGACAAAAGAGCAAGAGTCACATTCAATATCAAAGGTCAAAAGACCAAGAGTCACCTCAAATGAAAATTTTATTTATATGCTCCGTCTTGCGGTTTGGTGTTGTTGACGTTGTTTTGCATTTTCGATTTGTTTATCGTCACTCTGTTTGTTTGTATTTATTTTAGGGGTGGCAAAATTCCCACGGTTAACCATCCCCATCGGGACCCGAGGCTATTGGGACGGGGAATCCTAGGTCAAAACGGGGATAGGGAGTTGACGGTGATTCCCCGTTGGTGAAAGAGTGGGGACGGAATGGGGATGGTAATCATGTTTCCCACCCATCCCGGCCCCGAACCCGGTCCCGTTTGAATCAAATGGTGATTCGCCATTTCCCGATTCGATTTATTAATAAATACTATGAAAAACTAATTTGAATCAAGAATTCTCAAGACCATCCTTTTATATTCAGGATCGTATTTAAAAGAAAAAAAAATTGTACTCTCAAAATATATTCTTCATAATACACTCCTATTTCAATCACATATTATATCAGTTTTTTATTCTCTAATATCATATTTTACATATTAATTTTTCTATATCACTTAGTTATGTTTTTTGTTACAAAAAAAATTAATTTATTGGATATACATGAATATGAGGAACCCAAATCCCCCACGGGGAACCCGATCCCCGAACGGTGATTCCCATTCCCGAACCAATTCATCATAAGCGGTGAATTAGTGGGGATGGTATTAAGAACGAGAAGTTGGTATGGAGACGGTTTGTCCATTACCAGCCCCGAACCCGCCCATTGCCATCCCTAATTTGTTTATTGTCGTAGGTGCAACATGTGCGCATCTGTCTTTCAGATTTCAGGTTTGTTTGTCTTTGTTTGTATGTGTTTATCGTTGTAATAATTTCACGTTATTTTACAGTCGTGTAGCTTCCTACCGGTGTAAAGAGTTTCTATTGGAGATGCATTAGAATTTGATACAGTCCTGTAGTTATCTCTCTTTTGCGTATGGTCGTGCAGGTTTTTACGGTTGAAAGAATATCTGTAAGGTTGGTTTGAATGTGCACCATGTACGCATTTCATTTTTGAGTTATCATTGGTGTTTTGTAATGATACAGTCGTGCAATTATCTTTCCACTGCATATGGTCGTACAGGTTTTTGCTGATTAAATAGGTGTTAGGAATATGCCCTTGAATGCTATACGAGGATTAGATTGTATAGGGCATTAGCTTATTTATCATTCGACCTTTTATGTAATAAGATATTTTGTGTGGCATTATTCGTTTATTGGAAATAAGAGTACTTTACTAAGCATCCGGTAAAGCAATAAATGAACAAATCCAAATGTGTCGAGTTGAGTCACTGTTCTCGATGGTTACAAGAGAGGAAGGCACCAGTGGACTCTTAATCTCGAGCATTAAAAGTCGGTAAGCCTTAGGCTCCAGTTGGATGCTGGATAACCGATTATGACTTATTTGGCGATGACCTATCGAGTGCCGATATCCCGTTTGGAAGCGGAGGTCATGACTTGTGATGCGAGTCGAATCAAGGGATTGAATCGTTTCATGGACAATGACTCACGGGTCGTACGGTCGAACATGGCTTATTACTCAGCGAGCCAGATGCGGTCTTGATGACGATTTGTGATTGCCGAGCTTAGACCGCCGAGTACGGATTCACAGTCTCGCAAGTAATCGAGATAAGTGTCCTATGAGGACGGCGACAGGAAATTACGAAATCCTTGGCCAAGGTATTGAACTAACTCATGTTAGACATGGAGGGTAGTTTTGGTGATTTGCCTCGTCTCTGTTTTATCATAGAATCGAGTATAGTGAGTTTGACATAGACCATGGCTCTCACTCGATTGGGACAAAGCTAAGGGGTTTATACGTAGTACTATAATCTATAGTAAGGTTCTCGAATAAAGACTGGGTCGAAATTCGCACTCGAATCGGGTTATGGTCCGGTACTGCGGGATTGGCTAGGTAACTGCCGGACTCTTGGATTCCTCCCTTATCGATTGAGTCGAACCTAGAGAGTCGGGCTTAAAAAGGATCATCAATGTGTACTGATAAGGAGAGAAAGTGTTTTGGGCCTTAACGGGCCGGCAATTGGGCCGCGCCTTAGTGGGCCTCGGGCCGTTTAATGGACCGAAGTCGGACTTCGTATGAAACTAACTTTGAGACTTGGGCTTGGCCAAGTGCTTAAAAGGCTTGAGGGTAAAATTGGATTTGACCCTAAGCTGATTTTCGAATTATACCTTGGGAATTAATTTCGAAAAATCATATATAAATATGGAAATAATGTATTTGGAATATTATTTATTTTAAGGTAAAAATTTCTAAATTAATCTTGGATTAAGTTTCGAATTTTATGCCATATTTACATATACTTAGTTTGACTTAGTATTTAAGTTAGTTGTCTAATTATGGTAAGTATCCTTATATGAATTTTGAATTAAATAAGGGAGAGAAAGATATGGCAAAATCTCTCCACTTAAGGAGCAAAATCGAAAACCATATCTTTGAGATATCCTAGGAATTTCCAAATATATCATAGTATAAATAGGGCAGCCCTATTTCATAATTGGGAGTGAAAAATTTCGTCCATAACAAAGGCACAAAACACACACCGAAAAAAAGAACACTTTTCTCCCACGTGACGGCTCGGTTCTCTCTAGCCATCTTTAGAGAACTGATTCCGTGGTACACTGCGAGGTCGGCGTGACGATCTAGTGCCATCCACCACCATCTACGAAGTCTTGAAGAGAAGGACGAGGAGCTGCCACTCGCTTCAACTGGTAATTCTCTACCGATTTGACCCGCCCTATTACATGTCTATGTGTTACTATTCTGATCCGAGCAACGAGGGCAATAAGGGAACCCGAAAAATTTTTGTTCCGCACCGTACCCGGGGACGTGGCATCTCCGGGAGACCCCGGGTAACCCAACAGTGGTATCAGAGCGGGCGCTCGTGATCAGAATCATAACGTGTTTAAATTGAAACGAGACGCGTGGGAGACGATCGAAAAGCCGACACCGTTCGACCGTCGTTGGGCTGCCGATGCATCGTTTGCCAACCCACGGCCACCAACTCATGCGGTACAAACCGACGATGAACCACGAACCGGACAGGGACCCGGCCAGCCGCGCGTTGCGCGCGGGCTGCGTGCGCCGTAACGGCGGTACAGCCGCGGGATCGGGCTGCTTTGAGCAGGCCCGATCAGCCTTGAACCTTGGGTCCGACCAGCCATGCTGGCTTAGGCGCCATCCCCGGGCAGCGCGGCCGCAAGGTGCGGCGGCCCGGTTGAGATCGTCCGCGGCTTTGGCCGCGGACTGCGATGGCGCGCATGGTGCGCGCTGTGCAAGACAGCCGCAGCGACTCCGGCTCGGCCGAAACGCTGCGGCGGCGATCTCACCCGGCGAGGCAGTGACTCGGCACGAAAGGGCTGAGGCAACGAGGGAGTCGCGGCAGTATTATGCCGCGAGCTGAACACGCGCGCGTTGCGCGGCGTGGCATCGCCGGCGGTGGCGGCACCGGCTCTAGCCGGGACTCCACGCCGGCAGCCTTCTCCGCCATGGCTCCCCGGCATGTTTTGACGGCTGTGTGATTTGAGTCACGGCAGCTATGTTAGGGCTTCATGCTCAAAGCCTTAACGGGCCTTTTAATAGGCTTGGCCCATTTAAGGCCCAATTTTCGTTTCTTTTTAAAATCATGTAATTATCAACGTGCTCGTTATGAATGTGATTTAAGGCGCACTTGCGGGTTTAGGAATTTGGTTTCCGGGACATTTGTCAAGGGTTACGTCCCCCCGGGTTGTATTTGTTTCATACGGGTTGTTCGGGACTTATGATCCCCCCGTGTTGTAATTTACTGTTTTATTAGATTAGACTTAAATACGAAGACGAGGTCCCATTTGATGGAAGGCAACCCCCCGGTGGTGACAAGGTGGTGGATGTTCGGTGATTTTGAGGCCGTTCGAGTGACGAAGGACGTTTGACGACTTCAAGACCCGTGCGACGATCGGAGGTCTTTTGAAGACGCATGTAATAGGATAGGCTAGAAATAACCCGCTTGTGTTGTCTTGTAGTTTATTTTCCTAGGGTCAATTTACTACCTACATGCGTGTTGGTTTTTGAAATGATATGCATGTTTTATGTGCTCTTATGTGAGATGGTTTATTCTCCCGTTTGATAAATACTAAGTGGGTAAAGGAATTGGATTCCTGTCTTCTATCATGCTTGAGATGTCTAGCATTGGGGAGTTTTGCGATTTGTTCCGAGTAAGTTGGCGTCGTCTATCCCACCCCAGTGTTAGCGTCTCGGGTGCGTCTTGGACGCCACTCGTCATACCAGTCTGCCCCCCACGAAGCGTATGGCAGCAAGGGGTACATTCTGTGCGATTTGAGCATAAGTTGATAGGTCACACTTAGGCAGTTAAACCCAATAAGCAGGGTTAGACGTGAGGGTCAATGACTGAGACTAAGATAGTTGAAACTCTTATTGGATAAGTTCGCGTTCGACGTGACTTCGATAAGATTAGATCAGCCAAATATTGCGTTAAAGGCTGAGGCGAGTCTAGTCGAGTCGGGGACATCAACTCCACTATGAAACTTTCAACGAGGTTTCCGAAACTCTTCTCGGGAGGATAGGTTTTCGAGAAAAATAGTGGGAGTCAAGCGAAACGAAAAGTCCTTGTTTGCGCTTGATGAATGTTAAGATAAACCTAATTAGATCTTTATTTTCTGCAGCTTTACGTTTCTTTCTATTTACTGCGATGACGAACATAATTACTATGCTGCTTGAGAGAAACTGTTTCGTGGGGACCAAACTACGTGGACTGGCTCCGTAACCTGAGGATAGTCCTAGGTATGGAGTCGCTGACTTATGTCCTCGATTCCCCCGTACCGCAAGTCCCAGGATGATGCGAGTGACGAAGACCGGGCTGCGTATGCCAAATGGCAGATAGACGAGCCAAAGATCAAGGGCTATATACTTCTTTCCATGAGCAATGAGTTGCAGCGCACTCACTCGAAAATGGAAGTGGGCGCCATTTTGCTTCATTTGAAGGAGCTTTTTGGCGAACATTCCAGGAGTGCTCGCTATTCCCTGACGGAGCAACTATTTCATTGCAAAATGGCTGAGGGTAGTGATGTCGGAGCGCATGTGCTCAAGATGATCGATTGGATCGAAAGACTCGAGGCACTGGACTTTATCATGGATAACGAACTCCAGAACGATCTTATACTTCAGTCGCTCCCACCTTCCTTCAATTCGTTCATCGTGAACTTTAATCTGAACAAGGCCGAGATGACATTGACTGGGTTAATGAACCAGTTGTCGGCAGCGCAGACTCAGATGAAGAAGGTGAGAGGAAAGGAAGTTGTTCTTGTCGCGAATGCTAAGACTCGAGGGTCGAGTACAAAGAAAAAGTCGGACAAGCCCACTAAGCCCAAAGGACGAATTTCGAAAGGCAAGGCCAAGAAGAACATGTTCAAAGGCGCCAAGCCGACGGACAAGTGCCTTCACTGCAATGAGCTTGGCCATTGGAAGCGCGATTGCCCAAAGCTAGCCGCCTCAGGTAAAGAACTTTACGTTTTGGAAACAAATTATTCTATGATAGTATATTCCGCTTCATGGATCTTAGACTCGGGAGCTAGTGCTCACATCTGTGTTTCGAACCAGGGTTTGGAACGAAGTAGGAAGCTGGCGGATCGAGAGATCATGATCAACGTAGGAAGCGGACATAGTATACCGGCGACCCACATTGGATCAAGAACTCTTGTTTTATCTACTAGACATAGTTTACTGCTTTCCGATTGTTTGGTTTTGCCCGAGGGGCTTAAGAATATTGTTTCTATTCCCGTTTTGAGGGGAAACGGTTATGAGTTCCGTTTAAGTAATAATATATGCAATATTTATTTTGGAAATAATTGCGTCGGAAGTGCAAGTTTACTGAATGGGTTGTATTACCTAAATATCGAAGATAAAATAAAAACTGTGAATACAGTCACCAACAAACGAAAATCGGAGTCGAACTCAAGACTGTTGTGGCATCTTCGACTCGGTCACGCTGGAGAACAGAAGATTCTTGAGTTGGAGAAAACCGGCGTTATAAAGCCGCTCGGGTCTGATCCCTATCCAACTTGTGAATCTTGTATCCTTGGAAAGATGACCAAGTCGCCCTTCACAGGGACTTTCACGAGAGCCGTAGAACTTCTCGGTTTGATCCACACGGATGTTTGCGGACCGTTCGGGGTAGCGGCTCGCGGTAACTTCCATTATTTCGTTACCGTCACTGATGATCACTCTCGCTTTGGCAAGGTGTATCTCATGAAGAATAAGTCTGATACTTTTGAATGGTTCAAAGAGTACAAGGCTTTGGTAGAAAATCAGACTGGAAAGAGCATTAAAGCTGTTCGATCAGATCGAGCCGGCGAGTACATGAGCCTCGAGTTTGACGAGTTCTTGAAAGAGAACGGGATAATTTCACAGATGACACCGCCCGGAACACCACAGTTGAACGGTGTGTCCGAATGCAGAAATCGAACTTTGTTGGATAAGGTTCGATCTATGCTAAGCTATACAGACCTGCCCAAATCGTTGTGGGTCATGCCCTGTTGACAGCGGCACACATTCTGAATAGATGTCCTACAAAGTCTGTCAATCGTATTCCGTATCAGATATGGACAGGACGAAAACCGAGCTTGAATCACATTAGAATTTGGGGTTGCCCCGCGTTTGTGAAAAAGCTCAAGACAGATAAACTGGAATTGAAGGCTGTGAAAGGACGTTTTGTCGGGTATCCTGAGGATTCTATGGGATACCAGTTTTACTTCCACGACGATCAGAGAATCGTTGTAGCCCTTCAGGCTCACTTTCTCGAAGAAGATTTCGTTCGAGAAGGTGGAGCGGGTCGCGAAGTAACTCTTGGAGAGTATTCAGAAGTGCTTTCACAAACTCCAGTGTCGGATGACACCGTAGAGCAGTCCGAGATGCAACCTGACTTGCGTAGGTCGGGTAGAGTATCTCGCCAGCCTGAGAGATACGGGATGGTCCACATCGAGCACGAGGTTGCTGCGATGGAAGGGCACGTCGGAGACGAACCCACTACCTATGACCAGGCAATCAGGGATAAAGATTAGGAGAAATTGCTTATAGCTATGCAAGCCGAAATGGATTCTATGCACGAAAACCAAGTCTGGACTCTAGTAGACCTCCCAGATGGTTTTAGACCCATTGGGTGTAAATGGATCTACAAGAGAAAGATAGGATCTGCCGGATTGGTTGATACATACAAAGCTAGGCTTGTGGCGAAAGGGTACAGTCAAAAAGAAGGCATTGAATATGAGGAGACCTTTTCACCTGTTGCTATGATGAAGTCCATTCAAACATTGCTTGCGATAGCTGCGCACTATGACTATGAGATCTGGCAGATGGATGTGAAAACTGCGTTCCTAAATGGATACCTCAAGGAGGAAATATATATGGAGCAGCCCAAGGATCATCGCAAGGAGATGCTCATAAGGTGTGCAAACTGAACAAGTCCATTTATAGACTGAGAAGCTGGAATCTTCAGTTCGATGAAGTGGTCAAGGGCCATGGATTCTTAAAGAACGAAGACGAACCTTGCGTCTACAAGAAAAGCAGTGGGAGCAAAATATCTTTCCTCGTATTGTACGTGGACGACATCCTTAGGAAATGATATTGGAATGCTCTCGATGGTGAAAGCGTGGCTTTCGACCGAATTCTCCATGAAAGACTTGGGAGAAGCTACCTACATCTTGGGGATTCGCCTTTGTTGACCTTTTTGGTCCATGTATGCTAGAGAGTTTTGATGGACAATGTAATTGTAATGACATTAGGTCTATAAAATAAGCAATTCGATTTAAGACAAATAAAATGTCTAAGTTCATTCAAAGCATGCATTGTTTATAAGCTATAAATCGATTAAGTGTTGAATATTTGAATTGCGTGTGATTCTGTGATGATTTGATGGAACTAGGTGATCACACGTTATAGACAGTCCATGAGATAGGATATATCGTTCTGTGTTATATATGGAAATAATGCATGAGATATCCTACTGAGCTATATATGGAAAATATGCTGTTTATATATGGAAAGTGATATATCTATTTGAAATCCGTTATTCCTGGACGAAAATCATATGTACGAACCTTGCATGCCCTTAACTGAATTAAATGTGAAATATTGAATTGATATCTTTCCCTATGCCGATTGGATATTATATTTTGGAAAGATCTTATTTGATTGACCTTGTGGATAAGTTGCTCTTATATGGTATGTAATATAACGGGTGTGATCTCTGATATACGGAAAGTCGAGTCATGATGTGATAAATCTATTTAAGTAAGCTCTGATCTGATTTGCATGCTAAACATGGTAAATATATTAATTAAATGCTATGAGCTGTACATGGTAAATGTGCTGATGTATTGCTATCTTGCGTGCCATACTTGGAAAGTAAATCTGGAGTAACTCGTTACTAGAAGCTGATAGCAAGGAATCACTTATGGAAAGTGCTGAAATAGAAAATGTATGCGTAATGATTGAATGAGCTTGAAAACGAAATTGAGCATCTATATGGAAAATAATTATGCTTTAAATGTGCTATATGACCGTTGTGATGAATTGTTGTGAGCATGTTTTATATGGTATGATTGACTCGAAAGCTACATGGAAACTATACTTGATTTGGTGATTATTGTTTGATATGACTTTCCATGTGAAGTGCCATTTGAAAAGAATTATATATGAGCTGCACTTCAAATTTTCGAGGTACTGAGAATTTGCGAATTTAAGCCTACGAGAGATTTTTGAGTAGAGAGATACTAAGAGATTCCTGAGCCTCTCACTTGTGATAGCTTTCTGCGCACCTGAGCGTTAACCTGCATATCCATCACTGAGCGAGTGATTTATCCGATATTCCATCATACCCTGCCATATATTCTGTCTTCGGACATGTTGTCTTCGGACGTGAGCAATACCAAGGAGGCAAGGTCAACGTTTACGCACACGTGAAGGGAAGGACAAGTCCGGAGGCCCTTCGGTAGCGAGTTGTGTCTGTCGGGATCAAGGAGATTCCGAGGAACGAAACTCGACGTGTGGTAACCTAGTAGTAGCTAGTGTTTGACTTGTTTCGGTTGTGTATTGGGCTAACCAATCAGTTTTTTATCTAGCTACGGTGCATTATAGTGATTGGTTAAACTCTTGGGAAGCAAATCCCAAGGAGAGGAGTAAACCCCAGTTGGGGATATAACCTCTATAAAAATCCTGTCTCGCATTTACTTTTCAGTTATTTCTTTATCGCTGTGAGACAGACCCGACGCACATCCGACGTTACTAGGATATATCAGGCATACTCGTCACAAACATCAGTAGGCATACCTAAGTCACCACACTTAGCATTTGTGAAAAGAAGCATAAATTTTTATAAGCCTAATTCACCCCCCCCCCTTTAGGCATATTTATATCTTCAGCCTTTATAGAGATCGAGCGAATCGTATGTTAGAACACTCCCAGGCCCTTTACTTAGAGAAGGTCCTGAAGCGATATAATATGGACAACTCTAAGAAAGGGTTCCTACCTATGCGGCATGGGATTCACCTTTCCAAGGCTATGAGCCCTCAAAGTGAGTTGGAGCGGAAAGAGATGAATGGAATCCCCTATGCATACGCGGTGGTTAGCTTGATGTACGCGATGCTTTGCACGCGACCTGACTTGGCGTACGCTGTGAGCGTAGTAAGTCAGTTTCAGGCTGACCCTGGTAAGGAACATTGGACAGCAGTCAAGACTATCCTCAAGTACCTCAGATGGACTAAGGATATGATGCTGGTCTACGGTAATGGAGAATTGGAAGTGGAAGGGTATACGGATTCGGATTTCCAGTCTGACGTGGACGACCGAAAATCCACTTCAGGATTCGTCTTTACGCTCAACGGTGGAGCGGTGTCTTGGAAAAGTTCCAAACAGAGCACTACTGCAGATTCCACCTGCGAAGCAGAGTATATAGCGGCCTCAGAGGCAGCGAAGGAAGGTGTTTGGATGAGAAAGTTCTTGGAAGAACTTGGTGTCGTTTCTGTAGCAGATAGGCCATTGCCATTGTGGTGTGACAGTACTGGCGCTATTGCTCAGGCAAAAGAACCGAGGTCTCACAGCAGGTCCAAACATATAGAAAGAAAGTACCATGTGTTACGTGGATTCGTTGAGAATGGCTACATAGCCGTGCAGAAGATTGCGACCGCGGAAAACGTGGCCGACCCGTTAACCAAGCCTCTATCACAGGCAGTGCTGGCTAGACATCTCAAAAAGATGGGTATTAGATACTACATGTAGCACCCGGGTTCCCCGTAAGTATTAGAGGCCAATAAATTTGCATAAAAGACGAATGCGATTATGTGCATTTCGTGAAATTATTTTTGTGCTTGTGTGATTTATGTGAAACTCGCGTGCTAGATTATATACTTCCGTGACCTTACGAACTAAGTACAACTAAATTGTTTGCTTTTACCATGTTTAATTGGTGTGAGAATTTTCGAAAGTGGGCTAAGGAAAAACAAAGTGGAAAGTTTTGTTGAGACTAGGATTTGGGTTAAGATGTTGGGCTTAGGACTTAAACTTAGGCCCAATGTGATTGAAGTCAAATCCTTAAGAGACCAAGATCCTTAAAATAAGGAGATCCCACGCCTTGATCCCCTCACCATGTCTCCTTTTCATTAAAATATCTACCTCACTACCTAAATTCCCTAATCTCACCAAGAACCCAACGAAAACAAAGAAAGAAGAAAACCAAGTGAAGGAGCAAAGAGAAGAGGCCGAAGGAAACTCAAAGCAACGTTATTGAGCAAGCTAGGATTTCGAGTAGGTAAATGAAATTTCCACCTCGAGCTATTACGTTTTCCGTTAGTAGGCCTAATTAGTTATATTATGTTGAGAACTAAGGAATTCAAGGAACTCGGTGCATCATAGAAGGCAAAAGCCCTAACCTTGGACGAAAATCCATAAGCTAAAGATTCTCTTGAGCTTAGATAAATGTTGGGTAGAATAAGCTATAACTTAGCTTCGATGGGATGAAGAAGATGATAAATGTCGAAATGTTAGCTAAGATGTCGAATTGTCATATTGAGATTTCCATTGTATAAATGTCGAAATGATAAGGGTAGAATGTCGAGTTAAATGTCGAGATGTAGTAAGTGCCGAGATTTATTAATCGAATGAATAGAATGTCGAGATAAAAAGGAATAAAAACGTCGAGCTAAGATGGTTAAAATGTCGAGTCCTTATACTAAAGAAGATGTCGAGCCGAAAAGTCGAATTAAGAATGTCGAGGTTAGATAGTTAAAAATGTCGAGATGCATGATAAAATGTCGGGTTCAAATAAATCGGTATAATTGTCGAAACCTTGCTAAGAAAGATGTCGAAATGTTAAAATAGGATGTCGAGATCTTCTATCCGAGCAAATGTCGAAATGCTAGGAAAATGTCGAGAGCTAATAAAAATGTCGAAACCACAAGGGAAAAATGTCGAGTGGAATTGAGTATAAAATGTCGAGTTCCTCCTGTTTGGAAAGAAATGTCGGGTCCTTCTAACTAGATAAATGTCGATATAAATGTCGATATCTTTAAATAGTTCAAAATGTCGAATTCAAAGAAAGTGATATAAATGTCGAGACCATGTGAGTTTCATGTCGACATTTTCAGCACAAAATGTCGAGAGCCAATGATAAATATCGAAACCCTCAAAATGTCGAAGTGTTAAGGAGAAATGTCGAAACCTTGTTGGGAAATATGTCGAGACCCTTTAGCTAAATGTCGAAACACAATACCAAGATTTCCCAACAATGTCGAGGTCTAATAATATCGAGATCCTCAAATAATCTCGGGTCTTGTAAATGTCGAATTCTTCACGCGATGTCGAGATCCATTTTAAATGCTAAATACGAACTCTCATAGAAACATATCGAAATCATGATGAAGTCCCACACATGCAAAGTCGGGCGAAACCTAATAAAATCAAACGACTTTCGCCGAGCCTTTCACAAAGAAATTTAAATCCTCTAACTTAGAAATTTATTAAAGGGCCGAGAACTTTACTTAAAGATAATACGGAATAGGAATCGACTGACTTGGGAAATTAATAAGGCAAATCGAGAGATGTGAGGCCTAGGGAATTTATACAAAGTCTAAATAACTAAGCATGACGCAAATTATTATTTCGACGAATTAGCCGAGGAAAGCAAAAGTACTAACATCATAACCCTTTTATTCTAAAAGGTCGTACATTAGGAGGTTCACGGGACCATACGCTAGGTTAAGCTTGGACGACAGGTAAGTAGAAGTCCAACTACGACACACAACTTGTTTTACGTGCCTAAATTGCGTGATTTCGTGTTTATGGGATTTCATGAATTTGTAAATTGATTGAAGTATTTAAATATGGTAAGTCTATGTTGCATTTACCTGCATCTGCATATGCATACTCACGTGCACACACGAACTCGTGAGGGAGAGTCGTGGGGCTGAGAGTGCATACTATTATGTCGCTTGCATGCGACTAAGACCCGCCTATATAGGCCGGTGTGTCGACTCGTAGTTGAGTCACGGACGACTTCTATGGCACCCTATATGGCGTACGACGCCGATTATTATGATGAGGCAGGAGGAGCGACCCAGGAAGGAGCGACCTAGCTATGCTAGCGTAGGCTAACTGGCGTAGGCAACTGCCCTCTTTGCGGAAGGAGCGACCTGGAAGGAGCGACCTAGGGGGAATCCTAGCGTAGGCTACCAGCGTGGGCAACCGTATGACAGAGGGGACGACCTGGGAGGGTGCGACCTAGGGAGACCTAGCGTAGGCTACCCAGCGTGGGTCGCTGTCACGATCCTATTGAGGACATTGAGCTCGTAGTGGTGCATAGTAAGGGCGTCGTGGGCCCTGAGTGATACTAGTAGGAGTACTAGGAGCATTGGCGCGGATCGCCTTTGCGGAGTGTTATGTGCATCGGCGTGGATTGCCTTTGCAGGGGAGTGACACGTGCACACATGCATGATTTCTGCTTACTGAGCCTCGGTGGCTCATTCTTTACGTTGTGTGTTGTAGGCACCGACGTCCACGGTATGTGATCGTGTTGTAAGACAAGGCTGATCTTTTGGAGCTTCGCGCTGCTTTTGGGGTGGACGTGTGTGTGTGGATGACGACCTGTGAGGCCGGGCGCATAGGAGCTTTTGCTGTGCCGACACACCTTCGCCGTTGTAGTGAGACCATGTCTGGAACCTGATGTTCGACATGCATTCTTTTGTCTTGTATAGAACAATGTTCCATTTCGTAAATGAAAAATGAAAAATTTGTACGCGTTTTCGGTGCACTTCTTTACTTACAAACTCGCTAGGCACGTAGAAATACGCTAGGTTAGGCGGTTAGGAAGTCGGGGCGTCACAGGGTGGTATCAGAGCTTCGGTCACAGGTTCTGTAGACTGTCCACACACACACACCCAAAAGAGCGGAGGCGGCCTTGCAAGTAAGTGTTAAGTCTATGTGAATTTCTATGTCGTATAATTTATTGGCCATAGGACAATCAGGATAGGGTATAAAGATGGTAAGAACGAGAGGAGAGTCGAGTGGTGGCGACGACCAGAACAGGGGAAATACGGCCCCTCCCGACAATCGGGATGCAACGATTCTCCAGCTAACGGAATTAGTCCGTCAGCAGTCGGCGCAGATCCAACAACTGATCCAACAGAATACTGCTAATGCTGGGCCAACTCAGGCGGAAAGGACTGAGGTGGTGGGAGAACGATTCCGAAGGTTGAACCCACCGACCTTCGAAGACACAGCTGACTCGACAGCAGCTGAGGATTGGTTGAGGACTCTCGAGAGTATGTTCGTCTATAGTAGGGTTCCGGAGGCGGAGAAGGCCCTTTGTGCTGCGTTCCTACTACGAGGGAACGCAGGACACTGGTGGGACACCATCATGGTGTTGGAGAACCCCGCTACAATGAGCTGGGAAAGATTCAAGGAATTGTTCAGGGGCAAGTACCTCACCGCCCCGATTCGAGCACAGCGCCTGAACGAATTCATCAATCTCAGGCAGGGGCCCATGACAGTGGCCGAGTACATAAGGAAGTTTGAGCAGCTGTCCAGGTTCGCTGCTCACATGATCAGCACGGAAGCTCTAAAAGTCGAACGCTTCCTGGAAGGATTGAAGCCTGAGCTCTACAGGGACGTGAGCATGGCAGGGACTCAGGGAGCTACATACTCTCAGGTAGCAGAAAGAGCTATGATAGCCGAACAGGCGGAGACCAGGATCGTGAAGGCACAAGAGGCTAAACGCAAATTCGCTCAGATACAAGGAGCTCAATGGAGTGGAGGAGACCCGAAACGGCAGTTTATGCCTCGAGGGGGCAAGAAGAGATTCCAGAACCGGCCTCCTCAACAGCCTCAGGGAATGATGAACAGACCACCGAACCCAAACCAGAATCAAGGGGCAGCTCAATTCCCTAACTGTCAGAGGTGTGGAAGGAAGCACTTTGGGAACTGCAACACACCCGCCAATGCGTGCTTCAGATGCGGGAAGATTGGTCACTTCGCGAAGCAGTGCCCTGAAAACATTCCAGGGAATCAGGCAGGAAACCCAGTAAGACCCCCGATGGTGCCAGCACGGGTGTATACCATCACGTCCGAGGAAGCAGAGAACAACCCGGAGGTGGTAACAGGTACCCTACCGGTCCATCAAACTCCCACGTGCATTCTAGTAGATTCCGGGGCGACCCACTCGTTTGCGTCTGTGAAGTATGTGACGAAACTAGGGGTAACGCCTGAGCGAATAGATTACGAGTATAGTGTAGCAATTCCAAGCGGGGCACCAACTAGGACTAGTCAAATGTTAAGAAATTGCCCAATCTTAGTCGGTAATAGAGAATTGCCGGTAGACCTGATAGTCATCCCGATGGACGACTACGAAGTGATCCTCGGGATGGACTGGCTCTCAAAGTACGGAGCAGTGATAGACTGTAACCGTAAAGTAGTTACGTTTAGCTTAGAAGGGAAGAACCTGTCACCTTCAAGGGGACAATGAAGGGGAGAGGCACTCCGAGGATATCAGCCTTAAAAGCTCAACGATTAGTCAATTCCGGATGCGAGGCATACCTGGTGTTCGCGCTGAAGGCAGAAGAGAATACCCCCACGAAACTCGAAGACGTACCAGTGATTAAGGATTTCCCAGAGGTATTTCCAGAAGAATTGCCGGGATTACCCCCAGACAGAGAAATTGAGTTTACGATTGACCTGGTGCCGGGAGCAGCACCAGTGTCCAAAGCTCCATATCGATTAGCGCCAACCGAATTAAAGGAGTTGAAGGAACAAATAGATGAACTCCTACAGAAAGGATTCATTCAGACCAGCTTTTCTCCCTGGGGAGCGCCAGTCTTGTTCGTACGAAAGAAGGATGGCTCGATGAGACTGTGTATAGATTATAGGGAGCTTAACAAGTTAACGATCAAGAATAAGTATCCACTACCCCGAATAGACGACCTCTTCGACCAATTACAAGGCGCCACAGTATTTTCTAAGATCGACTTGAGGTCGGGCTACCATCAACTGAAAATCCGCAAGGAAGATGTTCCCAAAACGGCGTTCAGTACCAGATACGGGCATTTCGAATTTCTAGTCATGCCCTTTGGACTGACGAACGCACCGGCGGCCTTCATGGATCTAATGAACCGGGTGTTCGAAGCCTATCTAGACAAGTTTGTAATTGTATTCATAGATGACATCCTTATCTACTCCAAGACGAAGGAGGAGCACGAGCAACACCTACGAATAGTGCTAGGAGTATTGAGGGAGAAGCAGCTCTATGCAAAGTTCAAAAAGTGTGAATTCTGGCTGGACCAGGTAGCATTCTTGGGGCACATCGTCTCGGGAGCAGGAATCTCGGTGGACCCGAGCAAAATTGAAGCGATTAATGATTGGCCGCAGCCGACCAACGTAACGGAAATACGGAGCTTCCTAGGCTTAGCAGGCTACTACCGGAAGTTTATAAAAGATTTCTCGAAAATTGCCTCTACACTCACGAAGCTAACCAGAAAGAACACACCTTTCCAATGGAGCGAAGAGTGTGAGCAAAGCTTCCAAGAACTGAAAAAGCGGCTCACTACAGCCCCAGTACTAATGATACCCACGGGAACAGGAGGGTTCTCAGTGTATAGCGATGCCTCGAAGAACGGGTTAGGGTGCGTACTGATGCAGAACGGTAACGTGGTGGCTTACGCCTCACGGCAATTGAAGGAGTACGAAAAGAACTACCCTACGCACGACTTGGAGCTCGCGGCGGTAGTCTTCGCTCTCAAGATTTGGAGACACTACTTGTATGGAGAGAGATGCGAAATTTACACCGATCACAAGAGTCTGAAGTATTTCTTCACCCAAAAGGAACTCAATATGAGGCAGAGAAGATGGCTGGAGTTGGTGAAGGACTACGATTGTGTGATCAACTACCACCCAGGAAAGGCGAACGTGGTAGCTGACGCTCTAAGCCGGAAGTCGGTTAGTGCGGAACTTCAACGGCTCGACGTGGAGATCGTACCATTGGGAGAAGTCGAGGTAAAGTTAGCAACCCTGACTCTGCAACCAACGCTATTGGAGCAGATCAAAAGGGCACAGGAAAACGACGAGTTGTACCTAAAGACTAAGGAAGCGCAAACCGAGCAACCAACGACGGACTTCGTGTTTCGGGACGACGGAAGCTTACACTACAAGAGTAGATTATACGTACCGAACGACGCGGATCTTAGACGAGTCATAATGACGGAAGCACATACCACGCCATATTCGGTACACCCAGGAGCTACTAAACTATATAGGGATCTAAGGACTAACTACTGGTGGCCGGGAATGAAAAAGGACGTAGCAACGTTCGTGAGCCAATGCCTCACTTGCCAGCAAATCAAGGCAGAACACCAGCGGCCGGCTGGGACACTACAACCTCTACCAATCCCAGAGTGGAAATGGGACAACATAACGATGGATTTCGTGAGCGGATTGCCAAGGAACGCGAAAGGACACGACGCAATCTGGGTAATCGTAGACCGACTTACGAAATCTGCCCATTTTCTGCCGATAAGTACAACGTTTACCATGGAGCGGTATGCAGAATTGTATATCCAAGAGATAGTAAGACTCCATGGGACACCCTTAACGATAGTTTCAGACCGCGATTCACGGTTTCTATCTAAATTCTGGACGAGTTTACAAAAGGCCATGGGGACGAAATTGGCATTTAGCACAGCATATCACCCGCAAACGGACGGCCAATCCGAGCGGACAATCCAAACGCTGGAAGATATGTTACGAGCATGTGTACTTGACTTCAAAGGCAACTGGAGCAAGTACCTTCCACTTGTAGAATTCTCGTACAACAACAGTTACCAAGCTACAATTGGAATGGCTCCTTATGAAGCTTTGTACGGACGGAAGTGCAGATCCCCAGTACATTGGGATGAAGTAGGTGAACGGGCGATGTTAGGCCCAGATATGATACGGGAAATGACGGAACTTATTACGATGGTCCGAGAGAGAATGCGCACGGCGCAGAGTAGACAGAAGAGTTATGCGGATCGGAGACGTAGACCACTAGAATTCGAGGTGGATGATTGGGTCTTTGTGAAGGTATCACCGATGAAGGGAGTCAAGAGGTTCGGAAAGAAGGGAAAACTAAGTCCGAGATACATCGGTCCCTTCAAGATAATAAAGAAAGTTGGTGAAGTGGCATACCAACTAGAACTACCAGCATCGTTGTCGCAAGTACACGATGTATTCCATGTCTCCACATTGCGGAAGTATATCGCTGACCCAAGCCACGTGTTGATAAACGACTCACTGCACCAGCATTTGAAACCAGACCTGAGCTATGAAGAAATCCCAGTGGAAATATTGATGCATGAGACGAAGAGGCTTAGGAACAAAGAGATCCCTCTAGTAAAAGTTCTGTGGCGAAACCAATCGATAGAAGAAGCCACCTGGGAACGCGAGGATGAGATGAAAACCCGCTATCCTGAATTGTTCCGAACGGGCTGATTTCGGGGGCGAAATCCTCCTTAAGGGGGGGAGGATGTAGCACCCGGGTTCCCCGTAAGTATTAGAGGCCAATAAATTTGCATAAAAGACGAATGCGATTATGTGCATTTCGTGAAATTATTTTTGTGCTTGTGTGATTTATGTGAAACTCGCGTGCTAGATTATATACTTCCGTGACCTTACGAACTAAGTACAACTAAATTGTTTGCTTTTACCATGTTTAATTGGTGTGAGAATTTTCGAAAGTGGGCTAAGGAAAAACAAAGTGGAAAGTTTTGTTGAGACTAGGATTTGGGTTAAGATGTTGGGCTTAGGACTTAAACTTAGGCCCAATGTGATTGAAGTCAAATCCTTAAGAGACCAAGATCCTTAAAATAAGGAGATCCCACGCCTTGAATCCCCTCACCATGTCTCCTTTTCATTAAAATATCTACCTCACTACCTAAATTCCCTAATCTCACCAAGAACCCAACGAAAACAAAGAAAGAAGAAAACCAAGTGAAGGAGCAAAGAGAAGAGGCCGAAGGAAACTCAAAGCAACGTTATTGAGCAAGCTAGGATTTCGAGTAGGTAAATGAAATTTCCACCTCGAGCTATTACGTTTTCCGTTAGTAGGCCTAATTAGTTATATTATGTTGAGAACTAAGGAATTCAAGGAACTCGGTGCATCATAGAAGGCAAAAGCCCTAACCTTGGACGAAAATCCATAAGCTAAAGATTCTCTTGAGCTTAGATAAATGTTGGGTAGAATAAGCTATAACTTAGCTTCGATGGGATGAAGAAGATGATAAATGTCGAAATGTTAGCTAAGATGTCGAATTGTCATATCGAGATTTCCATTGTATAAATGTCGAAATGATAAGGGTAGAATGTCGAGTTAAATGTCGAGATGTAGTAAGTGCCGAGATTTATTAATCGAATGAATAGAATGTCGAGATAAAAAGGAATAAAAACGTCGAGCTAAGATGGTTAAAATGTCGAGTCCTTATACTAAAGAAGATGTCGAGCCGAGCAAAAAGTCGAATTAAGAATGTCGAGGTTAGATAGTTAAAAATGTCGAGATGCATGATAAAATGTCGGGTTCAAATAAATCGGTATAAATGTCGAAACCTTGCTAAGAAAGATGTCGAAATGTTAAAATAGGATGTCGAGATCTTCTATCCGAGCAAATGTCGAAATGCTAGGAAAATGTCGAGAGCTAATAAAAATGTCGAAACCACAAGGGAAAAATGTCGAGTGGAATTGAGTATAAAATGTCGAGTTCCTCCTGTTTGGAAAGAAATGTCGGGTCCTTCTAACTAGATAAATGTCGATATAAATGTCGATATCTTTAAATAGTTCAAAATGTCGAATTCAAAGAAAGTGATATAAATGTCGAGACCATGTGAGTTTCATGTCGACATTTTCAGCACAAAATGTCGAGAGCCAATGATAAATATCGAAACCCTCAAAATGTCGAAGTGTTAAGGAGAAATGTCGAAACCTTGTTGGGAAATATGTCGAGACCCTTTAGCTAAATGTCGAAACACAATACCAAGATTTCCCAACAATGTCGAGGTCTAATAATATCGAGATCCTCAAATAATCTCGGGTCTTGTAAATGTCGAATTCTTCACGCGATGTCGAGATCCATTTTAAATGCTAAATACGAACTCTCATAGAAACATATCGAAATCATGATGAAGTCCCACACATGCAAAGTCGGGCGAAACCTAATAAAATCAAACGACTTTCGCCGAGCCTTTCACAAAGAAATTTAAATCCTCTAACTTAGAAATTTATTAAAGGGCCGAGAACTTTACTTAAAGATAATACGGAATAGGAATCGACTGACTTGGGAAATTAATAAGGCAAATCGAGAGATGTGAGGCCTAGGGAATTTATACAAAGTCTAAATAACTAAGCATGACGCAAATTATTATTTCGACGAATTAGCCGAGGAAAGCAAAAGTACTAACATCATAACCCTTTTATTCTAAAAGGTCGTACATTAGGAGGTTCACGGGACCATACGCTAGGTTAAGCTTGGACGACAGGTAAGTAGAAGTCCAACTACGACACACAACTTGTTTTACGTGCCTAAATTGCGTGATTTCGTGTTTATGGGATTTCATGAATTTGTAAATTGATTGAAGTATTTAAATATGGTAAGTCTATGTTGCATTTACCTGCATCTGCATATGCATACTCACGTGCACACACGAACTCGTGAGGGAGAGTCGTGGGGCTGAGAGTGCATACTATTATGTCGCTTGCATGCGACTAAGACCCGCCTATATAGGCCGGTGTGTCGACTCGTAGTTGAGTCACGGACGACTTCTATGGCACCCTATATGGCGTACGACGCCGATTATTATGATGAGGCAGGAGGAGCGACCCAGGAAGGAGCGACCTAGCTATGCTAGCGTAGGCTAACTGGCGTAGGCAACTGCCCTCTTTGCGGAAGGAGCGACCTGGAAGGAGCGACCTAGGGGGAATCCTAGCGTAGGCTACCAGCGTGGGCAACCGTATGACAGAGGGGACGACCTGGGAGGGTGCGACCTAGGGAGACCTAGCGTAGGCTACCCAGCGTGGGTCGCTGTCACGATCCTATTGAGGATATTGAGCTCGTAGTGGTGCATAGTAAGGGCGTCGTGGGCCCTGAGTGATACTAGTAGGAGTACTAGGAGCATTGGCGCGGATCGCCTTTGCGGAGTGTTATGTGCATCGGCGTGGATTGCCTTTGCAGGGGAGTGACACGTGCACACATGCATGATTTCTGCTTACTGAGCCTCGGTGGCTCATTCTTTACGTTGTGTGTTGTAGGCACCGACGTCCACGGTATGTGATCGTGTTGTAAGACAAGGCTGATCTTTTGGAGCTTCGCGCTGCTTTTGGGGTGGACGTGTGTGTGTGGATGACGACCTGTGAGGCCGGGCGCATAGGAGCTTTTGCTGTGCCGACACACCTTCGCCGTTGTAGTGAGACCATGTCTGGAACCTGATGTTCGACATGCATTCTTTTGTCTTGTATAGAACAATGTTCCATTTCGTAAATGAAAAATGAAAAATTTGTACGCGTTTTCGGTGCACTTCTTTACTTACAAACTCGCTAGGCACGTAGAAATACGCTAGGTTAGGCGGTTAGGAAGTCGGGGCGTCACACTACAGCGCATGGCATTGAGTGCAAGTGGGAGATTTATCGGAATATGCCCTCGAATGCTATACGAGGATTAGATTGTATAGGGCATTAGCTTATTTATCATTCGACCTTTTATGTAATAAGATATTTTGTGTGGCATTGTTCGTTTATTGGAAATAAGAGTACTTTACTTAGCATCCGGTAAAGCAATAAATGAACAAATCCAAATATGTCGAGTTGAGTCACTGTTCTCAATGGGTACGAGAGAGGAAGGCACCAGTGGACTCTTAACCTCGAGCATTAAAAGTCCGTAAGACTTAGGCTCTAGTTGGGTGCTGGATAACCGATTATGGCTTATTTGTCGATGACCTATCGAGTGCCGATATCCCGCTTGGAAGCGGAGGTCATGACTTGTGATGCGAGTCGAATCAAGGGATTGAATCGTTTCATGGACACTGACTCACGGGTCGTACGGTCGAACATGACTTATTACTCAAGGAGTGTCACTGGTTCCTCTCGACCCGATTTGCAGTTGCATGGGTCAGTGGGCCAGATGCGGTATTGATGACGATTTGTGATTGCCGAGCTTAGACCGCCGAGTACGGAATCACAGTCTCGCAAGTAATCGAGATAAGTGTCCTATGAGGACGGCGACGGGAAATTACGAAATCCTTGGCCAAGGTATTGAACTAACTCATGTTAGACATGGAGGGTAGTTTTGGTGATTTGCCTCGTCCCCGTTTTATCATAGAATCGAGTATAGTGAGTTTGACATAGACCATGGCTCTCACTCGATTGGGAAACAGCTGAAGGGTTTATACAAAGTACTATAATCTATAGTAAGGTTCTCGAATAAAGACTGGGTCGAAATTCGCACTCGAATCGGGTTACGGTCCGGTACTGCGGGATTGGCTAGGTAACTGCCGGACTCTTGGATTCCTCCCTTGCCGATTGAGTCGAACCTAGAGAGTCGGGCTTAAAAAGGATCATCAATGTGTACTGATAAGGAGAGAAAGTGTTTTGGGCCTTAACGGGCCTTGGGTCATTGGGCCGCGCCTTAGTGTCGGACCGTTTAATGGACCGAAGTCGGACTTCATATGAAACTAACTTTGAGACTTGGGCTTGGCCAAGTGCTTAAAAGGCTTGAGGGTAAAATTAGAATTTGACCCTAAGCTGATTTTCGAATTATGCCTTGGGAATTAATTTCGAAAAATCATATATAAATATGGAAATAATGTATTTGGAATATTATTTATTTTAAGGTAAAAATTTCTAAATTAATCTTG
Organism: Craterostigma plantagineum; assembly: GCA_027422505.1. Taxonomy (NCBI): domain Eukaryota; kingdom Viridiplantae; phylum Streptophyta; class Magnoliopsida; order Lamiales; family Linderniaceae; genus Craterostigma; species Craterostigma plantagineum. The sequence goes on from JAPQWV010000025.1 coordinate 10,352,465, forward strand.
GATTAAGTTTCGAATTTTATACCATATTTACATATACTTAGTTTGACTTAGTATTTAAGTTAGTTGTCTAATTATGGTAAGTATCCTTATATGAATTTTGAATTAAATAAGGGAGAGAAAGATGTGGCAAAATCTCTCCACTTAAGGAGCAAAGTCGAAAACCATATCTTTGAGATATCCTAGGGATTTCCAAATATATCATAGTATAAATAGGGCAGCCCTATTTCATAATTGGGAGTGAAAAATTTCGTCCGTAACGAAGCCACAAAACACACACCGAAAAAAAAAACACTTTTCTCCCACGCAACGGCTCGGTTCTCTCCAGCCATCTTTAGAGAACTGATTCCGTGGTACACTGTGAGGTCGGCGTGACGATCTAGTGCCATCCACCACCATCGACGAAGTCTAGAAGAAAAGGACGAGGAGCTGCCACTCGCTTCAACTGGTAATTCTCTACGGGTTTGACCCGCCCTATTACATGTCTATGTGTTATTATTCTGATCCGAGCAATGAGGGCAATAAGGGAACCCGGAAAATTTTTGTTCCGCACCGTACCCGGGGACGTGGCGTCTCCGGGAGACACCGGGTAACCCAACAATAGGATCTGCAAGGTTCTTCAGAGTGTGTGGCAGGTACACATTTATCTCTCAGATTTGAGGTTTGTTTGTCGTTGATCTGTTTGTTTGTATTTGTTTATATTGGCAGGTGCAAAAGGTTCGCATTTATCTTAAGATTTCTGGTTTGTTTGTATTTGTTTATCGTTTTGTTTATCGTTGCACTAATTTATGGTTTTTTTTACAGTCTCGCAACTTCCTACGGGTGTAAAGAGTATCATTGGAGATGTATGAGAATGTGTGTAAATCTTCTCGAGGGTCCGGTGTTGTTTATATGATCTAGCTTAGAGTTCAGGTTTGAATCATTGGAAGGTTTTCGTCTTCTATACATACGACTGAATAATGTATTGTTCTTCGAAGTGTTTATGTTCTATAATGTATTTGTTCTTCGATTTGTTCTATAATGTATTGTTGTTCGATTTGTTAAAAAAATACATCTTCTTGACGGTCCACTGTTGTTTATATGATTTATCTTAGAGTTCAGGTTTGAATCATTAGAAGGATTCCGTCTTCTATACATACGACTGAATAATGTATTGTTCTTCGAAGGGTTTAGTGTTCTATAATGTATTTGTTCTGTATGTATTGTTGTTCGATTTGTTAAAAAAATACATCGAGCATAAAATTTTGAGCAATTTTAGTTGCAATAAGTTCGTCATTAATGATACATAAGAGATCGTTGTGGAATCTAAACGTTTTAGAGTTCCTTAATTAGTGTCTCATACATACTCTATACCCGTTTCAAATATATTCCCTGAATCTTATCTTAATGTAGTTCAAAGGTTTGGCTTTATAGATGAGACTACACTAATGATGAAAATCTTATTCTAGTTCAAAGGTTTGGCTTTTATTTCAGACGAGGAATCGATTCGTATTATCATTGTATCATTCGTGTATAGTTATGACACAATTTTTTACTCGCAAATTTCTGAATATCATCATTAATGATACAGAGATCGTTTATGGAATCTAAACGTTATGCTCTATACCCGTTTCAAATACATTCACTGAATTTTATATTATTGTAGTTCAAAGGTTTGACTTTTAATTATGACAACAAATCGTTTCGTATTCTTATTATATTGTTGCTAAAGTTACTTTAATTGCATTAACCGTATCAACATAACATGGCCATAGACAAGGCTTGGAAATCGATGGGAATACACTACTGTCGAAAATATGATTGTAGTTCAAAGGTTTGGAAGCGGATAAGAATACACTACTGCTGAATAGGTTTGTCTTTAATAATTCGTTTCGTATTATCATTATATTGATTTGCTAAAGTTTGTCTAATTGATGACATGCGACTGTAATACATTACGACATTTAAATTTGCACTAATTGACAAATATTTACACGACTGAAAAACAGAAGACTGAATATTCTATTGTTAACTTGGATCAAATAATTATATTGACACGGGTTATTTATTTTCCGAAATATCATTATATGTATTATTTGATAAATTTGGGCCACATACCTATATTGTCAGCTAAGAGTCGGTCATTTTCTCGAAATATCATTATATGTATCGTTGAATTTTGTATTTGGTTTTTATTTACAAATATCTGAGTATCATTATTAACGATAGATAAGTGATAGTTTATGGAATCTGAAAATATATTCAATAAAACGTTGTAGAAATAACTTTTCCTTTATTCATGACTCATACATATTCTATATCCGTTTCAAATACATTCGCTGAATCTTATCTTATTGTAGTTCAAAGGTTTGTCTTTTAATTCTGACAATAAATCGTTTCATATTATTGATGAGAATACACTAAGGATGAAAATCTTATTGTAGTTCAGAATTTTGGCTTTATCGATGAGAATTAAATAATGATGAAAATCTTATTACAGTTCAAAGGTTTTGCTTTTAATTCTGACAATAAATAGTTCCGTAGTATACACTATTGACCAATATTTGCACGACTGGAAAACAACCGACTGGGTAATGTATTGTTAATTTGGATGATATAACTATATTGACAATGGTTGTTCATTTTTCGAAATATAATAAATCATTTCGTAGTATATCATTATATTGACTTACTAAAGTTACTATAATTGCATTAAACGTAATAATAAATGAGCGACTGCAGTACACTACGGCATTTAAGTTTACACTATTGACTAATATTTGCATGACTGCAAAACATACGCCTGATTGGATTATATAACTATATTGACAATGGTTGTTCATTTTTCGAAATATAAAAATCGTTTCGTAGTATATCATTATATTGATTTACTAAAGTTAATATTATCTGCATTAAACGTAATAATAAATGAGCGACTGCAATACACTGGGGCAATTAAGTTTACACTATTGATGAATATTTGCACGACTGGAAAACAGACGCCTGAGTTAATGTATTGTTAAATTTTCGAAATATCTTATATGTGTCATTCGTGTATTGTAATGACCCTTAGTTGCAAATTTGTGAATATCATCATTAATGATTAACTAAAGTTGCTATAATTGCATTAAACGTTAATAAATGAGAATATGCAAATACACTACTCTATACCCGTTTCAAATACATTCCCTGAATCTTATCTTATTGTAGTTCAAAGGTTTGGCTTTATCGATGAGATACAATAATGATCAAAATCTTATTGTAGTTCAAAGGTCTGACTTTTAATTTTGACAATAAATTGTTTCGTATTATCATTGTATTGATTTACTAAAGTTACTATAACTGCATTAAGCGTATTAATAAATGAGGGACTGCAATACACTACGGCATTTAAATCTACACTATTGACAGATATTTGCACGACTGGAAAACAGACGACTGAATAATGTATTGTTAATTTGGATCATATAACTATATTGACAATGATTGTTCATTTTTTGAAATATCAATATATGTATCATTCGTGTATTGTTATGACACAGTTTTTACTCGCAAATTTTTGAATATCATCATTAATGATACGTAGAGATCGTTAATGGAATCTAAACGTTACGCTCTATACCCGTTTCAAATACATTCACTGAATCTTATCTTATTGTAGTTCAAAGGTTTGGCTTTTAATTATGACAACAAATCGTTTCGTATTCTTATTATATTATTACTAAAGTTACTATAATTGCATTAACCGTATTAAAATTTCACGGCCATAGACAAGGCTTGGAAATCGATGAGAATACACTACTGTCGAAAATATGATTGTAGTTCAAAGGTTTGGATTTTAATTCTGAAGATAAATCATTTCGCATTATCATTCTATTGATTTACTAAAGTTACTATAATTGCATTAAAAGTATTAAGATAACATAGCTATAGCCAAGGTTTGGAAGTGGATAAGTATACACTACTGCTGAATAGGTTTGTCTTTAATAATTTGTTTCATATTATCATTATATTGATTTGCTAAAGTTAGTCTAATTGATGACATGTCAATCGACTGTAATACATTACGACATTTAAATTTGTAGTAATTGACAAATATTTACACGACTGAAAAACAGACGACTGAATAATGTATTATTAATTTGGATCAAATAATTATATTGACAAGGGTTATTTATTTTCCGAAATATTATTATATGTATTATTTGATAAATTTGGGCCACATACCTATATTGTTCGCTAAGAGTCGTTCATTTTCTCGAAATATCAGTATATGTGTCGTTGAATTTTTGTATATATTTGGTTTTTATTTACAAATATCTGAGTATCATTATTAACGATAGATAAGTGATGGTTTATGGAATCTGAAAATATATTCAATAAAACGTTGTAGAAATAACTTTTCCTTTATTCATGACTAATACATATTGTATATCCGTTTTAAATACATTCGCTGAATCTTATCTTATTGTGGTTCAAAGGTTTGTCTTTTAATTCTGACAATAAATCGTTTCATATTATTGATGAGAATACACTAAGGATAAAAATCTTTTTGTAGTTCAGAATTTTGGCTTTATCGATGAGAATTCAATAATGATGAAAATCTTATTACAGTTCAAAGGTTTTGCTTTTAATTCTGACAATAAATCGTTCCGTAGTATACATTATATTGATTTACTAAAGTTATTATAATTGCATAAACATATTGATAATTGAGCGACTGCAATCGGCATTTAAATTTACACTATTGACCAATATTTGCACGACTGGAAAACAGCCGACTGAGTAATGTATTGTTAATTTGGATGATATAACTATATTGACAATGGTTGTTCATTTTTTGAAATATAATTAATCGTTTCGTAGTATATCATTATATTGACTTACTAAAGTTACTATAATTGCATTAAACGTAATAATAAATGAGCGACTGCAGTACACTGCGGCATTTAAATTTACACTATTGACTAATATTTTCATGACTGCAAAACATACGCCTGATTGGGTTATATAACTTGACAATGGTTGTTCGTCTTTCGAAATATAAAAATCGTTTCGTAGTATATCATTATATTGATTTACTAAAGTTAATATTATCTGCATTAAACGTAATAATAAATGAGCGACTGCAATACACTGGGGCATTTAAGTTTACACTATTGATGAATATTTGCACGACTGGAAAACAGACGCCTGAGTTAATGTATTGTTAAATTTTCGAAATATCTTATATGTGTCATTCGTGTATTGTAATGACCCTTAGTTGCAAATTTGTGAATATCATCATTAATGATTAACTAAAGTTGCTATAATTGCATTAAACGTTAATAAATGAGAATATGCAAATACACTACTCTATACCCGTTTCAAATACATTCCCTGAATCTTATCTTATTGTAGTTCAAAGGTTTGGCTTTATCGATGAGATACAATAATGATCAAAATCTTATTGTAGTTCAAAGGTCTGACTTTTAATTTTGACAATAAATTGTTTCGTATTATCATTGTATTGATTTACTAAAGTTACTATAACTGCATTAAGCGTATTAATAAATGAGGGACTGCAATACACTACGGCATTTAAATCTACACTATTGACAGATATTTGCACGACTGGAAAACAGACGACTGAATAATATATTGTTAATTTGGATCATATAACTATATTGACAATGATTGTTCATTTTTTGAAATATCAATATATGTATCATTCGTGTATTGTTATGACACAGTTTTTACTCGCAAATTTTTGAATATCATCATTAATGATACGTAGAGATCGTTAATGGAATCTAAACGTTACGCTCTATACCCGTTTCAAATACATTCACTGAATCTTATCTTATTGTAGTTCAAAGGTTTGGCTTTTAATTATGACAACAAATCGTTTCGTATTCTTATTATATTATTACTAAAGTTACTATAATTGCATTAACCTTATTAACATAACATGGTCATAGACAAGGCTTGGAAATCGATGAGAATACACTACTGTCGAAAATATGGTTGTAGTTCAAAGGTTTGGCTTTTAATTCTGAAGATAAATCATTTAGCATTATCATTATATTGATTTACTAAAGTTACTATAATTGCATTAAACGTATTAAGATAACATAGCTATAGCCAAGGTTTGGAAGCGGATAAGTATACACTACTGCTGAATAGGTTTGTCTTTAATAATTTGTTTCATATTATCATTATATTGATTTGCTAAAAGTTAGTCTAATTGATGACATGTCAATCGACTCTAATACATTACGACATTTAAATTTGCAGTAATTGACAAATATTTACACGACTGAAAAACAGACGACTGAATAATGTATTATTAATTTGGATCAAATAATTATATTGACAAGGGTTATTTATTTTCCGAAATATTATTATATGTATTATTTGATAAATTTGGGCCACATACCTATAATGTCAGCTAAGAGTCGTTCATTTTCTCGAAATATCAGTATATGTATCGTTGAATTTTTGTATATATTTGGTTTTTATTTACAAATGTCTGAATATCATTATTAACGATAGATAAGTGATTGTTTATGGAATATGAAAATATATTCAATAAAACGTTGTAGAAATAACTTCCTTTATTCATGACTTATACATGTTCTGTTAGGATCCCGATTATCCAACCTAGATCGAATTTAGAATAATCAAATAGCAAATCTAAGAAATTCAAAGTTAGGGCTTGAGATTTGCTTACGAAGATAGCTTGGTAGAGAAGCAACGTAGAGAGCACACAAGGGAAGCGAATTTGCTCTCTAAAATTTTCGATTCTAATTTTCCAATCTTTTTTTCCTTGTACAACACTCTCCTTATTTCCTAGAGTTCACTTATATATACCACCTTGTGGTATATTTACACAAGTAGTCCTATACAATGACTATTTACTATTTAGCCAAAGACTACTAATTTGCATAGCAAGACTAAGACAACTCTATAAATTGAATACAATAAAATAGTTCCAACAATCTCCGCTTTGTATTCAATTTTCAACATTGCGCAGGTTGTCTTCGTCTTGCAATTGAAAGAGTCCTCGAAATCTCCTCTTCAGAAAATCTTACAGCTCACCTGGTCTTCTAGGCATCGACTTTTTCTTCGAATCTTTCTTTGAAGTTCTTCTCCTAAATGCTGTAATATGTACGAAGTATTCTTGCCTCGCATTCCATTTCTCCCATTGAAAGCACACGAAACTCGAAACTCCCCCCATTTGTGTCAACCTTGTGTTGAGATCGGGGAGTCCGATGTGAGGTTTGGAGAGGTTGACAGGATTGGCAACTTAGAACATTGATACAGTGGACACGGTTGGCAATTTCGGTCCTTGATGCAGTGGACACGGTTGGCAATGTTGGAACTATTTTATTGTATTCAATTAATATAGTTGTCTTAGTCTTGCTATGCAAATTAGTAGTCTTGGGCTAAATTGTAATTAGTCATTTTGTAGGACTACTTGTGTAAATATACCATGGTAGATGGTATATATAGTGACCCTAAAGCATGTTTTAGGGTGATCACCTCATTTGTAGCAAATTCATTTTCTAAAAATTGAACTTATTGTGGAACGAAGCTTGCTCTCCAAGTTAGAATTACCTCCCAAAGTTTCTCTCTACAAATCGAAAGGTAATTCTCGATCTTAATCTTCGTTTATACGAATTCGCTACGTGATTTGATCCGTGTTGGATAAAAAAGGACCTAACAATTGGTATCAGAGCTGAGCGTGTTAGGATTTGAATCGAATTCTGAAAATCTGAAAAAAAATTTCGAGTTACTGTTCATCGCGAAAAATTACTGTTCATCGTGGAAAATTACTGTTCATCGCGAATTGGCACTGTTTATCGCTGATTTTCAATCTGATTTTTCTTAACTCGACTTGTTTTGATTTTATTGAGGTTCGATTCTGTGTTTCTAATTGATCTGAGCTTGTTTTCGTTTGATCGAACCACAAATTTTACCGAATTTTGAAGATTTGGTTGAAAATTGTTCTTGGAGTTCTTAATCTGAATTTTCGTAAATCGAACCGATTTTGCTTTGATTGTGCTGAATTGAGTGTTTGTTCTTGTCAAATTCATGATTTCGATCGATTACCCCGACGTTGTTAGACTGATTTGCTGTTTTGTTCGAATTCGTGAAAATATGTGTTCTTCGTGTTCTTCGTGAGATTCATCCAATTTCTGGAAAAATTGACATGCTTTGCTGTTTTCTAATTTGATTGAACTGTTATTCTATAATTTTTGATCAATAACCCATGCTTGATTGGCATCATTAATTGTTTTTGATTGAATTCTTTATTTTGCAAGTTCTCGTAAAAGGCTTCAGTTAAGTTTCTCGATGAGCATCTCGTTATCTGCATATTACTGTAGCAATCATTCGAAAACAGTAACAATCGAGAAATTAGATCGACAAATTGCTCAACAGTTAGCACTTGGTCAAAATTCCATACTGAAGCTTTGAAAGTCAAACTGAGCAGGTCAAAAATTTTGCCATCGATAATAACATTGGTATTGTTTAAAAACAAAAAGTTTTTTTCCGAAAGAAATTGATTGAGCAGGTCATCATAAAAATAAATAAATGGACATTCTAGAAGGACACGATCGAGAAAAAATTGATTGATCAGATGATCTGAGAACAGTTCATCTCATTGCATGTATGATCGAAAATACTGATTGTCAATTGATCGAAAAACTCCACAAGGTAATAACATTGCATCATCATTCAGTCATCATTGCAATCATTCAGCAATCATTACACATCATTGTCACTTTGCTATTGTTATCATTATATTACTTACGTAGCAATTCATTGTTGATAAACATTACTCATCATCATTGCATTATTATATTGAAAATTGGAATCCAAGCAAAACTTCTGCGATCACAAAACTATTTGCTATCTGACTCTCCTTTGCAGTCAATTGTTTACCTTGACCGTAAAACTTTTACGAACGCAAAAATATTTTGCGAACGTAAACTTATTCGGTCAACAAATAACATTGACCCGCAACACATTTTCAACACAATCAATTTTCGGTCATTTTTCGTTGACCTTGAATTTCAAAACTTATTTTAAATTTTACGATCGCAAATCTTTGTTTAGTTGCTTTTGCAGGTTGTCGTCGCAAAACTTATTTTTCGCCCGCAAAACCTTTTGCGATTGAAAAATTTGATTTTGAAGGTTTAGATAGTAACATCTCAAAACGACGACGTTTTATCAAATTGCAAAACTTTTACGATCGTAAATCTAACTGTTTGAAATTCAAAACTATTTTCTAGAAACAGTAACTTGTCGAAAAATTTAACAATCGAAAACAGTGCTCTACTAGTCGAAAAAAAAAATATTTTAATCAAGAATTATTTTCGATCGAAAATAGTTCCTTATATTGACATTAAAAAAAAAAACTTATTAAAAATTTTCGATCGAAAACAGTAACCTTTTATTTGGCACCTTATAGAAAAAGCTTTTGGTATATACTATTAAAATTTTTACATCAAACTTTATACACCAAAATCTTTTCGAAACTGAAATTTTAAAAGCCAAATATTTTAATCAGTATTAAAAAAAATCCAAATCACAAAACACGTGAACGATCAAAATATCCAACCAACAAAAATTAAAAGAAAATTAAAATGGATCAAGATTTAATAGACTTCGAACAACAAGTTAATTACAAAAATGCTAAGAAAACAGGTGTCAAAGACTAAGTCCTCATCCAATTCGGAGAACAAAGAAAGAATTCTAGCCTTAAACCAAAGGAGAGCTACGACTTGATGGCCTATCACGAAGATAAATCAAACCATCTAGCTCTCATGGCTCGAGTTGAGGATACCTCTGAAGCGAACTTGTCGAAGAAAACGAGCGATGAAGAGGAAGACACGTCTTCTCTGGAGGTAGTGATTTCTAACTCTACATTGTTTAACATGTTAGAATCCTTACAAATTAGGTATACTAACATGAAAAATGAGCGGAAAAGTACAAGAGAGTTAGAGGACGAATTAACTAAGTCTAAGGAGGAAATAGCTAGTCTCGAATTGGAACTTAGAAGCTCTAATGCGAAAATAGATGAACTAACTAGGAGCTTGAAAATTAGTGAGACTAAGACGCCACAATTACAGACGCATAGCTCAAAAATTAAGGAATTAGAAGTCAAGCTAGAAAGTAACTACAATTGTTTGGTTAGGAACCTGGACGAGAAAGCTAGCCTCAATTGTAGATTAACAAATGCCAACTCTAAGATCACTAGTCTAGAATCTCAATTAGAAATTTCTAATGCTAAGATTGCTGAACTGACCAAGAGTTTAAATGCTTGTGTAATCGAAAAGAGCACTGCTCAAGCTAACTATGCTTTCTTAGGTGAAGAACGTGGGAAGCTCTATTGTAAGATTAGAACTCTAGAAAATCTTTTTGCGACTTCTAAGACTGAGGAAGCAAAATATCATCATTCTGAAAATTCTTCTTCCGTCGATATACCTTCTATTCTTAAGAAAATAGAGTATTTAAATTCTACACTAGAAACGGAAAGAAAGAATTTTGAAGTAGAAAAGAATACACTTCTAACGGAGATATCTAGTCTCAAAGCTTCCTCGTCTTCAAAACATGATCAAGGAACGCAAACGGATGATCTCGTTCCTACCACCGAAACGGCTTCTACTAATTTTACGTCAATCCTGACCAAAGCTGAAATTCAAAGTAAAAGTCCCGCACTTTCTATACTCAAGGAACAAGTCCCATGGAAATGGGAGAACGGAAAAGCTCCACAACGGAATCATGAAGATCAAAAGTCTTCCTCTCCCGTTCCTAAAAAGAAATTTTTTCACGAAAATAATTCAAGTTCTAGCGCACAAACTTCATCGTGTGTTTCAAATGATTCTACTAATTTTTCACTTAACAAGCCTATACTTGAAAATAATTTTCGAAATTCTTATTCTCATGTGAAAAATGTGCATTCTCCACGTAGGAATTACGACACTTCTACTTTACATGCTTATCACTCTATTTGCTCGTATGCTTACATGAAGTATCCAGTCAATATTCGTTCCGAAAAGCATTTATTACGACTAGGTACCGAGAAGACCTTTAAAAGTACACATTCTAGGAGCACATATTCACATGTTAGAATTACTTATCCGTGTAAAATCAAGCAAAAATGGATTCCTAAGTCGGATATCAAGTCACAAAGTCCTAGTCAAATATGGACTCCTAAGACTACATCTTCGACCAACTTAGGCTCACAATCTAATTTTGCACGATTTACGACTAACTCATTTTCTGCTAATAAGGGAGGACCCATACGACAGTGGGTACCAAAGTCCAGATAGTTTTGCAGATTTCCCTCATGTATGGTACTCCGATGATAGTTGCTCCACATACATGATCAAGGGCGAGCGGCAGAGCAACTACAAGAAATCCCTACCTAAGCGACAAACTCGGTGACGAAAATCCTTATACATTTCTTTTAAATGCTAGGATAAGGCACTATTAATTTTCTTAGGGATTACAATTTGGTACATTATGCATCTGAGCTGAAATGTTTAGTGCCAAATTTTTTTTTCAAACATTTATCATGCATTTTACGCATATAGCTATAAAAAAAATAATAATAATAAAAATAAAAAAACTAGTCATGCATTTTTTATTTTTATTCTCATGCATCTTCATTTTTTTTAAAAAAATAAATAAAAGAAAAATAATAAAAATAATAACATTAAAAAAAATTCATGCATTTTTACTTATTTTTTTTTCTTTTCTTTGTTTTCATATCATGTTCATTTTTTTTTCTTAATAAAAGAAACAAAAAAAAACGTTTTGAAAAACAACATTAAACTAAAACAAAAACAACGAAAAAAAATGGGGACTGACGATTACTCAATCTACTATGATTTGTTCACAAAATTCTTTCCTTGATATATGATTGGTTATTTGCTTAATATTGTCTGTCTAGTCGCATTCTTTTGTCTAAAGATCTCTCGTTTGTTCCACTAGACACAAAGCCACATCATATATGTGAGATTTTGAGCCTTATTATTTTTTCGGGAATTTATCCTTGAGCGAGTCACACATCAAATGCTTGTCTTAACTTGTATTTCTTGGCCTCATACTCGCCTTGCGTTAGATTGTTAGGAAAATGATTAGGGCACGTAGGAAAATTCCTCACTTGGTCAAAATCAAAATATCATCCTTGAAATTATTCCTCTAGTCATCCCTTTTGAGCCTTCTCCAATATCCTTTTCTTCATTTGTATCCCGATCAAGCCTTCAACCGTAATTCATAAATTTCGGAGGGTTGCATAAACGAGAAAGGGAGGGGGAGAAAAAGGCGACGAAAGAAAAAGAAGAAAATGATGACAAAAGGAGGTGGAAAATGCACCCGAGGAATGCTCAACGCACAATAAATAGTCCAAAAGAACCTGCCTTCCTAATTATTGAAATCTTCTAGAAATCATAAGAAGAGGGCATGGATCTTGCTGTGAACTTCTCCATCGATAATCTCGTACACTCGTCAGAACGGCTGGAAAGAGGAGCGCCTAGAAGTGAACTTCTCCAACGATAATCCGATCTTATATCGAGACAACGAGAAGAGGAGCACGGCCTTGGGTTCGAATTCCATAACCATGAACTTCTTCAAATCGATAATCTCTGAAATCTCTCTAGGGAATAAGAGAAAAGGAGCATGGTATCGGCCCGAGAACGAACAAGAAGAACTTCACCTTAGATAATCTCTCAGCCTCGTAGAGAAGCAGGGCTTCAGCTTGAGCAAGTGCAGACGAATATGAAAAAGTTAATGGATGAGAATGAAATGACGAAAAAGAAAATGCCGGTGAAGAGGACGACGAAGAAAAGGAAGAAGATCTTTAGTCCACAATTCCTAAATATTTCCTTTCTCTTCTAAGTCAGAACCAAAATACGAAATCCCTAAGTCCCTTTGATTCCGAATCGACGGTCTCTCGCTCGGTGAAATGATTAAAAGCGCCTTGATAGCAGGTTAACTGATATAATTTTGCTTGTGTTGACATGAGTGATATATCTAGTATATAAATCCCATGATAAAAATAATTGAGTGCTAGAGCGAACCTCGTGAGAGTTGTCGAAATGGATCACTCTATGAACTTAGGACTTTAGTTTGACGACATGACTTGACGGCAAATTATTATTTATGTGTCATGTGAAATATTTGCGTGGACATGATCAAAGTGACGTAATCTGACCCCAAAACAAAATAAAAAAAAGGGAAAAATAAAAAATAATAATAATAAATATAAAAATCGTATAGTCTTGTTTCAAAATTTTCTTTACTTTTATTTTTTTTGCATATTTTTTATATTTTTCATGCATTTTTTTCTTGTATTTTTGCATTTATTTTACTTTGCATTTTCTTATGCATGAAAAAATTTCGCACATTTTCAAATGCATTTGCACATGCATTGGCACAGACTTATTTAAAAGCGAAATATTTCTTGCTTATGTGGTTACGCAAATTTTCATATGCATGCTTAGAAGTTCATGCATATATGCTGAAATGATTACATGCGTTTCTACTCGTTGTGTCATATGTGTTACATTCTCATATGCATATCTCGGTGAATATGTATATCTTTGCGAAATTGTTAAACACCATATGGGCACTACTTGAGGGGGAGTCATGATTCTTAGTGGTCGAAAACATGAATTAAGGGGGAGAATGAAAAATTACTCTATTACTTTGAAATTACTCCGTTATATGTTTTCAATGAGCATGAATTGAGGGGGAGTAATATGAATTTAAGGGGGAGTAATTTTAACTGTTATAATTCATGTTTAAGCTTTTAGAGTGTACTTTAGAATCATGAACTCTCCTTGATTATTTTTCAACGACTAAATCCTCGGAGGAGCTTTTTAGTGATTTCAGGTGTGTGAAGTGGACGCTTTTCAAGAAGATCAACCACCACTTCTAATTCTGCTCTCGAAGATTTAGCGAAAGAAAGAGACGGCCTACCTTCTTCTGGAACTAGAGACCCTTCTTCGAGGCCGAACCAGACAACTTCCATTCGGAGAAGACGAATCTGGCGAAACGGAGAAGATGGCTAAACCCCGAGCCCTCTCCTCGACTCTCTCATGCCCCTGCTTCCAGAAGAAGAAGCAAGGACCGAGGACCGAACAACACGTGACTCAAGCATCAGCAAGGACTGAAGTTGCCAACCGTGTCCACTGAATCAGGGACCAAAGTTGCCGACTATGTCCACTACATCAATGATCGAAGTTGCCAACCGTGTCCACCTCTCCAAACTTCACATCGGACTCCCCGATCTCAACACAAGGTTGACCCAAATAGAGGGAGTTTCGAGTTTCGTGTGCTTTCAACGGGAGAAATGGAATGCGGACTTTCCAAAATCCGGCAAGAACTTCCTACATCTTACGGCATTTAGGAGAAGAACTTCAAAAGAAGATTCGAAGACAAAGCCGATTCCTAGAAGACCAGGTGAGCTTGAAGACATTCTAAAGAGGAGATTTCGAGGACTCGAGGACTTAATCTACCATGGTAGATGGTAATTCTCGATCTTAATCTTCGTTTATCCAAATTCGCTACGTGATTTGATCCGTGTTGGATAAAAAAGGACCTAACAGGCAACTTTGGTCGTTGATGATGCTTGAATCACGTGTCGTTCGGTCGAGGAGAGGGCTCAGGTTTAGCCATCTTCTCCGTTTTGCCAGATTCTACTTCTCCGAACGGAAGTTGTCTGGTTCGGCCTCGAAGAAGCATCTCTAGTTCCGGAAGAAGGTAGGCCATCTCTTTCTTCAATTTTTTTAAGTTGTACCGAGCATCCTTTGAATGTGGCGTTGTGAGAGAGCCGAGCTTCAGAGTGGTACGCGCGGCGGAATTGGTGGGTGGACCGACCGATTGTGTATGTATAACCCTTCTTCCCCTCATGGCGAATCGTGTTAACGATGTCGGCATTTTAATTTGGAGGTAGATAAGGACATACTAAAAGGTCGGTGAGGGTAATAACCAGACGGAGCCACAAAGGCAAGCCGTCGAAATGATTACCGGGGCCACATAGGCATCCCGTTGACATCAACTAAGAGCAAAGCTCGTAGAAGACGGCCGAAACTGTTGTTGCTTTGATGTTGCAACGGCCGGACTTCCTTCCAATCCTCGAAGCATGTCTTTAAAAAAAAATGTCTACGGAAGTTCTATCGTAATCTCAAAGACTAGGTGTATTAAAAAGTGTACGTGTCCTAAAAAATTTGAAAATTTTGGGGAGTGATGACACACTAGACACGAGTGATCAATAAAAGCATGGTACGGGGCGGAATACCACTTAGTTCAATATCTCCCGTTTCTGAGTGAAACGGTGATAGCATACGTGGTTTCCCCGTGATTTATGAAATACCTATCTTTTGAGAGATAGATGAGTGAGTAAGGCTCGGTTGTGCATGCGTCGTTGGACCTAATGCGACGACTTCTACCCGGGAGCTAATTAAAATTACCACCTGTACTATAGGGGTTGGGTCCGAAAATTATGTGAGATAAGGGAGTGATGTACCTTCAAAGATTTCTGAGGTATCATCGGAATAGTCTTGCTTAGTGTGTTCGGATGATGAGAAAGCGGTGGAAAGTTGAATCGTCTCAAATGCTCGAACGCGTTCCGGGGTTAGGATCAAGTCGGATTAGACTGAACCATAGGAACATGAAATACGTGCCTCCGGGATACGTGAGAAGTGTTGCTCTAGTTGAATTAGCGAGCCGGTCGATGTAAATCCGGAGTATTTGATCTTCAGTTTGATCGTCATCGTCGCCTTTGGAAATTTTTGTCCGTTTGAAAGCTCGAGATTCTTCGTGTAAGTCCATCTTCGGTTATGGGAGAATAAATCCGAAGTATATCGGAAAAAAATTGATATTTTTTCTTTTTCTTTTCTTTTTTTCTTTTTCTTTTTTTTGTTTTGTGTTTTTATTTTTCTTTCTTCTTTTTTTTCTTTTTGACAATTTTTTACAGTAAAGATATATATATATATATATGTATATTATTAACATAATAGTATTGTATTTATATCTCGCCTCTTTTTTTATCCTTTTTTTTAACTCTCTCTCTTTTTTTCATAACTCCTTTTTGTTTATCTCTCTCTCTTTTTTTACAATAAATATATATAAGAATGTATATTAGTAATATAGTAGTATTATATTTATATATAAATAACTTGTCGAGAAACTTTTATCCCCTAGAAATAGACGTCTGCTAGACGAATATTATGAATCTCGTCCCCTTAAATTGCTCATTGTGAGTTTTTCTCCCCCTCAGGAATTAAAATTGGTGCTCCCTCGTTGAAGCTTAGTTCTATTAGCTCACCGCTCATCCCTTTATTACGTATGTGGAGCCACTACGTCGAATGCCATACATGAGGGAAATCTGCAAAACTATTGGGACTTTGGTACCCATTGTCGTATGGGTCACCATTATTAACAAAAAACGAGTTAGTCGTAAATCGTGTAAAATTAGAGTGTGAGCCTAAGTTGGTCGATGATGTAGTCTTAGGAATCCATATTTGACGAGGACTTTGTGACTTGATATTCGACTTAGAAATCCATTTTTGCTTGATTTTACACGGATAAGTAATTCTAGCATGTGAATATATGCTCCTAGAATGTGTAGTTGTAAAGGTCTTCCCTGCATCTAGTCGTAATAAATGCTTTTCGGAACGAACATTGACTGGATACTTCATGTAAGAGTATGAGCAAATAGAATGATAAGCATGTAAAGTAGAAGTTTCGTATTTCCTACGTGGAGAATGCACAGTTTTCACATTAGAATGAGAATAAGAATTTCGAAAATTATTTTCAAGTCTAGTCTTTTTAAATGAAAAATTAGAAGAATCATTTGAAGCACACGATGAAGTTTGTGCGCTAGAACTTGAAATATTTTCGTGAAAAATTTTCTTTTTGGAGGAAGAGCCACTTTCAAAGTTTGTACTTCTAAAATTGATAGGCTTTAAGAATTGGAGTATTTGACCTATTGGCGCTCAAAGGCTGTTTTTCTTTCTTAACCTGCTTTAAGATTAACTTTTCTTGTGAGGAAGCTTCGAGATTAGATATTTCTAATAAAAGCGCATTCGAATCTGCTTCAAAATTCTTTCTTTCCGTTTCTAATATAGAATTTAAATCCTCTATTTTCTTAAGAATAGGAGGTATGTCGACGGAAGAAGAATTATCAGAATGACGAGATTTTGCTTCCTCGGTCGTAGAAGTCGCAAGAAGATCTTCTAATTGTTTAATCGTAGAGCATAGCTTCGTACGTTCTACACCTAAGAAAGCATAGTCATTTAGAGCCGTATGCTTTTCGGCTTCACAGGCACTTAAGTTCTTTGTTATTTCACTAATCCTAGAATTAGATTTTTCTAATTGTGCTTCAAGATTAGCATCTTTCTCATTCGCATTCGACAATCTACAATTAAGGCAACATTTCTCATCTAAGCTCTTAACTAAACAACTATAGTTGTTGGCTAGCCTGTTCTCTAATTCTTTTACTATCGAACTATGCTTCTCTAAGGGAATATTCTTAGTCTCGCTAATATTGGGGCTCTTAGATAAATCTTCTATTTTCGCGCTAGAGCTCCTAAGCTTAAATTCGAGACTAGCTATTTCCTCCTTAGACTTAGTTAATTTGTACTCTAACTCTCTCTTACTTTTCTGCTCATTTTTCATGATAGCATACCCAGTTTCTAAGGACTCAAACATGTTAAACAATTTAGAGTTAGGAATCACTACCTCCTGAGAGGATGTGTTAGTTTCGACTAGCTTCACAATAATTTTCTCTAAAGGGATAACTATAGTGTACCAGTTATTGCGATATGTAAGAATAATCTCATATTGTTCAGTGACTTCATTCCACATAGTTGATTTGAGTTCAAGACGATTTAGCTCAGTTACTTTGTCTTGTAGTGTTTTTACTTCATTTTGTAATTTCTTTATTGTTGGATTCATAATGTTTTGTTTAAATTTTGGTTGGATATTTTGATCGTTAACGTGTTTTATGGATTTGATATTTTTTTTAACATTGATTAAAATATTTTGGCTTTTAAAATTTCAGTTTCGAAAGTTATTGGTTTATAAAGTTTGATCGAAAAATTTAATAGTATATACCTGTTAGGAATATTTTATAGTGTTCAATTTCATTGTGTTTATCTTAGTTGGTTTGTATTTAACTAACTTTGGGCTAGTTTGTAATATTCTAGTTCTTAGTTACTAGGGGTATAATATACCAACTGATGTGGTATATATACCCCCAAACCCTAATTCATTAGGGTGTGTGTTTTGTGTGTTGTATGTGTGAGTGCGTGTGTTAAGAATAGTAAGAAAAGAACTTTGAAAGCACCCATCGTCTACACTATCACACCCCACGACTAAGCCTTTAAATCCATATCATTTGCATGGTAAGTCATCCTAGGTCAGTATAGTTGGATCGAAACAGGGACCAAGAAGTGGTATCAGAGCAAACACGTTCGGATTTGAGTGAGATTTCTAAAATTTTTGGGTGTTTTTCTTTGGGTTCGAGTTTCAGCTTGTTCTTGAGTTTTTGAGTTGATTTACTGATTTGGCAAACTCTAGAGCTAAATAGGTTGATTTCGAGCGCTTTTATGTGTTTATCCAACACTTTTCAGTTGATTTGAGTGAGTTTTTGGTTGAAATCGAGCTTGAAATCGAGTCTGAAATTCGTCATTTGCCCATAACTTTTTCGTACAGAACACCCCATCGGGCGATTACACAGTAGCAATAGGTTCGCCCGATTTAAATTCAATCAGTGAATCGCACAATAAGGTTTTCTCAATCTTTACTGTTGCAAGGACTTCGAATCGCCCGACTTGAACACTGTAGCAATCGCGCGATTTGAATTTGCACTGTAGCTAACACATAATCGCCCGATTTGAATGTGCCCTGTAGCAAATCGCCGAGCCTAAATTGTTAAAGCTCAAATCGTCCGATTCTCAACTTTCTTAGACAAAGTCGCCCGATTGTTCAATCTCCACAGAATTTTTCTTGGCGAATCTCAGTTTGTAAGACAACATCGCCCGATAGCTTCAGTCTCAAATTGCTACAGTCGCCCGATTGATCCAGTCGCCCGAATTTAATCTTCAATTCGCCCGATCAATTTTTAGGACCAAAATCGACCGATTCACGTCTCGGCGAATTTCAGTTTCTTAGACAAAATCGCCCGATTGCTTCAGTCCTCTTGGAACAGTAAATCGCCCGATTGACTTTAGCTACCCCAGATTCGCCCGATTTCAAAACTTAGAATTTTTGGTCGAAGTCTTCATCCTCCAAAACCTTCAATCGGGCGATCCAAACTCACTCTCCGAAAATCACACTTAAACGTTTCGATCACTAAAACTATTGGATCCCTTGAATAAAAATATTTTAAGTCTTAAAAAAAACTAGCACTTTTTTGAGGAAAATTATTTTTTCATCATTTGATGAGAAAAACATTCTGAGTCCAACGAGCATAGTGAATTCTAACGCCCTTTTATTATTTTCCTTCCGGTCCAAATATTTTGGTGTAGACTGCTTTGCTGTCAAATTTTTTAAAGCAAATCCACAAACATGTCAACGATCACTTATCCAATAATCTAATTAGGACGTTCTGGCAAATTATAGAAAAGGTCTTGGTCATCTTCTCGAAGTTTTCGAAATTATCTTAAAATTTTTAGGTGCACACAAAAAAAAAATTTGACTCTATCCTATTCGATTCTTCACGATACTTCTCAAATAACCCAAACTTTTCAGAACAGAACTTCAAAAAGCCAAATTTTTATTTAAAAATAATCAAAAAAAATATAAATGGATGCTCAAGCTAGGAAGATTGAGGAATTAGAAGCAAGATGTGCTAATAATTACTCCTTGTTGTTTAAACAAAAAAGAAAGCCTAGCTTATGCTAATGAAGATTTGATCAACGCAAAGTCAAAGATCATTAGCTTAGAAACTAAGTTAGAAGATAGTGAAAAGACGGTTTGCGAGATAACTAACAGTTTACGTTCTTGCGAAGATGAGCGAAATGAAGTCTCATCAAAATATGAGACTATATTAGAGAAACGACGTATGCTTTACTCTACGATTGAACGGTTAGAGACTGATATTTCGAATATAGGTCAAAGAGATCAAAACTCTCATTCTACCGGGGAAAATAATATACATGATCAAAAACCGACCAAATGTGACACTCCAGAGACTCTTCATAAATTGAATATTTATAAGATACTTTGGACTCTGAAATGATAGGTTTAGGCGCTGAAAAGGAAAAGCTTTTAAAGGAGATCTTATACCTCAAAAATTCCCCGTCTTTATCTGTTTCGAATGATTTGTCAAATAATACATCTTCCTCAAAACAGGTAAAGAAAACCAAAACTAAAAGAAGCATCCTTGATCCTAAAACTGAGAAAGCTTTTACTAATCATTCTAAGTTAATATTGACTTAAGCTGAAACGTTAAGTAAAAGTAGAGCTTTAAAATTAGCTAAGGAACAAATTAAAATTAGGAAGGAGCAAGGAAAATCAATATTATCTTCGAAAATTAAAGTCGAAAATGTTCAAGATATTTCCTCTCCCATTCCTATCAAAAGAGAAGCGTGCAAAGAAGTTCCAAGCTTAAGCAAACGAACTTCTCAAATCCCGCACATTCATCATTATAGAGTGAATGATGTGAACTCTGGTAGGCAATACGACTCATCATCCAATGAGGCATATAGCGCCATAAGCTCATATTCCTACTTGAAATACCCAGTCCAGATTTTAACTAGAAAGCATCTTATGCGACTGGCTAGGGAGAAAATCTTTAGGTCTTCTAAACCTAGGCACACATTCACCAGCGCTAAATTGTCATTTCCCTCTAAGGTTCACCAAACCTGGATTCCTAAATCACAAATCAAATTGAATAGGACTTTAAAGGATGATTTAGGATCAATATCTGAACCATATGTGCTTAACTTGTTTTCTGCTAACAAGGGAGGACCCATCCAAAAATGGGTACCAAAGTTTCGATAAAGTTTTTGCATATTCCCAGCATGGTAGGTACTAAGAGAGCTGCTCCACACTCATGACTGGTAAGCGACGAGGGCAGCCAAACATCCCAGCGTACATGGTATCTCGGGTTGCTCCACATACACGGCTGACTAGCGATGCGAGCAACCACATGATGGTACATTAGAAACATGCATTATTCTTAAGAACTTTAAATTTTATATTTTAGCACGCATATGAGCTGAAATGACTAAATACCCTCCTATAGATACATTTCCATTATGCATGCATCTTAAAGAACTTTCGAGCTTAAGTTTTTCTGTATGTATAGAAGCTGAAGCACAAAATACCTATTTCAGCTTAGCGCAATAAAAAGCAAAAACATACATTCTAATGCATTTTGAAAGAACAATAGTTCTTTTGTTTTGCATCTGCTCTGAAACGAAATTACGTTCACGCTCACTTGATTGGGAGAAAGCTTACACTTTTTAACGTGCATACATTGAGGGGGAGTATCACTCCATATTTGCCAGGAGAGAGTACATTTTTAGGGGGAGTACATTTTAAGGTGTATGGTTCGAGGGGAGAAGTCTTACTTCAACCCATATACATATATGTATACGAATATATATCTATATCTATATCTATATCTATATCTATACATATTAATATTACGATAATACATACTTACATTTAGTTAAAAAAAGGGAAGCGAAAAGAAAGAACAACCCTCTAAAGAGCCTCCACCTCCCAAGAACCTCCCAAGATAGACTCCAACCAAGAAAACTCAATCCTTCAGAGTTCAAGAATTCCAAAAGGCGTGACAACCATACACAAGCACGAAGGTGATATCAACCGACCTGTTCCGACTTGCTGATCAAGTAGCACTCACCAAAATTGACGGACGCATGGATCTAGGTTCCCATGGTTCAGTCAGACCAAACTGAACCTAACCCCGGAACATAGCCGAGTGTTAGTGAAGATTTAAAGCCCATCAGTCACATTCCATTTGGCAATTCTTGACATGACCGGAGAGCAGACGATACACATATCCCTCACCTTACAAAAAATTCGGGCCATCCCATACAGGTACAGGAGTTGATTTTTATCAGCTCCCGAGTAGAATTCGCCTCATTTGGTCCAATGGCGCATGCACAACATGGTTCGAATCGGCGAGCGAAAGTATGTCCTTGGTAGCCTGAGTCGCACATCCCAATGAAGAGAGTCTGGTCTCCACACTAATGGAGATTGACAAACTCGAAATCGAACAGATTCTCCAAGGACGAGAGGAAAAAATTTATTGGGTTACCATGAATTTCATTCGAGAAAATGATTCGAGATGTTGCTCGAAAGTGTATGAAATGAACAAATGAACATATAGATGGGGCTAAAATTTGCTGAGAGTTGTGCTTGGTCCTATTTGGTGACAATATTCCACATGAACAGATTCGTATTTTAGTCAAATAGATGTAATTCTCTATGACGTTTTACTTAGTTACACCTCTTAAAGTGAATACCTGCTTTCTTAAACTCATTCAGGCCAATTGAGTTACGACCACTGCATTTATTCCTATTAAATGTTTCCAACGTAATACTGATGCGGACATAAATTAGGCAGGCGAAATAAATGAAATTAAGAAAATAAATTAGATTGAGGTGATAATTAGAAAGACTCGATAGAATTTAGAGTTTTGGGAAAATAGGGAGGTAAAAACATGAGATAAGACTTTTAGGTACCTCCGTAAGACTTTTAGGGACCTCCGACAGACTTTAGGGAGCTAACAATAGGAAAAAAGGTTTTTGGGGACCTCCGACAGATTGTAGGGAGCTAACAACAGGCGCTCGGGACCTGAGGAATCACCTGACAGCTCCCGAGGACAAATGAAGCTTCCTCAACACGCTACAGATAAAAGGACTTTGTGAAGGTAAAAAGCTGCAGGAGGACGTGACTGATGGGACAGCACAAAGGCTACGACAGCTGTAGGAGCTACCTCTGACAGACAGCTACGCTGCAACTCACGTTGTCCTAGAAGGTCAAGTCCCGGTCTGATGTCCCTGAAATGACTGAACACGTCTCATCTCCTGGAAATAAGCCAAGCTGGACGTTGGGAGCTCAATAAAAGGTGGACTTCATCAATTCCGCACCCAATTCATTCCAACACTTCTTAACACTTAGAAAATTCTCTCTCTACGTTAAACACAATATCTTTGACGTCCCATTAGCTATTTTCTTATGTGTTCTTGAGAGAAATGTGAGGAATAAATAGTTTGAGTGTGTAAATCTTCAAAGTATAGTGAAAGGAAGTTTCTGAGCGCCCGTGGACGTAGGATTCCCAAGAATCTGACCACGTACATCCCGTGTTATTTTATTTAAGTTCCCAGTACGTCCCCAAACACGTCCCACGTCTCGAGCACGTCCCAGATACGTCCCCAAACACGTCCCACGTCCCGAACACGTCCTAGATACGTCCCCAGTACGTCCCCAAACATGTCCTGCGTCCCCAACACGTCCCAATACGTCCCAGCACATCCCCAACGCGTCCCGACACGTCTCCAAACACATCCCATTAAGTTTCCTTACCATTAAGCACCTTACGCACGCCCTACAACTTTTTAATAATCGATTCTCCGGCTATATAAATATCCCCACACATATAAATTTTGTTGATTGGGATAGCCCCACAACAAATGGCGCCGTCTGTGGGAAAATTCAGAGTTGAAGGCGTGAGCGATCTTGCCTATATTGTGCGAAGCTGTGCCTAACGTTTTTTTATTTCTTCTTTCTATTCTTTATTTTTGTTGGGACGAGACGAAACACGCGAAAAGTCAATGAAAGAAGGCCCTCCTTACGAAAGAACATAAATCCACAGTTTGCAAAAGCCGCTGAATATAACCGCTTGGAGCAGACCAGCATCCCATTGCCCACCTCTGTGATGCTAACACCCGAAACACCCAACAGACAGTCAAGGCCAAAATGAACCGCGGAGAAGGACCTCCAGAAACTGCCAAACGTGTTGAGAAACGGTCAGAACCTAAAACACATGCCAGAGATGATGAAGACGAGTAAGAGGGTACAGATAAGTCTTAAAGGGATCTCAGAACACGCAGGCGGACCTCCACGAGTCCCGCTAGAGAGCCACCCGAAAAGGCGAAAGAAGCTGGGAGCTCCAGAAGAAGGAAAAGGTGAGCCACGGTTACGGACCTCAAATAGGTTACGTCCGGAACTCCGATGAAACATGCGGACATGGGGTGTTAAGCTCCCCGAATCCGTATACTATTCAGTCCCAAGATGAGAAGCAAGTCGTCATGCAAAGGAGGAGAGAGATGTAAAAAACCATGGACGAGGCACGGCCGCCCCACAGGGAACCCTGGGAATCTCCGCCAAGAATCCCACGGAGATTCACACCACTATGCAAATCGAGAAGGGATCCTGACATCAGCCGAGGGACCTCCCGTGATGAGGAGGCCCTTAGCCGAAACTCCAGGACCCTCTAAATTTCATTCTCATTTATATACCATGATTATATGACCACTATACTAACAACTGTTGTCATTTGAAGGATAAGATTGAAATCTGAGGGAGTTCATTGATCATGGCCTCGAGTAAGGTCCGAAGGTAGCTGAGAAGGAGTCTGTAGGAGCTATGTCGACTAAGGGCGGACAACGTCCGCCTCCTCCAGATAGGGGCCAGTTCCAGTCAGGACTCATGTCCTTGTCATAGTAGGAGCGTAAGGCACTGGGGACTCCAATGTCCAACAGATCCCGAATCATGCACCCGAGCATTTGAAGGACTTAGAGGCCCAACTCTGCAATAGTGTACAAAGGTCAGAGGGACCTCAAAGCACAGCTCCACGCTGGCACGTGAAGGTCTGCAAGACCTAAAAGCCCAGCTCCGTGCTGGCAAGAAGACCCGGAGCTCCGCCTTCGGGACCTCCCAGCTCCGCGCTGGCGAGAACACCCGAAGCTCCCATCCGGGACCTCCCGGCTCCCCGCTGGCAAGAAGATCCAGAGCTCCGCCTTTGGGATCTCCCCAGCTCCGCGCTGGCAAGAAGATCCGAAGCTCCGCATTCTGGATCTCCCCAGCTTCGTGCTGGCACAAAGACCAGAGCTCGTATATTCGGGATCTAAGAGCCAAGCTCCATCTTGAAAAGATATATGTTTGAGATCTCCATGTCGAGCGCATCGCTAGCATGTGAAGTACGTTTTGGGGGATCTCCAAACCGGCTGAAACCCAGTTCCATGCTGGAATGAAGGCAAAGAAGCCCAGCTCTATGCTAGCGTTCGAAGATCCGCTGGAGATACAAGCCAAGCTCCGCATTGACAAGCAAAGGTCCGTAGGACCTAGAAGACATGTCCACACTAGCGTTCGCAGATCCGCAGGAGATACAAGCCAAGCTCTGCATTGGCAAGCGAAGGTCCGTGGAACCTAGAAGACATGTCCACACACGTTCGTAGATCCGCAGGAGATACAAGCCCAGCTCCGTGCCAACGCCTAAAGGCCTGCTGGAGATAAACATGGAGATCCAGGGGAGACATCCCATGATGAGAAGGCTCTTAGACGGAACTTCAGGGATGTGATCAAGAGGCTTATCCTGACGGAACATCTGAAAAAGGCGTTAGCCATGGTAGCAAGCATGATTGGAAGGAGATCGACAAGGAGTTCCGGGGACCTATGCCGCATAAAGGCAAGCAACCCCACCTCCCTCCAAACAAAGCTGCCACAAGCTCTGCACTAGCACCCGAAAGCCCAATCTCCGCTCCGCTAGCGAAGTCACTAAGCTTCTAATAGGGATCTATAGCCTCAGACCCGAAGGACCGCAGCGCCCGAAGACCCGAGGAAGATAGGAGCCCAGCTCCGCGATGGCGTCTGGAGATCCCCAGGAGGTCGAAGCCCTCTCTGCACTGGCGTGTGAAAAACCACAAGGATTTAGAAGCCCAGCTCCACGCTGGGATAAAGACATAAAAGCTAGCTTCGTGCTAACAGAAGACCTACAAAAGTCCAGCTCGGTGCCGACAGAAGATCTAAAAACCCAAGCTCCGCACTGGCATTTGAAGATCTGTGAGAGATAAAAACCGAGTTCCGCACTGGCGTCCGAAGATCCGTAGGATCTAAAGCCCAACTCTGCATTGAAGTACGGAGATCCGCGGGGGGTCAAAACTCGGCTCCGTGCTGGTGTGCGACGATTCCAAGGATCAAAAGCGCAGTTTCATGTTGGCATACGAAGACCCAACATTGTGGACCTCGGAATCCAGCTCCGCGCTGTTAACAACAAAGACATGATCTATATGTTAAGGATCTCCAAACCCAGTTCCTCACTGGCATGCGAAGGTCCACGGGACTTAGAAGCAAGCCACCACAACTAAAACAGAAGGAACAAGCAAGAAACATGACCTGGAAAACCCGAAAATAATATGACGAAGTAGAGGGAGGATGGGGACCTCCTGGCATACATCAGCAGGTCCAACATGGCAGCCTTGGGAGCACCCACCGCCGTTTCCTCCATCAAAGATAAGAGGACAGCCACCTAAGCTCGAACGAAAGAAAAATCACCAACGACCAAGAAGAGAAGCAAGCCACCTTAACTGAATAGGAATGAACGAGCAAGAAACATGACCACGGGTAGCCATTACCGCCTTAACCTCCCAACAGGGAGCTGCCAGGATCTCTTCTTAGGGTCCTGAGGGACTTCATACCATTACGCAACAACATGGAGGATCCTGACATTAGCCGGGGACATCCCGTGATAAAAAGGCTCTTAGTCAGAACTCCACAGCCTTCTAAATCTCATTTTCATTTACATTATCGATACCATATTAAATACATGCATCGTACTAACAATCGCTATCATTTGAAGGATGAAATCGAAGGGCCCATCCTAGTAGGATATCT
Organism: Craterostigma plantagineum; assembly: GCA_027422505.1. Taxonomy (NCBI): domain Eukaryota; kingdom Viridiplantae; phylum Streptophyta; class Magnoliopsida; order Lamiales; family Linderniaceae; genus Craterostigma; species Craterostigma plantagineum. Next base: position 10,379,313 of record JAPQWV010000025.1, read on the forward strand.
GAGGAAGTTCACTGACCAAGGCTTGACAGAGGCCTGAAGGTAGCCGAGAAGGAGTCCGGGGGATCTGTGCCGACTAAAGGCAGACAACCCCTGCCTCCTATAGGGGCGAGCTCCGCTCAAGGGTCCCGTCCCTATAATAGCAGGAGCTCCAGCAAGGGAGGGCCACCAAGATAGGGGCATACCTACGAGACGAAGCCCCGAAGTAGCTTGTGGGACGTCTCTCGAAAAATACGGACATATTCGCATTTTCTTCAAAATTAGTCATGTCTCAATGGCCTTATGTGGATTTGAAACTCCTGGAATGCAACCAATAGGAGAAATCACGTCGCCTAAGAATTTAAGGAAAGAGCCACTCGAAGGGAGGAGGAAATCAACGCCCTGGGGAGGTGTATCAACAAAGCTCCTGACGATGCCACGCAAGTAAAAGGCACCGGAAAAAAGAAACCATATTTCGAGAAATGGGAAGTAAGGGGATATAAAAGATGAAGGACCTTCCAACTTACAACCGGAGCTTGACAAGGAACTAATCGATATCGAGTCGTACCCAGATCAAAAATAGAGGACCACCAAGATAGGGGCATACTTACGAGACGAAGCCACGAAGTAGCTTGTGGGACGTCTCCAGAAAAATGTGGACCTATTCACATTTTCTCCAAAAGATATGATAGAAACCCTCCCGAATATCGCCACACATCATCCTACCAGGAAGTCAACCTATCAAACAAAAGCTCTGATCATGCGGAACTGAAAGAGCCCAGATCCTAAAAGAGATGGGAGTGGAAAGTAGGGGATGTGCATTGGCTCCGGGACCTCAACAAGGTGTGTCCTGGGAATCATTATCCGTTACCTCGAATGGATCAGCTGGTGGACTTCATATCTGGATGTGAGGTCCTCAGCATGATGGATGCCTACCAGGGGATTAAGGAGATCCAGTGGCTGATAGGAAGGTTAGCAGCTCTCTGCCGATTTATCTCCCACTCATAAAGGAAGAGTCTCCCATCCTTGAAAGAGATTACTTGGTATTGTACTTCTCCGTGGGAGATTATGTGGTTAGCTCCGTGCTAGTAAAGAAAGAATGGACCTCCCAGAAGCCCATCTATTTCATAAGCAAGGCGCTACTAGAAGCCGAGACCAGATACTCCGAATCGAGAAGGCAACGATTCATGTAATGCAGATGATAAATCAATTGGGCCTATCAGGGCGGATGATGAAATAGGCTATCAAGCTAGGGGAGTGCGGCGTAGAATTCGAACAACGAACAACCGTGAAAGCTCAGGCTCTCTCCGACTTCGTGCAGGAAATTACCAAAGGATCACAGAAGCAGCAATAGGAGGTGTACGTAGACGAATCTGCGACTTTTCAAAGATCTGGAGTGGAGGTCCTTATCGTTAACTCGAGAAGGAGAGGAGCTCCGTTTCGCCAATACCTTCCAATTCCAGGCCTCCCATATGGAGTTTGAATACGAAACCTTAATTCATGGCCTGAGGATCAAGGAGGAAATGGGGGCACGAGATATCAATTTCCCAACTGGTGGTATAACAAGTGAAGTGGAATTACGGACGAGAAAATGGGAAGATGAGCTAACAATAAGTTTTGATTGCTTTGAAATCGTGCAGGTCCCAAGAGAAGAAAGTCATAGAGCCGATCACCTGGCTAAAGTGGCGAGCTTGAATTCAACCACCCAAGGGGATGATATCACGTCTCACCGTGAAAAACAAGAGACATGGGAGTTTGTAGCATAGAAGGAGATGACAATTGGAGGACCCCTGTCCCGGAAGGTATAGAGCTGAAAAATAAGAAGGGATACGCAGGTGATCATACGGGATAGAAGTCCCTGACTAGGAGAATGATAAGGGTTGGCTATCTCTTGCCTACCTTAATCAGGGACGCCAGGGAGCTAGTTAAGAGATGTGTCAACTACCACAAAGACGGACCTCTAATTCACGTCCCAATGAAGGTTCTGGGAAGTATGCACTCGCCCATCCCATTCAACAAAGTGGGGGTTTTGATATGCTATACCGTTTTTCTCCAAAGACAAATCAATGGTGAACCGCGGGAGAAATCAAAGAGGTAACAGCTCCACAGGCGGCGGGAGCTCCGCCAACATCCGAGACGTGGTCCCCGATGAAGCTCCGTACGACACATAAGGATCCACCTCATGGGATCTGTTAACAGCTCCTCGCATGGATATGAAGAGCCGATATCAATAAGCCTAGTTCTGTGCTGACATCTAAGGGTCCAACCTACCTGTTAGGGACCTCTAAGCGTAACTCCGTGCTGATACTCGGAGGCCCTTGTTTGTTCGGGACCTGCAAGTCTAACTCCGTGCTGGTACAAAAGTCCCTTGACACCAAGGACCTCCGGGTCTGCGGCGTGAATGACACGAAGGACCTCCGGGTCTCCGGCATGAGTGACTTCAACGACCTACGGGTCCGCGACGTGATATGAGATCGGATCGGTATAAATATTTTACTATATAAATAACGGTGCACCAAATAATATAATTGATGCCAAAGGTCGACGAACCTGCGGTATACAGGACGCCAAAGATGATATATCTGCGGTGTAACATGATGCCAAGGGTCTACGGACCCACGGTGTACAGGATGTCAAAGATAATATATCTGTGATATGATATGATGCCGAAGGTCGACGGACCCAAGGTGTACCCGACATCAAAGATAATAAATCTGCGACGGGATATGCCCATAAGGGTGTACAAGATGCCACCGCTGACGGGCTGCGGTGTACAGGAGATCAAAGGCTCTCACTAAGCCTGCGACGTGAATGGTAGCTAAAGCGAAGCTGGTGCTATAACCAGGGTAAATCGATGACGGGATCCCCGAGGTTATAATTTTGTAGACCTAAGTGTCTACCCAGATACTGAACTCGCTAAGGACAAAGAGAGCCTAGCGCAAAGCGACACCTGAGGACAATGACGACGGTCATTGCAACCGAAGGCATAAATTCAGACTTGGCTTACGAATTGATAAGCGAGCTGGCGCTATAACCATGCGTTTAAGCGAGCTGGCGCTATAACCATGCCATGATAATGATGTTCCGAGAAACATCCATTAGGTCCCGCAATGACGAAAGAAAAAAATAATACAGGAGAAAGGGAACTCCGATAGAACATGCGAACATGGGGAGTTAAGCTCCCCACACGATTATGTCTCGAAAAAAATGATAAAGCATTTTTTACAGGCTATCACCATGACGAAAAAAGGAGAGGTCTATGCAAATAGGATGTTCCAGGGATCTATGAGCGTGCAACAGGATCTGGAGATCTCCTTCAAAGTGCAAGACCGAAGAGGAGCTCATCCATCAGGTCCCCGCCAGGGGAGTTAAGCTCCCCTAAAACATTGCAGATGGTCTACAGAGTTAGGGAGCTCGCCCACTGAGGTCCCCATAGGTCCCGAAAGAGGTTCAGCACTTCACCTCCTGAGGAAGAATGACGGAATTTCTTTTCGCTTTTCCTTCTAACCTTTTGGATGAATTTGTTTTCCTTTTAACACCAGAGGTAGATGCCGTAATAGGAACTTCTTGAGCTCCCCTAAAAGGAGAAGGAACCGCGGGAACATCCTTCGTCCCTACAAAAGGAGAAATCTCCTCGCGAACGTCTCTAGCCACCGGGACCTGACGGAGCAAATGAGATACATGGGGTGCGCTGAGGAACTTGGGAACTGGTTCCTTTCTCCGCATCAGCCAACAGAACGTGTCCCTTCAAGAGGTAATTGCGGTAGGGAGGTATGGCACATCTTACTATTTTACTCTAATTTACTTTTTGTCCCAAAAGACAAATTAGAGTAGGGAGTGGTTGATGCGGACATAAATTAGGCAGGCGAAATAAATGAAATTAAGAAAATAAATTAGATTGAGGTGATAATTAGAAAGACTCGATAGAATTTACAGTTTTGGGGAAAAAGGGAGGTAAAAACATGAGATAAGACTTTTAGGGACCTCCGTAAGACTTTTAGGGACATCCGACAGACTTTAGGGAGCTAACAACAGGAAAAAAAAGTGTTTTGGGGACCTCCGACAGATTGTAGGGAGCTAACAACAGGCGCTCGGGACCTGAGGAACCACCTGGCAGCTCTCGAGGACGAACGAAGCTTCCTCAACACGCTACAGATAAAAGGACTTTGTGAAGGTAAAAAGCTGCAGGAGGACGTGACTGATGGGACAGCACAAAGGCTACGACTGCTGTAGGAGCTACCTCTGACAGACAGCTACGCTGCAACTCACGTTGTCCTAGAAGGTCAAGTCCCGGTCTGATGTCCCTGAAATGACTGAACACGTCCCATCTCCTGGAAATAAGCCAAGCTGGCCATTGGGAGCTCAATAAAAGGAGGACTTCATCATTTCCGCATCCAATTCATTCCAACACTTCTTAACACTTAGAAAATTCTCTCTCTACGTAAAACACAATATCTTTGACGTCCCATTAGCTATTTTCTTATGTGTTCTTGAGAGAAATGTGAGGAATAAATAGTTTGAGTGTGTAATTCTTCAAAGTATAGTGAAAGGAAGTTTCTGAGCGCCCGTGGACGTAGGATTCCCAAGAATCTGACCACGTACATCCCGTGTTATTTTATTTAAGTTCCCAGTACGTCCCCAAACACGTCCCACGTCTCGAGCACGTCCCAGATACGTCCCCAAACATGTGCCACGTCCCGAACACGTCCCAGATACGTCCCCAGTACGTCCCCAAACATGTCCTGCGTCCCCAACACGTCCCAATACGTCCCAGCACATCCCCAACGCGTCCCGACACGTCTCTAAACACATCCCATTCAGTTTCCTTACCATTAAGCACCTTACGCACGCCCTACAAGTTTTTAATAATCGATTCTCCGGCTATATAAATTTCCCTACACATATAAATTTTGTTGATTGGGATAGCCCCACATCAAATACAATTCGAACGACGTACTTGAAAATGAAATTCTTGATCTCTATTTGACGCGCGTCCCGACACGTCTCTAAACACATCCCATTCAGTTTCCTTACCATTAAGCACCTTACGCACGCCCTACAACTTTTTAATAATCGATTCTCCGGCTATATAAATTTCCCCACACATATAAATTTTGTTGATTGGGATAGCCCCACATCAAATACAATTCGAACGACGTACTTGAAAATGAAATTCTTGATCTCTATTTGACGAAAAATAAATAATACAATATAATACCTGATAATAAGCCAACGAGAATAATGAATAATGATGGCATAATTTCAAATTCAAATAATGCAAGTCTTGATATATCATTTAATGCAATCATTATTTCGTATCAAACCGTTCGCTTTTCGCTCGTCAACCTTTTACTATATATCTTGAGGGACGATTATACCATTATAAAGAAACTTCATGAAATCTCCCACGCAGCGAGCTTGAAGACAAATGGCAACCCCCAATGACCCATCTCCATTGTCGTCATCAGCAGGCAAGATCAAAGAGTCTCCGTCACAATCACGCATCCCGGGAGCCATATAAACCTCTTTTCCCCACCCGAAATCCAACCCGCACAGCGGAAGGCCCATCCAACTTATTACCCCAATGTTTGGGTTCCCATAAAACGGCCATTGCTTCGTCTTTATCGCGTGTATGTCCTGCAAGGGTGAGAAATCCGCAAGGGCCTTGAGGTAATCTATGGCCGGGTGGACGTATTCGTTTGTCACGCTTTCAATTGCCTCTCGTACTTTGCTCGCGGCGAAGCCTAATGGGCTTTCAATGAGCTTGCCCGAGCAGCTTAGAGCGACCACATCGATTATCGTGTTGCCAAAGAATTTATGAGGCAGCGGTGGGCTCATACGATTTCTTACGTCAACGCATATCGCGAGGGCTGTCGTCTAGTCGGGGACGTGTTTCCTCGCCTTGCAGGCAGACCTCCATATATGGGCAATGATTGCCTCATATCGAGTGTAGGGACGACGGTCATGGCTCATGGGGCGGGTTTTGTTGGCTTCGTTCTTGATCGTCTCCACCTGCATCATTGAATGAGGTTATGGATATCATCATATTCTAGTTGCATACTATTTTCCAACTCGTTCAATATTTTTGGGAATTGTTAATAACCGAATCGAGAATGATGTTATATAATATTTGAAAACATCGAACAGGTATTTCAATTCTCGACGAACTTTATTTCCAATTTGTTTTCTCCACGAAAATTAAATAACAAAATTCAAATAATGTATCATATTATTTGAGTTGAGTATAATAATTAGGAAAAGTAAACAATGTGTAAATTAAAATATCTATATGTTATATATTTTATATTCCTATTTATTGCAGTAAAACGGTTATGGGCTGACGCCAGGGGCGGATCTACATTGTGGCCCGGGGGTCCACGGCCCCCGCGAAAATTTTCAAAAACTTTAGTGGTATATGTACATTGCATAATGACGTATAAATGATATAAACGATCGTGATAGTGTTGTCCTCATATTCGCGTGTAGCACAGTGGTTGGTGACGCCGTTATTCTACATGTATGTAATGTGTTCGATTCTGAAGTTTTGCAACTTTCTACGGATTTTTAGATATTCTTTTCACCTTTTCTTTTTTACCTATTTCTTTATTTTTTTACTTTTCTATTCGATTTTGCTATTTAGACAATTTTAATTCTTAACTAATATTTATTATTGAATCAAAGAAATCTATTTATTATGTTACTTTTTTATTTTATTTATATGTAATTTTATATTCAACCAGTTTTAATTCTTTTAACTTTTATATTCGTTTTAAAGTCTAATTCAACAATAATTGTTTAACTAATATTTATTCTTTTTTTTATATTCTATTCTTAAGTCTATAACATCTTTAATTTTTAAAATAAATGTTTAACGACTTCAATTATTTTAAGCATATACAAAATAACTAATACTTATTCTTTTTATATTCTATTCTTTTCTGTAACAATTTTAATTCTTTTAATTAATATTTAATACTTTAATTATTTTACACATATAAAAAAATCATTCAGGTATATAGCCCAGAACTTTAGTTATGTACTTATTTATTATGTGATTAATTATTTTGGCTTTTCTAATACTTTTCGTTATCTATTGAGAATTATTCCTCTATTTTCTCTATATTACGCTTAGAAAATTAATATTTTACGTTTGTGTGTTTTATATTCTTCAATGTAAAAGTCTATTTCGAAGAGAAACTTTTCCTTTCGAGAAAACGTTGAATGAATATATATTTTCTACGTTAACCTCAGTACAAACACCAATTTTATACTACGGCCGCCCCCGATAAAAATTTTCTGGATCCGCCCGTGGCTGACGCCACATAGTCCGTCGATGAAAACTAATTCGAGGTAGGTAAAAATCTATCAATTTCACTCAATAATGATAAATCATGGGTTTTGAACCCATGATGAGGGGTGATAATACAACTCTCAATTAAGGCCATTCCAAGAAGACACACACCGATGTGTGTGTGTGTGTGTGTATATATATATATATATATATATTACACTATTTGATTATGCTTCAAATTCTTCAGGTATCAAATTTTATTATACTCGTAATCAAATATTAATCGGATATAACAGACAGATTCTTATTCGAATATTCTGAGTCCATAGCTCAAAATTTGAGTCAAACATAAAATAAATAAATAAATCACAAAAACCTACCCGCGATTTTGTGAGCTTCAGCATGGCGATGTTTGTCACCTTCTTCCTCTCGCCCTTCGTTGTGGTTTGTCCAATAACCAGCGGCGGAGCTTCAAACTGTGAATAGTCAATCTTTGGAACGAGATGGTTGAAGATAGGAGACGCGGAAAAGTCTCCGAGCTCATCTAGCTTTGAACTGCACGACGCCTCAATGAGCTGGACACCATTGTTATTATAGTTAAGCTCGAGGCGGGACCCATCGAGCCAGCGGAGGCGGCCAGATAGGGGATAGAAATGCACCAAGACCTTTGCAAGCGAAGACTTTAGGGCTGCACAGATGGTTCGATTCTGCGAAAGCCAGCTGTCAGAGGGCCGATAGAAGTAGATTGTTGGGACATGGGTTAGAACACCTGTTTGGTCAGATTCGGTTAAGGGCATGGTGCTAGTCCATGTCGCTTCGGACGGCTGTACCAACCAGGAACTTATAATGGTTACATCCATTTTCTTTTATTTTGGAATTATGCGGGTGTGATTTTTCAATGCACGTCGCTTTATTTGTTGTGGGTATTTGAAGGTGAGTTCAATGTATTGGCGGACGAAATGAAGTTTACGTGAGTGTCGGTTTCTTCCTTAAAATGGTGGGTTCTCTAGCAACCGCCTAGATTTGCTTAGCTTCACTTCATGCATTTTCAACCTCGTTTTTGGGGACATTGTATTAATCGGAATCGGATCCTCTGTCCCATAACTATTTCTCATTTTATATCTCATATTTTAGATTATAACAAAATAAAATGATACTTACGAATATCGAAAAAATAAGATATGGATGTCAATTTGATCGTAACGAAACAAAGAATAAATTACATCTAGTTATTTGATTATATCATATAAATCAAATGAAAAAATGATAATTTTAAGTTTGGTGGAATATATAATTAGAAAACAATAAAATAAATAAACATAAAAGAAAAAATTTCTGAACCATTGGACTTGACACTTGTCAAATATCTGTATGTGCGACAAAAAGTGTGACGAAAAAGTGGGACATAGAAACCCATCCAGTATTAATCCTAGTGTTTTCTTAGTTTTTTTATTTTTTGTTTTTTGTTTTTGTTTATATTTCACCAAGGGAACATGATAAACATATTTCAACAAGACTCGTTATTTATTTATCTTATTACAATACACGAGGTTTGCTATGATGCCCACCTACCATGAGCACCATAGCTGATTTCACAATTACTGCTCTTTCTCCCACCCCCGGCAATGACATCACCTCCACAACCCCTCTTAGCTTCCTCATAACATCCGTTGTTCATCATCGACACACTTATTTATCAGAAATTCATCATCTCAGGTATGTACGAGAAAATTGCAGTATAATTTGAATTTCTGATAAATAAGTGCGTCGATGATGAATAACGGATGTAATGATGAAGCTAAGAGGGGCGACGGAGGTGATGGCATCGCTGGAGTGGGAGAAAAAGAGCTGCAATTGTGAAATCAGCTATGATGCCCATGGTGGTTGCTCACGGTAGGTGGACAGCATAGCAAACCTCTATAATACACTAGTTAATCTCTTATATGATATGCAGAAATGCAAGAGTGGGCTAGATTAATCTTCTCAAGCATATCATTCTTCAAAGTGCATAGCAATTCATAATTGCAACTCTATTTCTTTACTCGTATATTAAAACATCGACTATTGTAAGACACTCCACTCCATTGTTAAATCATCATAATTTACAAAGTTGTGTTTCACCAACTGGTTATTCAACTTGAGATGGGGTGTGAATTTGATTACTTGTGGGATTATTTTTCATTTATTTTATACAATACGACTTGGGTTGGGTTTACCCTCAGTTTGGAATTGAATTGGGCTGAACTGTCCCTCCAGCGCAGTGTTTTAAAACACGTATAGTGATAAGTTAGGATTTTAAGTAATTTTAATCCCCGTAAAAATGTATTAATGGTTGTTATTAATCCAAATTTTGTCAATTATTCTTTGCCTACTTTTATATTTTATATTTGACAGATATTTGAGAAAGGAGCTTGAAATAGGAAGATTCGGACGTAAAAATAAGCCAAAGAAATCGAGCTGGAAAAACACGCAAGATCATGCTTAAAACGAGCCAATCTATGTGCGGCGTATATTGCATGGAAGCTGCTCAAGTTGAAAATGACGAGTCAAACTAGAAACTAATAATTGGCCTGGTTCAGTATTTTATAATACAGCCAACTACCACACATCAAGCAAACGGCTAGAAGAAAACTAAGGAGCCCACGCACGTGCTTATACTGCTCAAGCATTTCAATTGACTTTATGGATTTAACTTATTCAATGACTGAAAACAAGGGAGAAGGTCGCTAATTCAGCGCATGCGACTCAAGGAAAACTTGCTGGCTGCGTGAGATCTTTATTGGCTGCTGAAAGAAGACTTTTAGTAGCACACGCATGATATTTTTCTCAGCTGAGTATTTATAAAGCATAAGGCAAAAAGAAAAAAGAGGAGGAGAGAGCTGAAAACAGAGAATACGCTGCCAAGAAAATAAAGAGATAGAGCTGATGCTCAAAGGCCACTTAGACGAAGGATTTGGCAGAGCAGGCAATATATCACGCAGCCTCCTCTTAAGCAAGCTGCTCACAAATTGCTGAACATCCATAGCAGCTCTCACCCACTTATATCGTCGAACCCTCACGGCTTAATCACCTCACCAAGCTCATCTTATGCTCTAACCTCTGAACCGCACAACTGACGACCAAGCACCTCCTTTTAGCCCTCTACTCACGTAAATCACTAAGCCACGAAGCAACCACTTCTCGATACCTCCCACGGCTGAGAACGGAGCAGAGAGCACGAGGCCACCATAGACGACTTTCGCGGCCAAGAGGACGGAAGAAAGGCGTTGCTCGCTCGCGACAAGGGAGACACTGGGGCGATTGACAATCGAACATCGTGAGGGTGTATTCTATCTCATCTTTTATTGTTTTAATTATGTGTTTGCTTGAACCTTGGTTGTTTTTATCTTTTAATATGCTAGCATAAAATATTGTGTGGTTCAGGGCGTGTTAGGCCGAACTAGTATTGCGTGTTGGTGTTATTTGTATTTTATTTAATTATATGGGTTAAGTTACGTGTTCGTTATTTGTGTTTACTGCTTGCGTATGTCTGATCAACATGTGCATGACCTTTGATTGGTTTATGAGATGGACAAAGTGATTAGACCGGTTAGAACAATAGATAGCGAGTACCACGACGTAAAACCGACCTGAGATGGAATTCGGTTTCGTCCGTGTGGTTTCCGAGACCTTAGGCGCCGAAAGCGTCTAATCTTGGGGAAATTCATAAAGTCGAATGCGTGCGGGGTAACTACAGTCATATAGGAATATAGTTGATTGGTTCACTTTCGCATAGGATCGTTATTGCTGGACAAACGAGTAGCGATTATTTTAGGAATTTCTACCTTAACTAGATTTATATTGTTTATATCAAAATAAGTCGTATTAATACGTAGGAATATTTTATGCCGAGCACGTGCCTTGACCACATCCGTCATTGATTTATCCATTTTCTTTCTTGTTTTAATTATGTTAGTTTTTTTATTTGCATTTTATTTTCTTTTATTAAATCCACAAAATATAAAAACTCGTTTTAGTCTAAATGAAATTTCAGAATAATATCTTAAATTAATCGAGCTGTCCCCGTGGATCGATACTTGGAATTGTCCATTTTATACTACTTGCACGACCTAGTACACTTGCTAGTATTTGAGCGTGTCAAGTTTTTGGCGCCGTTGCCGGGGACAACGGTATTATAAATTTTAAGATTTGTTCTTTTTCTTTTAGTTTAAACATTTTTATTTTTATTTTTAATATTAATATTATCATCATTATCGTCATCATCATTATCATTGTCATTTATTATTATTATCATTATTATTTACTGTGATACTTTCATCTTTCTCGTTTGTGTTTTGCAGATGGAACGATATTCACGATATTCTCCCGAATCCTACGAGACATCCGATGATGAACTAGAATGCGACTGGTGTGGATGTTCGCATCTCACTAGTCAATGCAAGTATAAACCTCTCGGATGGTACGTCGGGCGAGAGGAGAGTAATCAATTTGAAGCACCTGACAACACAAAATATTGGGATTATCGGTACGAAGATTCTACGAGAGCATCATATTCCGCAGACCATATACCGCAATTCAACCAGAATTATCCACAAACACGTTATAACGACACGCACTACTCAGACGATGACAACTTTTCAGATTATTTTTCGGTTAACGATAATTCATCGCCTCAAAAAGAGAAAGTCGCCTGGGAGAAAGCGCTCGAAAGACTGGCTGACCAGGGCCGACAAGCTGAAGAGCGACACCGGAATTCGAACAGCTTTGTCAACGTGAGTTCTAAAAGTTTAGAAACAACAATGAAGAGTTTGGCGTTCCAAGTGGAAAAACTTAAGAATGCAGTTTTTGCACTCACGAGCGACACAGAGACAAATCCGAAAGAGGACGCAGAAGTCATTCAGCTGGACTGTGAAACATCACGAGAACCAATGTTGGAACTAAATGGAAATGAAGATGAGATCAAGCCAGAGAAAGTCGATCAACCCGCAGAGGCTACTGTAGATTCCGTTCCAACAAAGTCGAGCCTTCCGAAAGTCCTTGAGGATATTCCTAGTCATGCGGCATTGAAAGAAGAACCCAAATCATCTACTGATCAGAAAACTGCCGAGCATATGCTTCCAAGCGATAAGGCTGTTGTCGAAATCGAGTGGTGCGAGAGTTTTAAAATTGTTGATTGCGTAGTTCACCAAGATATTGAGCGAACGACAAAAAGCGAGGAATTTGCATCATACAATTTTGTGGAGAAGAGAAAGATGGAACCTGAGAGTTTCGATCCGTTTCTACGAGCGGCTATGAATTCATCGGATCATTCGGAGGGTATATTCACGAAAGAATTCACTAAGACTTTGATGATTGTGAATTTTAACATTATTTGGGATCCAAACGTCGACCTGTTGAGGGAGTTTAAGGATTGCAATCACACGAAGCTATACCATTCCAAGATTAAACTTCTCTCGGAAAAGCTTAAATCGAGATGTTCAGTACTTATACTGCACATATATAATCGTGGACCGTCTACACGAACAGGAGTCGAGCTATCGACTATAAATAGCGCTTCTTGGGAGGCAACCCAAGTACTATCGACGCATTTTTTTTTCATATTAAAGTCTTATATCTATTGCATCGTATCTTAAGTGTGTTTTGCTTTTGAATTTATTTTCACAATTCGAATCACGGTGCCGTCAAGTTTTGTTTCCTCGCAGGCTCATAGTCAGTTTGGGAGTGATCGGTTCGCAGAGCTAGCTCAATATATGAAGGAACCGAAGTCTTCTCACGACTCGCTTCGCATCGATCAACGCATTATTCAGGGCAATGTCACTTAAACTCTCTCTTTGCTTTAAATTTTTACACATTGAGGACAATGTACAAATTAGTTTGGGGGTGGGGTGACACATGCTAGATTTTATATGATACCGATCTCTTCGATTTGTTAGTTGGTTTAATTGATCAATGTTAGGATTTGAACGTCACTTGTGAAAACTCCTGTCGATGATGAAAATTTTTAAACGATTTTCTGGTGTCGAGATAAGATTTAACTAATTGTGTGTGAAAGTCTTGCATGCTACGTGTGTTGATATTAACATGATTATCTGATCACATTGATTGCTTCAGAAGAATAGTACGTATCATGAGACACAAAGTCAGTAAAATAGTGAGTTTTTGAGCCGATAAAGATTTTTAGAGCAACTCCTTGCTCAATGCATTTTTCATGAGTGTCACGCATAGTCTGATTATTTTCGAACTTGCTCTGTTATGCATGTCAATATCACTTTGTGGATTTTTGTGTACGAAAATGATAAAGGCACTTAGGATAAGTCAATAGCCTAAATATCTGCGTACCCGACATAATTATCAATTAATGAGCCCCTTTGAGCCTTATTAGCCTTATTTATTGATTTGGAGCCACGATATTTAGCCATGTTATCCCGTTATTTTATCCTTCATCCTCGAACCAATGTCAGCATGTTAGCCTACTAGTCGCATTAGAATATTGAGTCTATTAAATTAGAGAAAAGATTATTACGGGATGTTATATCTGGTTGCGGTATTTTATTTTGTTTATTTGAAAAAATCGAATAGAAAAAAAAAGAGAGAGATCGAACAAAAAAAAATTGAGAAAAAGAAAAAAAAAAGAAAAAGAAAAAAAAGTGTTGCAGTAGATTTTCAGAATATTTTCTTGAGTTTTTAGTAATAGAGGGTAAAAAACGGGAAAGCGATTTAGTGACTAACATGCTTGATTTTTTTTAGCCACTTATCCCATATGTCACACCCTTATTACCCTGAGCCCCATTACAACCTTGATAAAGACCTTTTGATTCGTTCACGATATCTACTATGTGAATATGATGTGATATATTTGCAAGCATAGAGTAATATCACTCTATGTTGTGAGTTGAGCGCTTTTATACAGATCCATTAAACACTTCGAGCGACATGAGCGATCCATGTGAGAGTTGTTACATGATACGTAGTAGAATTCTGGAAATATTTTTGCGCTATAAGATTGCGAAATATTACTCCATGTCTCGTGTATGGCTAGATCACATTATCTCGACTTGCTTTCCTTGCAATTTCTGAGAATAAACATGAGCATTCAATTAGTGACGTTATAAAATCCTAACGTGGTTTAATTTATCCCACTTTTTTGATCGAGGACGATCGAAGCTAGTTTGGGGGTTGTTGATAAGTTAGGATTTTAAGTAATTTTAATCCCCGTAAAAATGTATAAATGGTTGTTATTAATCCAAATTTTGTCAATTATTCTTTGCCTACTTTTATATTTTATATTTGACAGATATTTGAGAAAGGAGCTTGAAATAGGAAGATTCGGACGTAAAAATAAGCCAAAGAAATCGAGCTGGAAAAACACGCAAGATCATGCTTAAAACGAGCCAATCTATGTGCGGCGTATATTGCATGGAAGCTGCTCAAGTTGAAAATGACGAGTCAAACTAGAAACTAATAATTGGCCTGGTTCAGTATTTTATAATACAGCCAACTACCACACATCAAGCAAACGGCTAGAAGAAAACTAAGGAGCCCACGCACGTGCTTATACTGCTCAAGCATTTCAATTGACTTTATGGATTTAACTTATTCAATGACTGAAAACAAGGGAGAAGGTCGCTAATTCAGCGCATGCGACTCAAGGAAAACTTGCTGGCTGCGTGAGATCTTTATTGGCTGCTGAAAGAAGACTTTTAGTAACACACGCATGATATTTTTCTCAGCTGAGTATTTATAAAGCATAAGGCAAAAAGAAAAAAGAGGAGGAGAGAGCTGAAAACAGAGAATACGCTGCCAAGAAAATAAAGAGATAGAGCTGATGCTCAAAGGCCACTTAGACGAAGGATTTGGCAGAGCAGGCAATATATCACGCAGCCTCCTCTTAAGCAAGCTGCTCACAAATTGCTGAACATCCATAGCAGCTCTCACCCACTTATATCGTCGAACCCTCACGGCTTAATCACCTCACCAAGCTCATCTTATGCTCTAACCTCTGAACCGCACAACTGACGACCAAGCACCTCCTTTTAGCCCTCTACTCACGTAAATCACTAAGCCACGAAGCAACCACTTCTCGATACCTCCCACGGCTGAGAACGGAGCAGAGAGCACGAGGCCACCATAGACGACTTTCGCGGCCAAGAGGACGGAAGAAAGGCGTTGCTCGCTCGCGACAAGGGAGACACTGGGGCGAGACTTGACAATCGAACATCGTGAGGGTGTATTCTATCTCATCTTTTATTGTTTTAATTATGTGTTTGCTTGAACCTTGGTTGTTTTTATCTTTTAATATGCTAGCATAAAATATTGTGCGGTTCAGGGCGTGTTAGGCCGAACTAGTATTGCGTGTTGGTGTTATTTGTATTTTATTTAATTATATGGGTTAAGTTACGTGTTCGTTATTTGTGTTTACTGCTTGCGTATGTCTGATCAACATGTGCATGACCTTTGATTGGTTTATGAGACGGACAAAGTGATTAGACCGGTTAGAACAATAGATAGCGAGTACCACGACGTAAAACCGACCTGAGATGGAATTCGGTTTCGTCCGTGTGGTTTCCGAGACCTTAGGCGCCGAAAGCGTCTAAACTTGGGGAAATTCATAAAGTCGAATGCGTGCGGGGTAACTATAGTCATATAGGAATATAGTTGATTGGTTCACTTTCGCATAGGATCGTTATTGCGGGACAAACGAGTAGCGATTATTTTAGGAATTTCTACCTTAACTAGATTTATATTGTTTATATCAAAATAAGTCGTATTAATACGTAGGAATATTTTATGCCGAGCACGTGCCTTGACCACATCCGTCATTGATTTATCCATTTTCTTTCTTGTTTTAATTATGTTAGTTTTTTTATTTGCATTTTATTTTCTTTTATTAAATCCACAAAATATAAAAACTCGTTTTAGTCTAAATGAAATTTCAGAATAATATCTTAAATTAATCGAGAGTCCCCGTGGATCAATACTTGGACTTGTCCATTTTATACTACTTGCACGACCTAGTACACTTGCTAGTATTTGAGCGTGTCATATAGTGCAACGCGTTGCGTTTTGATTCCAGTAGCGCGTAGCGCAAAAAGCGCAGCAAAATCGAATCTATTTGTAATATATATATACAAAAAAAATTATAATATATGACAACACAACTAAAACAAACCATTTTAGAAGCATATAAATATTTGTAAAAATTAAATAACAGCGAAATCGAATCTATTTGTATATTCAACTCAACATTTAGCGTCGTTCACTAACTACAAATTTATTTTTTTGCCTATACTTTTAATTAATAAATTTATTTTTCATATTATTAAATCTTTTTTATAGGAAATTAATATAACTTTATTTGAATATTAAGTTAAAAGATAAAATAACCAATGTTGCAAGTGCACTATAAAATTTCAGGATTCATTTAAAAATCGGTTAATATTTTCAATTGTACTTTAACTATATTACACAATTCATTGATGTATTACTATTCCAATAATTAGTCTTAACATGACATTATTATGAATAAATTTACAAATTACACATTTGATTTTGATCAATGCCCAAATAGCGCGAGTATTTTCAAATATAGCGTAAAAAGCGTAAAAAAGCGCAATATAGAGTAAGTAAGCGTAAAATAGCTTAATATAGCGTACACGTTTTGGGAAAAACGCGAAATTTAGTGCGCTTTAGCGCGTTTTCGCAAAAAAAAAAAATGCGCGATAGCACGCTACACGCGCTTTAAAAACACTGCTCCAGCGTCATAGATAGAGCCGTCAAAACGGGCCGGCCGCCCCTCCCTATAGGCGGGTCGCGGGCCTGGCTCGCCAAAAAATTTAACAAGAGAAAAAATAAAAAAAAATATTAGAAAAAATAAAAATTAATTACTTAAGCTCGAAATTAATTCTAATCGAATCTAATCTCTTCAATAATAATTTATTTATATTATTAAACTTGTAGCTCAAGAATATTAAAACCTATATAATATATTTATATATCAATAATTAATAGAAAAAAATATATACCTGGGGGCCTGGCCCAAAGCCTGCGGCGCCTAGGCCCGCTACGGCCTAAGCCAAATTGCTAGCTCTACTCATAGTCATAGATAGTTCTAAGTCCGCCGTCGAATATAAATTAGACAAATTACATGAATATTATATTGTAGTCAGGGGCAGATGTTCTGGCATCGAGGGTGTAAGATCATGGCTGAAATTGAGTAAGTTTCTTGCGCTTTAATCGAACAGTAGGTGTGCGCTTTTTATATCCAAGAAAAATTGCGTCGAAGGACGATCAAGAAACGAGAGATTGAGATAGAGAGAGATGAGAGAGAGCTAAGGAAGAATCAATTGAAGAAAAGAATATGAAGACGATGAAGATTATAGAATTAATTCATTGCTTTATCATCGATGCTTCTCACTTGCAGCATATAAAAGCAATTTACATGCCGAATGGATAATGGGTTACTTAATCTATTAAATTGCTAAATGGACCGGCGGGGTGGGCTGGCCCGTAGCCCACCATATGGGGCCTGCCACGCCTTGCCGCGGGCCCGGCGGGCAAGGTCCGCTAGCGTGGAAAAATTAATTTATATTTTTAATTTAAAAATTTTAAGTTAGTAACAATTAATTAATGAATTAATTATGATATTTATTAATAAATTATATGAATTATTTATGTATTCATCAATGAGTATATCATTTATACCATAAATAATGAATCATTAATTACTTCCTTTAATTCCTTTAATTTAATATATATAATATAAATTATAATAGATGGCGGGCCCGCCCGTCCCGCCCGCCGGCCAAAGCCCGCGGCCCCCACGGGCAGGCCCGTCCCTTTACAGGCCTAAAATCGCAGTTGGCCCGCAGGCCACAGGCCCAATTGACAGCTCTAGAAATGACATGTCCACCACAATGGCCTCATGTTGACGACATCGTTGTCTCCAAGGACGAAAAGCTCCAAACCCAACATGTAATCTTTCCTTCAAGTGCCATGTCACGACTTGAATTTGCGCCTGGTATTTGTGGAAAATCCCAGCACCAAGAGAGAATTACGCATCTATCCGTAAAATAACTAGTGAAATGTGTTCAACCGCACCAACTGTTAGTTCTTCAACGGCTTTTAGCAAGCTCACGGGCTCTAGCTAATAAATCATCATTTTCGTTCGACATAGACAAACAACCACACAGTATGGAATACCAAATCATTGATTTTGTTTGTCTGAAGACACTAGATTCTTCATTCTCAAATGGGATTTGAGTTGTCAGCCTCCATTAGAACAACACCAATTGAGCCGAGTAGCAATGTACCCGAAAAATGATTTCCGCAATCTTAATAGAAAAGATAAACGCTCCTGCTGCACTATATTTTCCTCGATCGAAGGGTAGATTCACCATCATGCTTTCGACAGCCCACCACGTTCTTGATCAGACGGCCTGTTTTAAGCAACGAAAACTATGTGCATTGTGGATGCAGTACTCGGTCATTAATTGGAAAAGCTACTATTAAATATTTTAGAAGCATTTATTGCTTCGCGTACGACTTTTATTTCATAGTTCAAACAATAAATTAAACCACTACTAATTATGCATTGTGGATGCAGTACTACAACTTTTTTACTTTAGCTACTATTTTTCTTGATATGCAATGACAATTGATTAAAAACATATTTATAGATTAACTTAAGACCATTTTCATTTTCATAATATTGAATTTCAAACAATCAATTCCATGAAGAGATCTCAGTACGGTCCATTAAATGCATAAGAAGGTTCGATTTGAAATTCAAATTTTTTCAATTATCGTGATTAATTCATTTATCTGGTTAATATGATTATATGTGGTTACTTAAAAGAATAGTTAAAATATTAATATTTTACGTATTAAACGATATCTATATTTTTCTAAAAATATCATCAACACAATATATATTCATACATACATTATATACAATTTCTAAGTGGGTAGATGTAAATTGGGTAGAGAAGACATGTGGCACTACACAACATATATTATATAAAATATAAAATTGGTCTCAACACTAGTTATTCTCTTTCACAATATTTATATATTTTTTTAAATGGTTAAGCATAATACGATAGATAAGAGTTCCAGCTAGAGCCACCCTCGTACACGAGATCACTGACCCAAGTGACTGATCTTGACGACAAGTTGGGAGAAGTTGGGATAAAGCCTGGGATCTCTTGTAGCCACGGGGAACTCCAAATGTTAACCTCTTTGCCATTCCCAATTTGGTATCTCACGCCACTCTTGAGTACATAGAGTGCTTGAAACCATGATTTCATAGCCAAGAGGCTGATGCCGGGCAAGAAGCCTGAAGCAAACCCGACGCAGGCTTAATTGAAAAATTCCGCTATTAAAAGATTTACACATTTGGGGGCTTGAAATGAACAAGCAATATAGTGTCAAATCTGCATATACGGCTGGCTATTATGCGGTGCCAACAAATGATGGAAGATAGAGCTGAAAGTAGTTATGGAACCAAGGCTCGGGGCAGAATGTGGGCTTTGACATGGAAGTTAAAAGTTAAGAACAAGCTGAAACATTTCTTATGGAAAATCCATACACAATATAGTTCCTACAAAAGTTAACTTATTGAAAAAAGGAATCGGGGTGGATCAAATCTGTTGCTGGTGTAGGAAGGACATGGAGGACTTGAACATATCTTTTTCAAGTGCATTAGATCTCATATTGTTTGGAAACTTTCACCTATTGATTGGAATGGTATTCACGACAAGGATATTAAGTTTCAAATCTGGTGGATGATTTGATGCTCAGAACCCAATCAGAAAACTGTTATCGATCGTCTGCAACTTTCAGTGTACATTCTGTGGATGCTTTGGAAGACGAGGAACTTATGGATCTTCAATCGAGAGAGTAAATCTGAAAAAGATACTATTGCCCTTGCAATGAATGATGGTCCGAATTCTTGAATATTGCCTAACTTGTTGCTGATTTTTGGTACTGTTTTTTTGTTTTTGTTGTTCTTCGCGAGGCTTTTTGTCTGGACAGATTATTTAGGATCCCTCTTGGAGATCAGTTTATGATCTGTTTCACCTCTCCCTCATCCTTGATATGTCGTGGCTATGGCGGCTATGGGGTATCTTGGTGCAGCTGGATGATCACTAGGGATTCCGAATTCAGCTGTGTGAATCCGAAGCTAGTGAGGGCGAGCTTTTTGTCTGCAATAACAGTTGGATGGCGTCGAACCGACAATACTTGAGTGGTTATTGCTTCCTCCCTTACTTTTTTGGACGATTTTTGGTTTTGTAGTAGCTGTGTTGGTGGTTGTCTTGCTCATTGATTGTTTGAGCTTTTGTCTGCTGGTAATTTATGTAACGAGAGAGACCTCTCTCGGCTGTTTAGCTGTTGTAATTTTTGTGGAATGAGATAGTAAGCTATTGTTGGAAAAAAAAAAAGCATAATAGGATAGATAGCAATCATTACCCTATATGTATAGATTACAACCAAAACACTATTCATATACCCATACACACTTATAAGTATTAATATATACACGTATATATGTTGTTTCATGTTGCATGAAGAAAGTTTCCTACTAGTCATATATAGCACTAATATTAATGACCACCACGTGTCTTTTGATTTGATGGGTGGGTATTATTATATACATATACATGTATTCGGTTATATCTACTATAGTTCTTTTCACGAAAACGTCTTTGAATTATTAACATGATTGCATTATATAATCATCTGGCCCTGAAACTTCCTTGCAATAAATACAAAGGCCACGAAACTTCCAGGTTAAAGACTTAAAGCCTCGAAAACTTTCTAGCACAAAATCATTTTAGCTTAAAAATAGTTGATGCCGAAAACTCCTAAAGGGCCATGAAACTCTTGATTCCCATGCCGAAAACTTTATTTAAACTTGGGTTTCACATTGACAGCTTCTTATCAACCAAGTATTTATTTTAAGCCAAACTCCAATAATATTCTTGCTTGACTATTTCATATTTTCGGACTCTTTCTATTACAGTATCAAAATTCTTAAGCTGTGTAATTATTCCCGTAACTACACTGTAATCCCGTATTAAATTTTTACGGGTATTATACTTGCCGCAGTTAAAGCATTTATTTGACTCTTTGACGTTCTTAACCTCGGAAGGCTCGGGTGATTTTTCCTTGTTCTTCGAGCTGGAGGTCCGAAGTCTGTTTGCGGATGAGGAGGACTTCTTATTGTAGTATTGCTTGCTCATTATTTTACCAATTAGAGCCAACTGCTTTCCTAATGCCTTCAGGTTTGGCTCTAAGTCAGAACTGATTCGGATGAGTTAGGTTGTTTAACAAGCTTTTCTTTGCGAGAGCGAGAGCTCTTCTTCTCTGAGACCAAGGCGACTAAATGCTCATCTGCTTGCCCTTTTATTTCTGAATCTCGCCGACATCTTCTTTGTGTTGTGCGAGATTATCGAACACAGCATGTATATCTATCTCATCTAAGTCTTTTGTTTGTCTGAGCTGAGTGGATATCTTTCTCCATTTGGTGGGCAGAGAAGACAGGATTCTGATGGTCATCTCCATGTTGTCTTAGTGATTTCTATCTTCCTCATTTCGTTGAGAAGAGTGAGGTATCGCTGATATAAGTAGTGTAAGCTCTCCTCTGCCTTGGCTTTAAAAGACTCGTAGGCAGTTAGGATGTTGGCCTTTTTTGGCTTTGACTCCAACTTCTGTAGGCTGCATCATGCGATAGAGCTCATCCCACATTCCCTTTGTCGTAGGAATGCCATCCATCTGCATATAGATGTCATTTGGGATGCCTTGCATGAACCAAGATTTGCAGCCGAAATCAGCCTTTGCTCTCAACCTTTCTACCTTGTTATACTCACTAGGAGCTTTAAGTCGTCGGACTACGGGTAGAGGCGGATTGTTAGTCGAGTTTGCTGTTTGTTCAACCCAAAACTGAGCTGGTCCTTCTTCGAGAGACGCAAGAAGGTTCTCGGCTTGGTCTTTGAGTTCTAAGAAGTTGAGGAAATGGCTGAGCCATACTGTATATTCGCCGCGTTTGAGAATTGGTGGACGGTTGTCATTTTCGAGAAAGTATGCATCCATTTTTGTGTTGATTGTTGTTGGATCTTTGTAAGGTGTTTGAGTTATTGATTGATGTAATGTGCTTCACAGGCAATAAGATCGTTAGAAATGTTTGATGCGCAATCGATCGAGAAATATTTTTGGTTCAATCTTTAAAGTTTGATCAAAAAATAAAATCTTCGAAAATAGTAATTACTGTTTTCGCGCGCGAAATATTTTCGAGCGGAAAAATTTTTTCGACTAAGAATGTTTTTCGAATCGAAAATGTGTTAATCAGTAGTGTCTGTCGAAAATGGTTTTCGATTTGTGAGATTGATTTTGGTCGTCGAGAAACAGTACTGATGGAAAGTTTCTCGTTGAGTCAAAAT
This sequence comes from Craterostigma plantagineum, assembly GCA_027422505.1. Lineage (NCBI taxonomy): Eukaryota > Viridiplantae > Streptophyta > Magnoliopsida > Lamiales > Linderniaceae > Craterostigma > Craterostigma plantagineum. The sequence goes on from JAPQWV010000025.1 coordinate 10,402,017, forward strand.
AAATCATTTAACCGAAAAAGTTTTTCGAATGTAAATGATTTGTGCAAAGTCAAATGTGCAAGTTTGACCGAAAATATTTTTCGAGAGAAAAATATTATCGCATAAGTCAAAATATCAATTCTCGTCGAAAGATTTTCGCTGGAATAACGCTCGAAAAATTATCTAAGTAAACGCTTTCGCCAACAGCGACTTCAATAACTTAATTTGAATTTTAGACTAGATAGTTTCTCGAGCAGAGTTTTCGATCGAGAAATTCAACTGATCGAAAACCTAGTCGAGAAAAAATAACCTACCGCAAATAGTCACAGAATGCAGAATTAAGAATAAATTCAAGCAAAAACAGCAAATTTGACAGTGAAATCACAGATAATTGCTCGACTTAATCTACTGATTATGCAGGAACAGATGATTAAACACGTTAAGAATTCAATTCTATCTAATTCGAAGTTGAAATTGATATCGACCGAATCGCACTTAAATCTTAACACCATTGCGAGCATAGAAACATCAAAATCAATTCAATTAGACACACAATTAAGCCTTTGGATCGACACAGCTTCGTGCGTAAAGTTTATCGAACGATCGAAAAACTTTTCAGAACAAAATTTCGATCCAAATTCAGCAATTCAGCTTCAAAACATATACAAATCTGTTCTGATACCGATTGTTAGGTCCTAATCAATCAACTCGTACGACCCTAGGCATGAATTCTAAGCATTTCGATAAGAACGATTCAAAGTTATCTCACGATCGAATAACTTCGTTGAAGAACTTGAGAGAGAATTCGAGTAGAGTTAGAAAATTACTTATGTTTCTCTCTCTAGAAATTGAATTGACAGCCCTTCGGATTTCTAAAACTTTCTCTACAAATCGATAGTTACAATGCTATTTATACCAAACAGACTTGGTATAAATATCAATTTAGTCCTAAACTATCGATAAAGGAATTACACGCCCCATCACAAAGTTAGCTAATAAATCAAAGCACAATTCTAATTTGTATTCTACAAAGGTATTTGTTTTTTATTCATCTTTCAAAAATGGTTATAATTAATTCATCGTTAAAATATGAAAATTTTAAAATACTTTTAGTTCAAATTTTGAAACTAAACTTATAATATAATATCTATATTTGCGACACGGAAGAATTTTTATGGAAATTTCGTTGCTGAGTTTTGCAATCATGTTTTTCTGTTGCATATTTGGGTTGGACTTTCCGTAGCAAAATACCGCTGCTTAATTTTATGATGGAGTCCGCTGTTGACGAAGGTTACGTCGCTAGCACATTTTTTGTAGTGCTTGTATATATACAAATCAGCAAAGCGAACCTATGTCGGCGCATTATCTTGCGCTGTCATTGGCTATCGGGTGTTGGTGGAGACAATTGACAATAGACAGCTAGCTAGCTAGGATAATATCCTAATATTTTCCAACTACATGATCTAAATTTTGTATATGAAATTTAATTAGTTTGATTACGAGTATAGTTTCGTTTTCTTATATAACACAGATGATCTGACTTTGAAAGAAAATAGACGATTCTTGATTGAAATGTAATCTAACTCCTACTCGACTATATCCTAGCAATCTTTCAATTCTCACCATTGTTTATTCTGTAAGAAGTTTCATATCGTGTCAACTACATTAAAAATTACAAAATGAGAATAAAATAAAAAGTTAGTTTCAGTTTAAAAAAATTACGTATAGGAGAACGGAAACCGTCAGAAATTTAAGAGAGAGGAAAAAAGAGAAGAAACCAAGAATATTATTACATCCTCGTCTTCTCTCTTGGATCTCTTTCTTCAAGAGGGATTTCCATTTGCATGTTATATTAATAACAAAATTTATTATATTAGAAAATGGAAAAATTTAGAAGAGCATATGGTGCTCTCAAGGATTCAACCAAGGTTGGCCTAGCCAAGGTCAATAGTGACTTCAAGGTTTGTGACACAATGAAAAAATAATCATTCCTATGATCTGCAATATATTGGATTAATAGGATTTCCCAATATTTTTCTGGGTTGAACGGGCTAAATTCCTTTTAACGTACGTATTTTTGGAATTCTGTGATTTTTCTTAATTATTACAAGGATTTGGACATTGCGATAGTCAAGGCCACCAACCATGTTGAAGCTCCTCCGAAAGAACGACATGTTCGCAGTGAGTTATTGTTTTAATCTTTGTAATAATTCCAATTCTATCATTTATCAGCATGCGCACGTATTATATCGTAATACGAGATCTACAATAATCTTAGTGATTTGTTTTTGTAGAAATATTTGTAGCGATTTCTATATCGCGTCCAAGAGCAGACGTCGGCTACTGCATTCATGCGTTATCGAGAAGGCTGTCGAAGACAAGAAATTGGATCGTAAGCTCTCTCTTACATGTTATGATTTCCAAATGGATGTGTATAATTTCTCGGACACGGGTTAATGATCTCAAGAATCAATTAAATTGACGGAGGCAACAGCAAGTTTTATAGGGTGTTTATTACCCAAATCTTTTCCAAAGAACTGAATAAACATCGGTTGTGTTTAGCTAATCATTTGAGCGCGTGATTTCAGGTTGCAATAAAGACATTGATCGTAATTCATAGGACATTGCGAGAAGCTGACTCTAGCTTCCGAGAGGAGCTAGTGCACTACACTAGACGCGGCAATTTGTTCCAAATGTGGAATTTCAAGGATGATTCAAGTGCCCTTGGTGAATATAATAATAAAATTACTTTTTTTTTCCTCATTCCCGTTTAATTGGATCCTTATTTTCTATTGCAGCTTGGGATTGTTCTGCCTGGATCAGAACATATGCACTTTATCTCGAGGAAAGAGTCGAATGTATTCGAAGTTTGAACTTTGACATCGAATCTGACAAAGTGTCATCAAAATCATCGCCTGGAAATCCAATTGCTAAGGTTTCTTCCTTCATTTATTATTATGTCCGTCATGTAATAAATAACGATGATTAAAACGTTGCCATCAGGCCGCCTTCTACAGCAAAGCACGGCTATTGAATGAAGAAGAACTACTTGCGAAGCTGCCTGCATTGCAACAGCTTCTCTACCGCCTAGTGAGTTGCCAGGTATTGAAATTTAATTAATTATTCGAATTAACGCAATTTTTTGGTGCTAAGTATGTACGTAACAAACCAGTCAATAAATTTAATTTGCAGCCTGAAGGGCTCGCCTGTCACAACTACCTCGTCCAGTATGCGTTGGCCTTGGTATATATGTTGTATCTATCTCATGATAAGTATTCGATGAATTTGACTCAGATTGTACTATAGATGTAACTTGAACGAGAACACAGGTTGTCAAAGAAAGCTTCAAAGTGTACTGTGCTGTTAACGATGGGATCATTAGTCTTGTTGACACGGTATGTATAATATTATATTTTCTTTTATTTACGATTGAAGATAGAGTTTTTATTTCTCCAACTTGTTCTTTTTGGTAGTATTTCGAAATGCCGAAGTACGACGCAGTAAGGGCTCTCGAGATATACAAAAAAGCCAGTCACCAGGTTCATTTCATTTTATCCACGACAATGCATTATTGTACCCAATGATGTTTCTGCATATACATCAAATCGTGTATTAGGTGATGGTTCTTGAATAATTTGTTTTATTTCAGGCAGATTACTTAGCGGACTTTTACAGCTTTTGCCGGACTTTAGATCTTGCTCGTACCTTTCAGTTCCCCATATTGAGACAGGTGGTCGAAATCTCGAAATGCATATATATGGATGGATGGTTGTGCTACTGTTTAAAGTGTAATTATTATGTTTTCTTTTTTTTTTTTACCTGCGCGATCTATTCATCAGCCTCCTCCCTCGTTTCTTGCAACAATGGAGGAATACATTAAAGAAGCTTCAATTAAAAGACTGGTGAGATCTTATTGAATCTGATCAATCACAATATATACCTCTCCCCCTAAATTTTGAGCTCAAGATCTTATTCTTATAATTCCATGCTGAGATTCGCCTTGAATTATAATTATATATGATGATATATAATCAGGAGGGTCGTCAAGAACCGAAAGAAGAGTCAGAAACAGCTCCGCGTGTACCCGAAAACACAGTAGAAGAAATCGAAACCAAAGAAGAGATAGTTGAGGAGGTACAAGAGAATGAGGAAGAGAAACCCTCCTTGCCTGAGATTAAACAAGATCAAGGCCCTCAGGCTTGCAATGATCTCCTCGTAAGTTTCCTTTCCTTATTTAAAATCCGCTTTTTTTTTCTTTTCAAATGATATTCTCCTCGCGTTGAAACATACTATACTATTTTATCAATCAATTTTAGGGTTTGAACGAAGTGAACTCCCGGGCGATGGAGTTGGAGAAAAGCAATGCGTTGGCACTAGCAATCGTTCAACTAGGTCGGATAGGACGTTATAATGTAGATTTAGCTAGCTAACAGCACATATACACGCACAGAAAAATAAGTTAATAATATGCGATCGATCTGTAGTTATTATTTTATTTGGTAGGTAATGAATCGTCCGATGATAACGCCTCCGTCTTATTAGCCGATATCGGAAAAACATCGGGATGGGAATTGGCTTTGGTTACAACACCAAGCAATACCAATAGGCCACAAGTGGCTGAGCCCAACATGGTATGTATGCATGTATGTATGAAAGATATCAACAATCTCGTTATTCTTGATTGGGACTGCATTTAGTTTTTTAAAAATCTCATAATATTGTTCTGAGAATTACAGGCCGGAGGCTTCAACAAGCTACTACTGGACAGCTTATACGAAGACACCACGACACGCAGACGGCTTGAACTCCAAAGGGCTGGCTATGCAACAACGACAACAACATCTACGGCAAACTACGGATTCGACCCGCATAGTATTAACCCATTCATTGGTAATAATTATGACGACCCATTTGCAACGTCAAATGCAATCAGACCACCAACAAACGTCCAAATGGCCCAACAAGAGCAGATGATGACGATGATGACTATGCAATATCAGCCACAACATCATCAGCGGCAAATGAATATGATGATGACCTCAAGTGCGGTGCCATATAATCCATATAATAATACTAATGCAAATCAATATTATCAGCCGCAGCACCAACAAATTATTATGGGATATTCGAATCCATTTGGCTATTCCCAGAATAGGATGGGACCAAATGGTGCTGGTAATACAATGCTTTAGCTGTTCCACTCTTTCTCTGGCTCTACTTGTTGCATTTATTTCCTTGTAGACTGTATTTCATCGGATAATGTCAAGAGAAGAGTTTACCATATGTATTTGTTGTGTACAGATATTTACCAGTTCTATGTAAATGTGTAGGCCGACTACAAATGAGTTCGAAAGTATGGAACTATTTATATGGAAAGATAAAATAAAACGCATTTAAATGGAAACTTCACGAGTAGGAGTAGGACACATATACACGCATATATAATCACATATATATATATACATACGGTTGTATATAAAGTTTATATGGTAGATTTTACCAATTGTCGGATGTAGTGTAGTTGGCCAGTGCATTGCCTTCCATGCTGCAGTCCTGGTTCGATTCCCTTATCCCAAACATGTATTGCTTTTATGGTATATTAAATACTAATATTTATTTAATATTCAGTTTAACTTCTCTCTATCTCCACCTTTTCTTCTCTCTCACTTTTTTTTAACCTTTTTTAATTCATTTTGTAATCGTTTTGAATTAATTTCGTTTGTACTAGTTAAATCTATTTGTTCAACTTCTCTTCACTTTTTTTTCTAAATATTTAACCATATGATTATAGTAAAAATAAAAATAATTACATAATTGTTTCTAAATTCTACATATAAAGACTATAATTTTGCAAACATAACAGAAATGTCCATATTATTGGAACAATTTAAATTAACAAAATAAAATGAAATCTCTGTACGACCTTCCAAATTAAAAATTCTAATTCTGTCATGAACTCCCAAAATTTTAATTTGATGAGCCGTATTAAAATTAAAACAATTGTTTTGCCATATAAAAAAACAAAATATCAACTAAATACTGAAGTTTACCTACACACAACACATTATTTGTGTTATTTTCTCGTCTATATTTTTAATTAACGTTATATAAAAAGAAGATGACGTTGATCATAAAAGTGACGTTTCAAGCCCAAAAAACCGTAAAAATTGTGTAGCACTGCAATAGACCTTGATGCAATGCAGGGGCCAACATCCGGCTTTATACACATTTAGATCACGGCCCCCCGATTAAAAATTTATGGATCCGCCCCTGTATATACACACATTGAATCTACACATCAATTTCGCCTGCATGTACCTCTTTTTCTTTTTTTGGGAAAGACCCGACTTTTTTTCGGAAGGATGCATGTACCTCTATATACTCAGTTGTTGATCGATCAAATAAAAAATATAAAAGCACTGACGCACAGAGACACATGTTGGACAACAATCACAATGGAGCAATCATATACATCACATCTCCGACAAAAGATTGTAAATGTTTGTAAGCTCTTGGAGTGCTGATACATTTTCCGTAGTTGATCAGTAGTATTGTACTCTAAGTCACGCTCTGGCTTTCCTGTTTGATATTGATTCTGTTGTAGGAGAACTTCAATCACTTGCAAGATTCAGTTATAGTAGCAACACATAAAAATTTTAATGGGAAAAAAATAAGCTGTTCAAAATATGATATATATCTATAGCTAGGTAGCTAGATAGAACCTGAATGTATCCGTGCATGGATTGGCCGAGACTCTTCAAGTTAACAATTGAATGCTGATTAACTGTCTCCACCATACTCAAGGTTTCACTATTGCAAGCTTTTGTGTCTTTGGGAATGTAGAATATCATTTTAAGTTGTACTTTGATTTATTAGTTGTTCTTGTAATTAGGGGGTTTTTATTGTATTTGTCCTTAGTTTAGGACTTTACTTGTTATTTATACCAAGTATGTTTGGTTATGTTTGGTATAAATACTTGTACAATCATTGAGCTTAATAGAAGATTTTAGAAATTTGATCCGAAGGGCTGCCAATCTAATTTCTAGAGATAGAAAGTAAGAAAACATCATCTCACTACAAGGTTTCTCTCTCGACGTTCTTCAAAGAAGGTTTTCGATCGATTCAATTCTCAATAATTCTAATCGATTTCCTCAGGATTGAAGCCTATGATATTAGAGTTGATAAAATAGGACCTAACAATTGGTATCAGTGCAGATTCGTTCTGTTTTGAATCGTAAATTGTTAGAATTGGATCGAAATTTTAATTCTGATACTGTTTCAATGAAGAACAGTTTGGCGCGAAATTCAGTTTCGATCTGATAGCTCAATTCTGTGCTTACTTGGTTTGAATTTGATGATTTTGTGCTCGTCTTAGGTTTATAAATTGATTGCGATTAGATCAATAGCTGTTTGAACATCGATTTAGCAGATTTGATCGGATTCGAGACATTACTGTTCGCACGCAGAATTGTTAGAACACATCTGATTTTGGTCAAAATCGACATGTTTTGCTTCATAATGTGTTTAATTGTTTGTTCGTGCGTATTCATAATCTGATTACTAGCAAATATCTGTAATTTGAACGTCTAACTCATCGTTTTTGCTTGACTCAGTGTTAATTGTATTCTGTGATTTTTTTTGCGATCATCTCAATTTTTCTCGCTAGGTTTTTCAATCAGATTAATTTCTCGATCGAAAAACTCTGCGCGAAAATTTTTCTCGATCAGAATACTAAGTCAGACCTAAAGTCGCCTTTACCAAGAACGACTTTAGTAGAAAAATTTCTCGAGCATTACTTAGCGAAAATCTTTTTCGACGAGACCAATATTGACCTTTGCGATCGCAAAACTTTTCGTCGAAAAACATTTTCGGTCAAAACTATTAAAGTTTGACCTAGCGAAAATCATTTACGGTCGAAAAACTTTTCCAGTCAACGAATTTATTTTGACCCAGCGAGAAACTTACTTGATGTACAGTTTCTTGCGCTCGAAATAAATTCACGATCCAAATTTTTTTTCGATCGGAAGATTTTGAGCAATTTTCTTCGCTCGCAAAATTTTTCGCTGACAAACCTTTCTCGCATGAGAACAGTACCAATTACATTTTATCTCGACGAAATTACTTTCGATCAAACTTTAAAGATTGAATCGAAAATAATTCTCGACTGCTTTAGTATCAAACGCTACAGACTAGTTTGCTACTTGTGAAGCACATAACATCAGTCCAAACTCTCAAAACAACAAACGAAGATCCTACATCAACTCCAGAAAACAACATGGATGCTTACTCGCTTGGTAATGACAACCGACCCCGATACTTAAGAGAGGCGAATACACAGTATAGCGAAGTCGTTTTCTGAATTTCATTGAGCTGAAGGAATAGGCCGACAACCTTCTCTCATCACTTGAGCAAGGTCCAGCTCAGTTCTGGGTAAATGTACCCGGCGACAACACTGCTAATCCTCCAATTCCTGCCTCTAGGCGACTCAAAGAGCCTAGGGAATACACAGAGGAGGAAAGAGTGAGAGCAAAGGCTGACCTGATAGCCAAGAACACTCTTATGCAGGGGATACCAAACGACATCTATCGACACATCGATAGCATTCCAACAGCTAAGGGAATGTGGGATGAGCTGCATAAGATGATGCAAAGAACAGAAGTCGGTATCAAGGCCAAGAAGGCAAATATTCTCACAGCTTGCGACTCTTTCAGAGCTAAACCCGAGGAGTGCTTACATGATCTCTGTCGAAGATATGTCACACTCTTGAATGAGATGAGGAAAATAAAAATCACAAAGACGAACATGGAAACCAACATACGATTTCTTTCCTCTCTGCCCTCAGAATGGAAAAAGATATCCACTCAAATCCGACAAAATAAAGACCTTGAGGAGTTGGATATCCACGCCATGTTTGACAATCTCGCACAGCACGAGGAAGATATAAGCGAGATTCAGAAGGAGCAAAAGGGCAAACTTATCGACGACACTGCCCTAGAGAAGATTATCAAGCCTCCTACCCCCTCAGAGTCTGAAGACGAATCAGACTCAGACATGGAGCCGAACATGAAATCGCTGGGAAAGCAGTTGGCACTAATTGGAAAAATGATGAGCAAACAATACTTCAAGAAGAAGTCCTCATCATCAGCCAATCGACTTCGGACCTCAGGCTCAAAGAACAAAGAACGTGCACCGGAGACCTCCGAATTCAAAAATACCAAAGAGCCGACCAAGTGCTTTAACTGCGGGAAACCAGGTCATTATGCCAGAGATTGCACTCTCCCAAAGAAGAGAGACGCCAACTACTACTCCAGGAAGCTTCAACTCACAAAGCAGAAGGAAGCTGGAGTAGCTTTAATGGCAGAACAAGACCACTGGCTCGAGGATACATCTAGCTTAGAGGAAGAGAATCTAGCCCTCATGGCCCGCCTAGACGATCATTTTGACGCCGAAACCACCAACCAGACTGACGAAGACCAAGCATCTGAATCTTCTCAGGAGGTAGTTTCTCCTACCACATTATTGACCATGTTAGAATCGTATCAACTAGCATACACTAACATGAAACGTGAGCAGAAAAGTGCAAAGGAAGTGGAGAAGAAATTATCTAAGTCTCAGGAAAGGATAGCTAGTCTCGAAGCGGAACTTAGAAGCTCTAATGACAAAATAGAAGAATTATCTAAGAGTCCCACTATTAGCGAGACTAAGTATATTCCCTTAGAGAAGCATAGGTCGATAACTAAGGAATTAGGAGACAGGCTAGAAAATAACTATAATTGTTTGGTTAGGAATCTCAATGAGAAAGCTAGCCTCAATTGTAGGATAACTGAAGAGACAACTAAGGTCACCAACCTAGAAGCCCAATTAGATAAATCCAATGCTAAGGTTTGTGAACTTACGAAAGAACTTGACGCCTGTAAAGCCGCCAAATTAACTGTGGAAAATAACTTTGCTCTATTAGGAGAAGAGCGTAAGAAGTTATACGCTAAAATTAAAAAATTAGATGATCTTCTTGTAAAAAGGGATCAAACTGATCAGACTATATTTCTGATTATAAGTTTGGCTTAGGCTTTGAGAATCCATGTTGCTTGACGAAAGTTGACTGCAAACAACTTTACGATGTCAAGTACATGGGATTACGACTAACAAATCTTATGGCTTTTACTAACGCAAAAGAAATAGATACTGTAGAAGAAGCCAAGAGAAAAGCCAAGGCTAGGGCTGAAATTCCCTTTTCTTAGACCGAATTGAATCAAAGTGACAAAACTAGGGAACTTTCCAAGGGCCGGAGCTTTGAGTCAATTTATCTTCCCAAAGATCGTTCTAAATCAAAGGAAGTGCAAATTCAACATTCTGAAAATTCTCTCTATATACCCCCTATTGTTAGGAAAATAGAAGAGTTAAGAGCATCACTAGAAGAGGAACGAGAGAATTTTGAAGCTGAAAAAAAATGCTCCTAAAAGCGTGAAGAAAGAAAAATCGCCTTCTAAAGATCAAAAACATAAAAATATTACTTTAAAAAATTCTAACTCTAATCCTGAGTCGCTTACGTTTACAGGGAGCGTAGGGCCAGCATTAGACTCGAAGGCGGGAGTGTCTAGTTTAAAAATAGAGAAGGAGCCCGTAGATTTGAATGCTTCTAAGAATATATCTCCTTCTGTACAAATAAAAGACACTCGTAGAAATAAAAGAGCTGTTTCTTCTCTTCAAATAATTGCTTCTATATGTTTTCTTCAGCCTACCACTTTTAGAAGCACTAATTTTGAAATAGGCTCTACTTCAGCAATAAAAATTCCCTATTCTAAGACAAATGCCTCTAGGAAGACGCGTAGGAAACAAGATCCAGCCATAAAGAAAGCTTATGGCGCTATTCATGTTTGCTCTCACCTAAGGTATCCTGCTAAGATCAAATCTCCCAAGCATCTTAGGAGACTATCCAATAAAAAGATCTTTTCCACGCTCAAGCCTGCTAAAACATTTGTCCGTGCTGAAATTAATCTTCCATGCAAGGTTCAACCTGAATGAGTTCCTAAATCTCCGCCTAAAAAGACGAAAGCCAAAACGGCGAAGTCTTCTACAAAGGGCAAACCCAACTCAACTTCTTCGAGATTGACGTGGATTGTTAAAGCTTTTACTAGCACTAATCTAGAAACCATATCTGAACCAACGTCTAAATCTGCTAATCTGAGAGGACCCATTTACAAGTGGTACCTAAAGCTCTCTAAATTGATTTTGCAGATCCGTCATGTGTGGTACCTCGACTCTGGTTGCTCCACACACATGACGGGAAAACAAGAGATGCTGAGCAACTACCAAGACCGACCGAATGGCAAAGTCAGATTTGGGAACAACGACTCTGCTCCGATTCTCGGTCTCGGAGATATAATTTTGGAAAATCTGACAATCAAGGATGTCTCCTACGTCGAAAGTCTCCGCCATAACTTGTTCAGCATAGGCCAGTTCTGTGACAAAGGATTCCAGGTGGTCTTTCATGCTGACCGGTGCAGAATATTGGACAGTCAGAACAAAGAACTCCTCCAAGGACTTCGGAAATCAAATCTTTACACGATTAATCTGACGTCCGTGCGGACCACGACAGTTGTTTGCCTCATCTCCCAAATTACAATTCAGAGGAACAGCCTATGGCATCAACGTGTGTCTCATCTAAACATCAAAGCTCTTCAACGACTTTCAGCGAAAAAGTTGATTCACGGTCTACCAACCTTAATTCTACAAAACGAGCATCAATGTTCGGCATGTCAACTAGGAAAAACGAAGCGAGCGTCTCATCACGTCAAACTAGTTGCCTCTACATCACGTCCTTTGGAATTGCTTCATATGGACCTATGTGGACCAATGCAGACACAGAGTATTAATGGACGCAAGTACGTGCTAGTTATCGTTGATGATTACTCTCGCTACACATGGACAATGTTCCTCCAAACTAAGGAAGAGACAGGGATGTGATCATCAATTTTGTGAATTCTACTCAAAAGTTACTGCAGCAGACAATCCAAGTCATCCGTACGGACAATGGCACTGAATTTAAGTATAAACACCTCAGTGATTTTTATCAAAAACTTGGGATTAGTCAGCAATTCTCAGCTGCCAAGACACCTCAACAGAATGGGGTAGTTGAAAGGAAGAACAGAACTCTAGTGGAAGCCGCACGGACAATGCTGATTCATTCTGGCCACCCACACTTCCTTTGGGCTGAAGCAGTAAATACCGCTGCTTCACTCAGAACATGACGATGGTTCACAAGCATTTCGATAAGACTCCGTATGAGATCATTAATAAGCGAGTACCCAACATTTCCTTCTTCAAAGTCTTCGGGTGCAAGTGCTTTGTGGCGAACGCTAGAGAGCAACGTGCTAAGTTCGACCCAAAAGCATTCGACGCGATTTTCGTCGGGTATTCTTCAACTTCAAAGGCGTACCGAGTATACATCAAGTCCAACCGCACTATCAAAGAAAGCTATAATGCACTTTCAACGAAGTGGCAGATATGGCTCCTGCACACCTCAGTTCTGGACCCGGGCCAAACTCGATGGCTTCTGGTAACATCAGTCCAGAACCCGTACCTAACCAGTTGGCATCTGATCACAACAGTTCAGAACCCGTATTCACTGGTGTGTTGGCACAAAACCAACAGAAGATGGCAACAACTCAGGATTCAACGTCAGAAGTGTTAGGAATATGCCCTCGAATGCTATACGAGGATTAGATTGTATAGGGCATTAGATTATTTATCATTCGACCTTTTGTGTAATAAGATATATTCGTGTGTTTAATGAAAGGCATTGTTCGTTTATTTGATATAAGTGTTCTTTACATAGCATCCGGTAAAGCAATAAATGAACAAATCCAAATGTGTCGAGTTGAGTCACTTTTCTCGATGGGCACGAGAGAGAAAGGCACCAGTGGACTCTTAACCTCGAACATTAAAAGCCGTAAGCCTGAGGCTCCAGTTGGGTGCTGGATAACCGATAACGGCTTATTTGTCGATGACCTAGTGTGCCGATATCCCGCTTGGAAGCGGAGTTCATAACTTGTGATACGAATCGAATCAAGGGATTGAATCATTTCATGGACACTGACTCACGGGTCGTACGGTCAAACATGGCTTATTACTCAAGGAATGTCAATGACCGACGACAACACTATAGTAGTCTACGTGAACCTGAGACCGAAAGGGGCTTTGACGGAGTTGACTTTGAAGTCTCGACTGTCACAAGTTCCCCTCGACCCGATTTGCTATTGCATGGGTAAGCGGGCCAGATGCGGTCTTGATGACGATTTGTGATTGCCGGGCTTAGACCGCCGAGTACGAATTCACAGTCTCGCAAGTAATCGAGATAAGTGTCCTATGAGGATGGCGACGGGAAATTACGAAATCCTTGGTCAAGGTATTGAACTAACTCATGTGAGACATGGAGGGTAGTTTGGTAATTTGCCTCGTCTCCGTTTTATCATAGAATCTAGTTTAGTGAGTTTGACATAGACCATGGCTCTCACTTGATTGGGACACAGCTGAAGGGTTTATACGTAGCACTGTTATCTATAGTGAGGTTCTGGAATAAAGACTGGGTCGAAATTCGCACTCAAATCGGGTTACGGTCCGGTACTGTGGGATTGGCTAGGTAACTACCGGACTCTTGGGTTCCTCCCTTGCCGATTGAGTTGAACCTAGAGAGTCGGGCTTAAAAAGGATCATCAACGTGTACTGAAAAGGAGAGAAAGTGTTTTGGGCCTTAACGGGCCTTGGGCCATTGGGCCACGCCTTAATGGGCCTCGGGCCAATTATTGGCTCGAAGTTGGACTTCTTATGAAACTAACTTTAAGACTTGGGCTTGGCCAAGTGCTTAATGGGCTTGAGGATAAAATTGGATTTCACCTTAAGCTAATTTTGAAATATGCCTTTGAGGGTATTTTCGGAATTTGTTTATTTGATATAAATAAATATGGAATAAAATATTTGAAATATTATTTATTTAAATTTCGAAATTAATCTAGGATTAAGTTTCGAATTCTATACGATATTTAAATATACTTAGTTTGACTTGGTATTTAAGTTAGTTTTCTAATAATAGCAAGTTTCCTTAAGTTTGGATTTGCAATTCAAAAGAGAGTAAGATTTGGCAAAAATCTCTCACACTTTAAGGACTTAGAAATCGAAATCCAAGCCTTTAAATAGGCTAAATTTCGTGCTCCATATGAAGAGAAAATAAGTGATTTTCGAAATCAACTAAAGGCACAAAACACACACCGAACGCACACACTTTTCTCCCACGCGACGGCTCGGTTCTCTCTAGCCATCTTTAGAGAAATGATTCCGTGGTACACTGCGAGGTCGGCGTGACGATCTAGTGCCATCCACCACCATTGACGAAGTCTTGAAGAAAAGGACGAGGAGCTGCCACTCGCTTCAACTGGTAATTCTCTACGGGTTTGACCGCCCTATTACATGTCTATGTGTTACTATTCTGATCCGAGCAACGAGGGCAATCGGGGAACCCAGAAAATTTTTGTTCCGCACCGTACCCGGGGACGTGGCGTCTCCGGGAGACACCGGGTAACCCAACAGTGGTATCAGAGCGGGCGCTCGTGGTCAGAATCATAACGTGTTTAAATTAAAACGAGGCGCGTGGGAGACGATCGAAAGCCAACGCGGTTTGACCGCGCGGGGCTGATTGATGCATCATTTGCCATCCCACGGCCACCACCTCGTGCAGCATGGCTGACGAGGCAGCCACCGACAAGACCGGAATGCGGGTAGCCATGGGCGCCAGCGCAATCCGGCCGTGGCTGCGCGTTGTGTGTGGCTGCGCGCTCGTACCATCGGACTCCTCGGAGCAGACCCGATCCACCGTGAGCTCTAGGTCCGGCACCGGCAATGGTGGCTCCGGCACCATTCCAAGGTGGTGCCGCCGCGCCGAGCGACGGCAATAGATCAGCCGCGGCAAAATTCTACGCGGGCTGAAATTGCGTGGTGCGCGCGACGCGCCGCCGCCGGCGGTTCCGGCTTCGGCGGGGCTCCACGCCGGTGGCATACTCCGTCGAGGCTCTCCGCTGTGTTTTGACGGCTGAGCGATTTGTGTCGCGGCAGCTGCGTTAGGGCTTCATGCTCAAAGCCTTAACGGGCCTTTTAATGGGCTTGGCCCGTTTAAGGCCCAATTTTCGTTTTTTTTTAAAATCGCGTAATTGTCAACGTGCTCATTATGAATGTGATTTAAGGCGCACTTGCGGGTTTAGGAATTTGGTTTCCGGGTCATTTGTTAAGGGTTACGTCCCCTCGGGTTGTATTTGTTTTATACGGATTTTTCGGGACTTATGTGTTGTAATTTACCGTTTTATTAGATTAGCTTAAATACGAACATGAGGGCCCATTTGATGGTTGACAAACCCCCGGCGGTGACAAGGTGGTGGACGTTCGGTGACTTCAAGACCAGTGCGACGATCCAAGTTTTTTTGAATACGCATGTAATAGGGATAGACTAGAAATAACCCGCTTGTGTTGTCTTGTAGTTTATTTTCCTAGGGTTAATTTACTACCTACGTGCGTGTTGGTTTTTGAAGTGAGATGGTTTATTCTCCCGTTTGATAAATACTAAGTGGGTTGTGGCGATCCTACTTCCTAATTAAGTTAATTGGCGGATTTCCGCAACGAAAGTCGCGGAGGACCCGGTTTTACAAAAACTTTTTAAAGAAAATAATATACATATATAAACTAAAAGTCGGGTTTACAAAAACCGTCATATAACTACATCGAGCCGAAGCCCCAAAAGTCTAAGCCCGACTATTCTATGCCCCTCCACAGGTCGCGTCCCATGTATTGGGACGCCCTCAAAAGCCCGTGGAGTCACCGCCGCCAGCCAGCCTACAGCTCAGCCCTGACACTCATCTGTGTCGGGCTCGGTCTTACCTACAAAAATAAAACCCTGAGCAAAATTGCCCAGTAGGTGGTAGTAAAAACATGCAATGCGTGCGTGCACTAACCCAATCCCAAAACTTCACAATATGATATAATGCACGCTCGATCCTATGTCACATCTCAACACATAACAGGGGGCTCGGCTAGACTCGGCACCCACGCGTGCGATGGCAAAGTACGCCATAAACCATGCGGTAGCCCACGCCGGCTGCGCCGCGTCTCTCCTTCCGCACACAATCTCAAGCCTGACGGTATTACACCTCGGTGTAATGCCCCGAGTAGTGTACCACTAACCCGGGTAGACAGGAATCTCGCATCTGTCTGTCGTCCCTGATCCAAATGATTTCCGGTGGTATACACCTCGGGTGGCTCAATCCCGAGTAGATGGGTGTCGCAAACCCCCTCTCCCACCAGGTGCCACGCGAGTCTAAACCTGGCGACCAATAACGGTCACTCTACCCCACTCGTCCGACACCGTAAGGCGTCTCCGTATAAATACGGTACCATCATCTCCCACATGCATGTCGTGAAATGCACACATAATCAGTCACGTATAACACGTACAATTATTAAACTAGGCCGAACGTTTTAAATCCCAAAGTAAACTTAAAATATTTAAAATATGGGTTGGCCCGAAAATATTAGTCATAGTACGAAAATATTTTATTTTAAACATTTGGGCCTGAAACAGGGCAAAAGCCTGAAACTTGAAACTGTTTGTCAACTCACACCAAAATCGGTCAAAGCCCAAATCAAATCGCCCGAAACCCACTTGAAACACTTGGTCAACCCGCGAAAGTCCGAGTCGATGCCCGATTTCCGCGAATCGCCCGATCCTACGTTTAACACACTGGTCAACCCGAACACTTTTGGGTCAACACCCGATTTCGCGAGACTTTTGCCATGTTTCGCAAAATCGCCCGATTGGACGTGCGAAGCCCGATTGAAGTCCGCGAATCGTCCGATTGTCTCTCACAGGAATCACCCCACGAAATCAAATGACCCGCGAAACTCAAATCGGCCCGCGACGTCTCTCACAGGAAATCACCCTAATCGGCCCGCGAAAGACTTAAGCCCACGAGATATCGAATTTTGGCCCGCGAAAACCTGTTTTCTTTCATCCATCGAAAACCTTTGGGACCGACTTTCGCGACCCGAAACTCCATTCGGCCGATTCTACTATACCTTTTTAAAATCCTTTTCGCCCGATTCGTGAAATAAGAAGCGGCCCGCGAAATTAAAATCGCCCGAACTCAAAAATCGCCCGATTTTACTATTCTATCGAAACCCATCTTCAAACTTGAAAACCCTAATTCTTCCAAAAATTGTTCACATAAACAAGTCCAGATTAACACAAACATATAAACAGATTATAGAACTCATATGTTGAGTTCGAATTCACGTCATAACACATTAAACACATCACGAAAATTCCAAAGATCGTAAAACTTGAAACCTTAAATTCGAATGGCCTTCCATTCGAATTTTAATACTTTTCCGGAAAAAATACGGGTAGTAGGGGTTTAAAACCACCTACCTAACCTCCAAGCTTAGTTTGAATTAATTCCTATGTTGGAAAATCAGCTCGAGCTTATCAAACTCCTTCCCTGCTTTGGTCGACACCTAATATACCTTAGACTTTAGCTAATTCTTTCACCCACGCAGATAATTAAATATATAAGCTTACAGATGGGATTCTCACCTCCTTAGCTGCACTTAAACGATTTTATGGTGTTGAGCTTGCTAACAATTCGCTGTTCTTGGCTCGGGATTTTTCTCCTCCTCTATTCACGTTGGTGGTTTATTACTAACATGTTCCATCTAGGTTAATAAAGTGATAATAAGCCCCCCCAACGTCTTTACCCCTTGCCTTAAGAAATCCCATTCTTATCCTCACTCATGATTGTGGTGGAATTCTAATTTTGAAGTAGGTGATCATACACCTACGTGACCTTCCTCTTGTATAAGAAATCATTTCATTGGGCTATTAAAACTTTCGACCATTCACTTATTGGCCCTTTTCCTTTCTAAATTAATTACTCCAACTTCAGTAATTTATTTGGGCTCTCTACCTATTTTAGTCTCAATATTCTTTCTTGGGCTTCTTAAGTATTTTCGGCCCATCTTATTTTATTCACTCTCGGCCCAATTATTATTTCCGGCTCAATTCCTTATCTATTTGTAACCCCTCCTTGGGCTTTAATAATATTTTGAGTTAGTTAATTTGGCCCATATTACTTTATTTAATCGTCGGACCTAATTATTATTTTCAGTTCATCCGAATTTTTGTTCATAAATATTTCTTAGGAATTTTATTTCCAATATTTTCTTCCCTAATGGTCTTGAAATTTCCTATCGTAATCCCGCTTTAAATTTTGCGGGCATTAGATTCTTCCCCCCTTAAAAGAATTTCGTCCCCGAAATTCAGTGGTAGGGAATTTGAGTTTAGCTCTATGACTAGACTCGTCCAATCTATTTTCTACGTTCTCTAGGCCTACTTATTCCTATTTCCACTACGCTTCCGCTGCGCACTCCTATTCCCATTGTCTGGTTTCGCCACAAGGCCTTTACTAAGGGGATATCCGTCTCACAGATCTTCAACTGATGGTAACCGAAACGTAGGTCGATCTTTGAAAATACCGTCGCCCCTTGGAGTTGATCAAATAAATCGTCTATTTTTGGCAACGGGTATTTATTCTTAATCGTGATTTTGTTGAGCTCACGATAATCGGTATACATTCTCATCGACCCGTCTTTCTTCAAAACAAATAATACCGGGGCTCCCCATGGTGATGAAACTGGGTTGAATAAAACCCTTCTGTAGCAGGTCTTCCAATTGCTCTTTCAATTCTTGTAATTCATTCGGTGCTAACCGATACGGAGATTTAGAGATCGTGGCAGCTCCAGGTACAAGATCGATAACGAATTCGATTTCCCGATCTAGATGTAATCCCGGGAGATCCTCGGGAAATACATTGGGATATTTGTTCTCTATCGGAACCTCTTCAAGCTTCGGCTGGGAAGATTCCTCAGCTTTCACCGGGAAAACTAGGAACGATTCGCAACCCGTGCTAACGAGTCGCTGAGCTTTCAAGGCAGAAATTCGAGGGATTGATTTACTATTTTTCTTTCCCGAAAATTCAAATTCCTCTCCCTCGGGTGATCTGAACCTAACTACCCTCTTTGAGCAATCAATGATGGCCCCGTATTTCGAGAGCCAATCCATCCCGAATATGATGTCGTAATCATTCATCGGGATTACTATTAGGTCTACATTCAACTCCCTATCCTCAATACTAACGGGATAATTTTCTACCACTGAATTCGTCCGAGTTGGATCTCCGTGTGGTAAGGATACTACGAAATTGTATGAAGAATAGGTGGGATAGATTCCTGCCCTAGTCACAAAATAAACCGACACAAACGAATGTGTGGCTCCAGAATCAATGAGGATTGAAGATGTTACGTGGAAAATATTCAACGTACCCGTAACTACGGCTGGGTTCGCCTCCGCCTCTTCATTGGTTAACGTAAACACATGAGCAGGCACCGTGGAGGTCGAATCGAATTCTGCGGTTGGTTCTGCAGTAGAGGCTGAGCCCTCGGGCAAAACCATGAAACGTGTCCGGTCTCTCCACACCGGAATGACTGCAGATTCTGCACAGGTCGGGGTCCATAACAGATGCCAAAGTGATTTTGTCCGCATTGCTGGCACCAGGTCGCTGGCATCGGTGGTAGATTGGGGTTATTAGTCAGTCCCTGGTTAAAATTCGGGCGCCAATTCTGCTGACCCGGTCGGTTGCCCTTATTCTTCGGGCCCTTGCCGAAGAACTGACGTTTCTGGCTGCTTCCTCCTTGTTAGCTCTCTCTCTTCCGGTTCGCTTCCTGGGCCTCCCTCACTACCCCTTCCGTCTGTTCGGCTATCAGCGCACGCTCGGTCGCTTGGCGGAATTCCAGCTGGCGTACACCCGCCACACTTAGATCTCGATAGAATTCGGGTTTCAATCCCGTCGGAATCTCGTAACCTTCAGCGATTCGTTGCTACGAGGTGAGGAGCAAAACATGGTAACTCCTCAAATTACTCACCGCATCAGTTCCGCCTTCTAGCTCAATGGCTTCAATCAAGAACAATTTCTTGCAACGGTGATTCGGTCCCCATCGTTCATCACAATTATAACATAATCCTTTTGCTCGACGTTCCGCGATCTCTGATTTTTCTAACCTCTTGATTGGTAACTGGTCCATACTTTCGTAATCTTGGTTTCGGCTTCCATACAAACGTGCTAATCCAATTGCCGAGGAAAGAGACCTGGGTTTTTCGGCTTGCACATCCACCTTTAAATTGTCATTTAAGCCGCTGATAAAGCAACCGACTTGTTGTTCCCATGAAAGCTTACCGGCACGTAATAATAATCGAGAGAATTGAGTTTGATACTCTCGTACCGAACTAGTTTGCCGCAACTTCGTGAGTGCACCCAAAAAAATCGTTGTACTGATTTGGGCCATATGTCCAAAAAAGCTCATCAACAAGTTGACGCCATGTAATCTGATTGTCCCCATTTTCCTCTATTACTAACTGATACCATAGTTGAGCATCCCCTTCAAAGTTCCATGATGCCAAAGCAATACGTTCTTCTTCAGAAGTTTGATTGTAATCAAAAAATTGATTAGCTCGATATACCCAACTAGTTGGATCTTCAGAACCGTCATATTTTGGAAAATCAAGCTTCACCACTTTTGGACGAAACCCATGCGTAATTCCAGAATTTGATCCACTGTTGCCATTATGGGACTGTTTATTATGAGAATTTTTGCCTTCAACGCGTGTGAACCTCCCTCAGGATTTCTTGCTGGAAGGAATTGAACATAGAAAGCATGCTCTGTTGCATTTTTTCAAACATTGTCTGGAACTTCTGATCTTGCGCAGCGGAGTTTGCTGGCATCTCAGATTGAACTTCGTCGAAGCGTAGATCGCTCATGCCGGGCACTTATACCAAACTGTTATGTGGTGATCGAGTGAGTCGTTGATTGCTCTCGTAACTTCCTAAGATACTATCTTGAGATAGTTGCAGAAGCTCTTAACCCTTGCCTTTGTTCTTGTTACGACCTATTCTGGAATTGGAGATAGAAAAATTGTAGAAGAAGAGAGACTCGAAGTAGAAGACGAGACTTGAGAAATATCGAGAAAGAGATTAGAGCAGACGAAGAATGATTCAATACTATTTTCCTTGTGTTTAGACCACATCTCCATACATTATTTATAATGACTTTAAGCAAACCAACTAACTTAACTGAGACCACTACGTGACCCCTTAACTCCACTAACTTAACCATTACTAGGTGGCAAGAGACTAGGACAATATAAACTAAGAGGACTCTTATATACTAATTATAGGATAATAAATTAAAGTACGTAACATTCCACCCCCCTAAAAAACTCCTTGTCCTCAAGGTGGAATTCAGGAATTCTCGCAGTAAGTGGGATCACTCCTTTTCTGGGGTGTTCTTAAACAACGCATTGTCTGAATCGAGGGCGCATATCCTCGTTATCATCCACCAGTTCATCTTCTTGATTACTCACCGCATCAGTTCCGCCTTCTAGCTCAATGGCTTCAATCAAGAACAATTTCTTGCAACGGTGATTGGGTCCCCATCGTTCATCACAATTATAACATAATCCTTTTGCTCGACGTTCCGCGATCTCTGATTTAAATATAAATATAAAAATCCCAAGGTAAAAATAATTGAGCGCTAAAGTGGACCTAGTGAGAGTTGTCAAAATGGATAATTCTATGTAGGGGTGTTCAAATTAACCGAAAAACCGAAAAAACCGACCGAACCGTAAAGAACCGAACCGAAAAGACCGGAACCGGAAAAAACCGAACCGAATTGTAAAAAGCCGAACCGAACCAAATTAAAATGGTTCGGATATCGGATTAAGCATACGTAAAACCGAAAAAACCGAAAAACCGAACTAAAATTATCATACTACATTAAAATTAGAAAATATCAAAAATCATTTGTTTTTCTCCCATAACGTAAACAATTTCATTGGTACACTTTTTTCCATTGTTAGGTGAATGTTTTCCTCACCAATCAAATACTATTTTTCTCCCAAATAATTTATAGTATCTTTAGATGAATATTTTTATATTTTGGTTAGATTTTATTCCATTTTCATTTTGTTGTTTTTTTCGGACATTTGAATTATTTTCCTATATGTCACGTTCAATAAATCTTCTTTGTTTTTTAATAACCATAAAATTGTTTTATGTATTTTCAACTCATAATAATTTTTTTGTTGATATTAAATTCCTAACCGAAAAACCGAACCGAAAAAACCGAACCGAACCAAATTAAAACGGTTCGGATATCGGATTAAGCATACGTAAAACCGAAAACCGAAAAACCGAACCGAACAGACCGATGAACACCCCTAATTCTATGAACTTAGAAATTTAGTTTGTCGACATGACTTGACGGCATATGATCTTTCCATGTGTCTTGTTAAATTTTATGAGTGACGTTGATCAGAGCAAAATAATCTGACCTCATACTGTTAATAATATTAATATACATAAGAAAATATATATATATATATATATATAAATGATAATACTTTTTCTGAATTTCTCTTTCTTATTTTTTTTTTTAAAATAAGAATAAGCACATTGTGTTATGCAAGTTTATTTTGCATCTGCACTGAATTGTATAAATGCGATATTCTGTGCTCATTCTGAATGCATGTTTAGCTTGCATTGATACTGAATAGGTTAAATGCGCATATTTTTTTCTGTGCTCATACCCTCACGCAACATTTTGAATACATGATTAGGGACCATGTATCTAGGTTAAAATTGATTAATTGCGTGTTATATGCTTGATACTTGAATTGATTTTATATGTTTGCATGTTAAATCAATTTGGTGCATTAATTGAGGGAGAGCATTTACAAATTTCATGCTATGAGCTCCAAACATTTTTTATGTTTTTCTCTAAGCGTTTCAGAAATTTTTCTCGAATGCTTCCAACTTCCAAGGAGAAGGATGTCACATTTCGTCGAGCCAAGAGGCTCATTTTACTCATTAACCATTTCAGGGGAACCCTTTGACTAAATCAATTGTTGATTAACTCTAACAATTTTGATATCTTGTCTAAGTGATACAATTTTCATAATTTCGTCAAAGGAGCCACATGCTACAATTCAGACTTACAGGGAATTAATTGCAGTTATTTTAATTCATAGGGGGAGCAATTATGTGGTTTCTGATTGAAATAGGGATCAATCTGAAAATATAAAACTTATGATCGAAAAACTGGATCGAAAAAGATTACTTATTATCAAACTCAAATAATAGGGTGCTTGCATTGAAATATATACAAAACAAATGCGAACCTAATTGTATTGACCTCAGCGTACAAACATATTAACTACTCGTTAAAGACCAAACCAACCAACGTCTATGTTTCCTTACCATATGTGTCTTCTTGACCCTCTGTCACCTTCCTCCTTCGCTCGGCAATCATATCAGCATACTCCTGAAAAAACAAAAAGATGCCCATTAACTAATTCCCAATTCTTGTAGCTCAAGTAGGCTTATTATATTTGCACTGAACAAATGCAAGCTATCGTTTCAAAAAAAAAAAATGACTGAAAATACATACCTTTGGATAGGAATAAAGAAAGATGTACCACCAAACCCCGACTAACATCGCTGCTAATGAAGTGACTGTTATCGATTGCGATACAAGCCAGCTACAGGTAACTATTCCGAACCCCGTCAGTACAATCGTCCAAGGTTGGCACCTAAAGCCCACAAAGGGGAAATGAAAGTTGGATGATGAACTTAATCTAATATTTAAGGCCTGATTTAAGACAAGACTGGCATATATACATAAATGATATACCTTCCAAATATGAGTGAGTAGTCATATTCAATGAACAACGACTAAAGCTCACAAAGGATCAAACAAAAATTTATCTGTCATCAGAATGAAATTTTCATAACAGATTTATTTAGCACCAAAGTGCCCGATCAAATGATTAACAGAGGGTCGTTATATGACACACCATAATTAGCATCCTCGTGCCGATTCTCCAGCGAAAATATGTATAATTGTATAGGTAGATTTTCCTTATTTCTCAACTATCAGCAACCGAGTAAAAGTTCACACCTAAATGGAAACCATGCACAAGCCAACTTTTTAAATATCCTGACAATCGACGGATGACAAGGAACTAGATTTAGGAATACATGACTATAGCATAATTTACAATGATAAATCAGCTCTATCAACGGAGGATTCAATTTGAGATAATTGATCCAAAAAAATAGAGACAGAGTAGATGGGTTGTGTTTATTACCATGAAGGCTTTGTGTCCCAAACGGAGTCATACTCAAGCGAGAGAAAGTTGAGATAACCGTCCATGTCTTCTACGACACCGATTTCGTCGAAGAAAGGTAACTCTTGAACTGGGTCAATATCGTCCTTATAGCGGCTCCTCCGAACAGTGGTTTGACATCTTATTTTCTCAAAGAGAATCCACTTTGAGAAGAAATACTGGTACCCACTACAGAACTTTGTGCAGTGTTGGAATTTGATTGGCGCCAAAGAAGAGTGAAGCGAAACGGGGAAATGAGTGCGGCACAGAACAGCTATCATCATCCTTGGATTCTTGAAGATTATTGATTGATTGATTGATTCCTATCCAGATTTTAATATTCTGTTTCCAACATTTAAAATAGGGGCGATTTGCAATCAGGCCCTAGACAATTTTAAATATAGTGATCAGGCCCTGTCAGATTTTTATTTAGTTTTAAGGACCTTCTTTTTGAAAAATTTAAAGGTAAAGACCCAAACTATGTTTTGACTAAAATACCCTTAATAAACCGTTCACTAAAGTGGTATTCGACGCCAGTTGTATGTTACAGAAATACGACGCATTGTTACTGTAAAATTTATAAGCGTTACTTTAAAATGATAATGTGTTACTTATCGATAGTAAAATGTTTTTAACAGATTTATATTTAGCTCTCCGGATAATCGAAATCCATTTTTCACAATGAATCGAGCACATTCGACTGCCCCATCAACCAATCAATTTCGACGTGTCACGTAGGTTTTATTCTAGTATTGATGAAGAACGATGTAAGAATTGTAGTGAATTTTATATGGGTTCAAATTTGAGAAAAAACTGACAAAATCGAACTATATTTTGGCAGCAATTGCAGCTAATCTATGTGTATTAGAGATACCCATATTTTGGCGTTTCATAGGCTCTGTGAATTTTGAAACAATCGTTACCTCATCACTTCTATAATGTACGTTGTGTGAAGCAGGTCGTATCGCAGCCATTGATTCATCGGGAACACATGTTACTATTTCATGCATTATTGTCACTACGATTCGTCTTAACGCAAAACTATACAAAAACGTTATTTTATTTCTCACATATTATATTTTTATCTCATTAATTGGTATCGTACGACTTTATTTTGTTTCTCGGAAGTATATGGGATTTTTTAGCAGAAATGTTTCGATAATTTGCCATTGAACTGTTGCTACATGAAATCGAGGCGTTACTTGGATTATCTGATGTGTTATACCACGACCGACTTTTATTTTTTCGTGGACCGGTTTCGATATTTTTTTACCTCAAAGTGTTACTACTTTAAACCAAAGCGTTACTTGGATTATCTCAAGTGTAATATTACGAGCTACTTTAGTTTTTTCGCAGACCTGTTTCGGTAGTTGTTGACATCGAACTATTACTACATGAAATCGAAGTGTTACTTGGATTATCTGAAATGTTATATTACGAACTAAGTTCTTTTAGAAGGCCTGTTTCGATATTTTTTGACATTGAAACTGTTACTACATAAAACCAAAGCATTACTTGTTTTATCGGAACTGTTACTAAAAGTACATGATTTGTCACTAAATAGACAATAAAAATTACTGTATTGCCATGAAGTGGTACTATACTTGCTAAATTTTGGGCGGGATTTGTGGATTGATTGGGTTAATTGGGCGGGATATTGATTTTGGATGGGTTTGGATGGATTTACTATACTTGCCAAATTTTGGGCGGGATTTGTGGATTGATTGGGTTAATTGGGCGGGATGTATGCCACGTTGGGATTTTGGGCGGGATTTCTAAATCAGTGCAAATGTGTTACTAATAATTATTTAACTGTTATGCATTAGTTAAATATGTTAAAAGTTCTGTATGTGTTACAAATTGTTGTAGTTGTCGCACCAAGGATTACGGTTATGTGTTTATGGAGATTAAGGTTTAAGGTTGTAGGGTTGCCTTTAAGGTTTCAGGATTTACGACATATAAACTGATATTTGTGGTTTAATTTTGAATTTTGATGGCATTCGTGCTGAAATTCATATGTGATGTTTCAATGAACAAAGTAATAGTCTATGTTTTGAATAACTATTGACCTTGAACATTCACTATCATCCACCTCAATCGAACAATGTAGCTTAGGAATTTGGTGTGATAAATGCATCAAATCATACATTTACAAGATGTTAATCTTGTAAATCTCGAACAATGTGCATTTATGAACGAAATTAATCGGATTACTAATGTGGTACTGGAAACCTATTATGTGGTATCATTATCTGTAAACACGTTGTTCGATAGGTTCGTATTGTTATTTTGTAGCAAACATATAGTATTACGTGCGGGGAATCTGGTACTGGTGACGTTAGCGAATCATCTTGTTAATATTCCTTAACAAATAACTTCGAGAATGTATCAAATACAGATTTACGACATATAAAATGATATTTGTGGTTTAATTTTGAACTTTGAATACGTTTGTGATAAAATTCGTAACGTTATGTCTCATTAAAAGAGATACTAGTGTATGTTGTGAAGGAAGAGCTATATGTTAACATGATATTTTATCTCAACTTTCACATATTGATATCAACATTCGCAAAACGTGTCTTTTAAGGAAATTTTGTGATTTTAGCTTCATTATATCATCTATTTCCATGAATGTCAATCTTATACATCCGAACGAAATGAATTTATGAACGAAATTAATCGAAATAGTAATGTGGTATTGATTAGCTATTCTGTGGTACTTGTAGCTACAAATGTTTTATAAACTTTGCGTATATTGTTATTTTTTATCAGACATGTGATATTATTTCCAGGCAATATGGTAATATTAAGTTATTGTACTGTTAATATCTCTGACAATCATGAACCTTCTAGAATGTTCTTAATGATGTGTTACCCAGAATGCGTGAATTGTTTTTATTTCAGACGAAACTGTTATTATTTTTCGAAACTTGTTATCGCATCATTTAAGAATTTTTCGTCAATTTAGCATATGTTAGGGTTAAATGTCTTATCGCAACTCTCAAATTTACTCGAATGTACCTTATTAGTTCATTAAAGTCGAGATTTCACCTGTTTGGGTGTTTTCGATATTTTACGATCTATTCATCTTTGCATTTACTTGGGTATTACATGTGTCATTTACGGGTGACGTGTCTTTATTATTTTCTCATTATATGTTCGTTTTGCGGAAATGTTTGTTATAAACATCAAGACATATGGTATTATTGTTCCATGAATTGTTACCGAGGAAGCATGGAGCGTTATTCAGTAACCATTTTAATTAGCAAACGTTTACCGCTTAGATCTCATCAAAATTCTTCGTCATTCCATGATTAACATCAATAATTATCGTCGATAACTAAGGCCCATGATTAAATTGTGTCAAATTTACATTATCCGGTCATTAAAGTCGAGATTTCACCGTATTATACGAAAATTCCGAATTGTGTTTGAAGCATTCGTGCTTTATGAACTTCGAAAATTCTCTTTGATTATGAAGACCCATTAAAAATTGAAGCCGATACAACTTTGTGCTGTTTGTAACGTCGAGATTGGGTCGGATTTGGAACGTGAATTTTTTCTTTCAACCGCTTGAGTGTAAGGAATGTGTTATTGCAGGAAGCGGTATTATTTTTGAATAATGTGTTACTTCTTCGACATCATTTGTTATTTACTAAAAGAAACGTGGTATTTTGTGCTATACGGGTAAAATTATTTCCTCACAATTAACGTCGCTAATATCCGAAACTTATCAACACTTATGATCAAATTAACGATAATTTCAACTTATATTATCACAATTGTGGAGATCTGTTCGGGTTTGAGCGTAAAATCTCGTTTCGATCGATAGTCGCTTGTTGGGAGATCTGTTCGGATCTGATTTATTCGTTGACTTAGTATTGGCATTATAATTGATAAAGTTATTACTAAATATAGGCAATATTATATTCAATATAGACAACTTGTTAACCAAATGAAAGGAACTGTTTTTTTCAGCCCTAAACTGTTATATTTATATCGATAACTGTAATCGGATCATTTAGGTATCCTGTGGTAAATTTTGCATATCTCATGGATAATTATGTCTTTTCGTAGCCTTTAGGTAGTTTCCACTTAAATTTTCGAAAACTAGGTCCTTTATCCTAAACGAAATTCTAAGGGGGACTGAACCAAAAGTTAAAAATGCTAGTAGGGCCTGATCTTTAATTAACCCTTTAAAATAAGGGGCTTTTAAGAATCAGCCCCTTTTTAAGTTTCATAATATAATTCAGCCCGTGTCAGTAATAATTTCAGTATAAAGGACCCGATATCTTTCAAAGTTAGAGAAAATGACCAAAAAGCTGATATGACCAAAATACCCCTACAAAAGCTGTATAATAAGAGGTATCCAGAACATGTTTTCTGTTACCATCGTTAACCACATTTTTTACGATAAAAAATCTCGCAGATTTCTATTTTCGTTCGAACGATCCTCGAAAACGAAACTCGATATATCCACGAGGGTTTATTTTGATATTCAGGTCTCGGAATGTTCGTTTTTATGTGTATATTCTTCGAACTCTTTTGACGCAAATAACAAAAACACGATGAAATTGAATCCCGATTCGGTCGAAATTGAAGATATTTTGTACAAATTCGAGAGACCCATCCTAAACAAATCTCTGAAACACAGTATTGGCCCTATTGTTCGTCGCTCATGGTTTGCCGAAATTTAAAATCGCCGGATTGTTGCCTAAACAACTGTTCCCAGAACGTGGTATGGATGGTCATGCATCTGTCATCGTGGAACAGATAATAGGTATTGATAAGCCGACATATGGTATATATACTAATTTAAAGGTAACGGTAAGCTGGATTTGGTACCAAATGCCTATTATCTGGTATCGATATAACAGTGGAAACTCGATCGAAACAATCGATCGTATATATTATTTCCATCTGCACGAACACAGGTGTGTCCTAGACGGTTTATCATGTTATTAAGGTCTCGAATGTTGATTTTTACGGGTAAATTTTTTAATTCTTTTGACGTAAATAATTAAAACACGGTGAAAATCAAATCCCGATTCGGTCAAAATTGAAGATATTTTGTACAAATTCGAGAGACCCATATCCTGAACAAATCGCTGAAGCACAGTACTGGCTCTATCATTCGTCGCTCATGGTTTGCCGAAATTTAAAATTGCCAGATTGTTGCCTAAACAACTGTTCTCGAAACGTGGTATGGATTGTCAGGTATCAGTCACCGTAATACAGTTACTGGTATTGGTAAGCTGGCATATGGTGTATATACTGATTAAAAGGTTCGAGTAAGCTGGATTTGGTACCCTTTGCCAAATATCTGGTATCACCGTAACAGTGGAAACTCGATCGAAACAATCGATCGTATATATTATTTCCATCTGCACGACCTGCACCAAACGAAGTTGGGTGTGTCCTAGATATTTTATCATGTTATTCAGGTCTCGAAAAATAATTAAAACACGGTGGAAATCGAATCCCGATTCGATCGAAATTGAAGATATTTCGTACAAATTCGAGAGACCCATATCCTGACAAGTCGTTGAAACACATTACTGGCTCTATTGTTCGTCGCTCATGGTTGCCGAAATTTAAATACAATCGTCGGATTTGCCTAATTCTCCGAAACAAGAAAATGGTCCCAGTATGTTATTAATTGTTATTCTTTGTGTAACTTGTGCTATCCACTTTAGGCGGGATTTCAATAATTTAGGCGGGATCTCAATAATTTAGGCAGGAATTGCATTATCCGGAATGTTCTATATTGTCAAGGGATATTACCACATTACTCGCTAATAATACCGAATCTTCGATATAAAAGAACAATACAAATCCAATTTTTAACACTATTGTAGATATTGATACTGCATAATAGTTTTCCATACCACACTACTAATATCATTAATTTCGCTCACAAATCCATTTTTCTTCGATTGTTTAGGGTTTGAGGTCTCGAATTTTGAGTTTATGGTCTATTAAATGTTGTTCGTGCTTTAACGTTGACCTTTGAATACGTTTGTGATTGAATTCATAACCTTATGTCTCATCAAAAAGAGATACTAGTATATTTTGTGAAACAAGAGCTATGTGTTTACATGACTTTTGATCTACTTTCACATATTGATATCAACATTCGCATAACATGTCTTTAAGGGAATTTGGTTTGTTAACTTAGTAAAATCACATACTTACATGAACATAAATCTTATACATTCGGGAAAAAGTGAATTTACGAACAAAATAAGTCTAATTAATGATGTTATACTGAAAAGCGTATTATGTGGTACCTGTACCAAACAATGTGTCACAAATTTTGTTGGTATTGTTTCCTTATATCAGACATCAGGTATTATTTGCAGGTAATGTGGTAATATTCTAAAACATTTCATTAATTACGCTCAAAAATCCATTTTGCTTCGATTGTTTAGTTTGAGGTCTCGAATGTTGAGTTTATGGTCTATTAAATATTGTTCGTGCTTTGATGTTGAACTTTGAATACGTTTGTGATGGAATTCATAACGTTATGTCTCATCAAAAGCTATACTAGTATATTTTGTGAATGAAGAACTATGTGTTTACATGACTTTTGATCTCAACTTCCACATATTGATATCAACATTCGCAAAACGTAACTTTTAATGAAATTTTGTGATTTAGCTTCATCATATCATCTATTTCCATGAATGTCAATCTTATACATCCCAACGAAATGGATTTATGAATGAAATTAATCGAAATAGTAATGTGGTATTTATTAGCTATTTTGTGGTTCTTGTAGCTACAAATGTGTTATAACCTTTGTTTATATTGTTATTTGTTATCAGACATGTGGTACTATTTGCAGGCAATGTGGTAATATTAAGTTATTGTACTATTAATATCTCTGACAATCTAGAACCTTCTAGAATGTTCTTAGTAATGTGTTACCCAGAATGCATGAATTGTTACTCAGAATAAATGAAGTGTTACCAACCAGCTTTTTAATTGACGGATGTTCCAATATTTCCCATCAAAATTGAAAATGTTTCGATCTTAGTTCGCAGCAAAATTCGTTGTTATTTCATGTCGATTACTAAGACCCACACCCGAATTGGTGTGAATACTATTCGAGCATAAAAGTCGAGATTTCACTCGTTTTTTACCAAAATTATTGAATTGTGTTTGAAGCATTATTCCAACTTAACATCGAAAATTGTCCTTGTTTATGAGGACCCATGAGAAATTGAGATCCGTTTTACCTTTTTCGATTACTAAAGTTGAAGATTTGTGTGATTTCAGAGAGTTTTGGGTGTCGTACGAATTTTTGATCTTCCTCTTGACGCTCTATTTTGTACTAGTTGCATGTAGTTATTATAGGAAACAGATCGTTATTGTCTTCTCGTTATATGTTATAAATGAGGCAACTTTTATTCCCCAATGTTAGGAATCTGTTATTGTTTTTAGGGTAGGGTTTCCAAAATAGTAAAAAGTGGTACCTAGAGAAAGTGGCGTGTTAACTGAACTGATTTGTTATTAGTGAGGCGACATTTATTTGTCCATGTTAAGAATCTGGTATAGTTTTTTATGGTAATGTTTCCAAACGAGCATAAAGTGGTACCCAGATCAGGTGATTTGTTACTGAAATTGAAAATGTTCGGATCTTAGGTCGCGGCTAGATTCGTTGTAATTTCGTGTCGATTACTAAGACCTACATCCGAATTGGTGTGAATCCACATTATTCGAGCACAAACGTCAAGATTTCGCTCGTGTTTGTACCAAAATTTTCGAATGAGTTTGAAGCATTATTCCAACATAACATTGAAAATTTTCGTTTGTTACGAGGACCCATGAGAAATTGAGCTCGATTTTACCTTTTTCACTCAATAACGTCGAAGATATATGAGATTTCAGGGTGTTTTGGGTGTCGTACGAATTTGACTGGGATTGATCTTCCTCTGGCACCCTAGTCCGTACTAGTTGCATGTAGTTATTATAGAAAATAAACCATTTTCGTTTTCTCATTTTTTGTTATACATAATGCAACATTTGTTCCTATGTACTAGTCATCTGTTATTATTTATGAGGATTTGTTTCCGAAAGAGACGCAAGTGGTAGCAACGTGATGTGTTACTGGAATTTTTTATCTTTCTCGTGACACGTTATTGTTTTCTAATTATTTATTACTTTTTTTTCGAAGAATTAGTTGTTATTACTGAGGCAACATTTATTCGTTAATGTTAAGAATATGGTATAGTTTTTTATGGTAGTGTTATCGTACGAGCAGAAAGTGGAACCCAGGTAAAGTGATATGTTACAGAAATTGAAAATGTTGGATCTTAGGTCGCGTCAAGATTCGTTGTAATTTCGTGTCGATTACTAAGACCCACATCCGAATTGGTGTGAACCCACATTCTTCGAGCACAAACGTCGAGATTTCACTCGTGTTTGTACCAAAATTTTCGAATTGAGTTTGAAGCATTATTCCAACATAACATCGAAATTTTCCTTGGTTACGAGAACCCATAAAAAATTGAGCTCGATTTTACCTTTTCCGCTCAATAACGTCGATGATTTTGGAGATTTCAAGGCATTTGGGTGTCGTAATAAATCAACAGATGGCAATTGGGGCTGATGGTTCGCACGAGAGGGATGATGGCATATCTTTGTAAATTTTCGCAACAGATGAGGGCAGATGGGTCTTTTTAGCACATTTGGGTCCTTAACTCTAAGGCAAACTTGAAATGGGTGTTTTAAACTGAAATTTAAAGCAATTGGGGATGAATCCAAATGAAAGTTGCTTATATGGGGCTGAAACGAAATTAACTCTTAAAATAATAAAGATAGGGATTACTAAGAGCAACTCCAATGGAGCTGCAAATCCCAAAAAATGGGGGTAAAATTACTCCAATGGATACCAAAAATAAAACTCAAAATGCGATTTACCATTTCTATCTCCTAAAAAAATGCATGTTTCCGTCTGTAGCAGTTATCAAGCGATAGAACTATTTAATTTGCATTAAGGTCCTCATCTTTCCTTTCTCTCGTACAATTGTCGGAAAAAGCTTTGAAGAATGACAGACGAAGATGGAGCTGTCAGAAAAAGGAAGGCATTGTGTCAGAAATTTTAAAGCTGTAAGAATAGAAGTAATATTGTACATAAATGTGGCAGATAAAATGGGCCATGAGAATACAATTCGAATACAAAAGTAGCTATAGTTTGACCTACACACATATACCATCGAAGAAATCGATATTAAGCCTTCCTTGGGCCTCTTTTTTCACCCACCTTTTTCTGGTAAACTGTTGCTGCATTCAATACACAGACACTATTGCAGTCACGCCGAGCTTTCACCATACGAGTTTTGAGCTGCTATAAGTTTTCCTTTACGGCAGCATTTGAGAAGGATAATGTAAGAAAAAATGACTCTTTGATTAGATAAATAACAAAGTTAGTAATTCTTATGCGGATAAATATATTTTTTTAATATCCTTATTTATTTTTTTCCATTAAATCTAAAATAATATTTGAAGTCTAATTTGTAAGTTGTAAAATATGTGGGTAGTATTGAAACTTGTAAAAATTGGTGTGGAAGTGAATATTACAAAGTAGTGTATTGAGTTTGAGAATGAGTTGATCGGTTGGAGAAGAATTACTGCATTTTGAGTTTGAGAATGCATTTGAGTTTGAGAATGCGTTTATCGGTTGGAGATGGTCTAAGACTTCAATTCTGTTTCCGGATCCGATGCTTTATTTAATTAAAAGGGACGTTTCTATTTCAGGCCCCATCGTAACTTTTCATTTGAATTCAGGCCCTCTTTATATTAAATATAGTTTTAACGACCAACTCTATATAAAATTCGGACATAAACTATGATTTGACGAAATTGCCCTTTTAGGTGTTATATAAAGAGGTATGTATCGCTATTATTTTGTTACTAGATGTTATTCAAATGGTATCAATCGAAAAAACTATTTCAACGATCGATTTGCCGTAAATTTTCGAGCATACTGGGCACAAAATCAAGTTTGATGTGTACTTGACGATGTCAATGATATTTACGTCGTCAGATTTAAGATCTGTGACGAATAATTTCTAAAAATTCATTTACGCAAATTAGATAAATCGAGCATGTTTTTGGTCGAAATTAAAGCTAATATGCATAAATTCGAGAGACCCATAGCTTGGAAATTACGTTGCGCCTTAGTGGTCACTCAATCAATCGTCCTTCAAGATTAACGAACTGAAAGTGAAATCGCAAGAAAAATAGTTTAAATCAGTGTTCGTTATGTGGTATCAGAAAGGCGTAAGTGGTATAATTTCCATAAGGTTTGGTACAATAGTGACGTAAAGTGGTATAGTTACGATAAGAAGCGTTACTCGAACTGGTACAAGATATTAGTCTAATTTGGTATTAATTTTATATGATGAGATACTAAAACAGAGTAAAATGGTATAATAGAAGCGTAAAGTGGTATTGCAACGATAAGAAGCGTTACTCGAACTGATACGAGATATTACTTATTCTCATTTGGTATTAATTTTATAATATGTGGTACAAAAATAGCGTCAAGTCCTACAATAGAGGCGTAAAGTGGTATAGCAACGATAACTGAAGAAATTGTCTGTAGAAATTCGGGCCGGGCCTCTACGTCTTTGAGGCCCACGCAGATGCGCCACACGGAGAAGGGGTGCACGGTATAAGCTTGATGGAGTTCCTTCTTAAAACCAATTGGTGTTAAGAGGAGTGGCCCATCAAGCTTATAAACCCATTTACGTTGCTTGTTACTTTCGGTGTGGGACTTTCTTTTTTCCAACACACGTGATATTCCAAGAATAACTATTACTTATTCTTATTTGGTATTAATTTTATAAGACGTGGTTCTAAACAGAGTAAAGTGGTATAATAGAGGCGTAAAGTGGTATAGCAACGATAAGAAGCGTTACTCGAACTGGTACGAGATATTACTTATTATCATTTGGTATTAATTTTATAAGATGTGGAACTAAAACAGCGTAAAGTGGTATAGTAGAGGCGTAAAGTATTATAGCAACGATAACTATTACTTATTCAAAGCTAAAACACTCAGCTTCATATTGACACAATGTCAATAATCCATCGCTTCCATGGCCTGTATTAGGGTTAGGGATAGCCATGATATTTAGTGGAATATCTGTCATTTGGCAGGTTGCGAATGAGAAGGGGAATATTCGTTGGCCGGAGCATTTATTTTCAGAGAATATATGTCATTTAGCAGGTTGTGGTACTCGTTGGGAGGAAGTGGTACTGAATAAGCAAGTCACGCTGTTTTCGGCGGGAAAGCTGAATCTCAGTATTATTTTGGGCGGGAACTTTTATGTAGTATATATTCATGTAATAATGTGGTACCAGAAACGCAAGATATGTTACAGATTTTGGTTTACGCGCTAGGGTTTCCAGTTTTATGTTATAGAGTATCGGGTCTTAGGGTAAACATTTTCGGGGTTACGATAAAAGGATTTATTATCGTAAGATTTGTTATATGATTGGCGTATAATGTTTGTTATGATACATTTGTTGTAATTCGTAATGGTAAATATCAATGTGATGCAAATATAGTTGTCTACGATTTGCATTGGTGTACATTTTACATGATCAAAACCTCATTACTTGACTACTTACATCATATTTGCATAAACGTGGCAAAATCAAGGAACTTGGTGGTTTAAATACATCAAATCATATATTTCCATGATTTTTATTCTTCTCCAACAGAGAAAACCAACTTTTATTTACGAAATTATTCGAACCATTAATATGGTACAGACAATATATTTTCTAGTATTATTACGACTTAATGTGGTATCGTTTCGTAATGTATTGTTACCAGGATAGTATAAATGGTTACCAAAATATTATTAAGTGCTATAATTTACATGTGATGTGGTATCATATAAAGATGGAGAGACCATATTCACTGACGGCCCATGAAGCTTCTGGAATGTTCTTATTTTTTGTTATGAGTGGAGCATAAATTCGTACTAAATTATGCTGAAGTGGTATATTTTTCATCTGATGTCGTATTGTATAAAGATGGAGACGGTTTGAGGGCTCATGAACCTTCTGGAATGTTCTTATATTTTGTTATCATTGGAGTATAAATTGGTAATTAACTATACTAAAGTGGTATAGTTTACATGTGATGTGGTATTGTATAAAGACGGAGACGGTAATAGGCCCATGAAGCTTCTAGAATGTTCCTATTTTTTGTTATGAGTGGAGTATAAATTGGTACCAAACTATACCTAAGTGGTATAATTTACATGTGATGTGGTATTGTATAAAGATGGAGACGGTACTAGGCCCGTGAAGCTTCTGGAATGTTCCTATTTTCTGTGACGAGTGGAGTATAAATTGGTACCAAACTATACGTAAGTGGTATAATTTACATGTGATGTGGTATTGAATAAATATGGAGACGGCAATAAG
Organism: Craterostigma plantagineum; assembly: GCA_027422505.1. Taxonomy (NCBI): domain Eukaryota; kingdom Viridiplantae; phylum Streptophyta; class Magnoliopsida; order Lamiales; family Linderniaceae; genus Craterostigma; species Craterostigma plantagineum. The sequence continues at coordinate 10,438,762 of JAPQWV010000025.1, forward strand.
CCCGTGAAGCTTCTGGAATGTTCCTACTTTTTGTTACGAGTGGAGTATAAATTGGTACCAAACTATACTTAAGTGGTATAGTTTACAAGTGATGTGGTATTGTATAAAGATGGAGACGGTAATAGGCCCATGAAGCTTCTGGAATGTTCCTATTTTTTGTTACGAGTGGAGAATAAATTGGTACCAAATTATACTTAAGTGGTATAATATACATGTGATGTGGTATTGTATGAAGATGGAGACGGTAATAGGCCCAAGAAGCTTCTTCAATGTTCTTATTTTTTGTTACGAATGGAGTATAAATTGTTACCAAAATCTTATTAAGTGGTATAGTTTACATGTGATGTGGTATGAAATAGGACTAGTTAAAAACGCAAAATACAGTAAAAAACAGAAGTAGAGCCAGCATTCAAAACACCTAGAGTGCTAAACACAGTCAAAACACAAGCAGAGTTTGGCGATCGACGGGGTTCTTCCCAGCAACTTTCTTCTCTTTCCTCCACCCACTTTCTTGGCGATCGACGAGATTCTTCTTCGGAGCCATCGCAAGATTCCTCGATGAAGTGTCGAAATCTGTCGGGTTTCGTCGATTAAGGGTTCAAATCAGTAGAAATTTCTTCAAGTTTTCTCGATGAAGGGGAAAGCTAATTTTAGGGTTTGTGGTACTGAAAATCGATTTTTAGTCTCAGTTCGTGTCTTAATTGGTTTATACCATAAAATTTACAGATCATTTAATAATACCACTTCAATCTTACTAAATACCACTAAATAAGAGTTATATGCCACTTTATAACACGTGAAGATTTTGGTCTAAAAAGTTTGATGTAATTTCCGGAAAAAGTAAGGGCAAAAGAGTCTTTTCAATCTGAATGGGTCCTTATCCCTAACATAAATATCATTTGGGTCCTTCTCGCTATTTAAAATATAAGAGGGCCTAAATCCTACTTAAACTTGTTAATAGGGCCTGAAATCCAATAAGCCCAAATTAAAATGCCATATATTTCTTTTTAGACTATTTAATTAAAATGCCATATATTTATTATTATTATTATAATATACAAAAATGTTTAAATAACTATTCAAATGTTGAGTTTAATTTTATATAACAATATGAATAATATTTAATACAAATCTCGACGGGCGCCACGGTGATGGGTTAATTTCATCCCAGCTTACTCGTGGGGCCGGGAAGTTTCCCCTACACCCGAACCCGAGACTTGCCCCGTGGGCATCCCTAATTACTCCGACGTATTTCACACATTTCGAACTTATTTTACACTTAACCATCAATACAAGAATACCCATAAAACAAGTCAAAGTTACATTATTTACTAAAAATATCATTTAAAAGTATAAACAAAAAACTTCAAAGCTAATGATGGACGCCTAAATAAAAGCTAACGCCAATTCAACTGTTGCGCGCAACCCCGAGTAGGCAGCTGCCGCGTTTTTTAATAAATACGAGTCTCGATATCAACTCACAAGTCAAGTAATCAAATGTAAGAGAGAAGTTGTAACTAAAACTCGATGAAATTATATATTTACATATTGAATGAGGTTTTACAATGTACTTAATAGTTCAAAATCTAGACCAGTGAAAGAACGTACACCCAATTTGGAAAAAAGAAAGAATGTACACACAAAATGTCCTTCCAAAAGATAAACTATGCCAATGGATCTTCTAAAGTTTAAAGAAAGATAGAATACCAAAGTAGAAGAATCGACAGAGGAAATGAAGATCGAGAATCGCAAACCTCCGTGCAAACACGACCTAGAAAGAATATATATATATATATATATATATATATATATATATATATATATATTGATATATAGGGCCGAGTAAACCACTAGGTCAATGTGAAAGATAATTCGGACACAATGGTCCACGTACGGATGCGTACTAAGTTTAAAAAACAGTTACTGAAATGTTGAAACAGATGTTGAGGAATACACTTGAACTCACACAGTTTAGCACAACGGAAATTATAAAAACTTGTTAAAAAAACGCATACACGAGATGTAAAAGTATGCAGCAGGTTATAAAACTTGCTGCGAGCCTTCAGGGCAAAATTCCACTATAGAATTGATTGCAAAAAACCTAACTATCAACAATAGTAAACCAAGCCTAGAAAACAATCTAACAATCCTATAAAACCTTACACAGAGATCCTACGATCTATGCAAAGATAAAAACACTAGGCAAAAACAGTAAAAATAAAGAATGCTCTTGTGTATCTCTCGTTCGCTCAAATATCTTTTATATTTCCCACACGTGTGTCCCAAGGTAAAATGAAGTCTTGTATATATATATATATATATATATATATGTCGACTTTGCACTGACTTTATAACATCCAATAAGCCAGAACGTACACTCCTATGAATATGTCCGTTGGTGGTTGATTCGGATAACTCAAAAATGACTTGGTCTTTCTTGTTCTCCAATTCTCCTATATTTAGTAAAATCCCTTCCTCGTTTCGCTCCAACTCAGTCTACACGTTATCCACTCGTTTTTGACTCGCTCTAGCGCTTAACCAAGTCCTGCACATCATTAAATAAAAGCCACTGAAATAGGTAACGGTTTTTGGGCATGAAAGATAAAACGAGGGTTGACCAATTCTAAGACAACTATTTGACTCGACTATGGTCTCAACATTGTCAATGTTGAGCTAGTCAACATTAACAATCTCCCTCTTTTTATCTTTCTTCCCAAAAACCCGTGCAGAATAAGAGTTCCAAAAACTTCCCCTGAAGACAAAAAAATACTCCACCAAAAATCAGAATAGTTAGAGCAAAAATAACAGAATAGTTATCACACTATTCAAAGTAATAAAAATTAGTACATAGCCATCTGATGTCCAAAAGTACAATTTGCAAAACCATAAATCTTCACAAGCAGGCAGGCATAAAAAGAGGAGGCACGCAAGCATAAATAGGCACAAATCAGCGTGCACAAGAAATAAAATCAGTAAGCATGCAAACAAAACACAAGATCAAAAAGATCTAAACATTCAGACTCTCAATCGAGTCCTCAACCTCTTCCGCTTCAGTTTCTTCTTCAGCTTCAGCTCCTGCTTCCTCTGCGTTTTGCTCGGCTTCTTGACTTTCTTTGCTAGCTCCCCCTGAATGTTCAACACCTTGTCCACTATCATCTCCTCCAGCCTCTGCCTCAGCCTGTTCTGCTTCTCCTCCTTTTTGGGAAGAAAGGAGCCCTCTGAGAATTTCTCGTTGAGCCATCATAAAGGCTATGGTTCGTCGAGGCACCTGATTTCCTTCTCCAAGTTGGATGTGGCGGTAGATGTTGATCCAACATCCTGGTCAACATTCTGGATACCATGCTAGGGCAAGTCAATCACCTTGTTCAGCCCCGTGAGATGGTATGATGAAATGGCAAAAAGGGCTTTGTGATGGACCACCTGATCTCTTCTGTTAGCTTGGAAACCACTTTGGACTAACAAAGACCAGTCTGGTATGCTATTTGATTGAGAATAAACTCTCCCTAGTTTAAGAGAAAATTATTTCCCAAGGCATAGAGAAGCTGTGCTTTTGGTTCAACCACTCTACTATCATTCGCCGTAGGCAACCAATTACAGATTGCAACTTTAAACAGAACAGAGTAGAGTGAAGTCAAGTGTTTTGTAGAAAAATTCCCTTCCAACTTAGTAATTCTAGCCCCCGTGATAAAACTTACAGCCTCATCTATTTCATGGTTTGGCCCCATATCTAGGGATGGCAGTGGGGCGCGGATTCCCCGTCCCCGCAGGGATCCGCCCCGAACGGGGCGGGGAATCCCGGAGTTTTTATCCCCGCGGGGCGGGACGGGGGAAGATTTTTCCCCGCAGGGATCCCCGCCCCGCCCCGCCTTCTATATATATATTATAATATATATATAATATTAAATTATAATTAAAATAATATTAAATATAGATTAAATAATATTAACTTAATACAAATAATATATAAAACTATAATTTATATAATATTTCTAACGAAAATATAATTAAATTTATATATTATATTTAAAATATTATTTTTTTAAAAAAAATTGAATCCCTGCGGGGATCCGGCGGGGACGGGGACAATTTTGTCCCCGAAAGCCTCGTGGGGCGGGGACGGGGATTAGGTCCCCGCCCCCGCCTCGCCCCGTTGCCATCCCTACCCATATCCATCTCAGGGGTTTCTAAAAACTCATTGATGGCACGAGAAGAGAAATCAAACAGTTCACCACGTAAGGAAATCCTACCGCACATCTTAGAATCGGTCTCATTTATGTGAGGAGAAAGGTTAGCATGTACCTCTCGGACTACTGTGTCGCAGTAAGTCCCTAACACCCTCACAAATTTTCTCAAATGCCGTGACTCAAGGAATTGGAGAACTCCATTCTTTCTGAAGCTCACCATGTCGACAACTCTTTCAATGCGCATGATCCTTTGGCAGATATAAGGCCACAAATCCTCATCTATTCTGTAAGTAGAGTTTTTTGGCAGGCAGAGGAGCCTCCAAATCTGAGTCTAATGTAGAGCCTCGACCTGACTCAACAATTGCGTCCACATTCTCTCGAGGCACGTGTATATAGAATCTGCCAAGCCCGTCATGGTCTTGTGAAGAGGATTCACCAACTCTGGCGCATTTTGAGGGTCTTGGATCAGACTCTAGCGATTGTTTCCTTGCCCTTTTCTTCAACCTACTCACCACAGTACTCAAGAGGTCAGATTCATTAAAGAAATCTTCCTCGTCAGAGGAAGTGGGGGAATCCACCAGGGATTCTAACTCCGATGTGGGCGCTTCTCCCCCTGAAGCACGGAAATCATCGTCCGAACTTTCGGAACGATGTTGTCGTACGTCTGAGAGTCAATGACGGACTTGAAGGTGGATCAATTGCCGGTTCTGATGTTGAAGCGGCTGAGTACGCATGTTCATATACGGTGGGTTCTTGAGGGATGTCCGCGGCTTGTGATGTTGGAACTTCAGCTTCTTTCGTGGCAGTCGTGGGATTTTCTTTAGGAACAGAGGTCGGTGCTTCTTGATTTGATGGGTTTTCATCATGATTTGACGAAGGAGGCGCGATAGCCACTTGAGTTGGTTGTCTGTACAGGACAATGTCGAGCGGACCTAGAATTATCTCGAGAGGCACTGGTTTGTAAACTTCTGCACCGAATGTTGGGTCAACATTCTGCGGCTCATTAGAAGGTGAGTTGTCGTGTATAATTAGGGGTAAATTCAAGAAAATTGAATCGACTAACGTATGGGTAATAGGGACTGGATATACCGAGTAAAAGGGTTAAAAAAATAACGGTCAAATCGTGTCATAGGGACTGGCCGAGTAAAAGGGTTAAAAAATTTTCAACGGTCTTAAAAAATAACGGTCAAATCGTGTCATAGGGACTGGATATAATTTACCGTTTAGAATTTGGATCGAATTTAATTTCTGGAAACTGTTCTGTGCGAAGACAGTTTTGGCTCGAAAATCAAATTCGATCTAATTGCTCAATTCTATGCTTATTTGAACTGATTTTGATGATTCTGTGCTTGATTAAGTGTTAGAATTCATTTGCGAGACGATCGATACAGATTAGACCTTCGAATTAGGCTGAATTTTGAGTGGGTTGAAGTTGCTGTTCGCGCGAGAACTCATACAAACATGTTCTGATTTTATCAAAATTGAACATTATTTGCTTCATAACATGTTTAATCTTCTGTTCGTGTGTAATCAGTAGCTAATTTCAAGCAATTATCTGTAGTTTCATTGATCAAATTTGCTGTTTTGCTTGAATTTAGTGTTGAATATGTATTCTATGATTACTTGCAAAATTTCAATTTTTCTCGCTAAAGTCTTCGATCGGCTTAATTTCTCGATCGAAAACTCCGTCGAGAATTTTTCTCGGTCAGAATACGAAGTCCGTTGCTAAAGTCGCTGTCACTAATAGCGATTTTAGTTTAAAAATTTCTCGAGCATTATTCAGCGAAAATCTTTTTCGACGAGACCTATTTTGACTTTGCGCGCGTAAAGTTTTCTTTCGAAAAACATTTTGGTCAGAACTTCAAGTTTGACCTAGCGAATAAATCATTTGCGCTCGAAAAACTTTTCCGGTCAATCGATTTGTTTTGACTCAGCGAGAAAGTTACTAATTGTACTGTTTCTTAACGATCAAAATAAGTTTACGCATCGGAAAATTTTCTCGACCGAAAGATTTTGAGCAATTTATTTCGCTCGAAGCTGACAGCTATTTGACACGAAAACAGTAAACCATTTTATTTCGAAGAAATTATTTTTCATCACACTTTAAAGATTGAATCAAAAATAGTTCTTGATCATCTGCGGACCAAACATTACTAACGAATTTGTTACTTGGGAAGCACAATTACATCATACTCAAAACAACTAACGCAGATCCAAGGAAAATCAACTCAAAAAACAAAATTTTATAATGGATGCTTATACACTCGGCAACGACAACTGTCCACCTATTCTAAGACGCGACGAGTACACGGTATGACGCCATGTCCTGAACTTCATTGAGCTAAAAGATCAGGCAGAAGACCTTCTCAGTTCTCTTGAGGAAGGACCGGCTAAGTTTTGGGTCACTGTACCCGGCGATAACACAGTCACCCTCCAATTCCCGCCACTGGGATATCGAAAGAACCTAGTGAATACACAGCGGAGGAAAGAATTCGAGCGAAGGCCGATCTGAGAGCGAAGAACACTCTACTGCAAGGCATCCCAAATGATATCTACAGATAAATAGACAGCCTCCCAACGGCTAAAGGGATGTGAGATGAATTGCATAGAATGATGCAGAGAACGAAAGTTGGCATCAAGTTAAGAAGGCAAATATTCTAACAGCATACGACTCGTGTAGAATACAATTTTAATTGTGATTAGATTTAATTAGCTGTCCTTGTAATTTGGGGTGTTTATTGTATTTGTCCTAGGTTTGGGAATTATTTGTTATTTATACCAAGTATGTTTGGTATAAATAGTTGTACAAACATTACGCTTAATGAGAAGTTTTAGAAAATTGATCCGAAAGGCTTGCAATTCAATTTCTAGAGAGAGAGACACAAGAAATCTTCTCACACTAGACGAAATTCTCTCTCGAGCTCTCAACGAAGGTTTTTGATCGAAATTCATCTCTCAATAATTCTAATCGATAACCTTAGGATTCATGTCTAGGATCATAGAGTTGATAAATTAGGACCTAACAATTGGTATCAGAGCAGATTCGTTCTGCTTTGAATCGAAAATTGTTAGAATTGGATCGAAATTTTAATTCTGACACTGTTCCATCGAAGAACAGTTTGGCGCAAAATTTAATTTCGATCTAATAGCTCAACTCTGTGCTTACTCATTTTAGTGATATAAGTTGATTGCGATTAGATTCGTAGCTGTTTGAACATTGATTTAGCGGATTCAATCGGATTTGAGATCCTACTGTTCATGCGTAAAACTATTAGAACACATTCTGATATTGATTAAAATTGACATGTTTTGCTTCATAATGTGTTCAATTGTTTGTTCGTGCGTGTTCATCATCTGATTACGAGTAAATTCCTGGAATTTCATCGTCTAATTCATAGTCTTTGCTTGAATCAGTGTTAAGTGTATTCTGTCTTTCTTTTTGCGATTAGTTCAATTTTTCTTGCTAGGTGTTTCGATCAGATTAATATCTCGATCGGAAAACTCTGCGCGAAAAATTTTCTCGATTAGAACACTACGTCAGACCTAAAGTCGCCTTTACCAAGAACGACTTTAGTAGAAAAATTTCTCGAGCATTACTTAGCGAAAATCTTTTTCGACGAGACTATTTTGACCATTGCGATCGCAAAACTTTCCGTCGAAAAACATTTTTAGTCAAACCATTAAAATTTGACTTAGCGAAAATCAGTTACGGTCGAAAAACTTTTCCAGTCAACGGATTTATTTTGACCAAGCGAGAAATTTACTTAATGTACTGTTTCTTGCGATCGAAATAAATTCACGATTAAGAGATTTTTCTCGACCTAAAGATTTCGAACATTTCTTTCGCTCGTAAAATTTTTCGCTGACAAAGACTTTCTCGCACGAGAACAGTAATCAAAACATTTTATCTCGACACAATTATTCTCTATCAAACTCTAAAGATTGAATCGAAAATAATTCTCGATTGCTTTACTATCAAACGCTACTAACTAATTTGCTACATGTGAAGCACATAACATCAGTCCAAATCATCAAAACAACAAACGTAGATCTTCATCAACTCAACAAACGAAAATGGATGCTTACTCTCTTGTAAACGACAATCGTCCTCCAATTCTCAAAAGAGGCGAATACACAGTATGGAGGAGTCGGTTCTTCAATTTCATTGAGCTCAAAGATCAGGCTGAAGACTTACCTAAATCACTCTTTGAGGGACCAGAAGTCTTTTATATCAATCAAGAAGGTGATAGCTCGAATAATCCTCGAGTCAAACCCACTAGGCGAGTGAAGCTACCTAACGAGTACGATGATGCTAAGAAAAGAAGAGCAAACGCAGATCTGATAGCCAAGAACACACTAATGCAGGGCATCCCCAACGATATCTATAGACAAATAGATAGCCTCCCAACGGGTAAAGGCATGTGGGATGTGTAACGCCCCTACTTTCCTAATTAATTTATTTGGCGGATTTTCGCAACGGAAGCTTCGGAGAACCCATTTAATAATAACTTTTTAAAATAAAAGATATACATATCATAAAAATGTTGTTTTACAAAAGGTATCTTTACACGGGCCGGAGCCCCAAAAAATCAAAATATCTAAAGTCGCTCCACAGGTCGCATCCATGTACCGCCCTTGCCCTCAAAAGCCTGTGGAGTCACCGCCACCAGCCGCTAGCCTAGTCCTGACGTTCTCCGACGTCGGACTCATCATGACCTATAACACATAAAGGTCTGAGCGATATGCTCAGTAGGTGAATTCATGCAAATGCAGCGTGCTCTCACCCCCAATCCCGACACCTCACGCATGGTATAATGCAATGCACGCTCGTTCCTACAATCTACTCTATCTCAATATCAGGGCCCTAGGTTAGACTCGGCACCCCCGCGCGCAAAAGACTAATGGGTAGCTACTCCCAAGTCTCGCGGCAGTCGACGCTGGTAGTGCACTGAACGATCACGCCAATGTCCTCCTACCAGGTCGCTCCGCACCAACCAACAACCGAAATCCCACTCGACGGTTTTGCACCCCGGGTTGCGCTACTACGCTCTCCCCGGGTAGACAGATCGATCACGCCTGTCTGCCGTCCCTGAGCCAAATATAAGGTGGTTTACACCTTAGGCTGCTCACACCTGAGTAGACAGATCGATCACGCCTGTCTCCCACCAGGTGCCCTGCGAGTCTAACCTCATCCTCACAATCATCTCATTCTACCCCACTCAATAACCCCGAAGGGTGTCACCACCATCGTGGTCATCATCTCACAAGACCTCGTGATATGACGTGACATGCCGTGCATATGTCATGAAACTCATAAAATAATAATAGTTGCAAGTCATGCCATTTTACTACGCAAATAAAATCACATATGTTATTTATTGCCGTAGAAGTAATATTTTCAATTCATATCCACCCCAAATTCCAAGAGTCTTCTAACTCCTATTGCTCACATCTATTAAAGTATGGAATTGGGCCTAACCTAGACTAAGGCTCATTCTTGAATTTAATATGAGTCATCTAAGGAAATGGGCCTAACCTTGGCTAAGCCCAGCAATTACTAAGCCCAGGTCAACTAATCTTAGGTGGTCAACTATTGGAGTATGCAATTCCCGTCGCCACTGAACATCATCACCAGATCTCGCCCGATTTGTGTCGTTGCTGAAATCGCCCGATTTTTGTGGTTTTGAATCGAAACTGCCCGATTGGGAAATCTTCGACGGAATTCGCGCGATTTGAGATGGCCGGACTGAATTTGGGTCGTTTTGAAAACGCCCGATTTGGGACGGGAATCGCCCGATTTGAGGGCTTGCTGAAATCGCCCGTTTTGAGGCAGGCGTGCTGGCCTTGACTCAACGCCCGATTTGGAACTTGATACAGATTAGTCCGATTTGAAGACTCCGATTTTTGAAGATCGTCCGATTTGAGGAATGCGCGATTTGAGGGAGGAACTCGGCGATTTCTGTACCGCTCGACACGTGTTAGAGCAAGGAATCGCCCGATTTCTGTACCGCTCAAGGCTTCAGTTAAGGATTTGGCGAATTCAATTTCACCCGATTTCTCGATTTAACGAGCTAATCGCCCGATTTGGAAGTCGCCTGGTTGATGATTTCGCCCGATTTCTCACGAGGCTCACTTCTGCCCGATTTGGATCAAAGGTTCGGCGATTTCTCAATGGGTCGACACTTATTGCAGCTGAAATCGCCCGATCTTCTCTTGTATGACTTGTCCGATTTTTGTGAGACTTGATTTACAGATTTTCGCCCGATATGAAGGGCCGAATTGATTTTTTTATGAGTTTAGTCAATTTCATTTGATTACCTTAATTGCCCGATTTTTGGGTTCCTGTTTGGGATTCGCTCAATTACACCCCATAATACCCTCAACATAAAACTGTTAACAAATCGCCCAAACAAAATTCATCTACCCGAAATAATTCAAGCACCCCACGATTATCTTCTAAACATGTAAGCTTGAGCATTCATACAGGAACCCATATATTGGGTTTCGAAACTTAGTAACTAACACTTATCAATTAATAACCAACAAAATCACATATACCAAGTTCATTGATTCGAACTCGAATGGCCGAAAGCATCCAAGTGTGAAGTTTTGAACTTATTTATGTGTTGTAGGTGAAGAATGCACCTACCGATCCTCCGAGCTAATCTTAATGGGTTGCTGATGATGTTGAGCTAACCAAACTTCTACTTCTCCTTAGTTTCGTCCACTTCCTATCGTGCTCCACCCTCGACTAATTCATTACCGTGCAAAAAAATGTGATATACATATATAAACTAGTAGAAGGATTATGCGTTAGCTAAGATCTTACCTTTCTAGCTTAGTTTGGAAAATTCCTAGGTCAAGAAATCGAGTGAAGCTTGCCTAAGTTTGCCTTCCTTGTTGATCGACTTCTCTCTACCACTCTTCCTTGGTGTTTTCGTTGTTTGATCATTAAGAGATAGGGAACTTTACTTTATTTGTGTATCTATTACACGATTTCTACTTAGGCAAATTAATAATTATTTTGTGCTAAATATCTAGTAAGGCATGGTCTCCACGTTGGTTTTCCCATGAATTAAGGGACTTGTTCTTTGTCTTTATCCACTAATTCCTTTGGGCCCAATTAAGCCTTTCTTGGGCCTTAGGATATTCTTTATTTATTTAAAATCAATTTGGGCCCTATTTTATTACTTGACTATTTCTTCTTGGGCTCTAATTAAGTTTGGGAGTTTTGTTTATGTATTATATTGGATTGGCCCAAAACATTTAGGTCAGAATTTAGTTGAGCCTGATTTTCTTACCCGATTTCTGATCCGTTTGAACGCCGATTTCATTAATTTCGAACTTCTTACAAAATTAATAACATCGTAATCCCGTATAAAAATTACGGGTGTTACATCAACTGGAAAGGATGATGCAAAGAACCAAAGTAGGCATCAAGGCTAAGAAGGCGAATATACTCACGACGTATGATTCCTTCAAAGCTAAAAATGAGGAGAGCTTACATGATCTTTATCAGCGTTATCTCACCCTTCTCAGTGAAATGAGAAAAATTGATATCAAGAAGAGAAATATGGAGCAGAATATTCGGTTTCTGTCCTCGATGCCCACTGAATGGAAAAAGATATCCACTCAACTCCGACAGAACAAAGACTTGGATGAGATGGATATACACGCTTTTTTTGACAACCTCGCACGACATGAAGAAGACATATGCGAGATACAAAAAGAGCCAAAGGGCAAACAGGCTGAAGACTCCATAGCCTTAGTTTCAGAGAAGAGGAGCTCCCACTCACGCAAAGAAAAGCCTGCCAAGCTTCCTAGCTCTTCAGAGGATGAGGAACCATCGGATTCAGAGCTTCCTCCCGAAGTCAGAGAATTTGGGAAATAGTTAGCCTTAATTGCTAAGATGATGTCGAAGCAATACTTTAAGAAGAAGTCATCATCTTCTGCTAATCGTCTTCGAACTACAAGCTCGAAGAACAAAGATAAACCAACTGAGTCCTCTGAAGCCACAACCTCTAAAGACCCACTTAAATGCTTCAACTGTGGGAAAACTGGTCACTTTGCTAGAGAGTGTACTCTTCCAAAGAAGAAGGATGCTAACTATTACTCCAGGAAGATTCAACTTACAAAACAGAAGGAAGCTGGAGTAGCTCTCATGGCAGAACAGGACCACTGGCTTGAGGACAGCTCAGATTCTGAAGTCGAAAATCTTGCTCTTATGGCACGCCTCGAGGATGATAAGGAAGATGGAACTTCCACGGAAAAGAACGAAGACAACGCATCCACGACATCACAGGAGGTAGAAACCTCTAACTCTACAAATTCTGACCTGTTAGCTGAGTTAAATTCGAAATTTGCTAACATGGTACGTGAGCAGAAATGACGTATAAACGTAGAGGAAAAGCTTCTTAAGTCTAAGGTAACCGTCGCTAGTCTCGAAGAAACCGTTAGGAGTTCTATTCTTAAAATAGATGAATTAAATAAGAGACTCCAATCATATGAGACTAAGCATATCTCATTAGAAATGCATAGTTCTGTAGTAAAGGAACTAGAAGACAGGTTAGACAATAACCACAAGTGTCTACTAAGGAACTTAGATGAGAAGAGCATTGTTAAGAGTAGACTTGAAACAGCAACTAAAAAGGTCACTAGTCTAGAAGCTGAATTGGAAAAATCTAACTCTAAGGTTAGTGAATTAGGTAAGAGTCTAGATACCTGTCATGCCGAGAAGAGCACTGCTCTAATTAACTATGCTACCTTAGATGCTTAACGTAAGAAGCTATATACTAAGATTAAGAAATTAGAAGATCTTCTTGTAAAAAGGGATCAAAACTGATCAGACGATATTTGTGAATCAGCCCAAGGACATAGAATTTTATTATTATAAGTATGGCTTAGGTTTCGAGAAATCCACGCACTTGAAGAAAGTTGACTGCAAACAACTTTATGATTTCAAGTACATGAATTTAGGATTAACGAAACTTATGGTTTTTACTAATGCTAGAGAAACAGATGCATTAGAAGAAGCCAAGCGAAAAGCCAAGACTAGGGCTGAAATTCCCTTTTCCTACACCGAATTGAATCAAAGTGACAAAACTAGGGAACTTGCTAAGGGTTGGAGCTTTGAGTCAATTTATCTTCCCGCAGATCGTTCTAAATCAGAGGCAGTACAAGCTCATCATTCTGAAAATTCTCTCTACATACCCCCTATTATTAAGAAAATAGAGGGATTAAGAGCTTCTTTAGAAAAAGAAAGAGCGAATTTTGAAGCAGAAAAGCAAAAGTTCTTAAAAGAGATGAAGAATCTCAAAGCTTCCTCCATCTCCCAAACTATTTCTCACGCATCTCCCTTACAAGACAAAATCATTTTGAAAAGCGTGAAGAAAGAAAAATCGCTTTCTAAAGTTCATAAGTCTAAAAATAACATTGTTCAAAATACTAACTCTAACATTGTATTCACTACGTCAACAGGGAGCATAGTACCTGAGCTAGAGAAACCGAAGGCGAAAGTGTCTAGCTTAGAAATAAAGAAGGAGTCTTTAGATGTTAAAATTCCAAACTTATCCCCTCCTTCTGTTAAAATAAAAGACACTCATAGAAATAAAAGAGCTATTTCTTCTCTCAAAATTATTGCTTCTACTTGTTCTTTAAAGCCTACCACCTTTAGAAGCACCAACTTTGAAATAGACTCTTCATCTACGAAACCGATTAATCATTCTTAGACAAATGCTTCTAGGAAGACCCGTAGGAAACAAGATCCAGCCATAAAGAAAGCTTATGGCGCTATTCATGCCTGTCTCACCTAAGGTATCCTATTAAAATCGAATCCCCCAAGCACCTTAGGAGACTATCCAATGAAAAGATCTTTTCCACGCTCACGCCTACTAAATCATTTGTCCGCGCAAAAATTAATCTTCCCTGCAAGGTTCATCCAAAATGGGTTCCTAAATCCCCGCCTAAAAGGATGAAAGCCAAAAAGGCCAAGCCATCCACAAAAGGCAAACCCAACTCACCTTCTTCGCAATTGACTTGGGTTGTTAAAGCTCCTACTAACACTATTTTAGGAACCATATCTGAACCTAAGAAGAACTCTGCTAATCTGAGAGGACCCATTATAAGTGGGTACCTAAAGCACTTTAAAAATGTTTTGCAGATCCATCATGTGTGGTACCTTGACTCTGGTTGCTCCACACACATGACGGGAATACAAGAGCTGCTGAGCAACTACAATGACCGAAAGAATGGAAAATTCAGATTCGGGAACAACGACTCAGCCTCCATTCAAGGACTTGGGGATATCAATCTGGAAAATCTGACAATCAAGGATGTCTCTTACGTCGAAGGTCTCCGCCATAACTTGTTCAGCATTGGCCAGTTGACAAAGGATTCCAGGTGGTCTTTCATGCTGACCGATGCAGAATATTGGACAGTCAGAACAAAGAACTCCTCCAAGGACTTAGGAAATAAAATCTTTACACGATCAATCTCACGTTCGTGCGGACCACGACAGCTGTTTGCCTCATCTCCCAGAGTACAATTCAAAGGAACATTTTATGGCATCAACGTGTGTCTCATCTAATCATCAAAGCTCTTCAACGACTATCAACGAATAAGTTGGTTCACGGTCTGCCAGCCATTATTCTACAAAAAGAGCATCAATGTTCGGCATGTCAACTAGGAAAAATAAAGCGAGCGTCTCATCACATAAAACAAATTGCCTCTACTTCACGTCCTTTGGAATTGCTACACAAGGACCTCTGTGGACCTATGCAGACACAGAGTATTAATGGACGCAAGTATATATTAGTTATCGTCGATGATTATTCTCGCTACACATGGACGAAGTTCCTCCGAACTAAGGATGGAACCGGGGACGCTACTCAGAATTTGCTGCAACTAACCATCCAAGTCATCAGAACGGACAATGGCACTGAGTTCAAGAACAAGCATCTCAGCGATTTTTATCAAAAACTTGGGATTAGTTAGCAATTCTCAGCCGCCAAGAACCGCACGAACGATGCTGATTCATTCCGGCCTCCCACACTTCCTTTGGGCTGAAGCAGTAAATACCGTCTGTTTCACTCAAAACAGGATGGTGGTTCACAAGCGCTTCGCTAAGACTCCGTACGAGATCATTAACAAGCTAGTACCCAACATCTCCTTCCTCAAGGTCTTCGGGTGCAAGTGCTTTATGGCGAACGATAGAGAGCAACGCGCTAAGTTCGACCCTAAAGCATTCGAAGCCACATTCGTCGGGTATTCATCAACTTCAAAGGCGTACCGAGTATACATCAAGTCCAACCGTACAATCAAAGAAAGCTACAATGTCACTTTCCATGAAGTTGCAGATATGGCTTCTGCACACCTCAGTTCAGGACCCGTGCCTACCTCGATGGCTTCTGGTCACATCAGTCCAGAAGCCGTAAGCACTGGCATGTTGGCACCAAACCAACAGAAAATGGCAACAACTCAGGATTCAACATCAGAAGAAGCTCTGAGACTTGCGTTGGAGGATTTGGACTCTTTGTTTGAGTCAGTATATCGGCCAGGCACTACTACCGCTACACCTTTAGTGGAACCCCCACTTGACGTGGCCGATGAACCTAGCTCTTCAAATGTCTCCACCTCACCCAATTCAAAATTACCACAGATCACTGAAGAAGCTACCATAGACAGTGAGGAAGTCTCATCAGATTCGCTCAATCCAAGTGAAGAATCAGACTTACCTCAACCTAATGAACAACCTGAGATAATTGGAAATCTCGGTCCACAAATGGCCGATGCATCTACTTCAGCTCTGCCACATGAGTGAAAGTGGACTCGAGCACATCCGGTTGATCAGATTATTGGTGATCCTTCGAGTGGAGTACGGGCACGTCATAAACGCAGTCTTTTCACCTGCTTCTTAAGCCAAAATGAGACAACCATGGTAGCAGACGCACTCAAAGACCCAGATTGGATTATACCTATGCAAGATGAGATCAACCAATTCGAACGTCTTCAAGTGTGGACCTTAGTACCCCGTCCGCATGGGAAAACAATTATCCGGACGAAATGGGTGTTTAAGAACAAAAAGAATGAAGATGGGGAAGTGATCCAGAACAAAACAAGTCTGGTTGCGAAGGGATACAATCAACATGAAGGCATTGACTACGACGAGACCCATGCTCCTGTTGCCCGAATCGAAATGGACGTTAAGACCGCCTTTCTCAACGGCGTATTAAAAGAGGAGGTCTACGTAGCTCAGCCAGAAGGCTTCGTTGATCAAGAACATCCCACTCACGTCTATCGATTGGACAAAGCTCTCTATGAACTAAAACAAGCCCCGCGTGCTTGGTATGATGTCTTGAGCGAATTCCTCGTAAAATCTGGATTCATCGAGGAACGATCGATACGACACTCATCATCAAATTGCAAGACAAAGACTTGATGGTCGTCCAAGTTTACGTAGACGACAACAACTTTGGGTCAACTAATCCACGGCTGTGCAAGAAGTTTGGAGATTTAATGAAGAGCAAGTTTGAAATGAGTCACATGGGGGAGATGCAGTTCTTCTTAGGACTTCAGGTCAGACAACTCGACGGTGGGATTTTCATCAGTCAAACAATCAGGGACATTATGAGGAAATTCCATCAAGATCAGAGCAAGTCTCTCAGCACTCCCATGTCACCAAGCTGCAAGTTGGATGCCGATCCTACTGGAAAAACGGTCGACATCACATTATATCGCAGTATCATAGGGTCTCTTCTCTATCTCACCTCAAGTCGCCCGGACATCATGTTTGCCACTTGTTTGTGCGCCCGTTTCCAAGCCGATCCCAAAGAATCTCACATGCTTGCGGTGAAGCGAATTCTGCGTTACCTCAAGGGCACCTCCACTTTAGGACTATGGTATCCTAATGGAACAAATTTCAAATTAATTAGCTAGACTGGCGCTGATTATGCAGGTTGCCGAATGGACAGGAAGAGCACATCAGGTGGCGCTCAATTTCTAGGCGAAAAGCTGTTTGTTGGTCATCCAAGAAGCAGAATTGCGTATCAACATCGACAGCCGAGGCAGAAAACGTCGCGGCCGCGAGCTGTTGCTCTCAAATGCTGTGGATGAGAACTCAGCTTCGCGATTATGGGTACAATCTAAACAATATACCCATTTATAGTGATAGCCAGAGTGCCATTGCGATTACGTGTAATCCTGTTCACCACTCACACACAGAACACATAGACATTAGATATCACTTTATAAAAGATCACGTAGAAAAAGGCACGATTGACATGTATTTCATGAACACGGAGTATCAACTAGCTGACATTTTCACCAAGGCATTGGATGAAAAACGAATCCAATTTGTTGTCGAAAAATTAGGCATGTTAAACCTCCCGTGATATGTGCTCTACTTGATTTTTTTGTGCTTTCATATGCTCTATGCTATGTGTTTTCTATACTTAAATGACATACTTGCGTGCAAATTAAATAATAATAAAATATAATAGAACAACGAAAATCCAAAAATATTATACATATACTTATAATATTAGGGGAATGAAGATATTCTTTAGGATGCTTTGATCTAAGTCACAAATATGTTTCCCCGACAAGCGACTGATTAATTGCTTAATCTTGTCAGTCTAAGTCACTTTCTTGTGTCTCAAAAGTCTTTAGTTTGCTCCACTAGACATAAAATCCTTTTAGGATTCTAGCCTTTTTCCATTTTTTTCCTTTGGATCCATTCTCGAGCGAGTCAGACATCAATTGCTTGTCTTAACTAGTGATTCTTGGCCTCATACTCGCCTAGCTTTAGATTGTTAGGAAGATGATAAGGGCATCTAGGAAATTCCTCACTCGGCCTTATTAATCTTTTATCCTTTACCTTAACTCCTAGTCATCCACTTTGAGTCTTCTCCAATTTCCTTTTCTTCTTTTGAAATCCTTTGAGCCTTCAACCAACTATCTAAGTTTTTCGGCGGGTTGTTCAACAGAGAAAAGGTGGGGAAGGAAACGATACTACAAAGAAAAAGATGACAAAAGAAGGCATTGCTCAACGAACAAAAAGTTGACCAAAGGAACCTGCCTTCCGACTATCTACATCACAAATTCTTAGAAGGTGGCATGGATCCTGCTGTGAACTTCTCCGTCGATAGTCTCGTACGCTGGTCAGAACGGCTGGAAAGAGGAGCACCTCGAAGTGAACTTCTCCAACGATAATCCGGTCTTATATCGGGAAACGAGAAGAGGAGCGCCTTGGGTTCGAATTCCATAACTGTGAACTTCTCCAAGTTGATAATCTCTGAAGCCTCTCTAGGGAATAAGAGAAGAGGGCACGGTATCGGCCCGAGAACCAACAAGAAGAACTTCGCCTACGATAATCTTTTATTGCCTCGTGGAGAGCGGAGCTTCAGCTTGAGCATAAAAGGGAATAGATAACATAAAAAGAATGAAAAATAGAAAATAAAAATGCCGGTGGAGAAGAACGACGAAGAAATGTTCCTTCCATTCTTAAGTCATAGCCAAATTGAAACATTTTTAAGTCCATTTGATTCCACAACGACGATCTTTCGCTTAGGTGAATTGATTAAAAGTGCCTCGATCACAGGTAAATTGACGTAATATTACTTGTGTTGACTAGAGTGATATAAATATAAAATCCCAAGTTAAAAATAATAGAGTGATGGAGTGAACCTAGTGAGAGTTGTCGACATGAACTAATCTATGGACTTAGGATTTTAGATTGTAGACTTGACTCGATGGCATATGATCTTTCTAATGTCTCGCGAAATTTTAGGCGCGACGATTGATCAAAGCAAAATAATCTGACCCCGTACTATTAGTAGTATTAATATTCATAAGAAAATTAAAAAAATATATAGATATGTAATAATATTTTCTTCATTTTTTTCTTCTTAATTCTTTAATTGATAATTAAAAAAAAAGAAAAAAGGGAAAGAATATCGCACGTTTTGATATGCAATGTTACTTTGCATCTACACAGAATTGATTAAATGTGATATATTGTTCATGCTCATACCCTTGCCCGAAATTACAATTACATGTATAGGGGAACATGTATCTAGGTTAATCTTGATAAATCGCGTGTTTTTAGTAAGTGTCTCTTTGATTGCTTTCTATATTTACTTGATGAATCAATTGAGATGCATTATTTGAGGGGGAGCATTTACAAAATAATATGTCTTGAGCTCCAAATATTTTTAATATCCTTTCTCTAGGTGTTGCAGAAATTTTTCGATCGAAAAATGACACAAAGCGCACCACTATGAGGAGGATTTCGCGAATTTACACGACATGGAGTTAATGGCATTGGTATAAAAATTCAGAGGAAGCCTGGTTTAAACAATTGTTAATTAACTCTAACATAATTAACATTTTTGCTCTAAGTGATCGTCGACAAGTTTAAGGGACGTAGATCAAATAATTACTTATCATCGAGAATTCTAATTAGGATTTTATGCAAGCGAAAAATCAAAATGAGAGGAATAGATAAAATAAATGCAATTTAATTCGAGCGCAAAACTTACAAACGAAAACAGTAATTTCGATTTCAATTTTGTACTCGGTCTTAAATTTTAGCGGCGATAAAATTAATTTTTCGACGATAAAGTTTCTCGATCGCAAATGTACGTAGCGATGATTTTAATCGATCGAAAATTTTCTCGGCGAGTCACCTAGTTTCTCGTTGTCAGTTTTCTCGATCGTAAACTTTTACAGCGAAAAACTATTTTAAAATCGAAATACTTTCTCGCTCTATAACCTTCACGTCGAAAATTTTACTAAGGCGCGAAAAATTTATCGATCGTAAATTTATGAGGAAATCTAATTTCTCGTAAATTTACACGAAAATTTTTCTCGATCGTAAAATTTCGCGGCTACAGTTTCTCGCGAATAAATTCCAACACTTAGTAAAATTCACTAAGTCTTTTTCACTGTAGTTGACCTTAGTGGGGTTAAACACTTAGCCTATTTTCGATTGAACTTACATGTGTCTTATACATAAATGTCGAAATATTTTAATGTCTTGAATATTCACTTCGTATGACCTATGTGCATATTACGTTTTTTAATTCCAAATTCATCAAACGTGCTATGACATGATAGATTATTATGATTTGATGAAATTAAACTTTCGACTCAATTTAAATTCTGAACTAATGATTTGCTCTTTCTAATTGTTTTTCAGATGACTCACTATCCAGCGTATGATCACATATACGACCACAATCTGTACCTCAGCGTACCTGACACCAATTTTCAGCTCAATGTGACCACCTTTCGGTGTCCGGACGAGATAATGGTGTCAATCCTACAAGGCCATCCCCTCTGGCATGCACTCATGGTGACGGCATCAGCCCCTATGGTCTATCTCCAACAATTTTGGGGAAGAAGCAAGAGCCACATAGTTGACGGCACATACCAATTCACCACGGTGATCGGGACACGGCACATCAGCTTCAGCAAGGATGATTTTGGCCTCGTCTTGGACTTACCGTTCAGCCCAAACTATGATCCTCTGCCTACGGAAACACAAGAAATCTTCTCACACTAGACGAAATTCTCTATCGAGCTCTCAAGGAAGGTTTACGATCGAAGTTTATCTCTCAATAATTCTAATCGATAACCTTAGGATTCATGTCTAGGATCATAGAGTTGATATATTAGGACCTAATACCTCGTTTAAAGCCAAATCAGAAGAAAGCCTACATGATCTTTATCAAAGATATCTCACACTTCTCAACAAGATGAGGAAAATAAAAATCACCAAGACAAACATGGAGACCAACATTCGATTTCTATCCTCTCTGCCATCTGAATGAAAGAAGATATCCACTCAAATCCGACAGAACAAAGACCTCAAGGAGCTGGATATCCATGCCATTTTTTACAATCTCGCACAACACGAGGAAGATGTCAGCGAGATTCAGAAGACGCAGAGGGGCAAACAGATCGAAGATACAGTTGCCCTAGTCTCAAAGAAGAGAAGCTCCAAATCCCGCAAAGAAAAAATCGTTAGGCCTCCCACCCCTTCAGAGTCGAAAGATGAATCAGACTCCGACGTCGAGCCAAACATCAAAGCACTGGAAAAACAATTGGCTCTCTAATTGGAAAGTTGATGAGCAAGCAGTACTTCAAGAAGAAGTCTTCATTATCAGCCAACCGACTTCGGACTTCTAGCTCCAAGAACAAGGAACTCAGACCCGAGACTTCCGAAGTCAACAATGTCAAAGAGCCGAACAAGTGCTTTAACTGCGGCAAGTCTAGTCACTACACCGGAGAATGCACTTTCCCGAAGAAGAGAGATGCCTACTACTACTCCAAGAAGTTTCAACTCACTGAGCAGAAGGAAGCTGGAGTAGCCCTCATAGCGGAGCAAGACCACAGGCTCGAGGATACGTCTAGTTCCAAAGAGGAGAATCTCGCCCTCATGGCTCGCCTAGACGAGGACACAGACGCCGAAATCTCCAACCGAATGGACAATGACCAAGCATCTACATCTTCACATGAGGTAGATTCTTCCTCTACATTATTGACCTTGTTAGAATCGTACCAAATAGACTACGGTAACATGAAACGTGAGCAGAAAAGTATAAAGAAATTAAACGAGAAACTATCTAGTCTCGAGTTAGAAAGATGATGAGCAAGCAGTACTTCACGAAGAAGTCTTCATCATCAGCCAACCGACTTCGGACTTCTAGCTCCAAGAACAAGGAACTCAGACCCGAGACTTCCGAAGTCAACAATGTCAAAGAGCCGAACAAGTGCTTTAACTGCGGCAAGTCCAGTCACTACACCGGAGAATGCACTTTCCCGAAGAAGAGAGATGCCTACTACTACTCCAAGAAGTTTCAACTCACTGAGCAGAAGGAAGCTGGAGTAGCCTCATAGCGGAGCAAGACCACAGGCTCGAGGATACGTCTAGTTCCAAAGAGGAGAATCTCGCCCTCATGGCTCGCCTAGACGAGGACACAGACGCCGAAATCTCCAACCGAATGGACAATGACCAAGCATCTACATCTTCACATGAGGTAGATTCTTCCTCTACATTATTGACCTTGTTAGAATCGTACCAAATAGACTACGGTAACATGAAACTTGAGCAGAAAAGTATAAAGAAATTAAACGAGAAACTATCTAGTCTCGAGTTAGAGATTAGAAGCTCTTGTGCAAAAATAGAAGAACTAACTAAGAGCTTGAAAATTAGTGAGACTACGAAGCCTCAAACAGAGCAGCATAGTTTAAATATTAAGGACTAGAAGCCAGGCTAGAAAATAACTATAATTGCTTTGTTAGGAATCTCAATGAGAAAGCTAGCCTCAAAACAGATGATACTGCTAAGGTCACAAATTTAGAAGCCAAATTAGATAAATCTAATGCTAAAGTAAGTGAACTTGCTAAAGATCTCGATGCCTGTAAAGCCGCCAAACTAACGGTGGAAAACAACTATGCTCTATTAGGCGAAGAACGTAAGAAGTTATATGCCAAAATTAAAAAATTGGACGATCTTCTTACCAGGAGGGGACAAACTGAACAGACAATTTTCCTAAATCAGCCAAATGATACAGAATTTTATAATCCCATAGAAGGCTTAGGTTTCACTAATCCGTGTGTGTTAAAGAAGAGAGAAGCGTATGACATAAAATACATGGATTTAGGTGTAACCGCTCTTATGAATTTTACTAAAGCAGATGAATTAGGTGCTTTAGATCTAGCTAAGAGAAGAGCCAAACATAGGGCTAAAATTCCCTTCGACTACAAAGAATTAAATGACAGTTACAAATCTCGGGAAATACCCTTGACGCGTGACTGTGATTTAGTTAAACCTCCCGAGCCTCAACCTGAAATTAAGGAAGTCAAATTCGTACATTCTGAAAATTCTCTCTACATACCCCTTATCGTTAGGAAGATAGAGGAATTACGAGCCTTATTAGACAAAGAACGAGAGAGTTTTGAAGCGGAAAAGAAAAAATTCTTAAAGGAGATCGAAAATCTCAAAGCTTCTTCCAAATCTCAAACCATTTCTCACGCATCTCCCTCAAAACATAAAATCATTCAGAAAAGCGTGAAGAAAGAAAAATCGCCTTCCTCTAAACCAAGATAAAAAATAATATTCCTAAAATGTTCTAATTCCGTTTCTACTACGTCTCCATGGAGTGTAGTTAAGGAGCCAGAGCTAACGAAGGTGAGAGTGTCTAGATTAGAAATAAAGAAGGAGCCTTTAGATCTCGATGTTTCAACTTCAATTCCTCCTTCTGCAAAAATAAAAGACACTCGTAGAAATAAAAGAGTCATTTCTTCACTTAAAATTATTGCTTCTACTTGTTCACTTCAGCCTACTAATTTCAGAAGCACAAATTTCGAAATAGGCTCTTCTTCTGATAATAATATTAATCATTCTAAGTCAAACGCTACTTGGATGACTCGTAGGAAACAAGATCCAGCCATTAAGAAAGCATATGGCGCAATTCATTCATGTTCTCATCTAAGGTATCCGGTAAAGATTCAATCCCCGAAACACCTTAGGAGACTATCTAATGAAAAGATCTTCGCCACGATCAAGCATACTAACGCATTTGCCCGCGCAGAAATTCAACTTCCCTTCCAGGTCCAAAATGGCCAAGTCTCCTACAGAGGCAAAACCCAAATCAACTTCTTCAAAGTTTTCTTGGGTAGCAAAAGCTCCTATTAGTGATAATTTAGGAACTAAATCTGAACAAAATATCAAATCTGCTAATCTGACAGGACCCATTCTTAACTGTGTACATAAAGCTCTCTAATCTGTTTTTGCAGATCCATCATGTGTGGTACCTCGACTCAGGTTGCTCCACACACATGACTGGGAATCAAGAGCTGCTGAGCAACTACCAAGACCATTTCAATGGAAAAGTCATATTCGGGAACAACGATTCAGCTCCAATTTTTGGCTTTGAAGATATTACTCTAGATAATCTGATCATCAAAGATGTCTCTTACGTCGAAGGTCTCCATCATAACTTGTTCAGCATAGGCCAGTTCTGCGACAAAGGATTTCCGCTGGTCTTCCTTGCTGACCGGTACAAAATTTTGGACAGCCAGGCTCAAGACAAAGAACTCCTTCAAGGAATTCGGAAATCAAACTTATACACGTTTAACATGACGTCCGTACGCCCTTTGACTGCTGTTTGCCTCATCTCTCAGGCTACAGTTCAGAGGAAGAGCCTACGGCATCAACGTTTGTCTCATCTAAACATCAAAGCTCTTCAAAGACTTTCAACGAAAAAGTTATGGTCTACCAACCATAACACTACAACAAGAGCATCGGTGTTCAGCTTGTCAGCTTGGAAAAATGAAGCAAGTTGCTCATCACGTCAACCCAGCAGCCTCTATGTTGACCTTTTTGGTCCATGAGCGTTAGAAAGTTTTGATGAACTATGTAATTGTAATAACGTTAGGTCTATAAATTAAGCAATTCGATAAATGATCTTTATAATGTCTAAGTATATGTTAATATTTGACCATGCATGAATTATGAGCCATAAAATGGTTAAAGTGTCAAATATTTGATTCGCATGTGATTCTGTGATTTATTGATTAAACTATGTGATCGCATGTTATAGACATTTCGTATGATAGGATATATCGTTCTGTGCTATTTATGAAAAAAACATGTGAGATATCCTGCCGGATTATATGCGGAAAATATGCTGTCTAAATATGGTAAGTGATATATCCGTTGCGAATCGTTTATTCCTGAGTGAAACTTGCATCAATGATTTTTGAATGCATCCCGCTGAATTAATTGTGCGAAATCAATTTGATATCTTTCCTTACTAATTAGAATTTATAATTAGGAAAGATTTGATTGATTGCCTTTATGGATAAGATGCAAATATATATGGTATGTGCTGAAAACGGATGTGGTCTCTGATATATGGAAAGTTAAGCCATGGCTTATTAATTCGTGGTATATATGCTCTGATCTGAATTGTGTGCTAAACATGGTAAATATATTGATCTGATACTATGTGCTAAACATGGAAAATGTATTTATATGCTGCTATCTCGTGTGCTAAACATGGAAAGTAAATCTGGTTTGATTGAGTCTATAAATTGATAGCAGGGAATGACATATGAAAAGTTTTGATATGGTAAACATAATTCGAAATGATTGAATATGCTCTGAGAACGAATCTGAGCTTTTATATGGAATATATTCATGCTATAATGAGCTTATAACCCTTGTTATGACTTTCTAGAAACATGATTTACATGGCATGTTGACTATCGAAAATTACATGGATTATATGCTTGATTTGGTGATTAATTATGACCTGATATTCCATGTAAAGTGTTAAGCGAAAAGGACTATATATATGAGCTACACGTCATAATTTCGAGCCACTTAGAATTTGCGAAGATACTACTATTAGCGTCTTGAGCAGAAAACATTATTGAGAGATTCCTAAGCGATCATTTGTGATAGCTTTCTGCCTACCTCAGCGATCACTTGTGAAGTACTTAACGTACTGAGTTATTCCAACCTCCCACCATATATTCTGTCTTCGGACATGAGCAATACCAAGGAGGCAAGGTCAACGTTTACGCACACATGAAGGGAAGGACGAGTTCCGGGGGCCCTTCGGTAGCGAGCTGTGTCTGTCGGGATCAGGAGATTCCGAGGAACGAAACTCGGCGTATGGTAACCTAGTGTGTCTTGTGTTCGACTTGTTTCGGTTGTGTATTGGGCTAATAAATCAGTTTTGTATCCAGCTACGGTGCATTATAGTGATTGGTTAAACTCTTGGGGAGCAAACCCCAGTTGGGGATATAACCTCTATAATAATCATGTCTCGGATTTACTTTACAATTATTTCCTTTTTGCTGTGAGACAGACCCGAGACACATCTGACGTTACTAGGATATATCAGGCATACTCATCACAAGCATCAGTAGGCATATCTTAGTCACTACACCTTAGGATTTGTGAAAAGAAGAACTATAAATTTTTATAGCCTAATTCACCCCCTCATAGGCACGTTTTTACCTTCATTCTACTTCACGTCCTTTGGAATTACTTCACATGAACCTCTGTGGACTGATGCAAACACAGAGTATCAACGGACGCAAGTATGTGCTGGTCATAGTGGACGACTTTTCTCGCTACACGTTGACGAAGTTCCTCCGAACAAAAGATGAGACATGAGACTTGATAATGAATTTTGTGAATACGACTCAGAACTTACTGCAGGTTACTATCGAAGTGATTCAAACTGACAATGAAAGCGAATTCATGAATAAGAAGCTCGGTGAATTCTATCAGCAACTTGGAATCAGTCAGCAATTTTCAGCCGCAAAGACGCCTTAGCAGAATGGGGTAGTCGAAAGTTAGAATTGAACTTTAGTGGAAGCCGCTCGTACAATGTTGATCTATATCGGCCTCCTACATTTTTATGGGCTAAATCAGTCAGTACAGCATGCTTTACGCAGAACAGAACTGTTATTTACAAATGCTTCGAGAAGACTCTGTATGAAATCATCAACAAGCGAATTCCAACAATATCCTTCTTTAAAGTCTTCGGATGCAAGTGCTTTATGACGAACGATCGGGAACAGCGAGGCAAGTTCGACCCTAAAGCATTCGAGGCAGTTTTTGTTGTATATTCGGCTACATCAAAGGCATGCCGAGTCTACATCAAGTCTTCACGATCGATTATGGAAAGCTACAACCTCACTTTCCAAGAAGCTACAACCTCACTTACTGGTGTGTTGGCACAAAACCAACAGACGGCAACAACACGGCACTCATCGACAGACGAAGACATGAGAATAGCTCTAGAAGACTTGGACACTCTCTTGGAGTACTTATATCGGCCCAACAACCAAATTAATACACCTTCAGTGGATCTCCCACTTAACGAAGCTGATACATCAAGTTCTTCAACTATCCCCACCTCACCCGATTCAGAATCACCACAGAGTGTTGCAGATTCTACACCAACTAATGAGAATATTCCAACCGATCCTCACGCTGATAATCCAAATGTGGAAATATCTTAGACAGATGAACAACCTCAAATTTCTGGAAGTCTCATTCCACAAATGGCTGATGCTTCAACCTCAGCCCTGCCTCATGAAGGGAAGTGGACTCAAGCACATCCCGTTGAACAAATAATTGGTGATCCTTCGAGTGGAGCGCACATGAGAAATCAGAAAGTCCTATTCTCTTGCAACAAAGGTAGCATACGCACTTAAGGACACAGATTGGGTAATAGCAATGCAAGACAAAATCAACCAATTCGAACGTCTCCAAGTCTGGACACTAGTACTTGTCCGTTTGGAAAGACAATCATAGGGACGAAATGGGTATTCAAGAACAAGAATAACGAAGATGGAGTCATGAATAAAGCACGAATCGTCGCTAAAGGATACAATCAACAAGAAGGAATAGACTACGACGAGATGTATTCACCTGTTGCCCGAATCGAAACCATCAGACTATTCTTGGCTTACGCGGCTCATAAGGACTTCAAAGTCTACCAAATGGATGTTAAAACTGCCTTTATCAATGACATGTTAAAAGAAGAAGTCTAGTCGCGCGCCAGAAGGCTTCGTCGACTAAGAACATCCTGATTATGTCTGTCGATTGGATAAAGCTCTCTACGAACTAAAACAAGCCCCACATGCCTGGTATGACGTCCTGAGCAAATTCCTCGTGAAGTTTGGATTTATTCAAGGAACCATCGATACGACTCTCTTCATCAAATGGCAAGACAAGTATCTGATGGTCGTCCAAGTTTACGTCGACGACATCATCTTCGGATCTACAAATCCTCGGCTATGCCAGAAATTCAGAGATCTGATGAAGACCAAATTTGAATGAGCCATATGGGAGAGATGCAGTTCTTCCTAGGACTTCAAGCCAGTCAGCTTGAAGATGGAGTTTTTATATGTCAGACAAAGTACATAAAAGAAATTTCATCAAGATCAGAGCAAGCCTCCCAGCACTCCTATGGCAACGAGTTATAAGTTGGATGCTGATCCTTCTGAAAAAGAAGTCGACGTCACCTTCTACCGAAGCATCATCGGATCTCTACTCTATCTCACTTCGAGTCGACCGACATCATGTTTGCCACATACTTGTGTGCCCGTTTCCAAGCCGATCCCAAGGAATTTCACATGCTCGCAGTCAAGCGCATTCTATGCTACCTTACCTTAAGGGCACTACCACCTTAGGACTGTGGTATCCTAAAGGTACGTATTTCAAACTATCGGCTACACTGATGCTGACTATGCAGGTTGTCGAATGGACAGAAAAAGGACGTCAGGCAGCGCTCAATTTTTAGGCAAAAAGTTGGTTTCCTGGTCATCCATGAAGCAGAATTGCGACTCAGCTTCACGACTATGGGTACAATTTAAATAATATACCCATATATAGTGATAGTCAAAGTGCAATCGCCATAACGTGCAATCCTATTCACCAGTCACGTACAAAACACATAGATATAAGATATTACTTTATCAAAGATCACGTAGAAAAAGGCACGATAGATATGTATTTTGTGAACACGGAATATCAACTTGCCGACATTTTCACCAAGGAATTGGATGCAAAACGATACCAATTCCTTGTTCGTAAATTAGGCATGTTGAATCTCTCGTTATATGTGATTAACTTGCTCTTTTGTGCTCTCCCATGCTTTATTTTGTGTGTAGAATATTAATTAGAATTGTGCTTTGATTTCATTAGCTGTCCTTGTAATTTGGGACTTTATTTCTATTAGTACGTAGTTTAGGACTAACTTGTTATTTATACCACGTATATTTGGTATAAATACATTTGTACACATTGAAGTCAATAGAGAAAGTTTTAGAATTTGATCCGAAAGGCTGCCAATTCAATTTCTAGAGAGATAAACAGCAGTACGAGATTCTCTCTAGTGTTCTTCATTTGAGTTTTTCGATCGAACATCAATCGTGAATCATTATCATCGAATTACTTTGAATTGAAGCGTAGGATCTTAGAGTTGATAATCTAGGGACCTAACAATTGGTATAAGAGCAGATTCGTTCTGTTTTGAATAAAAATTGTTAGAATCGGATCGAAATTCAATTCTGGAACTGTTCCGTGCGAAGAACAGTTTTGGCGCGAAAAACAATTTCGATCTGATATCTTTAATTATGTGCCTATTTGACTTGAATTTGATGTTTCTCTACTTGCTTAGGTACTAGAAATCGACTGCGATTATCGGTAGCGATTAGAACATTGATTTAGCAGAATTGGTGAATCTGATAAGATACTGTTCGCGCGAAGAATAGAACATGAACTGATTTTGATCAAATTCGACATATTTTGCTTCATGACGTGTTTAATTGATTGTTCGTGCGTACTCAGTAGCTGATTGCGAGCAAATACATGCAACTTCACTTCCTAATTGCGAGCAAATACATGCTTGAATTAGTGTTAATTAGGGTTCTAAGACTGTTTGCGCGATTTCAATTTTTCTCGCTGAAGTCTTCGATCGAATTAATTTCTCGATCGAAAAACTCCGCGCGAGAACATTTCTCGGTCTGAACACTAAGTCAGTGCTAAATTCGCCAATTAGCAGTAGCGATTTTAGTTAGAGAAATTTCTCGAGCTTTACTCAGCGAAAATCTTTTCCGACGAGATTTATTTTGACTTTACGCGTGCGAAGTTATCTCTCCCAAAACATTTTCGGTCAGACATTTAAGTTTGACCTAGCGAAAATCATTTGCTCTCGAGAAACCTTTCCAGTCAACGGATTTATTTTGACTCAGCGGAAAACTTACTAAAAGTACTGTTTCTTTGCGATCAAAATAAATTCACGATCCAGAAATTTTTCTCGACCGAAAGATTTTGAGCAATTTATTTCGCTCGAAAAATTTCTCGCTGACGTGTTACATACGTGAATACTGTCACATATTATTTCGATGAAAGTTTTTTTGATCAAACTTTAAAGATTGAATCAAAAATATTTCTCGACTGCTTTCGAATCAAACGCTATTAACTAAATTACCATTTGTGAAGCACACTACATTACTCCAAATCATCAAAACACTACGAAGATTCTTAGATCAACTCTTCAACTAAGATGGATGCTTATTCTCTTGGAAACGACAACCGTCCACCCATTTTGAAACGCGGAGAATACACAGTCTAGCGCAGCCGATTCTTGAATTTCCTCGAACTCAAAGAGCACGCCGAGTATCTTCTCGCAATTCTTGTAGAAGGTCCAGCTCAGTTTTGGGTCGAACAGGCAGCCAATTCAACAAACAACCCGTCTATACTTGCGACTCGACGACTTAAGACTCCTAGTGTTAGGTCCCTAGATTATCAACTCTATGATCCTAGGTAGGCAATCTTCGGTTTTCGACTAGAATTGTTAGATTTAACCTTCGGTCGAAATACCTTCTCGATGAACAGAGCGAGAGAAATCGGCTAGTCTGAGAAAGTTTTCTTTGTTTCTCTCTCTAGAATTCAAATTGCAAGCTCTCAGGATCAATTCAATAACTTTCTCTATTGATTTCAATGTGTACAAATGTATTTATACCAAACATACTTGGTATAAATAACAAGTTGTAGTCCTAAACTACGGACAAATAGAAATAAAGCCCCAAATTTCAAGGACAACTAATGAAATCAAAGCACAATCCTAATTGATATTCTATATTCTCCCCCTTTGTGCTTGATTGACCTTCCGTGCCATCTGTCCTCGTGGGCATAGAAAGACATGCGCAAGCCCAGCGCATGCTCATAGTTTCTTATGTTGTTACTCAGCTCTAATCGCTCCTTGATTGATTCCATCAGGAGCAGTTGTTCTCTCACGAACCTATGCAGTTGCAGCATGGTTTCCCTGTTGATCTCTTCCAATCTCTTCTTTATATATATTTTTCCTGATTGCCTTGAGCGTCCCATAATAGAATTTGTGAACCTCAGTCTTCAGCATCAACCTATTCTTCTTAGCAATTGGATTGTGATAGGAGATTCCTAGAACTGAGCTTATGTGTACGTGATTGTTGGGAAGCACTTCTCAGGTCCTTGATTGTGCGGAATGATCATGTTGACCTTCTTCATATTGCTCTTAGAGTCATTTGAAGGTCGTGTGCGGCATGGTACTGACCTGGCGCATCATGAATCTGTAGAGTCCCTCGAGTCCTTCCTTCTTAATGAAGCCTTGAGGATCCTTATACTTCCTCCCGTACAATCGATATAGATTATAGACCTCTTCCGCGGGAAGATATGACAGATCACTCTCATTAAGCTCTTCTCGAGTTCTGTCTATCCGCTCTATTTGGTAGATTGGAGTTGGAATGCCGCCTTTTGCGTAATGGACTCCTAACAGCTGACAGATCGGATATAAATTCTTGAAATGACTCTTCAGCTGATGTTTAGGAATCCCCAGCCTAAGATCAGGTCCGTGTTGGGAGCATCATAAGATATGATATTATTTTCTGCTGTTCCCAATGAGAGATGCCTCTGAGCTCGAACTCGTTCAACTTCTTAAGCTTGTTCGCTGTTCTCCAGATTCGCTGACGAACTTCTTCGAGGAATGGAATTTCTATCCTTATGTTCTCCCAAGGCGTGTCAATTCGAACGTCCCTGGAGTTAGTCTCGGAGGGGTGTCCTCTCGTTGAGCAACTAACTATGGAAGCCTTTGGGGAATCACTTCGTGATCTTCACCTTCCTGAAGTTCTTCGTCGTCTATCAGAACTAGGTCAACTGAGGCTTGTTGTAAGAAATGTCAAACGTCATTGAGTCTTTGTATTTGAATATCATAGGGCATACTGTGGGTCATCGACTGTCCGTCGAAGATGTAATTGTCAAGGAATTCGCAGATCAACTCCACGTCTTGATGTTCCCGACTGGTCTGGAGCGGTCGAGGTGGGAGTTGCTTGAGTTGCTGCCAAAGCCAAGAGCATTGCGGCACTTGCTTCTTCTTCCGGAAGCAAGGGGCTTGTGTAAGTTGTTGGCGGTGTGGACAGAGGCATCCGTAGGTTGAAGGTTGATGGTTCAACTGGTTCAAGAATATGGGTATGGTGCGGGTGCGTGGTGGTGGTAGTGGGTTGTGAGGTTTCAGCGACTCTTGTGCTTGTTCGTGCCGCGCCCTTGCTTTGTCCTTGATCGCTCGTGGAAGTCATGGGCCTCTTCTCCCCCTCATGACTACCTTGACCGTCAGGGTCGTCATGTCGGCGTTTTGAGCGGGAGCGTTGACCGTGGCATGAGTCGGTAGGTGGGTCAGGACGATCCACGAGACGTCGGAAGAGATCTTCTTCTTCTTCAGGCGTCCGATTGGTCAGCTCAACTAAACGGGCTACTAGAATGGAGTGTAGGTCGCCGATAGGTATAGTGGCTGGGTTGATGAGGTTAGATGTTCTGCCATTCGAGCTACTCCAGCTTCCTTTTGTTTTGTAAGATGAAGCTTCCTGGAGTAGTAATTAGCATCCCTCTTCTTCGGGAGAGTGCATTCTCTGGCATAATGACCAGGTTTTCCGTAGTTAAAGCATTTGGTCGGTTCTTTGATAGTCTTGACTTCAGAAGTCTCAGGTGCACATTCTTTGTTCTTCGTGCTTGAGGTCCAAGTCGATTGGCTGATGATGAGGACTTCTTTTTGAAGTACTGTTTGTTCATCATTTTCCCAATTAGCGCCAACTGGTTTTCTAGCATTTTCATGTTAGGCTCCATGTCTGAATCTGATTCGACTTCAGATTCTGAGGGGGTAGGAGGCTTAACAATTTTTTCTTTTCGCAATTTTGAGCTCCTCTTGTCCGAGACAAGGGCAACTGAGTCGTCGATAAGTTTGCCCTTCTGCTACTTCTGAATCTCGCTTATTTCTTCCTCGTGCTGTGCGAGATTTTCAAACATGGCATGGATATCCAGCTCCTCAAGGTCTTTATTCTGTCTGATCTGAGTGGATATCTTTTTCCATTCTGAGGGCAGAGAGGAAAGAAATCTGATGTTGGTTTCCATGTTTGTCTTAGTGATTACGATTTTCCTCATCTCATTTAAGAGGGTGAGATATCTCTGGTAGAGATCATATAAGCACTCCTCCGGTTTAGCTCTGAATGAATCGTAGGCTGTGAGAATATTAGCCTTCTTGGCCTTGATACTGACTTCTGTTCGTTGCATCATCTTGAGCAGCTCATCCCACATTCCATTAGCGGTTGGAATACTATCGATCTGTCGATAGATATCATTTGGGATTCCTTGCATAAGAGTGTTCTTGGCTATTAGTCAGCTTTCGCTCTCACTCTTTCCTCCGCAGTATATTCCCTAGGCTCTTTCAGTCGCCTAGAGGCAGGAATTGGAGGGTTTGCAGTGTGTAGAATACTATTTATAATTGTGCTTGATTTCATTAGTTGTCCTTGTAATTAGGGGCGTTTTGTATAGAAGTCCTTAGATTAGGACTAGTTTGATATTTATACCAAGTTTGTTTGGTATAAATACTTGTAAGTCAATTGAGCTTAATAGAGAAAGTTTTGAGAATTGATCCGAAGGGCTTGCAATTTGATTTCTAGAGAGAGAAACAACAGTAACTTTCTCACTCTACTCGAATTCTCTCTCTTGTTCTTCATTTGAGTTTTTCGATCGAATTCAATTGCTTATCTAAACGATCGAATTACTATGAATTCTAGCCTAGGATTGTAGAGTTGTTAATCGTAGGACCTAACAATTGGTATCAGAGCAGATTCGTTCTGTTTTGAATCGAAAATTGTTAGAATTGGATCGAAAATCATTTTCTGGATACTGTTCATCGAAGAACAGTTTGGCGCGAAAACCTTTTTCGATCCAATAGCTTAATTCTGTGCTTAATTGACTTGAATTTGGTGTTTCTGTGCTTGTTTAAGTGATAGATCATCATTGCGATCAGTTCTGTAGCAGTTTAAACTTCGATTTCTAGAATTGAATTGCTTCTGCATGAAACTGTTTGCGAAGAACATGAAGAACACGTTCTGATTTTGACCAAATTCGATATATTTTGCTTCATAACGTGTTTAATTGCTTGTTCGTGCGTGATTAGTACTTAATTGCGAGCAATTGCCTCAAATTTCACTATCTGATTCTTTGTTTTTGCTCGAATTAGTGTTAATCGTATTCTGTAAATTTTTCTCGATTGCTCAAATTTTTCTCGCTAAGTTTTGCGATCGGATTAGTTTCTCGATCGATAAACCTAGCGCGAGAATTTTTCTCGATCAGAATACGAAGTCAGCGCTAGAATCGTCATCAGTAGAAACGATTTTAGTTAGAAATATTTCTCGAGCATTATACAGCGAAAAACTTTTTCGAGAGAGACTTATTTTGACTTTGCATGCGTAAAAACTTTCACTCGAAAAACTTTTTCAGTCAAACCTTTTAACGTTTGACCAGGCGAAAATCGTTCACACGCGAGAAATTTTTCTAGTCAACAGATTTATTTTGACTTGTCGAGAAACTTACTAACGTACTGTTTCTTTACGATCGAAATAAATTCACGATCAAGAAATTTTTCTCGACCGAATGATTTTGAGCAATTTATCTCGCTCGTAAAATATATCGCTGACGAAATTTCTCGCACGAGAACAGTACTCAGTACACTATCTAGACGGAATTAATTTCGATCAAACTTTAAGATTGAATCGAAAATAATTCCCGATCTAATTTTCGAATCAAACGCTACTAACAAATTTTATCACTTGTGAAGCACATTACATCATCTTCAACCTTCAAAACAATTAACGAAGATCCTTCAACAACTCGACTACAATACAAACATGGATGCATACTCACTCGGAAATGACAACCGTCCGCTGATCTTGCAAAGAGGCGAATACACAGTATGGAGAAGCCGCTTTCTGAATTTCATTGCTCTAAAGGATCAAGCCGAAAATCTACTGAAGTCCCTTGAAGAGGGACCGACACAGTTCTGGGTTCATGTACCCGGGGACGAAACAGCTACTCCAGCAATTCCAGCTTCTAGGCGACTAAAGGAGCCTAGAGAATACTCTCTGGAGGAAAGAGCTCGAGCTAAGGCTGATCTAGTAGCCATGAATACCCTTATGCAGGGCATCCCCAACGATATATACAGACAAATCGAAAGCCTTACATCGGCCAAAGGGATGTGGGATGAGCTGCATAGGATGATGCAAAGGACGGAAGTTGGCATAAAGGCCAAGAAGGCGAACATTCTCACTGCTTATGACTCATTCAAAGCAAAGCCGGAGGAGAGTCTAAATGAGATTTACCAATGATACCTCACTCTTCTCAATGAAATGAGGAAGATAGAAATAACAAAGACAAACATGGAGACAAACATAAGATTTCTATCCTCTCTGACCACGGAATGGAAGAAAATATCCACTATCTAGAGGAGTTGGATGTCCATGCCGTGTTCGATAATCTCGCTCAGCATGAGGAGGATATCCGCGAGATTACCAAAGAGCAGAAAGGCAAACAAACCGATGACACGGTTGCCTTAGTCTTGGAGAAGAGGAGCACAAGGTCAATAAAGGAAAAGATCGTTAGGCCACCTTCATCATCGGAGTCGGAAGATGAATTGGACTCCGACGTCGAGCCGAACATGAAAACCCTTGGAAAACAGTTAGCTCTCATTGGACAAATGATGAGCAAGAAGTACTTCAAGAAGAAGTCTTCAACCTCAGCCAATAGACTTCGGACTACAAGCTCCAAGAACAAAGAACGTGCTCCGGAGAGTTCCGAGGTCAAGAATCCCAAAGAGACTAACAAATGTTTTAACTGTGGCAAAGCAGGTCACTTCGCCAGAGAGTGCACTCTCCTGAAGAAAAGAGATGCAAACTACTACTCCAGGAAGCTTCAATTGACAAAACAGAAAGAAGCTGGAGTAGCTCTCATGGCTGAACAGGACCAATGGCTCGAGGACACGTCGAACTCCGAAGAAGAGAACTTAGCCCTCATGGCCCGTCTCGACAACGAATTGGACGCCGAAACATCCACTCGTACGGACGACGACAACGCATCCACGTCTTCAAATGAGATCCATCATGTGTAGTACCTCGACTCTGGTTGCTCCACACACATGACTGGTAGTCAAGAGCTGCTTAGCAACTACAAAGACCGACCAAACGGCAAAGTCAGATTTGGGAACAACGATTCAGCCCCGATTCTAGGACTTGGGGATATCACTCTGAAGAATCTGACCATCAAAGATGTCTCGTACGTCGAAGGCCTCCGCCATAACTTGTTCAGCATTGGCCAATTCTGTGACAAAGGATTCCAGGTGGTCTTCCATGCTGACCGGTGCAGAATTGTGGATAGTCAGGACACAGAACTCCTTCAAGGACTTCGGAGATCCAATCTTTACACGATCAACCTGACGTCTGTGCGGCCCTCGACAGCTGTATGCCTCATTTCTCATTCCTCCGAACTAAAGATGAGACTGGTGACTTGATCATCAATTTTGTGAACACAACTCAAAATCTGCTGCAACAGACTATTCAAGTTGTTCGAACAGACAACGGCACTGAGTTCAAGAACAATCACCTCAGTGAGTTTTTATCAAAAACTTGGAATAAGTCAACAATTTTCAGCCGCCAAAACACCTCAACAAAATGGGGTCGTTGAAAGGAAAAATCGAACACTAGTGGAAGCCGCTCGTACAATGCTGATCCAATCGGAACTTCCACACTTTCTATGGGCTGAAGCAGTCAATACCGCTTGTTTTACTCAAAACAGGACGGTGGTTCACAAACGGTTCAACAAGACTCCGTATGAGATTCTGAATAATAGAGTGCCCAACATCTCTTTCCTTAAAGTCTTCGGGTGCAAGTGCTTTGTGGCGAACGACCGAGAGCAACGTGCAAAGTTCGACCCTAAAGCACTCGAAGATACATTTGTCGGGTATTCTTCAACATCAAAAGTATACCGAGTATACATCAATTCCAACCGAACTATTAAGGAAAGCTATAATGTCACTTTCCACGAAGTGGCAGAGATGGCTTCTGGTCAATTCAGTCCAGGACCCGTGCCTAACCCGTTGGCTTCTGAAGACAACATTTCAGAACCCGTAATCACTGGTGTGTTGGCACAAAACCAACAGAAGATGGCAACAACTTCAGGATCAGTGTCAGACGAAGCAACGAGACTTGCAGTAGACGACGTGGATTCTCTCTTCGAACCGGTATTTCGGTCATACACGCCTACACCAACAATGGATTATCTACCGAACGAGACCGACGTACCAAGTTCATCTCACACCTCTACCCCACCCGATTCAGAATTGCCACAGAACACCGAAGAACCTACAATGGTCATCGAGGAAGTATCATCTGAGACGATCAATCCAAGTGCAGTATTGGAACTTCCTCAGATAAATGATCAATCTGAGACTATAGGCAATCTAGATCCACAGATAGCTGACGCATCGACTTCAGCCTTGCCTTATGAGCGCAAGTGGACGAGAGGCCACTCGATTGATCAGATAATTGGCGATCCCTCGGTTGGTGTGAGGACACATCGTCAACATAGTCTTTTCAGTTGCTTCCTGAGCCAAAACGAGCCTACCAAAGTAGCAGACGCACTTCGAGACCCAGATTGGACAATCGCAATGCAAGAGGAAATCAATCAATTCGAACGTCTTCAAGTGTGGACCTTGGTACCCCGTCCACATGGGAAAACAGTGGTCGGAACTAAATGGGTTATCAAGAATAAGAAAAATGAAGATGGTGAAGTGATCCGGAACAAAGCAAGGCTAGTTGCTAAGGGATACAATCAACAGGAAGGCATCGACTACGACGAGACTTATGCTCCTGTTGCCCGTATCGAAGCTATCCGCCTCCTGCTGGCTTATGCGGCTCACAAAGACTTCAAAGTCTATCAGATGGAAGTTAAAACCGCCTTTCTCAACGGCGTGTTAAAAGAAGAAGTCTACGTCGCTCAGCCGGAAGGTTTCGTTGATCAAGAACATCCCGATCATGTCTATCGCTTGGACAAAGCTCTCTATGGACTAAAACAAGCCCCACATGCTTGGTACGATGTCCTGAGTGATTTCCTCGTGAATTCTGGATTCATACGAGGAACGATAGACACAACCCTCTCCATTTCGGATCAACAAATCCTCGGCTCTGCAAGAAGTTTGGAGATCTCATGAAGAGCAAATTCGAGATGAGTCACATGGGAGAGATGCAATTTTTCTTAGGACTCCAAGCCAGGCAGCTCAATGATGGAATTTTCATCAGTCAGACAAAATACATGAAGGATATTCTGAAGAAATTTCATCAAGACCAGAGCAAGACTCTCAGCACTCCTATGTCACCAAGCTGCAAGTTGGATGCCGATCCCTCTGGCAAGTCGGTCGACATCACACTGTATCGCAGTATCATTGGATCTCTTCCCTACCTTACTTCGAGCCGGCCGGACATCATGTTTGCCACGTGCTTGTGTGCCCGTTCTCAAGCCGATCCCAAAGTATCCCATATGCTCGCGGTCAAAAGAATTTTACGCTACCTTAAGGGCACCTCTACCCTTGGCCTATGGTATCCAAAGGGTACGAATTTTAAACTTATCGGCTACACTGACGCTGACTATGCAGGTTGCCGAATGGACAGGAAAAGCACGTCCGGTGGCGCTCAAATTTTAGGCGAAAAGCTGGTTTGCTGGTCATCCAAAAAGCAGAACTGTGTGTCAACTTCGACGGCCGAGGCAGAATACGTAGCTGCTGCCAGCTGTTGCTCACAGATGCTGTGGATGCGAACACAGCTTCGCGACTATGGGTACAATCTGAATAATATATCCATATATAGTGATAGTCAGAGTGCAATCGCCATTACTTGCAATCCTGTTCATCATTCACGCACAAAACACATAGATATTAGATATCATTTTATCAAAGATCACGTAGAAAAAGGCACGATAGAGATGTACTTTGTGAACACGGAGTTTCAACTAGCCGACATTTTCACCAAGGTATTGGATGAGAAACGATTTCAATTCCTTGTCGGAAAATTAGGCATGTTGAATCTTCCGTAATATGTGCATTACCTGATCTTCTGTGCTATCACGTGCTCTATTCTATATGTTTTCTATGCTTATTTGTTCTTATCTTGCGTGATAAAAATAAATACAAAAAATAATAATAATAACATATATATTTCTATATATAATATAAAGGGGTATGACGAAATCCTTTAGGATGCTTTGATCTAAAGTCACTTAGAATTTTACCCCGACATGCGATCGATTTAATTGCTTAATTTTGTCAGTCTAAGTCGCATTCTTGTGTCTAAAGGTCATTAGGTTGCTCCACTAGACACAAAGCCACTATAAATGTGAGGATTCAAGCCTTGTAATTTTTTTTCTTTGGATCTATTTCTCGAGTGAGTCACACTTCAATTGCTTGTCTTCACTAATGATACTTGGCCTCATACTCATCGTGCGTTAGATCGTTAGGAAAATGATAAGGGAGTTTAGGATATACCTCATTCGGCCTTATATAAATTCCCCCACTTTAGCCCTTAGTTATCCACTTTGAGCCTTCTCCGATGTCCTTTTCTTCATTTGAAACCCATTCCCAGCCTTCAACCGAACTATATACTCTTCGAATGGTTGTTCAAACGAGAAAAGGAGGGGGATATAACAAAAGAAAAAGTGAGATGATGACAAAAGAAGGCATTGCTCAACGCGCAAAAATCAGACCAAAGGAACCGGCCTTCCGACTACCTTGTAGAAAGTGGCATGGTTCCTGCTGTGAACTTCTCCAATGATAATCTAGTACGCTCGTCAGAACGGCTGGAAGAGGAGCACCACGAAGTGAACTTCTCCAACGATAATCCGGTCTTATATCGGGAAACGAGAAGAGGAGTGCAGCCTCGGGTACGAATTCCATAAACGAGAACTTCTCCAAATTGATAATCTCTGAAACCTCAATAGGGATTAAGAGAAGAGGAGCACGGTATCGGCCCGAGAACCAACAAAAAGAACTTCGCCTACGATAATCTCCTAGAGCCTCATGGAGAAGCGGAGCTTCAGCTTGAGCATAACATAAAAAGGGATAGTTCTTAAAAGAAAAAGGGGGAGAAAAGATTGAAAAGCAGAAAGACGCCGAAAAAAAAAGGGAGACGGACGTAGAATTGAAGACGATGAAGAGATAAGCTCACTTCCCTTTAAATTCCTTCCGTTCTAAGTCCTAGCCAAATTATAACCCTTACAACCCTTTGATTCCACATAGACGGTCTCTCGCTTGGGTGAAATGATTAAAAATGCCTCGATCACAGGTAAATTGACTAAAAATTGCTTGTGTTGACTTGAGTGATAAAAATATAAAAATCCCAAGATAGCTAATTGAGAGCAAGAGCGAACCTAGTGAGAGTTGTCGAAATGGACCAGTCTATGGACTTAGGACTTTAGTTTGACGACATGACTTGACGGCATTTTCTTCTTTCAAATGTCTCGTAAAATTTTAGGCGTGACGATTGATCGAAGCAAAATAATCTGACCCCATAAATAAAAAAAATAATAATAAAAAAATATATATATATACATATATATAATAATAAATAAATGATAAATAATAAAATTCGCACATTTTGACATGAAATATTATGTTTCATATGCGTTGAATTGAATAAATGCGAATTTCTTTAGTGTATCGCACATTCTAAATGCAATTATAGATTGCCATCGTACTGAATTGTTTAAATGCGATAAATTGTTTTTTTTGCCTCCACCTTCACACAATATTTTGAAGTACATGTTTCGGGGACCATGTATATGTACTTACCTGGTAAAATTTGTGTGTTATATGCTCGTGACTTGAATTGATTTAAATATGACTGCATAATTAGTCAATTCTTGATCATCATTTGAGGGGGAGCAAGTATAAAAATCATGGTTTAGCTCCAAATATTTTTGACGTTTTTCTCTGAGTATTTCAGATCTCTCAAAATTAAGAAGTAAGGCGTCGACACTACAGAGAGAGGAGCTAGACACAAGACCAGATATTTCAAAGATAACATTGCCAAAATTAATTGTTGATTAACTCCATTACTACTAACGTTTATCTCTAAGTGGTACAGATTTTTCAATTTACGCCAGGGGAGCTAGACGTTACTACACAGAAAAATACAGGGAGTTAATTGCATTTATTTTAATTACTAAGGGGGACCCGTACATTGGGTTTTATTTTGAAATAGGGGACAATATGAAATTTCTTAGAGAAC
The DNA here is from genome assembly GCA_027422505.1 of Craterostigma plantagineum. Classification (NCBI taxonomy): domain Eukaryota; kingdom Viridiplantae; phylum Streptophyta; class Magnoliopsida; order Lamiales; family Linderniaceae; genus Craterostigma; species Craterostigma plantagineum. Next base: position 10,480,122 of record JAPQWV010000025.1, read on the forward strand.
TTACCATCGAGAAACTGGATATTTGAATTAATTCGCAATCTAAAGTTTCTCGATCGTAAACAGTGTCGGGATCGATTTTGATTAACTGCGATAATTTGCGATCGAAAATTAGAATTTTTCGTGTGCAAATAGTAATGGGCCTGATCCCTTATATCGCAAAATGTCAAATCACAAGCCCGGCAACAAATTAATGCTAGTTAATAGAAGTTTAACTTTTGTCAGTCGAAAAATTTTTTCTCACGCAAAACCTAATCGACAGAAATTCTCTCACGCAAAACTTTCTCAGACGATACAAAATCCTTCAAAAATCTTCTAATTTTTCACTTCAAATCGTCTGATTAAGGTAGAAATTTGATTCAGTTGCGAATGTTATAACTTGATTTGCATTTACATTCTGTAGTTTTTCGCCTGATTAGTTAAGATTTTTCGACTGTTCTTCAAAAAAGATTTAAACGTATACTGTTTCAATAAATCTACGCATGTTTCTTGGATTTTCTGAGTTAAATGCCTGATTGTTTAGATAGATTCGATGTCTTTGATGAAACATATAGCGTAAGTCGTTGGAAAATTTCCATCTGTGATGATAAAATGAGTTTCGATGAAACTGGGTTCTTTGAAGGTTTGAAGCTGTCGAAGAACTTTGTCGATCGCAAATAGACTTAATTGAATTTCAATTCAATCGAGATACTATTTGTGTCGATTTAGTTTTCGATCGCAAAATTTTGATTTAGTCATCTAGATAGAAAATTTTGACCGAAAAAAATTACTTACCATCGAGAAATCTAATTAGGATTTTTGAGAGCGAAAAACTTAAGCACTGATTAGACAATTTAGATGCAAATTTTATCGAGCGTAAAACTTACTATCGCAAAATAGAATTTTCGATTTAATTTCATTTTGGTCGAAAAAAATTCATCTGCGAAAAATATATTTTTCAACACTTAATTTTATTTTCGATCGTAAAATTCGCCGCTTAGGACACAATTGATCGAAAATTTTCTCGACGTTTGACTAGTCTTTCGTTGACTAATTTTTCGATAAAAATATATCGCAGCGAAAAACTTCTACTTTCAATCGAAAATCACATTCCGCTCGACAAATTTCAAATCGAAAAATTTTATTCAATCGAGGAAAATTTTTCGTTAGTAAATTTACCTGAGACGTAATTTCTCGATCGTAAATTTACACGGAATTTTTCTCGATCGTAAAATTGATCGACTACAGTCTAGATTTCAACTTCAACACTTAGAAAATTTTTCTCGAAGTCTTTTACGCTCTAGCGAAAATTAGCGAATAAAATTTCTCGATCGAAAAATGACACGAAAACGTTTCAATTGAAATCAGTGTATAGGAAATCAAATTGCAATTCTATTTTGTCGACCGAAAATTTTCTCGGCATGAAACAGTGACTTACTGATTTACCACTTAGCGAAATTTCGAACCATTTTTCACGCGACAAATATTTCATTCGAAATTACATTCATGCCATCACGATTTTTGAAATTGAACATACAATATGCATTTGATATGATTTAAATTCAAAATTCATTGAACATGCTATTAGTTGCAATATTACTATAGTTTGATGAAATTTATTCATATTTCGACTGAAAATAAAATTGAACTAATGAACTTTTATATATCTTATATTTCAGATGGATCGTTACCCAAGATACAACCACATATATGATCACAACCTTTATCTAAAGGTTCAAGATACGAACTTCCAGCTCGATCTGAGCACATTTCGGTGCCCGGACGAGATCATCGTATCCATCCTCAGAGGCCACCCCATCTGGCATGCGTTAACGGTCACTGCATCGGTGCGATGGTCTATCTCCAGCAGTTCTGGGGATGCATAAAAGGAGCCGTAGCAGATGGGACATTCTCTTTCATGACCCGAATCGGGACGCGGCATATTCACATGAGCAAGAGCCAGTTCGGCATGATACTGGACTTGCCCCACAACGACAACTACGACCCGCTCCCGACCGACGCAGAGATGATTCAGGACTTCCTGCACATGGGATACCAACCGCCGCTTACAAGATTAGCTCAGGTCCAGAGCAGCGGTATCCCTCACCCCTGGAAGACACTGTTCGGCATAGTGAACAAGTATCTGTCACGGCAAGGGCAACGGCAACATACTGCGGATCTTTAACGGCCTCGCCTTCGCCAGAAACTACGACTTTACACAGCTATTCTGGAATGATCTAGCTGAACAGATTCGGTTGAAGGAGAACGAAGGTCGAAGAACGTGCCCTATGCTCGATGGTTCAACGTGATCATCAGGGAGTTCATGGAGCTACATGAAGAGAGCATGCCCCAGCTACCTCCTGGTGGAAACTACCAGCCGCCAAGGCTTAAGTTTTTCCACAACCCACGGCTCACGGACCTGGACCAACCGTCGATGCCGATTCCACTCAACTTACTCAGGCTCGCCGACCCCGCGGGAGCTGAGTATCAGAGGTTCTGCCGGGAACACAATTTAACGGAGGAAATGATCAGAGGGCCCCCGGCAGATTACCATGTGAGCCCTCCCCAACCGGAACACCAATCAAGCCCTGACGACGCGATGGTTGATGATGTCGCTCAGGAGCTAGCTCAGGAGCCACCATTGGTCGAAGAGCCAATGCCCGACGTCGATGATACGCTGATAGACGTCGTGGCTACGGAGATGGAACTCGAGGCTCCTGACCTCGAATTGCAAGTGGAAGAGCCCGTACAAGTTGGCGTGCTCGAAGAAACTTTTGAGGAAGTTCTTCAACAAGAGGCACAGCCCGAGACAGAAACGGGGCAAAGCTCTCTTCCACCGGTGACGGATCAGGCACTGGAGGACGTCAATCGTGACCTCACTCCTCACACGGCCACCCCGTCTGACACAGAGTCTGACGAGGAAATAAGTCTGATCAGGAGGACTCCCAGAAGACTGAGCATTCAGCTGGAGTCTCTCTTTCCGGCCGTCACCGTCGCACCAGATACTACGCTGACCCCATCGACAAGGGTTGACGGCACTTCTTCGCTCAATCTTGAGCCGCAACCAACTCACGTGGTGTCTGGTTCGCAGGCGCAACCTGAGCCTGCCTTAACACCCATAGAGGCGAATCCTCAGGATTCGACTCGAGGATTGGGTGGAAGTCTCATACAGTCACAACCTCAAGTGACTGTGAGCCAACCCCAAGAGTCGGTGTCTACTCAAGGGTTGATAACAGGCGACGTCAGTCGTCCTGGTCCATCTAAGGAGGCGTCCGCACCCTTCGTGACGACCGAACAGTTCCAGGCCGCTCTCTCTGCCGTTGTACAGTCAATGGAAGAAAAGATCACAGAGAGAGTACTCCAAGCACTCGAGGCATCCCGAAGAGATACCGGGAAAGCACCTGACTCTGAAGGCCCTTCGTCACGAACCAACACCACACCTCCACAACCCACACCCACCGACCCTCTAGCCACTTCCTCCATCCTCATCAACCCATATACAATTCCCATGACCGAGCTCCATGACATTCTCCTCGCCCGTCTGATAGGCCTTTCCATTCGATCGCCACAAGAAGAATCTCTCTATAGGCGATTGGTGAACCATACTGAGCCACCGACTGACACCTGTCGAGGCCAAAGCTCCCACTCACGGCGCAGACATGACGATCCTGACGATCAGGACCCTCATGAGGGGGAGAAGAGGCCAAGGACATCAACAAGTGGCCAAGGACAAGGCTCGGGCGCTACGTAGACAAGCGCTGGAGCTGGTGAAACCCATACACAAACCCACCATACCCAAACACAAACCCACCGAACCCAAACACACACCACGCACCGCACCGCCCACATCGACCCACCAACCTTTCACCTCAGGACGCCTCCGTCCACACCACCGATCTACTCAAGCCCCTTGCTTCCGGAAGAAGAAGCAAGTGCTGCAATGCTTGTAGCTCTAGCAGCTACCCAAGCCACTCCCTCAGCCGCTCCAGACCAACCGGGACCCTCTGGACATGGTGTCAATCCACACAAAGCCCTAGACAAGTACATCTTCGAAGGACAGTGGATGACCCATTCCATGCCCGAGGAGCATCAAAGACGACGGATTCACGACGTTCGGCGCTTTCTACAACAAGCGTCTATAGACCTCGTAATCATAGAAGACGACGAACTTCAGAGTTGATCGCACAACGAGCGGCCTCCCCCATAACGCAAATGCCAGGGACCGTTCGGATTGACACGCAATGGGAAAACATCCAAATAGAAATTCCCTTCCTAGAAGAAGTTCGTGAGAATATTTGGAGGTCTCCGGATAGAGTGAAGAAGCCGAACGAGTTCGAGCTTAGAGGGATCTCTCATTGGGATCAGCAGAAGAGGATGACCTACCTCTGGATGCTGACCAAACTAGGACCTGATGTTAGGCTGGGGATGACTAAGGCACAAGCCAAGAGCCATTATAAGAGTCTCTCCCCAATATGCCAACTCCTCAGCGTCTACTGTGCAAAAGGAGGACTTCCAACACCTTACTACGTCATTGAAAGAGTGGACAGGACCCGAGAGGAACTGAGCGAGAGCGACCTGCCGTACCTCCCCGCCGATGAAGTGTACCGTCTTTATCAGCTATATGTGGAGAAGTACAAAGGTCCTCAGGGCTTCATCAATAAAGAAGGCCTCGAAGGGCTCTACCGGTTCATGATGCGCCAAGTCAAGTACTATGCCGCACACGACCTTCAGATGGCTCTGGAGAGCAATATGAAGAAGGTCAACATGACCGCTCCACTCAACAAAGGACCTGAGATCGAAGGGCATCCCAACAATCACGTGCACATCAGCTCAGACCTAGGCATCACCTACCACAATCCAATAGCAAAGAAGAATAGGTTGATGCTGAAGACTGAGATTCATAAGTTTTGCGATGGGACGCTCAAGGTCGTCAGGAAAAATATCGAGCAGAGGTTGGAAGAAATCAACAGAGACACTATGCTGAGGATCCACAGGTTCGTGAGAGAACAGCCGCTCCTAATGGAATTGCTTGAAGATATCGAGGAGCGACTGGAGCTTAGGATCACTCTGAGGAACTACGAGCATGCGCTGGGCTTGCGCAGATCATATTAAGCCCGACGAGGACAAACGGCGCGGAGACGCAATCAAGCACAAAGGGGGAGATTGTAGAATACAATTTGTAATTGTGCTTGATTTCATTAGTTGTCCTTGTAATTAGGGGCGTTTTGTATAGAAGTCCTTAGATTAGGACTAGTTTGATATTTATACCAAGTTTGTTTGATATAAATACTTATAAGTCAATTGAGCTTAATAGAGAAAGTTTTGAGAATTGATCCGAAGGGCTTGCAATTTGATTTCTAGAGAGAGAAACAACAGTAACTTTCTCACTCTACTCGAATTCTCTCTCTTGTTCTTCATTTGAGTTTTTCGATCGAATTCAATTGCTTATCTAAACGATCGAATTACTATGAATTCTAGCCTAGGATCGTAGAGTTGTTAATCGTAGGACCTAACACAGTGTTGTCACCGGGAACATTTACCCAGAACTGAGCTGGACCTTGCTCAATTGATGAGAGAAGGTCTTCTGCCTGTTCCTTTAGCTCTATGAAATTTAGAAATCGGCTTCTCCAAACTGTATATTCGCCTCTCTTGAGAATCGGAGGACGATTATCATTTCTTAGAGAATAGGCATCCATTTATTTTTCGAGTTGATGTAGGATCTTCGTTTGTTGTTTTGATGTCTTGAACTGATGTGATGTGCTTCACAAGTAGCAGATTAGTTAGTAGCGTTTGATTCTAGATTAGTTTCGAGAATAATTTTTGACTCAATCTTTAAAGTTTGATCAAAAATTAATTCGTCGAGAAAAACTGTCGCTGTTACTGTTATCCAACGAGAAAGTACGTCAGCGAAAAATTTTGCGAGTGAGAAAAATTGCTCAAAATCTTTTGGTCGAGAAAAAATTTGGATCGCGAATTTATTTCGAGCGCGGAGAAACAGTATTGTTTAATAAGTTTCTCGCTGGGTCAAAATAAATTCGTTGACTGGAAAAGTTTCTCGGACGCAAATGATTATCGCTTAGTCAGACTGAGAAGTCTGACCAAAAAAGTTTTTCGACAGTAAGTTTTACGCACGCAAAGTCAAGATTGGTCTTTTTCGAAAAAGTTTTTCGCTAAGTAATGCACGAGAAATTTTTCTACTAAAATCGTTCTTGATAGAGGCGACCTTAGGTCTGACTTAGTATTCTGATCGAGAAAAATTTTCGCGCAGAGTTTTTCGGTAGAGAAATTAATCTGATCGAAGAATCTTGCGAGAAAAATTGAAATTATCGCAAAAATTCACAGAATACAGTTAACACAGATTTAAGCAAAAACGATGAATTAGACGATGAAATTGCAGGTAATTGCTCGTAATCAGATGATGAATACGCACGAACACACAATTAAACGCGTTGCGAAGCAAAACATATCAATGTAATCAAATTCAGAACGTGTTCAAATTGTTCTTTGCATGAACAGTAACTTCTCAGATTAATCCAAACTGCTAAAATGAAGTTCAAACAACTACGAATCTAATCGCACTCAATGTATATCACTACAATAAGCACAGAAACATCAAATTCAAGCCAATTCAGCACGGAATTAAGAAAATCAGATCGAAAATCAATTTTCGCGCCAAAACTGTTCTTCGCACGAAATAGTTTCAGAATAAAATTTTCGATCCGAATTCTAACAATTTTGATTCAAAACAGAACGAATTTGCTCTGATACCAATTGTTAGGTCGTAATTTATCAACTCTATGATCCTAGGCATGAATTCTAAAGGAATCGATAAGCATTGTGGAGATTGAGATTTCTATCGAAAACCTTCTTGGAGAGCTCGAGAGAGAATTTCGAGTAGTGAGAGAAGATATTTGTTGTTTCTCTCTCTAGAAATCGAATTGCAAGCCTTTCCGATCAATTTCTAAGATCTTCTCTATTAGCTCAATGTTTGTACATCAATTTATACCAAATAAGCTTGGTATAAATTACAAACTAAGTCCTAAACTAATGACAACTATACATCAAGCCCCTAATTACAAGGACAGGTAATTAAATCAATGCACAATTAAAATCGTATTCTACAGCTTAATAATGTGTTTAATTGTTTGTTCGTGCCTGTTTATCATCTGATTACGAGTAAATTCCTGGAATTTCATCGTCTAATTCATAGTCTTTGCTTGTATCAGTGTTAAGTGTATTGTGATTTTTTGCTATTAGTTCAATTTTTCTCGCTAGGTGTTTCGATCAGATTAATTTCTCGATCGAAAAACTCTGCGCGAAAATCTTTCTCGATCAGAATACTACGTCAGACCTAAAGTCGCCTTTACCAAGAACGAGTTTAGTAGAAAAATTTCCCGAGCATTACATAGCAAAAATCTTTTTCGACGAGATCATTTTGACTTCTGCGATCGCAAAAATTTCCGTCGAAAAACATTTTCAGTCAAACCTTTAAAGTTTGACTTAGCGAAAATCAATTACGGTCGAAAAACATTTCCAGTCAACGGATTTATTTTGACCAAGCAAGAAACTTACTTAATGTACTGTTTCTTGCCATCGAAATAAATTCACGATTAAGAGATTTTTCTCGACCTAAAGATTTCGAACATTTCTTTCGCTCGTAAAAGTTCTCGCTGACAAAGACTTTCTCGCATGAGAACAGTAATCAAAATATTTTATCTCGACATAATTATTCTCGATCAAACTCTAGAGATTGAATCGAAAATAATTCTCGATTGCTTTACTATCAAACGCTACTAACTAATTTGCTACGTGTGAAGCACATAACATCAGTCCAAATCATCAAAACAACAAACGAAGATCCTTCATCAACTCAACAAACGAAAATGGATGCTTACTCTATTGGAAACGACAATCGTCCTCCAATTCTCAAAAGAGGCGAATACACAGTATGGAGGAGTCGGTTCTTGAATTTCATTGAGCTCAAAGATCAGGCTGAAGACTTACCTAATTCACTCTTTGAGGGACCAGAAGTCTTTTATATTAATCAAGAAGGTGATAGCTCGAATAATCCTCGAGTCAAACCCACTAGGCGAGTGAAGCTACCTAGCGAGTACGACGATGCTAAGAAAAGAAGAGCAAAGGCAGATCTGATAGCCAAGAACACACTAATGCAGGGCATCCCCAACGATATCTATAGACAAATAGATAGCCTCCCAACGGGTAAAGGAATGTGGGATGAACTGGAGAGGATGATGCAAAGAACCGAAGTAGGCGTCAAGGCTAAGAAGGCGAATATACTCACGACGTATGATTCCTTCAAAGCTAAAAATGAGGAGAGCTTACATGATCTTTATCAGCGTTATCTCACCCTTCTCAATGAAATGAGAAAAATTGATATCAAGAGACAAATATGGAGCAGAATATTCGGTTTCTGTCCTCACTACCCACCGAATGGAAAAAGATATCCACTCAACTCCGACAGAACAAAGACTCAGATGAGATTGATATACACGCTGTGTTTGACAACCTCGCACAACATGAAGAAGACATCTGCGAGATACAAAAATAGCAAAAGGGCAAACAGGCCGAAGACTCCATAGCCTTAGTTTCAGAGAAAAGCAGCTCCCGTTCACGCTAAGAAAAGCATGTTAAGCTTCCTAGCTCTTCAGAGGATGACGAACCATCGGATTCAAAGCTTCCTCCCGAAGTCAGAGAATTTGGGAAACAGTTGGCCTTAATTGCCAAGATGATGTCGAAGCAATACTTTAAGAAGAAGTCATTATCTTCTGGTAATCGTCTTCGAACTACAAGCTCGAAGAACAAAGAGAAACCAACTGAGTCCTCTGAAGCCACAACCTCTAAAGACTCACTTAAATGCTTCAATTGTGGGAAAATCGGTCACTTTGCCAGAGAGTGTACTCTTCCAAAGAAGAAGGATGCTAACTACTACTGCAGGAAGCTGAAACTTACAAAACAGAAGGAAGCTGGAGTAGCTCTCATGGCAGAACCCGCTGGCTTGAGGACAGCTCAGATTCTGACGCCGAAAATCTTGCTCTTATGGCACGCCTCGAGGATGATAAGGAAGATGGAACTTCCATGGAAAAGAACGAAGACAACGCATCCACGGCATCATAGGAGGTAGAAACCTCTAACTCTACACATTCTGACCTGTTAGCTGAGTTAAATTCGAAATTTGCTAACATGGTACGTGAGTAGAAACGACGTATAAACGCAGAGAAAAAACTTCTTAAGTCTAAGGTAACCATCGCTAGTCTCGAAGAAACCGTTAGGAGTTCTATTCTTAAAATAGATGAATTAAATAAGAGACTCCAATCATATGAGACTAAGCATATATCCTTAGAAAAGCATAGTTCGGTAGTAAAAGAACTAGAAGACAGGTTAGACAATAACCACAAGTGTCTACTAAGGAACTTAGATGAGAAGAGCCTTGTTAAGAGTAGACTTGAAACAGCAACTAAAAAGGTCACTAGTCTAGAAGCTGAATTGGAAAAATCTAACTCTAAGATTAGTGAATTAGGTAAGAGTCTAGATACCTGTCAAGCCGAGAAGAGCACTGCTCTAATTAACTATGCTACCTCAGAGCACTGCTCTAATTAACTATGCTACAAAGGACATAGAATTTTATGATTATAAGTATGGCTTAGGTTTCGAGATTCCACGACACTTGAAGAAAGTTGACTACAAACAACTTTATGATGTCAAGTACATGAATTTAGGATTAACGAAACTTATGGTTTTTACTAATGCTAAAGAAACAGATGCATTAGAAGAAGCCATGCGAAAAGCCAAGACTAGTGCTGAAATTACCTCTTGCTACACTGAATTGAATCAAAGTGACAAAACTACGGAACTTCCTACGGGTTGGAGCTTTGAGTCAATTTATCTTCCCGAAGATCGTTATAAATCAGAGGCAGTACAAGCTAATCATTCTGAAACTCTCTCTACATACCCCCTATTATTAAGAAAATAGAGGGATTAAGAGCTTCTTTAGAAAAAGAAAGAGAGAATTTTGAAGCAGAAAAGCAAAAATTCTTAAAAGAGATGGAAAATCTCAAAGCTTCTTCCACCTCCCAAACTATTTCTCACGCATCTCCCTTACAAGACAAAATCATTTTGAAAAGCGTGAAGAAAGAAAAATCGCCTTCTAAAGTTCGTAAGTCTAAAAATAAAATTGTTCAAAATACTAACTCTAACTTTGTATTTACTACGTCAACAGGGAGCGTAGTACCTGAGCTAGAGAAACCGAAGGGGAAAGTGTCTAGCTTAGAAATAAAGGAGTCTTTAGATGTTAAAATTCCAAACTTATCCCCTCCTTCTATTAAAATAAAAGACACTCGTAGAAATAAGAGTTATTTCTTCTTTCAAAATTATTGCTTCTACTTGTTCTTTAAAGCCTACCACCTTTAGAAGTACCAACTTTGAACTAGGCTCTTCATCTACGAAATCGATTAACCATTCTAAGACAAATGCCTCTAGGAAGACCCGTAGGAAACAGGATCCAGCCATAAAGAAAGCTTATGGTGCTATTCATGCTTGTTCTCACCTAAGGTATCCCGTTAAAATCGAATCCCCCAAGCACCTCAGGCGACTATCCAATGAAAAGATCTTTTCCAGGCTCACGCCTACTAAAGCATTTGTCCGCGCTGAAATTAATCTTCCCTGAAAGGTTCATCCTAAATGGGTTCCTAAATCCCCGCCTAAAAAGATGAAAGCCAAAAAGGCCAAGCCATCTACAAAGGGCAAACCCAATTCACCGTCTTCGCAATTGACTTGGGTTGTTAAAGCTCATACTAACACTATTTTAGGAACCATATCTGAACCTAAGAAGAACTCTGCTAATCTGAGAGGACCCATTTATAAGTGGGTACCTAAAGCTCTTTAAAAATATGTCTTGCAGATCCATCATGTGTGGTACCTTGACTCTGGTTGCTCCACACGCATGACGGGAATACAAGAGCTGCTGAGCAATTACAAAGACCGAAGGAATGGAAAAGTCAAATTCGAGAACAACGACTCAGCCCCCATTCTAGGACTTGGGGATATCATTCTGGAAAATCTGACTATCAAGGATGTCTCTTACGTCGAAGGTTTCCACCATAACTTGTTCAGCATTGGCCAGTTCTGTGACAAAGGTTCCAGGTGGTCTTTCATGCTGATCGATGCAGAATATTGGACAGTAAGAACAAAGAACTTCTCCAAGGACTTAGGAAATCAAATCTTTACATGATCAATCTGACGTCTGTGTGGACCACGACAGCTGTTTGCCACATTTCTCAGATTACAAATTAAGGGAACAGTTTATGGCATCAACGTGTGTCTCATCTAAACATCAAAGCTCTTCAACGACTATCAACGAATAAGTTGGTTCACGTTCTGCCAACCATTATTCTACAAAAAGAGCATCAATGTTCGGCATGTCAACTAGGAAAAATGAAGCGAGCGTCTCATCATATAATACAGATTGCCTCTACTTCACGTCCATTGAAATTGTTACGCTTTGACCTCTGTGGACCTATGCAGACACAGAGTATTAATGGATGCAAGTACATATTAGTTATCGTCGATGATTATTCTCGCTACACATGGACGAAGTTCCTCTGAACTAAAGTGAGACCAGGGACTTGATAATCAATTTTGTGAACGCTACTCAGAATTTGCTGCAACAAACCATCAAGTCATCAACAGACAACGGCACTGTGTTCAAGAACAAGCATCTATGTATATTTTATCAAAAACTTGGGATTAGTCAGCAATTCTCAGCCGCCAAGACACCTCAACAAAATCGGGTTGTCGAAAGGAGGAACAAAACTCCAGTGGAAGCCGCACGCACAATGCTGATTTATTCCGGCCTCCCACACTTCCTTTGGGTTGAAGCAGTTAATACTGCATGTTTCACTCAGAACAAGACGGTGGTTCACAAGCACTTCGCTAAGACTCCGTACGAGATCATTAACAAGGGAGTACACAACCTCTCCTTCTTCAAGGTCTTCGGGTGCAAGTGCTTTGTGGCGAACGACAGAGAGCAACGCGCTAAGTTACAATGTCACTTTCCACGAAGTGGCAGAAATGGCTCCTGCACACCTCAGTTCAGGACCCGTGCCTACCTCGATGGCTTCTGGTCACACCAGTCCAGAACCCGTAATCACTGGCATGTTTACACCAAACCAATAGAAAATGGCAACAACTCAGGATTCAACGTCAGAAGAAGCTCTGAGACTTGCATTGGAGGATTTAGACTCTTTGTTTGAGCCAGTATATCGGCCAGGTATTACCGCTACACCTTTAGTGGAACCCCCACTTGACGTGGCCGATGAACCGAGCTCTTCAAATGTCCCCACCTCACCCGATTCAGAATTACCACAGATCACTGAAGAATCTACCATAGACAATGAGGAAGTCTCATCAGATTCGCTCAATCCAATTGAAGAATCAGACTTACCTCAACCTAATGAACAACCTGAGATAATTGGAAATCTCGGTCCACAAATGGCCGATGCATCTACTTCAGCTCCGCCACATGAGCGAAAGTGGACTCGAGCACATCTGGTTGATCTAATTATTGGTGATCCTTCGAGTGGAGTACGGACACGTCATCAACGCAGTCTTTTCACCTGCTTCTTAAGCCAAAATGAGCCAACCAAGGTAGTAGACGCACTCAAAGACCCAGATTGAATAATAGCTATGCAAGGTGAGATCAACCAATTCGAACGTCTTCAAGTGTGGACCTTAGTACCCCGTCCGCATGGGAAAACAATTATCGGGATAAAATGGGTGTTTAAGAACAAAAAGAATGAAGATGGAGAAGTGATCCAGAACAAAACAAGGCTGGTTGCGAAGGGATACAATCAACAGGAAGGCATTGACTACGATGAGACCTATGCTCCTGTTGCCCGAATCGAAGCCATCCGACTTTTCTTGGCTTATACGGCTCACAAAGACTTCAAAGTCTACCAAGTGGACATTAAGACCGCCTATCGATTGGACGAAGCTCTCTATGGACTAAAACAAGCCCCACGTGCATGGTATGATGTCTTGAGCGATTTCCTCGTAAAATTTGGATTCATCCGAGGAACGATCGATACGACACTCATCATCAAATGGCAAGACAAAGACTTGATGGTCGTCCAAGTTTACGTAGACAACATCAACTTTGGGTCAACTAATCCACGGCTGTGCAAGAAGTTTGGAGATTTAATGAAGAGCAAGTTTGAAATGAGTCACATGGGGGAGATGCAGTTCTTCTTAGGACTTCAGGTCAGACAACTCGACGGTGGGATTTTCATCAGTCAAACAAAGTATATCAGGGACATTATGAAGAAATTCCATCAAGATCAGAGCAAGTCTCTCAGCACTCCCATGTCACCAAGCTGCAAGTTGGATGCCGATCCTACTGGAAAAACAGTCGACATCACATTATATCGCAGTATCATAGGGTCTCTTCTCTATCTCACCTCAAGTCGCCCGGACATCATGTTTGCCACTTGTTTGTGCGCCCGTTTCCAAGCCGATCCCAAAGAATCTCACATGCTTGCGGTGAAGCGAATTCTGCGTTACCTCAAGGGCACCTCCACTTTAGGACTATGGTATTCGAAAGGAACAAATTTCAACTTAGTTGGCTATACTGATGCTAATTATGCCGGTTGCCGAATGGACAGGAAGAGCACATCCGTTGGCGCTCAATTTCTAGGCGAAAAGCTGGTTTGTTGGTCATCCAAGAAGCAGAATTGCGTATCAACATCGACAGCTGAGGCAGAATACGTCGCGGCCGCCAGCTGTTGCTCTCAAATGCTGTGGATGAGAACTCATCTTCGCGATTATGGTTACAGTCTAAACAATATACCCATTTATAGTGATAGCCAAAGTGCCATTGCGATTACGTGTAATCCTGTTCACCACTCACGCACAAAACACATAGACATTAGATATGACTTTATAAAAGATCACGTAGAAAAAGGCACGATTGACAGGTATTTCGTGAACACGGAGTATCAACTAGCTGATATTTTCACCAAGGCATTGGATGAAAAACGATTCCTATTTCTTGTCGGAAAATTGGGCATGTTGAACCTCCCGTGATATGTGCTCTACTTGATTTTCTGTGCTTTCATATGCTCTATGCTATGTGTTTTCTATACTTAAATGACATATCTTGCGCGCAAATTAAATAATAAATATAATTGAATAAAGAAAATCCAAAAATATTATATATATATATATATACTTATAATATTAGGGGAATGAAGATATTCTTTAGGATGCTTTGATCTAAGTCACAAATACGTTTCCCCGACAAGCGACTGATTAATTGCTTAATTTTGTCAGTCTAAGTCACTTTCTTGTGTCTCAAAAGTCTTTAGTTTGCTCCACTAGACACAAAGTCACTTTACATATGTGAGATTCTAGCCTTTTCCATTTTTTCTTTGGATCTTTTCTCGAGCGAGTCGCACAGCATTTGCTTGACTTAACTAGTGATTCTTGGCCTCATACTCGCCTAGCTTTAGATTGTTAGGAAGATGATAAGGGCATTTAGGAAATTCCTCACTCGGCCTTATAAATCTTTTATCCTTTACCTTAACTCCTAGTCATCCACTTTGAGCCTTTTCCAATTTCATTTCTTCTTTGAAATCCTTTGAGCCTTCAACCAACTATCTAAGTTCTTCGGCGGGTTGTTCAACTGAGAAAAGGAGGGGGAGGAAACGATACTACAAAGGAAAAGATGACAAAAGAAGGCATTGCTCAACGCACAAAATGTAGACCAAAAAAACCTGCCTTCCGACTACCTACATCACAAATTCTTAGAAGGTGGCATGGATCCTACTGTGAACCTCTCCGTCGATAATCTCGTACGCTCGTCAGAACAGCTGGAAAGAGGAGCACCTCGAAGTGAACTTCTCCAACGATAATCCGGTCTTATATCGGGAAACGAGAAGAGGAGCACAGCCTCGGGTTCGAATTCCATAACGGTGAACTTCTCCAAATCGACAATTTCTGAAACATCTCTAGGGAATAAGAGAAGAGGAGCACGGTATCAGCCCGAGAACCAACAAGAAGAACTTCGCCTATGATAATCTCCTATTGCCTTGTGGAGAAGCGGAGCTTCGGCTTGAGCATAAAAGGGAATAGAAAACATAAAAAGGATGAAAAATAGAAAATAAAAATGCCGGTGGAGAAGAACGACGAAGAAATGGAAGACGACAAAAAGCCCACATTTTTCAAAATGATCCTTCCCTTCTTAGTCATAGCCAAATTGAAACCATTTTAAGTCCATTTGATTCCACATCGACGATCTTTCGCTTAGGTGAATTGATCACAGGTAAATTGACGTAATATTACTTGTGTTGACTTGAGTGATATAAATATAAAATCCCAAGTTAAAAATAATAGAGTGCTAGAGTGAACCTAATGAGAGTTGTCGAAATGGACTACTCTATGGACTTAGGACTTTAGATTGTGGACTTGAATTGACGGCATATGATCTTTCTAATTAAAAAAATTAATTAGATATTAATTTCTTGATTTTTTTAATTCTGTAATTGATAATTAAAAAAAAAGTGGAAAGAACATCGCTCATTTTGATATGCAATATTACTTTGCATCTACACAGAATTGATTAAATGCGATATATTGTTCATGCTCATACCCTCGTGCGAAAGTATAGTTACATGTTTAGGGGACCACGTATCTAGGCTAATCCTGATAAATTGCATGTTCTTAATAATTGTTACTTAGATTGATTTATGTACTTGCTTGATAAATCAATTGAGGTGCACTATTTGAGGAGGAGTGTAGAATATCAATTTTAATTGTGCTTTGATTTATTAGCTGTCTTCGTACTTAGGGGCTTTATTTGTTAGTCCTTAGATTAGGACTAGTTTGATATTTATACCAAGTTTGTCTGGTATAATAGTTGTACAAACATTGAGCTTAATACAGAAAATTAGAGAATCAATCCGAAAGGCTGTCGAATTCAATTATAAACTCAGAAATCATTCTCTCACTAAAGGAATTCTCTCTCGTGTTCTTTATTGAAGGTTTTCGATCGAATTTCAAGTTCAATAATTCTAATCGATTTCCTTAGAATTTATGCCTAGGATTGATTGAGTTGACTAACGGAACCTAACAATTGGTATCAGAGCAGATTCGTTCTGTTTTGAAACGAAAATTGTTAGAATTTGATCGAAATTTTATTCTGTCACTGTTCCATCCAAGAACAGTTTTGGAGCGAAGTTTAATTTCGATCAAATAGTCATAATTCTGTGCTTTTGATCTGATTTTAATGTTTCTGTGCTCGCATAAGTAGTATTAATCAATTAGGATTAGATTGGTAGCAACCAGAATCATAATTTGAGTCGAATTTTTGATTCTGTGGGATTACTGTTCGTGCGAAAAATGGTATGAACGTGTTCTGATTTTCGTCAAATTGATTATCATTTGCTTCAAAACATGTTTAATCTCCTGTTCGTGAGTAATCAGTAGCTTATTTTGAGCATATACTTGTAGTTTCATCGATTAATTTCCCGTATTTGCTTGAATCTGTGTTAATATCATATTATGTGCTTAAACTGTGAATTTCAATTTTTCTCGCTAAGTCTTCGATCGAAATTAATTTCTCAATCGAAAACCTCTGTGCGAGAAATTTTGATCAATTAGAATACTGATTAGTTACTGAAGTCGCTGCTGTCAAGAACGTGTTTAAAAGAAATTTAAGAGCGTTAAAATTTTGACGAGAATTGACTATTTTGACCCCCGCGCAAAATTTTTTTTCTTTCGAAAATTTAGTCGGTAGATGTATTTGATTTTCGTTCGTAAAATTTTTCGGTCAACCAATTATATTTGACTCAGCGAGAAACCCCTTAGGGTACTGTTCTTCAACGACCAAAATCAATTAAAGAAACTTTACGCTCGAAAACACTGGTCAATCTTTCGAATCAACCTTTGATAAAATCTACATTGTGGATTCTGGTCAACAATATTTTTCGACGCTTAAAATTTTCGATCGCAAAACTTCACTCAATAATTTTACGATTGATTTCACTGTTTACATAACTTTTCAGCGTAAAACTACATTCAAGTCGAAATAATTTACGCTCGAAAATTTTTGAACAGTACCTGACGCGCGAAAACCTTACCTCCTCTTCAAATCGAAGAAATTATTTTCGATCAAACTTCAAAGATTGAATCGAAATTAATTCTCGATCATTTTTGAATCAAACGCTACTAACGAATTTGCTACTTGTGAAGCACACAACATCATTCAAATCCATCAAAACAACAAATGAAGATCATTCGTCAACAAAAAAAGGGAAAGAAGAGATGGATGATACTCACTAGGAAACTCGTCCGCCGATCTTACAACGCGGTGAATATTCAGTCTGGAGAAGCCGCTTCCTAAACTTCATAGCTCTGAAAGATCAAGCCGAAAATTTATTGCAGTCACTTGAAGAACGACCTGCAAAGTTCTGGGTCAACGTAGCCGGTGATGACACGGTTACTCCTTCAATTCTCGCTACTAGGCGACTAAATGAACCTAGGGAATACACCATTGAGGAAAGGGCCCGTGCTAAGGCAGATCTGATAGCCATGAACACACTCATGCAAGGCATCCCCAACGACATCTATAGACAGATAGACAGCCTCCCAACGGCTAGGGGAATGTGGGATGAGTTGCATAGGATGATGCAAAGGACGGAAGTAGGCATAAAGGCCAAAAAGGCGAATATTCTCACTGCTTATGACTCCTTCAAAGCTAAGCCGGAGGAGATCCTCTATGATGCATACCAAAGATACCTCACTCTTTTGAACGAGATGAGGAAGATATAAATCTGGAAAACAAACATGGAAACAAATATCAGATTTCTATCCTCTCTGCCCTCGGACTGGAAAAAGATATCCACTCAAATTAGACAAAACAAAGACCTGGAAGAGTTGGATATCCATGCAGTATTTGATAATCTCGCCCAACACGAGGAAGATGTTTGCGAGACTCAGAGAGAGCAGAAGGGCAAGCAGGTTGACGACACCGTTGCTCTAGTCTCAGAAAAGCATGGAACAAAGCCTCGCAAAGAGAAGATCATTAGGCCTCCCCCATCATCCGAGTCAGAAGAAGATTCAGAATCAGACGCCGATCCAAGCATGAAGGCACTCGGGAAACAGTTGGTGTTAATCGGAAAGATGATGAGCAAGAAATACTTCAAGAAGAAGTCCTCATCCTCGGCCAACAGACTTTGGACCTCAAGCTCCAAGAACAAGGAACAAGCACCAGAGAGCCCCGAAGTCAAGAACACTAAAGAGCCCAACAAGTGCTTCAACTGTGGCAAGCCTGGTCATTTTGCCAGAGAATGCACCCTTCCCAAGAAAAGAGATTCTAATTACTACTCCAAGAAGCTTCAACTCACGAAGCAGAAGGAAGCAGGTGTAGCCCTCATGGCAGAGCAGGACCACTGGCTTGAAGACACGTCTAGTTCTGGAAACGAGAATCTTGCCGTTATGGCACGCCTTGATAACGACAGTGACGCCGAAACATCCTATCAGACCGGCGAAGATGGCGCATCCACCTCATCACAAGAGGTATACTCTTCTTCCACATTATTGACCATGTTAGAATCATATCAAAAATAATATGCTAACATGAAACGTGAGCAGAAAAGTATTAAGGAAGTAGAGGATAAACTTTCTAGGTCTCAGGAGAAGATAAATAGTCTCGAGTCAGAACTTAGAAGCTCTAGTGCTAAAATAGAAGAACTTACTAAGAGCCTACGTTCTAGCGAGACTAGTCAACCTCAAATAGGACAACATAGTGAAAAGATTAAGAGTTAGAAGATAGGGTAGCAAATAACTACAATTGCTTGGTTAGGAATCTCAATGAAAAAGCCGCCCTAAATTGTAGGATAACCGAAGCTACCACTAAGATCACCAACTTAGAAGCTCAGTTAGAAATATCTAATACTAAGGTTAGTGAGCTTAGTAAAGATCTAGATGCCTATCAAGCCGCCAAACTGACGGTAGAAAATAATTATGCTCTCCTAGGCGAGGAACGTAAGAAGTTATATGCGAAAATTAAGAAATTAGATGATCTTCTTACGCGTAGGGGACAATCTGAACAGACGATATTTCTAAACCAGCCCAAGGATATAGAGTTCTATAATCCAATAGAAGGCATAGGTTTCACTAACCCACGTGTTTTACGAAAAAAGGAAGTATATGATATTAAGAACATGGGTTTAGGAGTAACCTCTCTTAGAGATTTTACTGAAGCGACAAAACAAAGTACTTTAGATTCCTCCAAGAGAAGAGCCTCACATGGGCCTGAAATCCCTTTCGACTACATAGAACTAAATGAAAGAGACAGAAATATGAAACGATCTTTAACACCTGTCTGTGATTTAGTTCAAGTTCTATCTCCTGATTCTCAAACACACTACGAGGAAGTCAAAGACATTCATTATAAAAATTCTCTCTATAAACCCCCTATAGTAAAACAGATAGAGGAATCACAAGCAAAATTAGATAAGAAAAAGAGAATTTCGAAGCTGAAAAGAAGAAGTTCTTAAAAGAGATGGAAAATCTCAAAGCTTCCTCATCCTCCCGAACTACCTCGCATGCTATTATGAAAAGCGTGAAAATCGAAAAATCACCTTCGAAAGATCAAAAGTGCATTGATAATTCTGTTATAAATGCTAAGACTAAATCTAATTTACCTACGTCTATA
This sequence comes from Craterostigma plantagineum, assembly GCA_027422505.1. Classification (NCBI taxonomy): domain Eukaryota; kingdom Viridiplantae; phylum Streptophyta; class Magnoliopsida; order Lamiales; family Linderniaceae; genus Craterostigma; species Craterostigma plantagineum. The sequence goes on from JAPQWV010000025.1 coordinate 10,499,827, forward strand.
GGGAGCATAGAGCAAGCACTAGTACCGAAGGCGATAGTGTCTAGTATTAAGAAGGAGCTAGTAGATTGGAGTATGACTAAGAATGTTACTCCTTCTATACAAATAAATGACACTCGAAAACATAAAAGAGCCATTTCTTCTCTTCGCATAATTGCTTCTACATGTACTCTTCAGCCTATTACCTTTAGGAGCAACAACTACGAAATAAGCTCTACCTCACAAATTAAAGATAATCATTCTGAAACAAATGCCACTAGGAAAGCCCGTAGGAAACAAGATCCAGCCAGAAAGAAAGCTTATGGCGGTATACATGCATGTACTCACCTAAGGTATCCCGTAAAGATTGAGTCCCCCAAGCACCTTAGGAGATTATCGAAAGAAAAGATCTTTTCCTCAGTCAAGCCTACCAAAGAATTTGTACGTGCTGAAATTGTTGGGTTACCCGGTGTCTCCCGGAGACGCCACGTCCCCGGGTACGGTGCGGAACAAAAATTTTCCGGGTTCCCTTATTGCCCTCGTTGCTCGGATCAGAATAGTAACACATAGACATATAATAGGGCGGGTCAAACCCGTAGAGAATTACAAGTTGAAGCGAGTGACAGCTCCTTGTCCTTTTCTTCAAGACTTCGTCGATGGTGGTGGATGGCACTGGATCGTCACGCTGACCTCGCAGTGTACCACGGAATCAGTTCTCTAAAGATGGCTAGAGAGAACCGAGCCGTCGCGTGGGAGAAAAGTGTTGTTTTTTTTTTGGTGTGTGTTTTGTGCCTTTTTTATGGACGAAATTTTCACTCCAAATTATGAAATAGGGCTGCCCTATTTATACTATGATATATTTGGAAATCCCTAGGATATCTCAAAGATATGGTTTTCGATTTTGCTCCTTAAGTGGAGAGATTTTGCCATATCTTTCTCTCCCTTATTTAATTCAAAATTCATATAAGGATACTTACAATAATTAGACAACTAACTTAAATACTAAGTCAAACTAAGTATATGTAAATATGGTATAAAATTCGGAACTTAATCCAAGATTAATTTCGAAATTTTCACCTTAAAATAAATAATATTCCTAATACATTATTTCTATATTTATATTTAATTTTTGAAATTAATTCCCAGGGCATAATTCGAAAATTAGCTTAGTGTCCAATTCCAATTTTCCCGTCAAGCCTTTTAACCACTTGGCCAAGCCCAAGTCTCAAAGTTAGTTTCATACGAAGTCCGACTTAGGTCCATTAAACGGCCCAAGGCCCACTAAGGCGCGGCCCAACGGCCCAAGGCCCGTTAAGGCCCAAAACACTTTCTCTCCTTATCAGTACACCTTGATGATCCTTTTTAAGCCCGACTCTCTAGGTTCGACTCAATCGACAAGGGAGGAATCCAAGAGTTCGACAGTTACCTAGCCAATCCCGCAGTACCGGACCGTAACCCGATTCAAGTGCGAATTTCGACACAGTCTTTATTCGAGAACCTTACTATAGATTATAGTACTACGTATAAACCCTTCAGCTGTGTCCCAATCGAGTGAGAGCCATGGTCTATGTCAAAATCACTATACTCGATTCTATGATAAAACGGGGACGAGGACTAACATGAGTTAGTTCAATACCTTGGCCAAGGATTTCGTAATTTCCCGTCGCCGTCCTCATAGGACACTTATCTCGATTACTTGCGAGACTGTGAATCCGTACTCGGCGGTCTAAGCCCGGCAATCACAAATCGTCATCAAGACCGCATCTGGCCCGCTGACCCATGCAACAACAAATCGGGTCGAGGGGAACCAGTGACAGTCGAGACATCGAAGTCAACTCCGCCAAAGCCCCTTTCGGTCTAAGGTTCACGTAGACTACTATAGTTTTGTCATCGGTCATTGACACTCCTTGAGTAATAAGCCATGTTCGACCGTACGACCCGTGAGGCAGTGTCCATGAAACGATTCAATCCCTTGATTCGACTCGCATCACAAGTCATGACCTCCGCTTCCAAGGGGGTATCGACACTCGATAGGTCGTCGACAAATAAGCCGTAATCGGTTATCCAGCACCCAACTGGAGCCTAAGGCTTAAGGACTTTTAATGCTCGAGGTTAAGAGTCCACTGGTGCCTTCCTCTCTCGTACTCATCGAGAACAGTGACTCAACTCGACACATTTGGATTTGTTCATTTATTGCTTTACCAGATGCTTAGTAAAGTACTCTTATATCCAATAAACGAACAACGCCTTTCAATAACCACACAAAAAATATCCTATTACATAAAAGGTCGAATGATAAATAAGCTAATGCCCTATACAATCTAATCCTCGTATAGCATTCGAGGGCATATTCCTAACAATCTCCCACTTGCACTCAATGCCATGCGCTGCAGTATCTAATACCCATCTTTTCGAGATGTCTAGCCAGCACTGCCTGTGATAGAGGCTTGGTGAACGGGTCGGCCACGTTTTCCGCAGTCGCAATCTTCTGCACGGCTACGTAGCCATTCTCAACGAATCCACGTAACACGTGGTACTTTCTTTCTATATATTTGGACCTGCTTTGAGACCTCGGTTCTTTTGCCTGAGCAATAGTGCCAGTATAGTCACACCACAATGGCAATGGCCTATCTGCTACAGGAATGACACCAAGTTCTTCCAAGAACTTTCTCATCCAAACACCTTCCTTCGCTACCTCTGAGGCCGCTATATACTCTGCTTCGCAGGTGGAATCTGCAGTAGTGCTCTGTTTGGAACTTTTCCAAGACACCGCTCCACCGTTGAGCATAAAGACGAATCCTAAAGTGGATTTTCGGTCGTCCACGTCAGACTGGAAATCCGAATCCGTATACCCTTCCACTTACAATTCTCCATTACCGTAGACCAGCATCATATCCTTAGTCCGTCTGAGGTATTTGAGGATAGTCTTGACTGCTGTCCAATGTTCCTTACCAGGGTCAGTCTGAAACCGACTGACTATGCTCACAGCGTACGCCAAGTCAGGTCGCGTGCAAAGCATCGCGTACATCAAGCTACTCACCGCGGATGCATAGGGGATTACATTCATCTCTTTCCGCTCCAACACACTTTGAGGGCTCATAGCCTTGGAAAGGTCAATCCCATGCCGCATAGGCAGGAACCCTTTCTTAGAGTTGTCCATATTATATCGCTTCAGGACCTTCTCTAAGTAAAGGGCCTGGGAGAGTCCTAACATATGATTCGCTCGATCCCTATAAAGGCGAATCCCCAAGATGTAGGTAGCTTCTCCCAAGTCTTTCATGGAGAATTCGGTCGAAAGCCACGCTTTCACCATCGAGAGCATTCCAATATCATTTCCTATCAAAAGGACGTCGTCCACGTACAATACGAGGAAAGATATTTTGCTCCCACTGCTTTTCTTGTAGACGCAAGGTTCGTCTTCGTTCTTTAAGAATCCATGGCCCTTGACCACTTCATCGAATAGAAGATTCCAGCTTCTGGAGGCTTGTTTCAGTCCATAAATGGACTTGTTCAGTTTGCACAACTTATGAGCATCTCCTTGCGATGTAAAACCCTTGGGCTGCTCCAAATATATTTCCACCTTGAGGTATCCATTTAGGAACGCAAATTTCATATCCATCTGCCAGATCTCATAGTCATAGTGTGCAGCTATCGCAAGCAATGTTCGAATGGACTTCATCATAGCAACAGACGAAAAGATCTCCTCATAGTCAATGCCCTCTTTTTGACTGTACCCTTTCGCCACAAGCCTAGCTTTGTATGTATCAACCAATCCGTCAGATCCTATCTTTCTCTTGTAGATCCATTTACACCCAATGGGTCTAAAACCATCTGGGAGGTCTACTAGAGTCCAGACTTGGTTTTCGTGCATAGAATCCATTTCGGCTTGCATTGCTATACGCCATTACTTCGAATCTTTATCCCTGATTGCCTGGTCATATGTAGTGGGATCGTCTCCGACGTGCCCTTCCATCGCAGCAACCTTGTGCTTGATGTGGACCATCCCGTATCTCTCAGGCAGGCGAGATACTCTACCCGACCTGCGCAAGTCAGGTTGCATCTCGGACTGCTCTACGGTGTCATCCGACACTGGAGTTTGTGAAAGCGCTTCTGAATACTCTCCAAGAGTTACTTCGCGACCCGCTCCACCTTCTCGAACGAAATCTTCTTCGAGAAAGTGAGCCTGAAGGGCTACAACGATTCTCTGATCATCGTGGAAGTAAAACTGGTATCCCGTGAAATCCTCAGGATACCCGACAAAACATCCTTTCATAGCCTTCGATACCAGTTTATCTATCTTGAGCTTTTTCACAAACGCGGGGCAACCCCAAATTCTAATGTGATTCAAGCTCAGTTTTCGTCCTGTCCATATCTGATACGGAATACGATTGACAGACTTTATAGGACATCTATTCAGAATGTGTGCCGCTGTCAATAGGGCATGACCCCACAACGACATGGGCAGGTCTGTATAGCTTAGCTAGATCGAACCTTATCCAACAGAGTTCGATTTCTGCGTTCGGACACACCGTTCAACTGTGGTGTTCCGGGCGGTGTCATCTGTGAAATTATCCCGTTCTCTTTCAAGAACTCGTCAAACTCGAGGCTCATGTACTCGTCGCCTCGATCTGATCGAACGTCGTTAATGCTCTTTCCAGTCTGATTTTCCACCAAAGCCTTGTATACTTTGAACCATTCAAAAGTATCAGACTTATTCTTCATGAGATACACCTTGCCAAAGCGAGAGTGATCATCAGTGAAGGTAACGAAATAATGGAAGTTACCGCGAGCCGCTACCCCGAACGGTCCGCAAACATCCGTGTGGATCAAACCGAGAAGTTCTGCGGCTCTCGTGAAAGTCCCTGTGAAGGGCGACTTGGTCATCTTTCCAAGGATACAAGATTCACAAGTTGGATAGGGATCAGACCCAAGCGGCTTTATAACGGCGGTTTTCTCCAACTCAAGAATCTTCTGTTCTCCAGCGTGACCGAGTCGAAGATGCCACAGCAGTCTTGAGTTCGACTCCAATTTTCGTTTGTTGGTGACTGTATTCACAGTTTTTATTTTATCTTCGATATTTAGGTAATACAACCCATTCAGTAAACTTGCACTTCTGACGCAATTATTTCAAAAATAAATATTGCATATATTATTACTAAAACAGAACTCTTAACCGTTTCCGCTCAAAACGGGAATAGAAACAATATTCTTAAGCCCCTTGGGCAAAACCAAACAATCGGAAAGCAGTAAACTATGTCTAGTAGATAAAACGAGAGTTCTTGATCCAATGTGGGTCGTCGGTATACAATGTCCGCTTCCTACGTTAATCATGATCTCTCGATCCACCAGCTTCCTACTTCGTTCCAAACCCTGGTTCGAAACACAGATGTGAGCACTGGCTCCCAAGTCTAAGATCCATGAAGCGGAATATACTATCATAGAACAATTTGTTTCCAAAACGTAAAGTTATTTACCTGAGGCGGCAGCTTTGGGCAATCGCGCTTCCAATGGCCAAGCTCATTGCAGTGAAGGCACTTGTCCGTCGGCTTGGCGCCTGTAGGACCCCGGTCCCCGCAAATTAGGTCGGCCAATAAATTAAGTGTACGCTTTACTTGATTTCATGATAATGGCGTATATGTTATGTGCTTATGTGAATATTATGAGAAATTCCATGCAATTTCGTGCTACTAACTATGTGTTACGCTGACTCCAAATTGGGCAATGGGATTCTCGAGAATAGCAAGAATGAAGAAAATGATAGTAATTATATGAGAATTGGGCCATGCAATGTTGGGCTAGAAATTTCATAGTTAGTCCAATCCATAAGAAAACCAATTGGGAGACAACACTCCATGAATTAAGGAAAACCCACGTCCACACCACACCTCAAATAACATACTTTAAGAAAATATCTAGTTAAATTCCCAAAACCCATAACCCCACTTAAGAAAAAGTAACGAAAGAGCAAGAAGGAAGGAGAAAGGAGCCGAGCCGAAATCGAACAAAGAGCACCACAACTAGTTAAGAGTCTCGAAAATTGTAAGGAAAATACCCTTCTTAAGCTTTTAATTTCTTACTTTAGGTAGTTGGAGATTATTAATGGCATTAAAAGTAAGTAGTTGAGGAAGAATTCGAAAACCTTAAATGTGAGATACACACCAGTGATAAAGTCCCGATTTAAGTTGATGTTTAGGGCTTAGAACTTGGGTATGAGCCAATTAATAGGTCGAAACGAGATTTCGAGGAGGAAGGAGGTCATAGGATTTAGGAAATTCTGGGTAGATGAACGATGAATGCGATCTCGGGTAGATGATTTAGACATTGATCAAATCGGGCGATTTAGGTAGTATTAGATCCTGTTGAAACCTAACCTAATCGTGCAATACATACTCTAGTATGACTCGGCGATTTAGTGTTGATACATCACAAATCGGCCGATTAGTTGCATGAGAGAAATCGATCAAAAACAATTTGGAGGGACGATTTAATCGGGCGATTTAAGCCCTAGAAGATCTCGGCGATTTGTAGCGCACTAAAACCCTAGAAGTCGGGCGATTCCATGCAAGACTCAAATCGACCAATTCGCTGCTAGCATTCCATGTTGGAATCGGGCGAAATAAATATACACTCCACGTGGCATTTGGAGAACAAATCGCCGAAGAGAAGCTCAACACCACCAAGTCGGGCGAAATGTGGAGCAACATTCAAGAATCGGGCGATTTCTATCCTTGCCAACCCACAAATCGACCGAGAGCAATCTTCACTCCATGCACGATTCCGGGATGACGTCTTGGTGATGAAACGGCGCGGCGATTTCATATGGTTCACGCCACAAATCGGGCAATTCCAAGTGTGATGCAAATCGACCGAAATCCAAGCAAATCGAATCCAAATCGGACCATGTCACAAGCAAAGGAAATCGGGCAATTTGCATGGATGTGAAATTGGATGTATCCATAGGAGATCAAATCGGGCGAATGGAATGCATGCAAGACGAATCGGGCGATTCCAAGAGGAATTAAAATCGGGCAAAGTGAACATTAACAATTTCCTAACTCTCGCCGAATTCATTAGGTCACAGATTCGATACTAACCTTACTTAAGAATTTATTGGGTGGGGACTTGACCTAGTAAGAGTCAAACGACTTAGGATTCTAACGAAAATTAATGTAGTTCGATAATTTAGTTCGACCTAAGTATAATAAAGGCGTAATACTAATACGATAATATTTATGTTTAAAGGTCGTACGTTAGGAGCGAACGGGGAAAATACTAATTTCGCTCGGAGGACAAGTAAGTAGAAATTCAACTACGACACGTAACTTGCCTGTGTCCAACTATGTGAATTACGTGCTCGTGCATTTATGTGAACCGTGTATGTTATGATATAGTTGAATTATAAGCAAGGTGGCATGATTTGCATATGTACATGAGCATAGCATGAGCACTTGCACGCATGCGTAGTACATAAGGCGCGAGGTATGAGCGTGCATAAGATCGCCTGTGTGCGATGTATATTCGCCGATATTGGCGTCTGTGTCGACTCGGATGAAGAGTCACGGCTTCCCCTATGCAGCCAGTAAGGCGAATGAAGCTATAAGCCTGTATAAGAGGCTGGGGGAATACCCCGTACACGGGAGATGCAACCTGGAGGATGCGGCCCGGGGCACGCGCTGAGTAAGGGAAGATTCATTCGGGTGACCTTCTAGTGCGTAAAGCACTAACCGGGAGGGAAGATTCCTTCGGGTGACCTCCACGGTTAGTGGCCTCAGTGTTGGCTACCAGTGGGAAGCGCCCGCGTGGAGACTACACTGAGTAAGGGAAGATTCCTTCGGGTGACCTTCTAGTGTGAGAACCTCCACACCTGAGATCTCTATAAGATGGCGCATAGAGGGACTGAAAGCCGAGGGCCCGTATGAAGTAAGAGTATGAGAAAAAGAGTACGAGTATAAGAAAAAGAATATGAGCGTTAGAAAACGACGGCGTGGATTGTCGTTCGTTAGGACACGTGCATACATGCATAATTTCTGCTTACTGAGCCTCGGTGGCTCATTTTTTTTATGTTACGTGTTGTAGGTACCGACGATCACGGTACGTGATCCGACTTTTATGCGAGGCCGATCTTTTGATGCTATCCGCCTGCTTTGAGGTGGGAGTGTGTGTATGGATGACGACCTGTGAAGGCCGGGCGCATAGGGAGCTTTTGCTGCATATATTTACACACACGCACTTGTGTTTTGTATAGATGGGATGTCAAACGATTTAGAACATTCTTTTGACTTGTGTATAAGACTTCCGCACGCGTTTCAAAAAGGAAAAACTATATTCGTATTTTTACGCTTTCGCACGATAACAAAGTGTTAGGCACTTAGGATTAGAACGTAATACAAGGGCGGGACGACGGGTCGTGACAGCGCCTTTGATCACGTTCTTCTTGGCCTTGCCTTTCGAAATTCGTCCTTTGGGCTTAGTGGGCTTGTCCGACTTTTTCTTTGTACTCGACCCTCGAGTCTTAGCATTCGCGACAAGAACAACTTCCTTTCCTTTCACCTTCTTCATCTGAGTCTGCGCTGCCGACAACTGGTTCATTAACCCAGTCAATGTCATCTAGGCCTTGTTCAGATTAAAGATCACGATGAACAAATTGAAGGAAGGTGGGAGCGACTGAAGTATAAGATCGTTCTGGAGTTCGTTATCCATGATAAAGTCCAGTGCCACGAGTCTTTCGATCCAATCGATCATCTTGAGCACATGCGCTCCGACGTCACTACCCTCAGCCATTTTGTAATGAAATAGTTGCTCTGTCAGGGAATAGCGAGCACTCCTGGAATTTTCGCCAAAAAGCTCCTTCAAACGAAGCAAAATGGTGCCCACTTCAATTTCCGAGTGAGTGCGCTGCAACTCATTGCTCGTGGAAAGAAGTATATAGCCCTTGACCTTTGGCTCGTCTATCTGTCATTTGGCATACGCAGCCCGGTCTTCGTCACTCGCATCAGTCCCTGGGACTTGCGGTACGGGGGAATCGAGGACATAAGTCAGCGACTCCATACCTAGGACTATCCTCAGGTTATGGAGCCAGTCCACATAGTTTGGTCCCACCAAACAGTTCCTCTCAAGCAGCATAGTAATTATGTTCGTTATCGCAGTAAATAGAAAGAAACGTAAAGCTGCAGAAAATAAAGATCTAATTAGGTTTATCTTATCATTCATCAAGTGCAAACAAGAAATTTTCGTTTCGCTTGACTCCCACTATTTTTCTCAAAAAACTATCCTCCCGAGAAGAGTTTCGGAAACCTCGTTGAAAGTTTCATAGTGGAGTTGATGTCCCCGACTCGAATAGACTCACCTCAGCCTTTAACGCAATATTTGGCTCATCTAATCTTATCGAAGTCACGTCGAACGCGAACTTATCCAATAAGAGTTTCAACTATCTTAGTCTCAGTCATTGACCCTCACGGCTAACCCTGCTTATTGGGTTTAACTGCCTAAGTGTGACCTATCAACTTATGCTCAAATCGCACAGAATGTACCGCCCCTTGCTGCCATACGCTTCGTGGGGGGCGGACTGGTATGACGAGCGGCGTCCAAGACGCACCCGAGACGCTAACACTGGGGCGGGATATACGACGCCAACTTACTCGGAACAAATCGCAAAACTCCCCAATGCTAGACATCTCAAGCATGATAGAAGACAGGAATCCAATTCCTTTACCCACTTAGTATTTATCAAACTGGAGAATAAACCATCTCACATAAGAGCACATAAAACATGCATATCATTTCAAAAACCAACACGCAAGTAGGTAGTAAATTGACTCTAGGAAAATAAACTACAAGACAACACAAGCGGGTTATTTCTAGCGGGTTATTTCTAGCCTATCCCTATTACATGCGTATACAAAAAAAACTCGGGTTGTCGCACGGGTCTTGAAGTCGTCAAACATCCTTCGTCACTCGAACGGCCTCAAAGTCACCGAACGTCCACCACCTTGTCACCACCGGGGGGTTGCCTTCCATCAAATGGGACCTCGTCTTCGTATTCAAGTCTAATCTAATAAAACGGTAAATTACAACACGGGGGGATCATAAGTCTCGAACAACCCGTATGAAACAAATACAACCCGGGGGGACGTAACCCTTAACAAATGACCCGGAAACCAAATTTCTAAACCCGCAAGTGCGCCTTAAATCACATTCATAACGAGCACGTTGACAATTACATGATTTTAAAAAGAAACGAAAATTGGGCCTTAAACGGGCCAAGCCCATTAAAAGGCTCGTTAAGGCTTTGAGCATGAAGCCCTAACATAGCTGACGCGACTCAAATCGCTCAGCCGTCAAAACACGCCGGGGAGCCATGGCGGAGAAGGCTGTCGGTGTGGAGTCCCGGCTGGAGCCGGTGCCGCCACCGCCGGCGACGCCACGCCGCGCAACGCGCGCGTGTTTAGCTCGCGGCATAATACTGCCGCGACTCCCTCGTCGCCTCAGCCCCTTCGTGCCGAGTCACTGCCTCGCCGGGAGAGATTGCCGCCGCAGCGTTCCGGCTCGTCGTGCGCAGCGCGCACCATGCGCGCCATCGCAGTCCGCGGCCAAAGCCGCGGACGATCTCAGTTAGGCCGCCGCACCTTGCGGCGGCGCTGCCCGGGGATGGCGCCTAAGCCACCATGGCTGGCGTCGGACCCAAGGTTCGAGGCTGATCGGGCCTGCTCAAAGAAGCCCGATCCCGCGGCTGTACTGCCATTACGGCGCACGCAGCCCGGGTCCCTGTCCGTTTCGGGTTCATCGTCGGTCTGTACCGCACGAGTTGGTGGCCGTGGGTTGGCAAACGACACATTGGCAGCCCAACGACAGTCGAACCGTGTCGGCTTTTCGATCGTCTCCCACGCGCCTCGTTTCAATTTAAACACGTTATGATTCTGATCACGAGCAACCTGGCTCTGATACCACTGTTGGGTTACCCGGTGTCTCCCGGAGATGCCATGTCCCCGGGTACGGTGCGGAATAAAAATTTTTCGGGTTCCCTTATTGCCCTCGTTACTAGGATCAGAATAGTAACACAGAGACTTATAATAGGGCGGGTCAAACCCGTAGAGAATTACCAGTTGAAGCGAGTGGCAGCTCCTCGTCCTTTTCTTCAAGACTTCGTCGATGGTGGTGGATGGCACTAGATCGTCACGCCGACCTCGCAGTGTACCACGGAATCAGTTATCTAAAGATGGCTAGAGAGAACCGAGCCGTCGCGTGGGAGAAAAGTGTTTTCTTTTTCGGTGTGTGTTTTGTACCTTTTTTATGGACGAAATTTATAGGGCTGCCCTATTTATACTATGATATATTTGGAAATCCCTAGGATATCTCAAAGACATGGTTTTCGATTTTGCTCCTTAGTGGAGAGATTTTGCCATATTTTTCTCTCCCTTATTTAATTCAAAATTCATATAAGGATACTTACAATAATTAGACAACTAACTTAAATACTAAGTCAAACTAAGTATATGTAAATATGGTATAAAATTTGAAACTTAATCCAAGATTAATTTCGAAATTTTCACCTTAAAATAAATAATATTCCAAATACATTATTTATATATTGTTGGCCCTTTTATTACGAAACAAGGATCAAAAGAATGGTTTGAATGTGAAACACGTGAAGAACACCTTGAGTGCGTGTTAGTGTGTGTTTTTATAAGGAAAAGTACAAGGTGGCTTACCTTTTGAATTCTTTTGATAAAACCCTAATTAGGGTAAGTGGGGCCTTATATACCACAAGTATTTGGTTTATTAAAGCCCAATACAAAACTCTTACTAAATATCATAAGTCACCCAAAACTACTACAACCCACTAAATTAATACATATTAACCCAAGATTACATAAATTAAAGGATGCTACAAAATATTCCTAACAATCTCCCCCTTAGCATCCTTTTTGCTTTGGTGTCCTTGGAGTCTTCTTCTTCTTGGGTTTCTCCACAGCATAGACCGATTTCCTGAGTCCAAGTTTGAACTCGTATGATCGTATCGTCCTTCGTAATGATATTCGGTCTGAGATGATGTCGATCAGCTTCTCGTACTTCTCCTGGACTTCTGCTTCTTCGATCCTTAGCTGCTCCAGAATCCTTCCGAGTTTGCTCCAATTAATTAACAGCGTTCTATCGCTGAATTTGGCAATCTCGGATGTTTTCAACAGCCTCTTTTCTCCCTTGTAGTTGATGTAGACCACTGATGGATCGTTGTCTTCATTGATTATGTGGCCTTCACCAAGACTTGGGTCGAGGACTTCGAAGGATGGCTTTGTGAGATTCACCCTTTTCATGTTGCTTTCTACCGCCATCTGAAGATCGTGAGTCGAATTGTACTTGATTTGGCGCATCATGAATCGCTTAAGAGCGACGTATCCCACTTTTAAGTCTGGATTCTGGAGTGTTCCAAGAAATCTGAAGCTTCCCAGTATCTGATCAACGTCTTCACCTCTGATGTAGGAGAGATCGCCATCAGTCAGTTCCTCGACCGTTCCATCTTCTCGCTGCACTTTGTAGATAGGATATTCATAGAAGTCGAGACGATCTCGCCGTACTCCCAGGATTTTGCTGATTCTGGCTTTTTCCTTCTCTTCTCTTCTAAGAGTGTAAACGTTAGTATCTTTTCCTTTCCACACAAGCCCTCTACGAAGAGAGAGCAGGTATCGTACAACGGTTGGTCTTGGGAGATGAGTTCGGCCTCTTAGATCAAGCTCGTCTAACTTCTTGATCCTATCTTCCTTCCTCCAGATTCTTCTCCGTATCTCTTCTCGATATGGAGCGATCACTTTGACATTTTCCAACGGTGGCTTCTGTTCTTCTCCTATCTTCGACTTCGAGGGGGGCACTCCTCATTGACGACGGCGTGTTTGAGAAGCTCGGGAAGTTCTGGAATGTCTGCTTCGTAGTCTTCACCTTCCTCGAGTTCATCGTCATCGATAAGGGCCAGGCTAACGTTTGTTAACCAGTCGTCGTTGAAGATGTATTTCTCTACCGCTGTGTGTGGGTTGTAAAGTGTTTCGAGAGATACGATCGGTTCATTGGGAGAGGATGGAGATATCAAAGGGGTGTCTTGGCTTGTGGGAAGAGGTTGTGATAGGCTCATAGCTGGTGAGGAGGGCTGTTGGGTTGTTTGGGTGGTAGTTCCGGTAGATTTTTTTGTTTGTGTGGGTGTATGTGGTTTTGTTCTGGTGTGTGTTTGGGTGGCTCTACGCTATGACTGCGGAGGAGGCTGAGGACCTGTCTCTCGTGTCTTCTCCCCCTCGGGACGATCCCCACTGTCAGGGTCGTCACGTGGTTGTCGGGATGACTGGGCCTCGCCGGGGTTAGGTGGGTTGAAAGGAAGCTCCAGACGTCTGAGGACCTCCGCTTCATACTCAGTTAACTTGGGTGCGGTGCGGAGTCTGGCCAGCAGAACATCGATGAGTTCCGTGATTGGGACGTTCCACGGGCCGCCGTCAGAGTCTGGAGATGGGTCGGTTTGAGGGGGTATTTCTTCGGTGACGGAGGCTTTGCCTTTGTCTCGAGAGGAGGTGCCAAGTACGTTGTATACTTGGGTCATAATGGTGTCCTCGAGACCTTTTGCGAATTCCGCGAGTCGATCATTCAGCCTGGCCTCCGTCACGAACGGAGAAAATAACCGGACGGAGTCACGAAGATGTTCCGTCGTCACAACATCAGTAGAAGGTACTGATGTGCCGCCTGTTCGCACAGGACTTGAAGAACCGAGGCCACTTAGGCTCATCGTTGACATCAATGCTGAGACAGACTCAGATTGATGGCCGAAGTTCGTAGCTGCAGCGATGTTGACTACGTTGGGTCTTCCGCTCTGTTCCGTACTAGACTCTAGTACGGAGGCGTTGTGGAGCGTTCGGTCTAGATCACTAAGATCTAGAGGTGTAGAAACTAGAGTAAGTGTCCTAGAAAATGGAAAATTTATGGATGGTGAGGGCACTAGAGTAGTCGTGATCAAAGAAGGTGCAGTCTGAGGCTGAGGACTGCTTGATACATCAACCTCCTCCGAGCGAGGTGGTGATGAATGACGTGGCACCTCGTGAGTATCTGAGACAACCATCTGTTGGGAGATGATTGAGTGGCTGGAAAGGGTAGTTTGCGCGATTGGACCTGATGTCGCGATTTCTACTCGGGGGAAGACAATGTCACCCCCTGCACCTATTGGCTCGGTCCAGCTTATTTGTGGACTAGTGGGATGAGGAGTACGGTCGTGTTTCTTGTTAGTATACCGTTCCTGTTGACTGCTGCTGTCACCCCTTTTGGATTTTCTCTTTTGTTTTGGCTATGGGGATGAAGAGCTTCCTAGACCTACATTTTGCTGTGAGGGTTGGCTTGTCCCTGGGTTAGGCTCAACTTGGATGTGTTGAACCATGGGAACATCATCAAGGTTGTTGGCTCGTAGGTATTTGAGGAGCTCCAGCTCAGTTGGATCGAGGAGTCGAATTAGGTAATCTGGTATGATCATGGCCTCCTGATCAATCTTGTTTTTTGTTGATTGAATTTTGGCGAGCTTTGGAGCTTGAAAACCTTCGGCCCTGGGTCGGCACTCTATGTCGGGATGAAGATCCACGAAGTGTTAGACGATGACATGGAGCCACCATAGGTAAGGAAGAACCGGCTTCGTGGATCCGAGACCTCGCCTTCGTAGTTGATCAAGGATGTCCGTCCAGATTAGTTGGGCGACATCATAATTCCTGTTGAAGACGATCCCATGGAACATTAGCATGATATTGCGGTTGCATTTGTCAGACCCTGCGTGCTTCGGCGAGAGGCATTTGTTCACGATCAGAAATAGGGTCCTCCAAGGTCCAGGGATGTCTTTGGCAGTGAAGTCAAGGAGGTGAATGGAGTTTTGGGCGTTTGGTTTGTGGCCCATGAATAGGAAGTCCCTGATCAGGTCATCGTTAGAGGGATGGGGATCATATAGTAATGAGTATGGCAGGTTTAGTGTGGACCGAAGAATGGCTGGGGTAAAAACAACTATAGTGTTGTCGATCTTAGCGGAAAGACGGGTTGTTTTGGGGTTACTTGTTGGGTTCTGAAGGGTAGACAAAAATTGTTGGACGTAGACTTCAGGGACAACCTCGGTGATATTTAGGGCGGTTTTTAGAGGGTGGTTTGCTAGGATTTTGACAATAATAGGATCTGGGCACGAGGTGTTGTCGAAGTCAAGTTGAAGGGTGTTGGGTGATCTCTGTGCCCAGTTCTTTGAAGCGAAAATCTCATCAATCCGTCGCACCATTTTGGTAATTCTGTAACATAAGGTTAATTGATTAGTGGATTATCGTGTAATGCATCAATTTTGAAAGTTATGAAAGACGAAATGTTGTTACACTTTAGGACTTAGATAATATTTCGTAAGTTTAAATTGTGTGACTTGAATCGGCCGATGCGAAAGAACCTTATAAATTTTCGCAAATAATTAACGGGCTCTTCAATCGGTCGATTTGTATTGAGAGAATAGTTTGATGTGAGTTTCGAGTAAGGGAATTTCAATCGGTCGACTCAAATCATGGTTATACTTAAGAGACAGTTTCGGCCGAAAGTCCTAAATGTACGATTTAAATCATAGTGAAATTAGAAGATCCAGTTTCGGCCGAAAGTAAAGTTCAATCGATCGATTCAAATAAAATTTGGTTATACTTCAGTTTCGATCGAAACTACACAATAGATGAATTTAATAACATGGTGTGAGTAAAAGTAAGTTTCGGCCGAAAGTCCTAAGTTAAACATTTGAAATCATAGTAAAATTGCAATAGCCAGTTTCGGCCGAAAGTAGTGAATCGCGCGATTTTTTTTAAAAAAAAGATAGTTAAAATTGACAGTATCGGCCGATTGAAATGTGAAATTGAATCTAGAATGAGTTTCGGGCGAATGAAAAACTGAATCGAAACGCAATTGAAGAGCGATTCGATCGAAATCACTTAAACCCTAATCTGCGAAAAACAAGAACGATATCAGTAAAAAACTGCAGATGGTATGTTTTTCCTTACCAATATGGATTTGTAGCTGCAATAATCGGAAAAACAGAGTTCGTGAGTGACGGTGATGAGATTCGTGTGCTATTGCAGAGAGTTTGAAAGTGAATTTGGGAAATCGATGAAGAAAGGCTGTTTCGAGCGAAACGCTATATATATATAAGATGAGTTTCGATCGAAACTGGTTTCGGGCGAGTCTCAGTTTCGCCGAGATAAAATCACAAAGGAGTTAAATTTTAGTTTTGATCGATTCAATTTAGTTTCGGGCGATGCTCTGTTTCGCCGTGTAAAATTATAAAGGGATTTAAGAAAAAATTTTCATTTTCGATCGAAGCGTGTTTTGGGCGATTTTCAGTTTCGCCGAGAAAATTATAAAAGAATTTTAAGAAAATTTTCAGTTTCGATCGAAACGTGTTTCGGGCGATAGACAGTTTCGCCGAGAAAATATTTGAAATTTTTGAAGTATTTGCATATTTTAGTTTCGATCGAATTTTAAAGGAGTTTCGAGCGATACTTAGTTTCGCCGAGAAACGATTTGAAATACTTGAATATTCAGTTTCGATCAAATTTGGGATTGTTTCGGGTGATAGTCAGTTTCGCCGAGAAAATATTTGAAATATTTGTATATTCCAGTGCGATCAAATTTTTGAGTTTCGCCAAGGAAATTTTGTCTTAAGGTTATAGAAATGATTTTACCCCATAAAGTCGATTTGATGAAAGATCATAAAAACTCCCCCTTAATTTGTGCATAATTTTCTAAGACTCCACCTAGATCCATGCATAAGGTTTTTTTTTTTTTTTATGAGACTCCCCCTAGATATGATAGTAGGATTTTCAACATGCATATGAAGACATATAGAGAAAGAACTAAGTGACCTATTTACACAATATCAGGTTCATGTAGGAACAATCGATCATGTCTTACGGTTCAACATGCCTAGCCTAGATACCAAGAATTGAAATCGCTTTTCATCCAATGCCTTAGTGAATAGGTCGGCAAGTTGAAGATCTGTATGAACAAAATGCATTTCGATTGTACCTTGTTCCACATGTTTCTTGATAAAGTGATATCTAATGTCTATATGTTTTGTGCGTGAGTGATGTACTGGATTACTTGTTATAGCTATAGCACTTTTAGAGTCACTAAGAATTGGAATATGATTTAACGTTGTGCCAAAATCTCGCAGCTGGGTTCTCATCCACAAAATTTGTGAGCAGCAACTCGCAGCAGCGACATATTCTGCCTCTACTGTCGAGGTTGAGACACAATTTTGTTTTCGAGACGACCAGCTTACGAGTTTAGCCCCGAGAAATTGAGCGGCTCGAGACGTGCTCTTTTTATCCAGCTTTCATCCCGCGTAATCTGCGTCGGTGTATCCTACGATTTGGAGTTCCCTTGAGGTATTTGAAAATTCTCTTAACAGCGAGCATGTGAGACTCCTTCGGATCAGATTGAAAGCGAGCACAGAGACACATGGCGAACATGATTTCAGGCCGACTGGACGTAAGATAAAGCAAGGATCCTATCATGCCTCGATAGATCGTTTGATTAACAGATTTTCCTGATGAATCTGCATCAAGTTTGCATGAGGTAGACATGGGAGTGCTGGCAGCATTTGTGCCGTCCAAGTTGTATTTCTTGAGTATGTCATGTATGTACTTAGACTGACTGATGAAAATTCCATCGTAAAGCTGCTTAACTTGAAGGCCTAAGAAGAAGTTTAGTTCTCCCATCATACTCATTTCAAATTTCTGCTTCATTAGGTCTCCAAAGTTCTTGCACATTCTTGAGTCTGTCGTCCCGAAGATGATGTCGTCTACGTAAATCTGTACCAACATAATGCATGTGACGTCCTTCTTGATAAAAAGAGTTGTATCAATCTTTCCTTTTGTAAAGCCGGAGGAGATGAGAAAGTCCGAGAGGACCTCGTACCAGGCTCTGGGAGCTTGTTTAAGTCCATAGAGAGCTTTATCGAGTCTGTAGAGGTGGTCTGGAAGTTGTTCGCTTACAAAACCTTCAGGCTGAGATACAAAAACTTCTTCCTTTAGTATTCCATTGAGGAATGCAGTTTTGACATCCATCTGATAGACTGTGAAGTTCTTGTGTGCAGCGAAAGCTTAGAAAATCCTGATGGCTTCAATTCTTGCGACTGGAGCATATGTCTCATCATAGTCGATTCCTTCCTGTTGATTGTAACCTTTTGCAACTAGTCTTGCTTTATTTCGGATAACAACTCCTTGTTCGTCCTTTTTGTTCTTAAACACCCATTTAGTCCCTATGATAGTTTTCCCAGCCGGTGTAGGTACTAGGTTCCAGACTTTCAACCTCTCAAACTGATTGATTTCCTCCTGCATTGCGATTATCCAATCTGGGTCGGCGAGTGCTTCAGCTACTTTACTAGGCTCCTTTTGACTGAGAAAGCAGGAATAGAGGCTTTCGTTTATCGTTGATGCTCGAGTTGCACCAGTGGAAGGGTCCCCAATTATTTGTTAGTTTGGGTGTGCTCGGGTCCACTTTCTTGTACTAGGCTGTGATGATCCAGCTGCATTTGTGTCGTGTATTGCTTCTTCACTCTGATCAGCCTGATGTTCCGTTTCTTGTCCAGGTTGAGGTATTTTTGACTCTCCTAAAGAAATTTCTATTGTTGAACCAGAGGCCTGAGGTGTTTCAGCGGCTGAGCTGGAGATAATTTCAGTATCAGTTGGGAGTTCACTGTCGTCATCAAGATGAAGATTTTCCATCGTAGCAGGTGAATTGTCATTGCTAGTCTCTACGGAATCATTATTTCCTGGCGCTACATATGTTGTTGGAGCAGTGGGTGGCGACGGCCTAGAGAAGAGATCCTCGAATAAGAGATCAAGTTCCATGTCGCTCAATGTATTAGATTTTAAGGTTCGCCCACGGAGGAGAGACTCGGTTGATCTTTTGTCAACTCTCGTAGAAGTCCTGGTTCTGGACTGATTTGTGCAGAAACTACTCGGTCTACTTCATCAAACGTTACGTTAATGCTTTTCATAACAGATTTTTTCTCCTTGAGGTATACTCGATAGGCTTTTGATGTTGTCGAGTATCCCAGCAGTACCCCTTCAAAAGCTTTTGGGTCGAGTTTGCCTATATCTACACGATCATTTGCTACGTAGCACTTGCATCCAAAGACTCTCACAAAAGAGACATCTGGCACTCTGCGATTTATCAACTCATAGGGAGTCCTATTGAACCTCTTGTGAAGAGAGCCATGATTTTGAGTGAAACAAGCTGTGTTCATTGCTTCGGCCCACAAGAAATGAGGTATTCCAGAGTGAATAAGGAGTGTACGAGTTGCTTCAACTAAGGTCCTGTTCTTCCGCTCGACTACACCGTTTTGTTGAGGTGTTTTTGTCGCTGCGAACTGTTGGGTGATTCCAAGTGATGCAGAGAAGTCACTGAGCATTTTGTTCTTAAATTCTGTTCCGTTGTCGGTTCTGATGATTTGGACACTTAGTTGGTAGAGGTTTTGTGCAGTTTTGATAAACTCAATGATTAGGCCTGGAGTGTCGTCCTTGGTTCTGAGAAATTTGGTCCATGTGTAGCGCGAGAAATCATCCACAATAACCAACACATATTTTTGCCCATTGATGGTCTGAGTGCGCATAGGTCCACACAGATCCATATGAATGAGTTCGAGAGGTTTGGAAGTTGAGGCTATGTGTTTGGTCCGGTGAGATGCCTTTCTTATCTTTCCCATTTCACATGCCGAGCAGAGATGCTCTTTGTGATATCTGAACGAGGGAAGTCCTTTGACCAAGTTTTCTAATCGCAGTTTGTTAAGGTCTTTGAAGTTGAGATGGGAAAGTCGCTGATGCCAGAGATCGTTCTGATGTAGAGAGGCTCGGGAGATGAGGCACGTTGGTCGGACAGTTTTGAGGTCAATGGAGTAGAGATTCGTCTTCCTGTGGCCAGCGAGTAGCTCTCTTCCATTGTTATCTGTGACACTACATTTGTTGGTCTCGAAGTTCACCTTGTAGCCTTTGTCACAGAAACGTCCAATGCTGAATAGATTGTAGCTCAGTCCTTCGACATAGGACACCCCTTTGATGGTCAGCCTGTCATGGATGAGATCACCCGTTCCTAGCATGGATGCAGATTGACTGTTTCCGAAATAGACCTTTCCGAGAAATCCTTAAGAGAAGTTGCTCAACAGCTCTTTGTTTCCAGTCATGTGTGAGGAGCAACCTGAATCTAAGTACCACACATGACAGACCTGCATAAAAAATCAAGTAAGGTTAGGTACCCATTTATAGATGGGCCCTTCTTTGATAGCAATTGTAGAAGCTAACTTGTTTGTTGCTAGATTTAATTCATTGCTGGATTGTTGGATAGTTGGTTTATGAACCCATGCATGACAATTTCCTATGAAATGCAGTTGGAATTTTGGGATCCAAATTTGTTTTTGCCTTAATTTCTTGTTCTGCTGGCTTCTGGGGGTGGTGTGTTTCTTTATCTTAGATTTGAAAGTATGATTGGTGAGCATGGAGGATATGTCCTTAGAACGGGTGCTATGTGACGTGGAAGCGTTTTTGCTGAAATAACTGTCACGAGGATGGGAAAATACATCATTGTTTACACGATAGTGTTTTGATTTTAGAGCATGAAATAACGTAACACGTTCTGCGACATTACAAGAAGTCACTTTTGGAAATGCAAAAGATTCCGAAACATGAGAAGAAAAGTTTAAGACCGGTCTCTTCTTCTTATCAGGAACAGTTGTCTTCTTTGCTGAGCCAGATCGAACCTTCTTCGCTTCCTTAGATCTCACGCCTTTGTCTGTGGGTACATGTGATACAAAGTTAGTGTGAGATAAAGGAATTTTCTTCGTAGTTTGTTTGCATTTATATGTAGAGGACTCTGGAACAGGACGGGATGTGGAGGGTCTGTAAGCGTCAGGAAAGTTTTCAAGAGTATAAATTTTGCTTAACAAAATAGTTCTCTCTTCTTCGTGGGCTTTCTTTTCTGATTCTAGGAAGGCTGTCAACTCACTGATTTTGCGAATAGTTTCTGGAATATAAATAGATGAACGAATGAGTTTAGTCGCCTCGTCAGTGCTTTCCTGATTTTCTGGTCCAAATGGTAATATATAGTCATCAGAGAGTGGTATCTCTCTCGTTTTATCGCTATTATTGAGTTCTGTGTAGTCATACTCAATTTGGGCCCGTTCTTTATTCCTCCGTTTCCGTTCTTCAGATCCAGTCACGTCAATTGATTCTATGAAGGGCCTTAGTTGTTCAAGGCTTAACCCAAAACGCTTAATGTTGTACAGAGAATGTATCTTATCTTATTCAGGGTTAGTGGTGGGTTCAAATCCCAATCCTTCACGATGATCATAGAATTCTACATCTTTAGGTTGGCAAAGAAAGATGGTTTGTTCAGATTGACCTCTTTTTGTGTTAATGTCCTCTAACTCTTTGACTTTCTTGTATAGACGAACGTGTTCGCTTGTGATTAGTTCATATTGGGACAATACATTTGCTCGTTCTTCTTCGCTGTCTTTCAAGCTTCTACTCATATCGTTAATTTGTTTTTCCTTGCTTTCTATATGCTCTTCTAAAGTCTTTACTTTAGTTTCAGACAAGGTCAAGGATTCATTAAGAATAGCTATCTCTTCCTGTTGTTTGTTTAATAAGGCATAATTTTTGTCAAAATTGCTTTGGAGTTCTGAGTCATATTTACGATGCATGGAGAGTTCTGCTATCCTACGTTCAAGTTTAACGAAATCATTTAGGGATGGAGTGTATACCTCCAGGTCGGATGAAGAGACATCAGTCCTGTCTGACCCGATGGCTGGCTCATCCTCGTCGGAGTCATCATCAATGCTTTTCACCATAAAGGCCATTTCTTCTTCCTCCTCGTCAGATGTGTCCTCCAGCCATTCCTCTTCCTCAGCAACCAATACAATTCCCGCCTCCTTGCGCTGTGAGAGCTGAAATTTTTTCTTGTAGTATTCAGTGTTTTTCTTCTTAGGTCTGAAGCATTCAGAAGCAAAGTGACCCGGCTTGCCACAGTTGAAGCACTTCTTTACTACTTCAGATTTCTTAGTTTCAGCCTCTTTAGGGGCAACGAACTTCTGTTTCCCGCTCGAGGTTCGTTGTTTGTTGAAGGAAGATGATGATTTCTTGGCGCTCATCTTATTGACCGTCTCTGAGATCATAGCCAGTTTCTTTCTGATAGATTCGAGTTCGTCCTCAGATTCTTGGTCGGATTCGTCCTTGTCAGAAGTGTCAGAATGTATGACCTGCTTTCCTTTAGAAGTTCTCGAGCTCCTGTTGCTTGTCTTAGAGGTCACGAGTGCAATTGGTTCCATGTCGACATTTGTTTTTCCTTCGTTCTTGATTTCTTTGGCATACTGGGAGTATTGTGAGAGGTTATCATGTAGGGTGTGAATATCCATAGCATCCAGATATTTGTTATGTTGCTTAACCAGAACTGCAATCCATCCCCACTCAGGTTGAAGTGTGGAAAGGAACTTGATGTTGTGTTCGAGATTGGAGCGTTGGATGTTGATCTTTCTCATCTCGTTGATGATGGTCAAGAAGCGAAGGTAAACATCTCGAAGTTCTTCTCCCTCCTTAGATTTGAAGGAGTCATAGGCAATGAGGATGCTGGACTTCTTAGACAGATTGCTAACTTCTGTCCCAACCATCATTTTGCATACTTCATTCCAAATTTCCTTTGTAGTGACCATTGCATTGACTTGCTTGTAGACATCATTTGGTAGGGCCTGAAGTACGTAGTGTCGGGCAAGCTTATCCGCTCTGGCACGTGCTCTCTCAGCATCAATGTATCGACTAGGGTCCTTAGGAGTTCTCCTTTCTGGAATTGCAGGAACAGCATCGGGTTGAGCAGGTATGATGGTCCAAAATTGAGTAGGGCCTTCAAAAATGGAGGAAAGCATGTCGTTTGCGAGGTCTGCATCCTTGATTTCTATGAAGTTGATGAATCGTTGCTTCCATATGCCCTACTCTCCCCATCTTAGTAGTGGTGCACGGTTGTCAGATCCAATAGCAAGACCGTCCATGTTTTTGTTTGGTAATGATCGTTAACGCGTAATAGATCTGCGAATGAAATGCTTTAGTTTTGAATGAGATATAGACGAGTGTGAGTAATTTCGAGTGTTGAGTCTAAGTAGGTAAATTCACTTAATGAATTCTGTCGCAATTTAAAAATTTGATGTATTTTGTGTAATGCTTGATCGATTCTAATTTTATATAAGAGGCAAGCTCGGCGATTGGTCCTATGTGTTGAGAATCGGGCAATCGAAATTGAGTTTAGA
Organism: Craterostigma plantagineum; assembly: GCA_027422505.1. NCBI lineage: Eukaryota > Viridiplantae > Streptophyta > Magnoliopsida > Lamiales > Linderniaceae > Craterostigma > Craterostigma plantagineum. The sequence continues at coordinate 10,523,117 of JAPQWV010000025.1, forward strand.
GTTCTAGAATCGGGCGAAAGTGTGAATCGGGCGAAAGAGTTTAGAGAAAGGTTAGTTTCGATCGAAAGAGGGATTTCGATTTAAATAATTGGTTTCGATCGATAGAAATGAAGGGGTTTCGGGCGAATTTGGTCCAAATTGATTTCGTTTCGATTGACTAAGATTTAATTTGGCTAATCGGATGATTGAGTTTCGGGCGATACAGTAAATGAATTGGACTTTCGCCGAGAAAAGTATCGGGCGAAACTTAGCAATTTGGTACTGTAGACTTTCGGGCGATATGGATTTAACTTTCGCCGAGAAATGTATCGGGCGATACTGTAAACGAATTGGGATTTCGCCGAGAAATGTATCGGGCGAAACAGTAAAATTAGCGAAAAATTCCTACTCAACTTGATCGAAACTCCTCACAGTGGGTTTCGGTCGAAACCTTCAAACTCGATGGTACTGTTCTATCTGTTACTCGAAAGTGATGAGCAGTTCAGTAAAAACCAGATTTTCAGACTCGTTTTTGCCCAAATCCTACTCAAACTTGATTGAAATCGACGTGAAAGAACATAAATATACTCATTATCAGTTTTCTAATGTTTTAAGGACAAGAAAACACTGATAACAATTTGAAAACAGCCAAAAACAGTGAAAAAATTGAAATTGAGTTTTCAAGCAAAAACTTCTTCAAATCACGTAGGAATCGAGCAAAACTGAATTCAAAATGAAGATATTAATCCGCGTTAGGCTCTGATACCACTTGTTGGCCCTTTTATTACAAAACAAGGATCAAAAGAATGGTTTGAATGTGAAACACGTGAAGAACACCTTGAGTGCGTGTTAGTGTGTGTTTTTATAAGGAAAAGTACAAGGTGGCTTACCTTTTGAATTCTTTTTATAAAACCCTAATTAGGGTAAGTTGGGCTTTATATACCACAAGTAGTTGGTATATTAAAGCCCAATGCAAAACACTTACTAAATATCATAAGTCACCCCAAACTACTACAACCCACTAAATTAATACATATTAACCCAAGATCACATAAATTAAAGGATGCTACAAATATTCCTAACATATATTTATATTTAATTTTCGAAATTAAGTCCCAAGGCATAAGCTTAGGGTCCAATTCCAATTTTACCCTCAAGCCTTTTAAGCACTTGGCCAAGCCCAAGTCTCAAAGTTAGTTTCATACGAAGTCCGACTTCGGTCCATTAAACGGCCCGAGGCCCACTAAGGCGCGGCCCAACGGCCCAAGGCCCGTTAAGGCCCAAAACACTTTCTCTTCTTATCAGTACACCTTGATGATCCTTTTTAAGCCCGACTCTCTAGGTTCGACTCAATCGGCAAGGGAGGAATCCAAGAGTCCGGCAGTTACCTAGCCAATCCCGCAGTACCGGACCGTAACCCGATTCGAGTGCGAATTTCGACCCAGTTTTTATTCGAGAACCTTACTATAGATTATAGTACTACGTATAAACCCTTCAGCTGTGTCTCAATCGAGTGAGAGCCATGGTCTATGTCAAACTCACTATACTCGATTCTATGATAAAACGGGGACGAGGACTAACATAAGTTAGTTCAATACCTTGGCCAAGGATTTCGTAATTTCCCATCGCCGTCCTCATAGGACACTTATCTCGATTACTTGCGAGACTGTGAATCCGTACTCGGCGGTCTAAGCCCGGCAATCACAAATCGTCATCAAGACCGCATCTGGCCCGCTGACCCATGCAACAGCAAATCGGGTCGAGGGGAACCAGTGACAGTCGAGAGTTCGAATTCAACTCCTCCAAAGCCCATTTCGGTCTAAGGTTCACGTAGACTACTATAGTGTTGTCGTCGGTCATTGACACTCCTTTAGTAATAAGCCATGTTCGACCGTACGACCCGTGAGTCAGTGTCCATGAAACGATTCAATCCCTTGATTCGACGCGCATCACAAGTCATGACCTCCGCTTCCAAGGGGGTATCGGCACTCGATAGGTCATCGACAAATAAGCCGTAATTGGTTATCCAGCACCCAACTGGAGCCTAAGGATTACGTACTTTTAATGCTCGTGGTTAAGAGTCCACTGGTGCCTTCATCTCTCGTACACATCGAGAATAGACTCAACTCGATACATTTGGATTTGTTCATTTATTGCTTTACCGGATGCTTAGTAAAGTACTCTTATATCCAATAAACGAACAACGCCTTTCAATAAACACACAAAAAATATCTTATTACATAAAAGGTCGAATGATAAATAAGCTAACGCGCTATACAATATTATCCTCGTATAGCATTCTAGGGCATATTCCTAACAGAAATTAACCTTCCCTACAAGGTTCAACCCGAATGGGTTCCTAAATCTCCGTCTAGGACGACAAAAGCCGAAAAGGCCAAGTCACCTAAAGAGGCAACACCCAAACCCACTTCTCCGAAAGTGATATGGGTTATTAAAACTCCCTCAAGTAATAATTTAGGAATCATATCTGAACCTAAACCTAAATCTGCTAATCTGAGAGGACCCATGCTTAAGTGGGTACCTAAAGCTCTCTAACTTATTTTTGCAGATCCATCATGTGTGGTACCTCGACTCTGGTTGCTCCACACACATGACTGGAAAACAAGAGCTGCTGAGCAACTACAAAGACCGACCAAACGGCAAAGTCAGATCGGAAGCAATGACTCAGCTCCCATTCTTTGATGTGGGGATATCATTTTAGAAAATCTGACGATAAAAGATGTCTCTTACGTCGAAGGACTCCTCCATAACTTGTTCAGCATAGGCCAATTCTGTGATAAAAGATTTCAAGTGGTCTTTCACGCTGACCGGTGTAGAATTTTGGACAGTCAGGATACAGAACTCCTCTACGGACTTCGGAAATCAAATCTTTACACGATCAACCTGACGTCCGTGCGTCCCTCGACAGCTGTATGCCTCATCTCTCAGACTGTGATTCAGAGGAACAGCTTAAGGCATCAACAAATGTCTCCTCTATATATGAACGCTCTCCAACACCTCTCTACGAAAAAGTTGGTTCACGGTCTTCCAACTATACTACTACAAAAGGAGCATCAATGTTCGGCATGTCAATTAGGTAAAATGAAGCGAGCGTCTCATCATGTCAAGCAAATTGCGTCTACCTCTCGACCATTGGAACTAACCCACATGGACCTCTGTGGGCCAATGCAGACACAGAGTATCCAGGGACACAAGTACGTGCTAGTGATCGTCAATGACTTCTCTCGCTACACTTGGACAAAGTTCCTCCGAACCAAAGATGAGACAGGGGACGTGATTATCAACTTTGTGAACACAACTCAGAATCTGCTGCAACAGACTATTCAAGTTATTCGAACAGACAACGGCACTGAGTTCAAGAATAAATATCTCAGTGACTTTTATCAGAAACTTGGAATTAGTCAACAATTCTCAGCCGCAAAAACACCTAAACAAAATGGGATTGTTGAAAGGAAAAACAGAACCCTAGTGGAGGCCGCTCGTACAATGCTGATCCATTCCGGCCTTTCGCACTTTCTTTGGGCTGAAGCAGTAAATACCGCTTTATTACCCAAAACAGGACGGTGGTTCACAAACGGTTCAACAAGACTCCCTACGAGATTGTGAATAAGAGAGTACCTAACATCTCATTCTTTAAGTCTTCGGGTGCAAGTGCTTTGTGGCGAACGACAGAGAGCAACGTGCAAAGTTCGATCCTAAAGCATTCGAAGCAACTTTCGTCGGGTATTCTTCAACATCAAAAGCGTACCGAGTATACATCAAGTCCAACCGCACGATTAAGGAAAGCTATAACGTCATTTTTCACTAAGTGAACGAAATGGCTTCTGAACAAAACAGTTCAGGACCCGCGCTCAACCCGTTGGCTTCTGAAGACAACATCTCAGAACCCGTTCTCACTGGTGTGTTGGCACAAAACCAACAGAAGATTGCAACAACTCAGCAATCACCGCCATACGAAGCTCTAAGACTTGTATTAGAAGACTTGGATTTCCTCTTTGAGCCTCTACATCCGCCAGTCACCGTCACGCTTACACCCGACGAGGCCGATGTACCAAGTTCTTCAACAGTCCTTAACTCACCCGACTCAGATTTGCCACAGAATAATGAAGAACCTCCCATGGGTGTTGAGGAAGAATCATCAGAGTCGCTCCCTCCCAATGCAGATTTGGAACTTCCTCACACAAATGAACAATCGGAGATCGTTGGAAATCTAGACCCACAAATGGCTGATTCATCATCTACAGCTTTGCCGCATGAGCGCACGTGGACTAGAGCTCACCCGGTTGATCAGATAATTGGCGATCTTTCGAGCGGAATAAGGACACGACATCAACACAGTCTTTTTAGCTGCTTCTTAAGCCAAAATGAGCCTACTAAGGTAGCAGACACACTACAAGATCCGGATTGGATAATTGCAATTCAAGAGGAAATCAACCAATTCGAACGTCTTCAAGTGTGGAAATTAGTTCCCCGTCCGCATGGAAAAACTATCATCGGGACAAAATGGGTATTCAAAAATAAAAAGAATGAAGATGGTGAAGTGATCCGGAACAAAGCACGATTAGTTGCAAAGGGATACAACCAACAGGAAGGCATTGACTACCACGAAACGTATGCTCCTGTTGCCCGGATTGAAGCCATTCGTCTCTTATTGGCTTACGCGGCTCATAAAGCCTTCAAGGTCTATCAAATGGACGTTAAAACCGCATTTCTCAACGGCGTACTTAAAGAAGAAGTCTATGTCGCTCAGCCAGACGGCTTCGTTGATCAAGAACATCCCGATCACGTCTATCGATTGGATAAAGCTCTATACGGACTAAAACAAGCCCCACATGCTTGGTATGATGTCTTGAGTGACTTCCTCGTAATGTCTGGATTTATTCGAGGAACAATCGATACGACCCTCTTCATAAAATGGCAAGACAAGGATCTGATGGTCGTTCAAGTTTACGTCGACGACATTATTTTCGGTTCAACAAATCCACGGTTTTGCAAAAAGTTTGGAGATCTCATGAAGAGTAAATTCGAAATGAGCCACATGGAAGAGATGCAATTCTTCTTAGGACTTCAAGTCAGGCAGCTCGATGATGGGATATTTATCAGTCAAACCAAATACATTAAGGACATCCAAAAAAAGTTCCATCAAGATCAGAGCAAGCCTCTCAGCAATCCTATGTCAACAAGCTGCAAGTTGGATGTCGATCCCACAGGAAAATCGGTCGACATCACTCTCTGTCGCAGAATGATTGGATCTCTTCTCTACCTCACTTCTAGTCGGCCGGATATCATGTTTGCCACCTGTCTTTGTGCCCGCTTCCAAGCCGATCCCAAAGAATCCCACATGCTCGCGGTGAAGCGTATTCTTCGCTACCTTAAGGGCACAACTACCTTAGGACTATGGTATCCTAAAGGTATGAACTTCAAACTTATCGGCTATACTGATGCTGATTATGCAGGTTGCCGAATGGACAGGAAAAGCACCTCCGGTGGCGCTCAATTTCTAGGCGAAAAGCTAGTCTGCTGGTCATCCAAAAAGCAAAATTGCATCTCAACTTCGACGGCTGAAGCTGAATACATCGCAGCCGCCAGCTGTTGCTCCCAGATGCTATGGTTGCAGACTCAGCTTCGTGATTATGGGTACAATTTAAATAATATACCCATATATAGTGATAGCCAAAGTGCCATTGCGTTTACGTGCAATCCTGTTCACCATTCACGCACGAAACACATAGACATTATATATCACTTCATCAAAGATCACGTAGAAAAAGGCACCATTGACATGTACTTTGTGAACACGGAATATCAACTTGCTGACATTTTCACCAAGGCTTTGGATGAAAAATGATTCCAATTCCTTGTCGGAAAATTAGGCATGTTGAATCTCCCGTGATATGTGCATTACCTGATCTCTGTGCTATCATATGATCTATTCTATGTGTTTTCCATGCTCACTTGTCTCATCTTGCGTGATAATAAAACTACAAAAGAAAATATAAATAATATAAGTATATTATTAGGGGAATGAAGAACTCTTTAGGATGCTCGATCTACGTCACAATTAGATTTCCCTAGCATGCGACTGATTGCTTACTTAATTTTGTCAGTCTAAGTCGCTCTCTTGTGTCTAAAGCTCATTTCGTTTGCTCCACTAGACACAAAGCCACTTTAAATGACTGTGGATTCTGGCCTGTTATTTTTCCTTTCTATTGATTTATTCCTGAGCGAGTCACACATCAATTGCTTGTCTTACCTAGTGATTCTTGGCTTCATACTCGCCTTCCGTTAGATTCTTAGGAAAATGATTAGAGCACTTAGGAAATTCCTCACTTGGCCTTACATATAAAATTTCAATCCTTTAACACAGCCTTTGGTCATCCATTTTGAGCTTTCTCCGATATCCTTTTCTTCACTTGAAAATCCTTTGAGCCTTCAACCGTACACCCAAGTCTTCGATGGGATGTTCAATCGAGAAAAGGAGTGGGAGAAAACGAGACGACAAAGAAAAAAAAAGATGACAAAAGAAGGTGGAAAACGCACACGAGGAATGCTCAATGTGGCGACCCTCGTTTTCTAAGTAAGATTAGTGGCGGATTTTCGCAACGTAAGTCGCGGAAGACCCGTCTAATAAAAAACTTTTTCCTAAAATATAATATAATATAATAAATATTATTTTACATAGTAGTATCTGTACAACGGGCGTAGCCCCAAAAAGTCAAAAGAGCAAAAACCCCTATTATCGCTCCACAGGTCTTCATCCATGTACCGCCCTGCCCTCAAAAGTCCGTGGAGCACCGCCACCAGCCGCCTCAGTCTTGACGCGCGTCGGCGTCAGACTCGGTACCTACAACACGTAAACACTGAGCGATTTGCCCAGTAGGTGAATAAAAATGCATGTATGCACGTGAACGCTCCTTCCCGAGCCCAATATCTCGCATGCAATGTTCGCTCTTTCTCTTTCCACATTCCTAACTCAAATCACAAAACACAGGGCCCTAGGTCAGACTCGACACCTCGCGCGCCTATAACATAACGGAAGCTTACACTAGTAGCGTTTTGACGTTCACGCAACTGCCCTACTAGGTCGCTCTTCCGTAAGCGGTAGCCTACGCCGACAGCGTTTTGACGTTCACGCAACTGCCCTGTCAGGTCGCTCCTTCCGCTACAAATACAATCACGACGGTTTTGCACCTCGGGACGTTCACGCCCGAGTAGACAGATCGATCACGCCTGTCTGCCGTCAGGTGTCATACGAGTACCAACCTCGACTCCTCAACGAGTCAACAATAAAATTTACCAACATCTCATTCTACCCCGCTCGACAATATCTCAAATCAACCGTCTCAATACGGTGTAAATATCTCACCCCTGTGATATGATATACATATGACATGCATATAAACGTGATAACATATGAATTCGTGATTTCCACATGAAATATACGTAAAACACATAAATCACATAAATTATTGAAGCACATAAAAGCACGTAATTCAAATAAGTGTTTACGCATTGTAGATGAATAATTCACCTACCTGTCCTCCCGCTATTGCTAAATAAGCGGTCTGATGGAATTCCTATAAGTCGATCCTCTTCCTTTCACTTCAAGTTCAGCGTCCAACTGTTCTGTTTTACGGGCTGAAATTCCTTTCGTTTTCTCCTTCCCTTTCTTGGTATAGTATTTCTTATCAGTTAAGTTATGGATATGTACTAATATAAAGCTTTCGAGAACAGTGATGATTAGACACTTATGCGATGGTGGGCTTTTTCCTTAAGCTTAAGTAATCTATTACTTATCACATTTCTAGAAATTGGGCCTAAGTTTCGAAGGTTAATTGGGCAGCCCATCACTATTTGTTAGCGTACTATTCTTATTCTTGTTCAGATTTCACATCTTAAATTTCTTTGCAAAAATTTTAATTTTACATAACCACATAATTGTTTACATCAAAAATCCCGTATTAAATTTACGGGTATTACATCCTCCCCCCCTTAAAGAAATTTCGTCCCCGAAATTACGCCGACTGGAATAGCTCGGGATAACGAATTCTCATATCATTCTCACGCTCCCACGTGGCTTCCTCAACTAATTGATTCCGCCACAAAACCTTAACTAACGGAATAATCTTATTCCGAAGTTGTTTCATTTCATACATCAAGATTTCTACTGGTCTTTCCTCGTAACTCAAGTCTGGCTTGAGTTGTTGATAAAGGGTCTCGTTCTGGATCACATGGCTCGGGTCCGCGATATATTTTCGTAACGTCGATACGTGAAATACGTCGTGAACTTGCGATAATGAATTTGGTAACTCTAACTGATATGCAACTTCTCCGATTCGTCTGATGATTTTGAATGGGCCTATGTATCTAGGACTCAATTTGCCCTTTCTTCCGAAACGCTTTACTCCTTTCATCGGGGAAATTTTCAGGAACACTTGGTCACCTTCTGCAAATTCCAATGGTCGTCGTCGATGATCTGCGTAACTCTTCTGACGACTCTGTGCGGTTCGCATCCTTTCTCGAATCTTCGTCACAGCTTCTGTCATTTCTCGGATCATATCAGGTCCTAACAATGTTCGCTCACCGATTTCGTCCCAATGGACTGGGGATCGGCATTTGCGCCCGTATAACGCCTCGTATGGCGCCATCCCGATAGTAGCGTGGAAGCTATTGTTATAGGAAAACTCTATCAGTGGTAGATACTTACTCCAGTTTCCTTTGAAATCGAGCACGCACGCCCGTAGCATATCCTCAAGAGTTTGAATCGTTCGTTCAGACTGCCCGTCGGTTTGGGGATGGTAAGCAGTACTGAATGAGAGCTTGGTTCCCATCGCTTTCTGTAGGCTTTGCCAAAAGTTAGACAGAAATCTTGAATCTCGATCCGAGACGATAGAAATTGGAATTCCATGGAGGCGGATAATTTCCTGAATATACAATTCAGCGTAGCGTTCCATGGAAAAAGTGGAACTAATTGGAAGGAAATGAGCCGATTTGGTCAGGCGATCAACGATTACCCAAATAGCATCGTGGCCTTTCGTCGTTTTGGGTAAACCAACGACGAAATCCATCGTGATATGATCCCACTTCCATTCTGGAATGGGTAGAGGCTGTAGGGTTCCACCGGGTCGCTGGTGTTCCGCTTTAATCAATTGGCAAGTCATACATCGGTTCACGAATGCAACGACGTCTTTCTTCATTCCCGGCCACCAGTACGTTATTCGTAAATCTTGATACATCTTTGTGGCTCCTGGGTGTACCGAATATGTGGTCGTGTGTGCTTCCTTCATTATTGTTTGTCGCAGCTCTTTATGGTTAGGTATATAAAGACGGTTCTTGTATAGCAAAGCTCCATCCTCTCGGATGTTAAAATCTTCGGGTAGTGCCTCCTTCATTTTTAGGTAGAGTTCGTCTTCTTCTTGTGTCTTCTTGATCTGTTCTAGCAGCGTGGGTTGGAGAGTTAGCGCTGCTAGTCTTGCCTCAACTTCGCCCAAATTAACTACCTCTATTCCAAGCTGATGTAACTCTGCATTCACTGCTTTTCGACTTAGCGCATCTGCGACTACGTTTGCCTTACCCGGATGATAGCTGATGACGCAATCGTAGTCCTTGACGAGCTCCAGCCATCTTCGCTGTCGCATATTCAGTTCCTTCTGGGTGAAGAAATACTTCAAACTCTTATGGTCTGTGAAGATCTCACATTTCTCTCCGTAGAGATAATGTCTCCAGATCTTCAGAGCGAAGACCACTGCTGCTAATTCGAGGTCATGGGTTGGGTAGTTCTTCTCGTATTCCTTTAGTTGTCGCGAAGCATAGGCAATCACCTTTCCGTTCTGCATCAGCACACATCCCAAGCCATTCTTCGAAGCATCGCTGTATACCGCAAATCCTCCGGTTCCCGATGGTATTGTCAATATCGGAGCAGAGGTAAGACGTTTCTTCAACTCTTGAAAACTCTGTTCGCATGCTTCGGTCCATTTGAACGGAACGTTCTTCCTCGTCAGTTTGGTTAATGTAGAGGCAATACTGGAGAAGTCCGCTATAAACTTGCGGTAGTATCCCGCAAGTCCTAGGAAACTTCGGACCTCAGTAGGAGTAGTAGGTCTTGGCCAGTTATTCACAGCTTCGATCTTACTCGGGTCCACAGAGATTCCATTCCCGGAAATCACGTGTCCCAAGAAGGCTACTTGCTCAAGCCAGAATTCACACTTCTTGAATTTGGCGTAGAGCTGTTTCTCTCGCAGGATTCCTAAGACGGTTCGTAAATGACTTTCGTGTTCGTCCATCGTCTTAGAATAGATCAGAATATCGTCGATAAAGATGATAACAAATCGATCGAGGTAGTCCTTAAAGACTCGATTCATTAAGTCCATAAAAGCAGCTGGGGCATTTGTCAGTCCAAAAGGCATGACCAGAAACTCGTAATGGCCGTACCTCGTACTGAATGCGGTTTTAGGAACATCTACCTCCCTGATCTTCAACTGATGGTATCCCGAACGGAGGTCGATTTTCGAGAATACCGAAGCTCCTTGCAATTGATCGAATAAATCATCGATCCTCGGCAAAGGGTATTTATTCTTGATTGTGATCTTATTCAACTCCCTGTAATCGATGCAGAGTCGCATCGACCCATCCTTCTTTCGCACAAAGAGAACGGGTGCGCCCCACGGCGAAAAACTCGGCTGGATAAACCCTTTAGATAGTAGGTCCTCCAGCTGTTCCTTCAATTCCTTTAACTCGTTCGGTGCTAAACGGTAAGGGGCTTTAGAAATTGGGGCTGATCCTGGCATCAGATCTATCTTGAACTGTATTTCTCGATCAGGGGGTAACCCCGGGAGATCGTCGGGAAATACATCAGAGTATTCGTTGACTACCGGTACGTCTTTTAGTTCCGGCTGAGGTAAGTCCTCTGCCTTCACCGCATACACGAGATAAGACTCACAACCCGACCTCAAAAGTCGTTGAGCCTTCAGAGCCGATATTCTTGGAATACTATTCTTACTTGCTTTACCCGAAAAAGTGAATGCTTCTTCTTCAGGCAGCTGGAATTTAACGACCTTCTTGTTGCAATCTATGATGGCTCCATATCTTGAAAGCCAATTCATTCCGAAGATGACATCGTAGTCGTTCATCGGGATTACAATCAGGTCGACACTCAAGTTCCTACCCTCAATATTTACGACGCATCCTCGCAGTACTTGGTTGGTATGCGTCGGATCCCCATGAGGTAGAGTAACTACATAGTTGCATTCAGAGGAGGTAGGGGATATTCCTACCTTCGCCACGTACTTAGCCGACACAAATGAATGTGTGGCTCCAGAATCAATTAGCACAGAAGTGGGCACGTTATAGATAGTTAACGTACCCGTCACAACAGAAGGGTTCACTTCAGCTTCTTCATTAGTCAGCGTAAAAACTCGAGCCGGTACCTCTGGAGTTCGAACCGGTGGTTGGTTTGGGTTTCGGGGTAAAGGTGCATCACAGTTCCTAGCATAATGACCCATTTTCCCGCACCTGAAGCACTGAGGGTTGGGATTTGCTCCGGATCTATAACATGCTCCAAAATGGTAGCGGCCGCACTGTCTGCACTGGGGCGCAGAATTTGGGGGTCTGCCCTGAATATTTATGGGCCCCTGATTCAGCATTGGGCGCCAATTTTGTTGACCCTGGCGATTTCCCTGGCCTTTGTTGAAAAATTGACGTTTACGGTCATTCCCTGGTCCTTGTTGACCCTCCTTTCTCTTTTTCGCTTCCAGAGCTTCAGAAATCTGAGACTCCGCTTGCTCCGCTATCATGGCCCGTTCCGCTACTTGGGTAAATTCCATCTGTCGGGCTCCCGAAATACTTAGGTCACGATAAAGTTCAGGTTTGAGGCCTGTAATGAACCTCGTCACCTTCAATAGGTTTGTCGCCACCATGTGAGGAGCAAAACGAGACAGCTCCTCGAACTTACGGATATATTGAGACACGGGCATTCCTCCTTGCCTGAGGTTCATGAATTCTAACATCCGTCGTTCTTGTTCGTGAGCAGTAAAGTATTTGCCGTGGAACAATTCTCTAAATCGTTCCCACGACATTACCACTGGGTCTTCCAAGACCTTCACAGTGTCCCACCAGAAACGGGCATTTCCTCTCAGCATTGAAACGGCGCACATGACCTTTTCATCTTCAGGTACGCGGCTGTATATAAACATATCTTCGATAGTCCGTAACCAATCTTCAGCTATTGCGGGATCGGTGGCATCCGCAAATGTTGGGGGATCCATCTTTCGAAAGCGTTCCCCGATAATTTCTACACGTGCAGGCTGAGGGGAGGGACGATGTTCAGACGAGCTATGATGATGAAGTAGCTCGTCGATTTGATCTGATTGGCGATTGATATGATCAGACTGACGCTGAAGTAATTCGGTCAGTCGTAGGATAGTGGAGTCCCTTTCAGGGGGAGGGGAATCGGGTTCAGCCCTACGGCTGGATTCACCCACATGTTCACTACGAGTTCTCGGCATTTTTTTTCAACTATTATCTGCAATAATTCATATAAAGCACATATCAGATAACACATAATCACATAATCAAGCATTTAACTTACAGGCCAGGCTGGTTCTCCAGGCTTTTGAGCGGCAGTACATGGACAGTCTTCAGAATCTAAAGCCTACGCTCTGATACCACCTGTGGCGACCCTCGTTTTCTAAGTAAGATTAGTGGCGGATTTTCGCAACGTAAGTCGCGGAAGACCCGTCTAATAAAAAACTTTTTCCTAAAATATAATATAATATAATAAATATTATTTTACATAGTAGTATCTGTACAACGGGCGTAGCCCCAAAAAGTCAAAAGAGCAAAAACCCCTATTATCGCTCCACAGGTCTTCATCCATGTACCGCCCTGCCCTCAAAAGTCCGTGGAGCACCGCCACCAGCCGCCTCAGTCTTGACGCGCGTCGGCGTCAGACTCGGTACCTACAACACGTAAACACTGAGCGATTTGCCCAGTAGGTGAATAAAAATGCATGTATGCACGTGAACGCTCCTTCCCGAGCCCAATATCTCGCATGCAATGTTCGCTCTTTCTCTTTCCACATTCCTAACTCAAATCACAAAACACAGGGCCCTAGGTCAGACTCGACACCTCGCGCGCCTATAACATAACGGAAGCTTACACTAGTAGCGTTTTGACGTTCACGCAACTGCCCTACTAGGTCGCTCTTCCGTAAGCGGTAGCCTACGCCGACAGCGTTTTGACGTTCACGCAACTGCCCTGTCAGGTCGCTCCTTCCGCTACAAATACAATCACGACGGTTTTGCACCTCGGGACGTTCACGCCCGAGTAGACAGATCGATCACGCCTGTCTGCCGTCAGGTGTCATACGAGTACCAACCTCGACTCCTCAACGAGTCAACAATAAAATTTACCAACATCTCATTCTACCCCGCTCGACAATATCTCAAATCAACCGTCTCAATACGGTGTAAATATCTCACCCCTGTGATATGATATACATATGACATGCATATAAACGTGATAACATATGAATTCGTGATTTCCACATGAAATATACGTAAAACACATAAATCACGTAAATTATTGAAGCACATAAAAGCACGTAATTCAAATAAGTGTTTACGCATTGTAGATGAATAATTCACCTACCTGTCCTCCCGCTATTGCTAAATAAGCGGTCTGATGGAATTCCTATAAGTCGATCCTCTTCCTTTCACTTCAAGTTCAGCGTCCAACTGTTCTGTTTTACGGGCTGAAATTCCTTTCGTTTTCTCCTTCCCTTTCTTGGTATAGTATTTCTTATCAGTTAAGTTATGGATATGTACTAATATAAAGCTTTCGAGAACAGTGATGATTAGACACTTATGCGATGGTGGGCTTTTTCCTTAAGCTTAAGTAATCTATTACTTATCACATTTCTAGAAATTGGGCCTAAGTTTCGAAGGTTAATTGGGCAGCCCATCACTATTTGTTAGCGTACTATTCTTATTCTTGTTCAGATTTCACATCTTAAATTTCTTTGCAAAAATTTTAATTTTACATAACCACATAATTGTTTACATCAAAAATCCCGTATTAAATTTACGGGTATTACACTCAACGCACAAAAAGTAGTCCAAAAGAACCTGTCTCTCGACTATCACAATCTCAAAATCATTAGAAGGGGGTATGGATCTTGCTGTGAACTTCTCCATCGATAATCTCGTACACTCGTCAAAACGGCTGGAAAGAGGAGCACCACGAAGTGAACTTCTCCAACGATAATCCGGTCTTATATCGAGACAACGAGAAGAGGAGCGCGGCCTTGGGTTCGAATTACACAACTGCGAACTTCTTCAAATCGATAATTTCTGAAACCTTACTAGGGATTAAGAGAAAAGGAGCGCGGTATCGGCCCGAGAACGAACAAGAAGAACTTCGCCTTAGATAATCTCTCAGCCTCGTAGAGAAGCGGAGCTTCAGCTTGAGCAAGTGCAGACTGAATCAAAGAAAAATCATTAAAGGATGAAAATGATAAACAACAAAAAAGAGGAAAACGGCAAAAAGGAGGAGAATGACGAAGAAAAGGAAGAAGATCCCTAGTCCACGATGCCAAAACTATCATTCCCTTCTTAGTCAGAGCCAAATTAAAACCTTTCACAGTCTCTATGATTCCACATCGACGATCTCTCGCAAAGTTGAAATGATTAAAAATGCCTCGATCACAGGTAAATTGACTTAAGATTGCTTGTGTTGACTTGAGTGATATAAATATAATCATCCCAAAGCAAAAATAATCGAGTGCTAGAGTGAACCTAGTAAGAGTTGTCAAAATGGATCATTCAATAAACTTAGGACTCTTTAGTTTGACGACATGACTTGACAGTATGTGATCTCTTCAAGTGTCTTGTGAAATTTTAGGCGTGACAATGATCGTAGCAAAATAATCTGACCCCATACTATTACTAATATTAATATGCATATGAAAATTACATATATATAGATATATGATAAATTTTTTTCTCTCTCGATAATCTTAAAAAAAAAACATCGCACATTTTGAATGCATATCTAACTTGCATTGGCATAGAATTGATTAAAAAGCGAATATTTGACTTTGCTCATACCCTCTCGCAAGTCTTTATTACATGTTTAGGGGAACATGTATCTAATCTAACATGATTAAATTGCGTGTTATAACGATTGTTACTCGTATTGATTTGCATGATTATGTGATAAATCGATACAAAGTGCACTATTTGAGGGGGAGCATCTATAATGATTCCATGTTTTAAGCTCCAAATACTTTTGATGTTCTTTCTTTAAGTGTTGCGGAAATTCTCGTTTTGATTCACTTTGGACAATGCTTAAATAAGGAGGACTTCACGAATTCTCATGAATGTCAGCTCAAGACATTGGTAAAACAATTCAGGGGAAGCATTATTAGAACAATTACTTCTTAATTAACTCTAATATTCTTGACATTTTGCTCTAAGTATTGCAGATGTTTGAAGATCAATTTTGGAGCCAGATGTCATTTCTTCGAAAATACAGGGAGTTAATTGCACTTTCGTTTACACTTAGAAGGAGTAATTTTGTGGTTTATTCTCAAAATTTAGGATAAATCTGAAATATTAAGGAATACTTACTATCGAGAAATTCGAGCGAAAATTGATTTGGAACCAAGTGGTAATTTACGCTCTCAAAATTGACGAGTGAAAATTAAACAGGAACCAAAGGTAAATCTTCGATCGGATGTTGTCGAGCGAAAATTTTTTCTCGATCGTAAGTTTCCCGATCGTAAATAGTAATGGGCTTAAATTGACTAGGTCTCGTAAAACGTCAAATCAGCCCAATTAAGTGAAATCATTACTTGCTGTTGGCCCATTTATTACCAAACAAGGATCAAAAGAAAAGATTTAATGTGTAAACCGTGAAGAACACCTTGAGTGCATGTTAGTGTGTGTATTTCTATGGAAAAGTACAAGGTGGCTTACCTTTTGATTTCTTTTGATGAAACCCTAATTAGGAAAAGTTGGGACTTTATATACCACAAGTATTTGGTATATTAAAGCCCGGTCCCAAACTCTTACTAATATTCTAAGTCACCCCAAACTACAACAACCCATTAAAATAAACACATATAAACCCAAGATTGCATAAATTAAATGATGCTACAAAATATTCCTAACAATCTCCCCCTTAGCATCCTGTTCGCTTTGGTGTCCTTGGTGTCTTCTTCTTCTTGGGTTTCTCCACAGCATAGACCGATTTCCTGAGTCCAAGTCTGGACTCGTATAATCGTATCGTTCTTCGTAATGATATTCGATCTGAGATGATGTTGATCAGCTTCTCGTACTTCTCCTGGACTTCTGCTTCTTCGAACCTTAGCTGCTCCAGAATCCTTCCGAGTTTGCTCCGAATAATCAGCAGCATTCCATCGCTGAATTTGGCAAGCTCGGATGTTTTCATCAGCCTCTTTTCTCCCTTGTAGTTGATGTAGACCACTGATGGATCGTTGTCTTCATTGATTATGTGGCCTTCACCAAAGGATGGCTTTGTGAGATTCACCCTTTTAGTGTTTCTTTCTACCGCCATTTGAAGATCGTGAGTCGAATTGAACTTGATTTGGCGCATCATGAATCGCTTAAGAGCGACGTATCCCACTTTTAAGTATGGAATCTGGAGTGTTCCAAGAAATCTGAAGCTTCCCAGTATCTGATCAACGTCTTCACCTCTAATGTAGGAGAGATCGCCTTCAGTCAGTTCCTCGACCGTTCCATCTTCTCGCTGAACTTTGTAGATAGGATATTCATAGAAGTCGAGACGACCTCGCCGTACTCCCAATATTTTGCTGATTCTGGCTTTTTCCTTCTCTTCTCTTCTAAGAGTGTCAACGTTAGTATCTTTTCCTCTCCACACAAGCCCTCTACAAAGAGAGAGCGGGTATCGTACAACGGTTGGTCTCAGGAGATGACTTAGGCCTCTTGGATCAAGCTCATCTAACTTCTTGATCCTATCTTCCTTCCTTCAGATTCTTCTCCGTATCTCTTCTTGATATGGAGCGATCACTTTGACATTTTCCCACGGTGGCTTCTGTTCTTCTCCTATCTTCGACTTCGAGGGGGGCACTCCTCATTGACAACGACGTGTTTGAGAAGCTCGGAAAGTTCTGGAATGTCTGCTTGGTAATCTTCACCTTTCTCGAGTTCATCATCGTCGATAAGGGCCAGGCTAATGTTTGCCTTCGTCAAGAAGTATCTGGCATTGTCTAGTAAGCCCTTGGCCAAGGCTTGACGCATCGGCTTTGTTAACTAGTCGTCGTTGATGATGTATTTTTCTACCGCTGTGTGTGGGTTGTAAAGTGTTTCGAGAGATATGATCGGTTCATTTGACTGAAGGGATAGAGTAGGTGAGGATGGAGGATCGGAGGAGGTTCTTGGTTTTGTGAGGCTAGGCGGTGAGAGACTCATGGCTGGAGAGGAGGTCGGTTGGGTTGTTTTGGTAGTAGTTCGAGTAGATTTTTTTGTTTGTGTGGGTGTAGGTGGTTTTGTTCTAGTAGGTGTTTGGGTGGTTCTTGGCTGCGATTGTTTAGGTTGAGGCCCTAAGTCTCGTCTCTTCTCCCCCTCGGAACGATCCCACCGTCAGGGTCGTCACGTGGTTGATGTGATGACTGGGCCTCGCCTGGGTTAGTTGGTTTGAAAGGAAGCTCGAGCCGTCTGAGGACTTCCACTTCATAATCAGTTAGCTGTGGTGCAGTGCGGAGTCTGGCCAGCAGAACGTCGATTAGTTCCGTGATTGGAACGTTCCACGGCCCGCCGTCAGAGTCAGGAGACGGATCGGCTTGTGAAGGTACTTCTTCGGTGATGGGGGCTTTGCCTTTATCTCGAGAGGATGTCCCAATGGCGCTGTATACTTGGGTCATGATGGTGTCCTCGAGATCTTTTCTGAATGCAGCGAGTCGATCATTCAGCCTGGCCTCCGTCACGAACGGGGAAAATAACCTGACGGAGTCACGAAGACGTTCCGTCGTCACAACATCAGTAGAGGGTACTGATGTGCCGCCTGTTTGCACAGGACTTGAAGAACCGAGGCCACTTAGGCTCATCGTTGACATCAATGCTGAGACAGACTTAGATTGATGGCCCAAGTCGTAGCTGCAGTGATGTTGACTACGTTGGGTCTTCCGCTCTGTCCCGTACCAGACTCTAGTACGGAGATATCATGGAGCGTTCTGTCTAGATCACTAAGATCTAGAGGCGCAGAAACTAGACTAAGTGTCTTAGAAAATGGAAAAATTATGGATGGTGAGGGCACTAGACTAGTCGTGATCAAGGAAGGTGCAGTCTGAGGCTAAGGACTGCTTGATACATCAACCCCCTCCGAGCGAGGTGGTGATGGTTGACGTGGCACCTCGTGTGTTTATGAAACAATCGTCTGTTGGGAGATGATTGAGTGGCTAGGGAGGGTAGTTTGCGCGATTGGACCCGATGTTGTGACTTCTACTCGGGGGAAGACAAAGTCATCCCCTGTACCTATTGGCTCGGTCCGGCTTATTTGTGGACTAGTGGACTTAGGAACACGGTCGTGTTTTTGCTTCGTACGCCGTTCCTGTTGACTGTTTCTGTCATCCCCTTTGGATTTTCTCTTTTGTTTTGGCTTTGGGGATGAAGAGCTTCCTAGACCTATATTTGGCTGTGAGGGTTGGCTTGTCCCTGGGTTAGGTTCAACTGGGATGTGTTGAACCATGGGAATATCGTCGAGGTTGTTGGCTCGAAGGTATTTGAGGAGCTCCGGGGCAGTGGGATCAAGGAGTTGAAGTAGAGAATCAGGTATAATCGTGGCCTCCTGATCGATTTTGATCTTTGTTGATTGTATTTTGATGAGCTTGGAGATTGATATCCCTCGGTCCTGGGTCGGCGCTCTATTTCGGGATGAAGATCCACGAAGTGTTGAACGATGACAGGGAGCCACCGTAGGTAAGGAAGTACTGGCTTCGTGGATCCGAGACCTCGCCGTCGTAGTTGATCTAGGATGTTCGTCCAGATTAGTTGCGCGACATCATAATTTCTGTTGAAGACTATTCCATGGAAGATCATCATGATGTTGCGATTGCATTTGTCTGACCCAGCATGCTTCGGCGAGAGGCATTTGTTGACAATTAGAAAGAGGGTCCGCCATGGTCCAGGAATGTCTTTGGCCGTGAAGTCAGGTAGGTGAATGGTGTTTTGGGCGTTTGGTTTGTGGCCCATGAATAGGAAGTCCCGGATTAGGTCATCGTTATAGGGATGGGGATCATATAGTAGTGAGTATGGTAGGTTTAGAAGGGAGCGTAGAATGGTTGGGGTAAAGACTACTATGGTGTTGTCAATTTTAGCGGAAAGACGGGTTGTTTTTGGGTTATTTGTTGAGTTTTGAAGGGTGGACCAAAATTGTTGGACATGGACTTCCGGGACAACCTCGGTGATATTTAGGGCTGTTTTTTGGGGGTGGTTTGCTAGGATTTTGATGATGATAGGATCTGGGCACGAGATGTCAGTAAATTCTAGGAGTAGATTGTTGGGTGTTCTCTGTGCCCAGTCCGTTGAAGCTAAAATCTCGTCAATTTGTCGCACCATTTTAATAGATCTGTAAGATAAGATCAAAAGATTAGTAGGAACCAACCATTAAAAACTCCGAGAAGATAATTGTAGGATGTGTCGCAACGTTAAGTTTTGATGAAATTGAGTAAAGATCGGCCGAGAGTAAAAGAGTAAGAAATTGATATTGAATCAATTAATCGGCGATAGTGTAAATCAGTTTCGGCCAAGATTCAATTTGTAATTCAAATCACAGTTTCGATCGAAAGTCATGAATCGCTCAAATTTAAAATCATGTTCAAAATAAAGGACAGTTTCGATCGATTGTAATGCGAAATTGAATGAGTGGTGAGTTTCGGGCGAATGTAATCAATCGTGCTATTCAAATTAAAGTTCTTTTATACTTTGGTTTCGACCGAAACTGCAGAACTGTATGATTTAAATCATTTAATCATTAAAAGGCAGTTTCGGGCGAAAGTGCTGGAATCGCGCGACTCAAAATCACTCAAACCCTAATCTGCGAATCCTGCAAAATCGAGAATAATATCAATTAAAAACTGCAGATTGTATGTTTTTCCTTACCACTAGTGATTTTGAAGCTGCAAAAATCGTGAAAAAACAGTGTTTGTTTGTGATTTGACGAGAGTTGTGTGCGATTTGCAGAGAGGTTTTGAAAGTGAATTTGGGAGACTCGATGAAGAAAGACCGAGTTTCGGGCGAAACACTATATATATAGGATGAGTTTCGATCAAGAGTGGTTTCGGGCGAGTCTCAGTTTCGCCGAGTAAAAATGACAAAGCAATTAAAATATTAGTTTCGATCGAATTGGATTAGTTCCGGGCGATAGTCAGTTTCACCGAGAAAAGATTTTAAATATTTGAATATTTTAGTTTCGATCGAATTTTAAGTGAGTTTCGGGCGACACTCAGTTTCGCCGAGAAAAGATTTTAAATATGTGAATATCTCAGTTTCGATCAAATTTTGAGTGAGTTTCGAGCGAAAGACTATATATATGGGAAGAGTTTCGAGCGATAGTCAATTTCGCCGAGAAAAGATTTTAAATACTTGAAAAATTCAATTTCGAACGAATTTTTGAAAGAGTTTCGCCGAGAAAGATTTTGACTTAAGATAGATAGAGATGGCTATCCCAAAATTTTTACCCTACAATTCAATTTGATGGAAATTTTTGATGAAAAATCATAGAAGCTCCCCCTTAATTTGTGCAAGGTGTTCAAAGACTCCCCCCTAAATTAGTGCATAATTTATCAAGACTCCTCCTAGATTTATGCATAAATTTTTATAAGACTCCCCCTAGATTAGTGCATAATTTTCCAAGACTCCCCCTAGATCCGTGCATAAATTTTTGTAAGACTCCCCCTAGATATGATAGTAGGATTTTCAACATGCATATGACACATATAGAGAAGAAAAAAAATCAAGTGACCTATTTACACAAAATCAGGTTCATGTATGGAAAATCGATCATGTCTTACGGTTCAACATGCCTAACCTAGATACCAAGAATTGGAATCGCTTTTCATCCAATACCTTAGTGAATAAGTCAGCAAGTTGAAGATCTGTGTGAACAAAATGCATTTCAATTGTACCTTGTTCTACATGTTCCTTGATAAAGTGATATCTAATGTCTATATGTTTTGTGCGTGAGTGATGTACTGGATTACTTGTTATAGCTATAGCACTTTTTGAGTCACTAAAAATTAAATTACGATTTAGCGTTATGCCAAAATCTCGCAGCTGGGTTCTCATCCACAAAGTTTGATAACAACAACTCGCAGCAGCAACATATTCTGCCTCTGCTGTCGAGGTTGAGACACAATTTTGTTTTCGAGACGACCAGCTTACGAGTTTACCCCCCGAGAAGTTGAGCGGCTCCAGAAGTGCTCTTTTTGTCCAGCTTGCATCCCTCGTAATCGGCGTCGGTGTATCCTACGAGTTTGAAACTTGACTCCATTGGGTACCATAGACCTAGATTTGGAGTTCCCTTGAGGTATTTGATAATTCTCTTGACAGCGAGCATGTGAGACTCCTTCGGATCAGCTCGAAAGCGAGCACAGAGACACGTGGCGAACATGATGTCAGGTCGACTGGACGTAAGATAAAGCAAGGATACTATCATGCATCGATAAATCGTTTGATTAACACATTTTTCTGATGAATCTGCATCAAGTTTGCATGAGGTAGACATGGGAGTGCTGGCGGCATTTGAGTCGTCCAAGTTGTACTTCTTGAGTATGTCATGAATGTACTTTGACTGACTGATGAAGATTCCATCGTGAAGCTGTTTAACTTGAAGGCCTAAGAAGAAGTTTAGTTTGCCCATCATACTCATTTCAAATTTCTGCTTCATTAGGTCTCCAAAGTTTCTGCACATTCTTGAGTCCGTCGACCCGAAGATGATGTCGTCTAAAAAATCTGTACAAACATAATGTCTGAGCCGTCCTTGACAAAGAGAGTCGTATCGATCTTCCCTTTTGTAATGCCGGAGGAGATGAGAAAATCCGAGAGGACCTCGTACCAGGCTCTGGGAGCTTGTTTAAGTCCATAGAGAGCTTTATCGAGTCTGTAGACGTGGTCTGGAAGTTGTTCGCTTACAAAACCTTCCGGCTGAGATACAAAAACTTCTTCCTTTAGTATTCCATTGAGAATACAGTTTTGACATCCATCTGGTAGACTGTGAAGTTCTTGTGTGCAGCGAAAGCTAAGAAAATCCTGATGGCTTCAATTCTTGCGACTCGAGCATATGTCTCATCATAGTCGATTCCTTCCTATTGATTGTAACCTTTTGCAACTAGTCTTGCTTTATTTTGGATAACAATTCCTTGCTCGTCCTTTTTGTTCTTAAACACCCATTTAGTCCTTATGATAGTTTTCCCAGCCGGTCTAGGTACTAGGTTCCAGACTTTCAACCTCTCAAACTGATTGATTTCATCCTGCATTGCGATTATCCAATCTGGGTCGGCGAGTGCTTCAGCTACTTTACTGGGCTCCTTTTGACAGAGAAAGCAGGAATAGAGGCTTTCATTTATCGTTGATGCTCGAGTTGTTACACCAGTGGAAGGGTCCCCAATTATTTATGAGTTTGGCTGTGCTCGGGTCCACTTTCTTGTACTAGGTTGTGATGATCCAGCTGCATTTGTGTCGTGTATTGCTTCTTCACTCTGATCAGCCTGATGTTCCGTTTCTTCTCCAGGTTGAGGTATTACTGACTCTCCTGAAGAAATTTCTATTGTTGAATCAGAGGCCTGAGGTGTTTCAGCGGCTGAGCTGGTGATAATTTCAGTATCGGTTGGGAGTTCACTGTTGTCATCAAGGTGAAGATTTTCCATCGTAGGAGGGGAATTGTCATTGCTAGTCTCTACTGAATCATTATTTCCAGGTGCTACATAAGTTGTTGGAGCAGTGGGTGGCGACGGCCTAGAGAAGAGATCCTCGAATAAGAGATCGAGTTCCATGTCGCTCAAGGTATTAGATTTTGAAGGTTCGCCCACGGAGGAGATACTTGGTTGATCCTTTGTCAACTCTCGTAGAAGTCCGGGTTCTGGACTGATTTGTGCAGAAGCTACTTGGTCTACTTCATCAAACGTTACGTTAATGCTTTCGATAACAGATCTTTTCTCCTTGAGGTATACTCGATAGGCTTTTGATGTTGTCGAGTATCCCACAGTATCCCTTCAAATGCCTTTGGGTCGAGTTTGCCTCTGTCTTCACGATCGTTTGCTACGTCGAACTTGCATCCAAAGACTCTCAGGAAAGAAACGTCCGGCACTCTGCGATTTATCAACTCGTAGGGAGTCCTATTGAACCTCTTGTGAAGGGAGCCACGATTTTGAGTGAAGCAGGCTGTGTTCATTGCTTCGGCCCACAAGAAGTGAGGAAGTCCAGAGTGAATAAGGAGTGTACGAGTTGCTTCAACTAAGGTTCTGTTCTTGCGCTCGACTACACCGTTTTGTTGAGGTGTTTTTGCCGCTGCGAACTGTTGGGTGATTCCAAGTGATGCATAGAAGTCGCTGAGCTTTTTGTTCTTAAATTCTTTCCCATTGTCAGTTCTGATGATTTGGACACTTAGTTGGTAGAGGTTTTGTGCGGTTTTGGTAAGCTCAATGATTAGACCTGGAGTTTCGTCCTTGGATCTGAGAAATTTGGTCCATGTGTAGCGTGAGAAACTATCCACAATAACCAACTCATATCTTCGTCCATTGATGGTCTGAGTTCGCATAGGGCCACATAGATCCATATGAATGAGTTCGAGAGGTTTGGAAGTTGAGGCTATGTGTTTGGTCCGATGAGATGACTTCCTTATTTTTCCCATTTCACATGCCGAGCAAAGATGCTCTTTGTGATATCTGAACGAGGGAAGTCCTTTGACCAAGTTTTCTGATCGCAATTTGTTCAGGTCTTTGAAATTGAGATGGGAGAGACGCTGGTGCCAGAGATCGTTCTGATGGAGTGAAGCACGGGAGATTAGACACGTCGGTCGGGACAGTCGTGAGATCAATAGAGTAGATATTTGTCTTCCTGTGGCAAGTGAGTAGTTCCCTTCCATTGTCGTCAGTAACCCTATATTTGTTAGCTTCAAAATTCACTTTGTAGCCCTTGTCACAGAAGCGTCCTATACTAAATAAGTTGTAGCTCAGTCCTTCGACGTATGATACTCCTTTGATGGTGAGTCTGTTATGGATTAGATCCCCCGTGCCTAGTATGGGCGCAGATTAACCGTTTCCGAAGTAGACCTTTCCTAGAAAACCCTCAGAAAAGTTGCTCAACAGCTCTTTACTTCCAGTCATGTGTGAGGAGCAACCTGAATCTAAGTACCACACATGACTGATTAACCTGAATCTTTGCTCAACAGCTCTTTTCTTCCTCTTAGATTTGCGAGTGTGATTGTTGATCTTGGGAGATGCATCGTTAGAGCGAGAGCTGATTAACATGGAAGCTTTTTTGCATAACAGATCGTTATGAGGATGTGGGAGTACATCATTGTTTACATAACAATTTTTAAATTTTTGAGCACAAAATAAGGTAACACGATCTGTGACACTACAAGAAGTCACTTTTGGAAATGTAAAGGAATTAAAAACATGAGAAACAATATTCGAGGCTGGCTTCTTCTTCTTGTCAGGTACAATTTTCTTCTTTGCTAAGCCCGATTGAACCTTCTTCTTTTCCTTGGAACTCACGCCTTTGTCTGTGGGTACACGCGATACAGAATTAGTGTGAGATAAGAAAGTTTTCTTTGTACTTTCCTCGTATTTAAACGTCGAGGATTCGGGAACAGGATGTGAAGTGGAAGGTATGTAAGCGTTAGGAAAGTTTTCAAGGGTATAAATTTTGCTTAACAAGATAGTTTTCTCTTCTTCATGGGCTTTCCTTTCTGATTCCAGAGAGGCCATTAAATCACCTATTTTGCGAATAATTTCTGGATATAGATAAATGAATAAATAGGTTTAGACTGTTCGTTGGCGCCTTCCTGAATTTCAGGTCCAAATGGTGATATGTATTCATCAGACAGTGTTATCTTTCTAGTTTTATAGCTATCATTGAGCTCTGTATAGTTACACACGATTTGGGCCCATTCTTTATTCATTCGTTTCTGTTCGTCAGATTCAGTCACCTCACTTGATCCTACGAAGGGAATTAGTTTTTCAATGCTTAACCCGAATCGTTTAATGTTGTACAGAGGAAGTACCTTCTCCTTTTTCGGATTAGTGGTGAGTTGAAATCCCAATCCTTCGCGGGGATCATAGAAGTATACATCTTTAGGTTGACTAAGAAACAGTGTTCGTTCAAATTGACCTCTTTTGGTGATAATGTCCTCTAACTCCTTGACTTTCTTGTATATACGAACACGTTCGTTGGTGATTAGTTCATATTGAGACAATACATTTACTCGTTCTTCTTCGCTGTTTTTCAAGCTTCTACACATATCACTAATTTGTTTTTCCTTGCTTTCTATAAGATCTTCTAAAGTCTTTGCTTTAGTTTCAGATAAGGTCAAGGATTCATTAAGAATGGCTATCTCTTCCTGTTGTTTGTTTAATAAGGAATAATTTTTGTCAAAATTGCATTGGAGTTCTGAGTAATCGTTACGATGCATGGAGAGTTCGGCTATCCTACGTTCAAGTGTGATAAAATCATTTAAGGATAGGGTGTAACCTCCAGATCGGATGAAGAGACATCCGTCCTGTCTGACCCTATGGCTGGCTCGTCCTCGTCGGAGTCATCATCATTGCTTTTTGCCATGAAGGCCATTTCATCTTCCTCCTCGTCGGACGTGTCCTCCAGCCATTCCTCCTCCTCAGCAACCAAGACGATTCCTGCCTCCTTTCGTTGCGAGAGCTGAAATTTTTCTCGTAGTATTCAGTGTTTTTCTTCTTAGGTCTGAAGCATTCAGAAGCAAAGTGACCCGGTTTGCCACATTTGAAGCACTTCTTTAGTACTTAAGATTTCTTAGTTTCAGACTCTTCAAGGGCAACGAACTTCTATTTCCCGCCCGAGGTTGGTTGCTTGTTGAAGGAGGATGACGATTTCTTGGCGCTTATCTTGTTGACCGTCTCTGAGATCATAGCCAGTTTCTTTTGATTGATTCGATTCGAGTTCGTCCTTAGATTCTTGGTCAGATTCGGCGTCGTCAGAAGTGTCAGATTGTACAGCCTGCTTTCCTTTAGAAGTTCTGAGCTTCTGTTGCTAGACTTAGAGGTCACGAGTGCAATTGGTTCCATGTCGATATTTGTTTTTCCTTCGTTCTTGATTTCTTTGGCATACTGGGAGTATTGTGAGAGGTTATCATGTAGTGAGTGAATATCCATAGCATCCAGATCTTTGTTCTGTTGACCAGAACTGCAATCCGTCCCCACTCAGGTTGAAGTGTGGAAAGGAACTTGATGTTGTGTTCGAGATTGGAGCGTTGGATGTTGATCTTTCTCATCTTGTTGATGATTGGAAGGAAGCGAAGGTAAACATCTCGAAGTTCTTCCCCCTCCCTAGCTTTGAAGGAGTCATAGGAAGTGAGGATGCTGGACTTCTTGGACAGATTGCTAACTTCTGTCCCAACCATCATTTTGCATACTTCATCCCAAATTTCCTTTGCAGTGACCATCGCATCTACTTGCTTGTAGACATCATTTGGTAGGGCCTGAAGTACGTAGTGTCGGGCAAGCTTGTCCGCTCTGGCTCATGCTCTCACAGCATCATTGTATCGACTAGGGTCCTTAGGAGTTCTCCTATCTGGAATGGGTGGAACCGCATCAGGTTGAGCAGGGATGATCGTCCAAAATTGAGCGGGTCCCTCAAAAATGGATGAGAGCATGTCGTTTGCGAGGTCTACATCCTTGATTTCTATGAATTTGATGAATCGTTGCTTCCATATGCCGTACTCTCCCCATCTTAGTAGTGGTGCACGGTTGTCAGATCCAATAGCAAGACCGTTCATGTTTTTGTTTGGTAATGATCGTTAACGCGAAATAGATCTGCGAAATGAATTGATTTAGTTTCTAATGAAGAATAGTCAAGTTTGAATTATTTTGAATGTTGAGAAAGTCGGTAAATTCACTTAATGAATTCTGTCGCAATTAAAAATTTTGATAAATTTTGTGTAATTCTTGAGGATCAGACGATTGGAGTTACACGAAATTAAAACTTTGGTCTACTCAATTTGAATGCTTGATCGATTCTAATTTTATATAGAGGCAAGCTCGGCGATTGGTCCTAAGTGTTGAGAATCGGGCAATTGAAATTGAATTTAGAGTTTTAAAATCGGGCGAAAGTGTCAATCGTACAGTATAGATCACAAAGGCTTAAATCTGGCGACAGAATGAGAATCGGGCGAAAGAGTTTTGACAGGGTTAGTTTCGATCGAAAGAGCGATTTCGATTGAATATTTTGTTTCGATCGATAGAAACGAGAAAGTTTTGGGCGAATTTGGTCCAAAAGGATTTCGTTTCGATTGACTAAAATTGAGTTTGCCAAATCAGGCGAAACAGTTAATGCAAAGTGGACTTTCACCGAGAAATGTATCGGCCGAAACTAGTGATTTGGTACTGTAGTCTTTCGGGCGATTATGGATTGGACTTTCGCCGAGCAATGTATCGGGCGAAACTGTGAAATTAGCAAATTAATTCGCCGAAATTCAAATCGATCGAAACTTCTCACAGTGGGTTTCGGTCGAAACCTTCAAACTCGATGAACAGTTCAGTAAAAACCAGTTTTTAGACTCGTTCTAGCTCAAATCCTACTCAAACTTGACTGAAATCGACATGAAAGACCATAAATGTGCTTATTATCAGTTTTCTAACGTCTTAAGGGAAAGAAATCACAGAAAACGACTTGGAAACACCTAAAAACAATGTAGAAATCGAAAATGAGTTTTCAAGCAATAAGTTACTTCAAATCACGTCGTAATCGAGCAAAACTGGATTCAAATCGAAGATATTGATCCACGTTAGGCTCTGATACCACTTGTTGGCCCTTTTATTACCAAACAAGGATCAAAAGAAAAGATTTAATGTGTAAACCGTGAAGAACACCTTGAGTGCGTGTAGTGTGTGTATTTCTATGGAAAAGTACAAGGTGGCTTACCTTTTGATTTCTTTTGATGAAACCCTAATTAAGGTAAGTTGGGGCTTTATATACCACAAGTATTTGGTATATTAAAGCCCGGTCCCAAACTCTTACTAATATTCTAAGTCACCCCAAACTACAATAACCCATTAAATAAACACATATAAACCCAAGATTACATAAATTAAAGGATGCTACAAAATATTACTAACACTTGCAGTCGAAAATCCCTAAATACTAAAACCCTCGATCGCAAAAATCAACAGTCAAAATGCTCGTGAAAAACTTCTCTCAAAAGACGAACTTCAAAATCCTCAAAATCTTTCGATTTTTCATCTGATTTTCGTCTTTAGAAGGTAGATTTGACCTCTTCTAGGGATTATCGTGTATTTAAACTACATTTGCATCTGTATCTTGGAATATTTCACTTGATTCTGTGTTCATTTCTCGACTGTTCATATTCTGAGAACTCGAACTCTTGTTTGCAGTAGTTTAAATCATCTCTAGGTATAATCTGGGTTAGAAACTGCATAATAGGCTAGTTTCGATGTCTCTTGATCATTTTGAGTGAATATAACTTCGATTTTCTGCATTATTAGCGTTCGATTTAAAGATAAGACTAAACTGGGTTTTAAACTTTTAAACGCGTCGAAGAACTTTCTCGCTCACAAACAGTGAAAATTGAATCTCAATTTGATTAAGTCACTGTTTGCATCGAAAAAGATTTTCGATCGCTAACCTTTTGATTTAGTCATTAAGATTAATAACGTAGATCGAAAATTACTTACAATCGAGAAACACAATTTTTTGATTTTATGCGAGCGAAATATTAATGAGAGGAATAGATAAAATAGATGCAAACCTTTTAAATTTTCCAGCGCAAAACTTACAGTCGAAAATTTCGATTTCAATTTTGATCTCGGTCGAAAAATTTTAGCGGCGATAAAATTAGTTTTTCGACGATAAAATTTTCTCGATCGTAAAATTTTACAGCGAAAAACCTCTTTAAAATTGAAATACTTTCTCGCATTAACTTTCATAGCGAAAATTCTATTCACGCGCGAAAAATTTCTCGATCGTAAATTTACGTGGAAATCTAATTTCTCGATTGTAAATTTACACGGAAATTTTTCTTGATCGTAAATTTTCTCAGCTACAGTATCAGACGTTATGTTCAAACACTTAGAAATTTTTCTAAGTCTTTTTGAATGTGGTTTACCTTAGCGCATAAATTTTTTTTCGTTCGCAAAATTAAATGGAGATTTGAATTTTGAAATTGCACTTAGACAATACAATTGAGAATCTCATTTCTCTCGCGATAAAAAACACGGAGTGAACAGTGTTTCAACACTTAGAAAAAATTTCAACCAAAGTTTCATTGGACTTACATGCTGATAGTATAATAATTAACGCAATATTTAAGCTTGTTCTACTTCGAATTTTAGCATATATTATGGCAATTATAATTTTATTTAATGTTTGCTTTAATAATAACAATGCTTGAGGCCATTTGTAATGAAGGAAGCCTAAATAGTTTCAGACCCTACCAAAAGAGGCGATGGAGGAGCCTACACGAGTGAGAGCTAGTGAATGATTATTGATAGCCACATACGAACAGCTAAGCAATAGAGCAAAATATCATTTTCACATGATAAAGAGAGCATATAATTATTTCTTGAGCATACACACGCACAAGGGGGACAAGGGATAAAGAAGAGCAGACAAAAGACAAAAGAGAAAACATCTTTGTGCTTTATTATTATTCTATAAGGAAAAGAGAAGACATCGAAGGTTGAAGTTCAAACAGACATCTGACCAAGAAAATTACCTTTGTGGAAAAAGAAGAGGAACGGGAATTCATCTTCCCATGTTTCGAGTGTGAAAGAAATAAAGATCCAAGACACAACTATGAAAAACTGCAGTTGGTGTTTAATTCCGTCCGAAGATTCATCTATATATACAAGCATACAACTCAGAGGTCTTGGTAAAAAAGTCGTGTTTCACCTTCACCACCACATTAATACCCACATAAGGCGAAGCAAGCGACACAGTTCGTTCCCCAAGCGAGAAAACAAGTTGCTGCCTCCGAGCTGGGACGAAGAAAATAAAAGCAGATTTTTTCTGTACAAGAGAGCTCGGGGGCAGCGAACCGGTACGAGGTAACATGGAGCAACACTGCTGCAGTTCGGTAGAGTTCGAACGGTTGTAAGCGATTGCTTTCTTTTACCTATCTTTCTATGTATTTGATTATTACGTCTCGTAGTTAAGTTTACTATAGTTGAAGTATTATTCGAAACCTTGATTTATAATATTGTGAGATTATTGTGCTTATTCGTGGACGCGTGAGTATTCGTTTAAGCTTGAATTAATTTTAGTTGATGAACTTAGTTTGATTAAATAGTTGCAAATGTTTAGTTAATCTAGGTGAATCCATGGTTAATTAAAACGACAAATCCGTAATTGTTTGTTCGTTTTAATAAGTAGCGAACAATATTCAACTTCTCTACCTTAGGTAAGTGTAAGTTATATTGTAGTTTACGCGATTTGAATTTAATGGACCAGCGTCGTTTCTTGTGAGAGCGTCGTCCGAGCGAGTTAGTCAATAATCGGGTCTCTTTCATTTTTAATGCTGTCGGAATTTTAAACCTTGCAGGGCGTCCCGGAGGTTATTTTTCGATTAGGGAAGTAATTATAGAGCGTCTCTTAATTATCGAGAAATTAAGAAGGGATGGGTTGTTAGGCGTTCGTCGACAACTATAACCGATTATGCTTATGTGTACACGTTATTTAGGAATCTATGATCGATTATATAATCAAGGTGGAGAACGATTATTATTTTATAGTCGTTAGTTTCTATATTTTCCTTCGTTTATTCTCAGTTTAATTTCGTTTCTATATCAGTCTATTTTAAAAAAATATATTTTCGTTTATAATTGCTTTAATTTTGATTTTCCGTTTGTAAAACTAAAAACCCCCCTCTATTATTTATTATTATTATTATTACTATTACTATTATTACTATTACCATTACTACTGTTATTATTACTATTATTATTATTAATATTATTATTATTATCGATCGAATTTTGATATAGAGGTAAATCAACCATCTTCCATGTGGAGGCGATCCTTACTTTCGGTATACTCATTAGTAAGGTTATAAATTTTATTTTTGGCCGTTTACGACGCGACCACATGCTTATGATGAAATTTAATAATCTAGTCAAAATTCACTTCGTATGATCTATGTGCAAAATTCATGATTTCAATTACGAATTTATTCAAATGTGCTATGATATATGATCCATGATTATGGTTTGATAAATTCCAAATTCGACTCAACTCAAAACTTTTGAACTAATAATTTACATTTCTTCTGTGTATTTCAGATGGACCATTATCCTACTTATAACCACATCTACGAGAAGGCTATGTACCTTAACATACACGACACGAACTTCCAACTAGACCTGACCACCTTCCGGTGTCCAGACGACATAATCGTGTCCATACTGCAAGACTATCCACTTTGCCATCCTCTTACGGTGACGGCCTCAGTACCGATGGTCTACCTCCACCAGTTTTGGGGAATGATCAAGAGCCTCATCGTGGACGGGACGTATCACTTTACTACAGTTGTAGGGACGAGGCACATCTGTATGAGCAAGAACGACTTCAGACTACTCCTCGACCTCCCTCACAGCCAAAATTACGACCCCCTCCCATCAGATGCAGAACTGGAGCATGATTTCCTCCAGATGGGATACCGTCCGCCGCTCACCAAGCTATCTCAGATACAGAGCAACGGGATCCCCCATCCGTGGAAGACACTTTTTGGAATCATCAACAAGTATTTGTCCCCGAAGCACGCAGGCTTCGACAAAGGCAACGGCCACATCCTCCGGATATTTCACGGAGTCATGTTCTCGCGAAATTACGATTTCGCTTAACTGATCTGGAATGACCTCGCAGAACAGATCAGACAGAAAGAGAACAAACGATCCAAAATGTGCCATATGCGAGATGGTTCTCCGTCATCATCCGTCAACAAATGGAAATGTACGTGCAGAACGTTCCTCGCTTGCCTCCGGGAGGAAACTATCAGCCACCCAGGCTCAAGTTCTTCCACAACCCGAAACTAACGGAATTGGACCATCCATCAATGGCCATACCGTTCGAGTTGCTACGTCTCGCCGACCACATGGGAGACATTTATAGAGCATACTGCCGGGAGAATCATCTGACGGAACAGATGATTAGAGGGCCCCCGACAGACTTTGCTGTTAGCCCTCAACAACAACAGCCTAGTCCTGAAGACACGATGATTGATGAAGTGGCTCAGGAACTAGAGCTGGAGCCTCCAACTCACGAGGAAACAGTACCAGATATTGATGCCATCCTAATCGATGGTGTGGCGGCAGAGTTGGAACAAGAGGCTCCAGCAGACACACTCCAAGTGGAAGTGCCCATAATTGTTGGCGTGCTCGAAGAACCTATTGAGGAAGGTCTTCAAGTTGCACAGCCCGAGGCAGGAACGGGGCACATCTCTCCACCGCCGGCTACTACGCCAGAAACAGAGGCTCTAATATCAATGATACAACCTATCGAGCCTCTGGTGACGGAACCAGCCAGTGAGGATGTAGCACGAGGACTCTCGCCTCACACGGCTACCCCATCAGACACCGAGTCAGATGAGGAGATTCAGTTGATTAGAAGGACTCCGAGACGACTAAGCGTATCATTCAAATCCCTCTTCGAAACCGTCACCGAACCATCAGACACAGCGCCGACCATCACTCCAAGTGTTGCGGACCCTTCTTCGCTCAATCTTAAGCCGCAGCACGTAACGGCGGGACCAGAAGCTCCAGTGTCTGATATGCAGGGACAATCAGAACCTGCCCTAACGCCCATAGAGGAGAATCTCCAAGATTCGACTCAAGGATTGGGTGGAAGTCTCGAAGAGTCACAACCTCAAGTGACTCTGAGCCAACCTGAAGAGCCGGTGTTAGCTCTAGGGTTGATAACAGGCGACATCAGTCATCCTGGACCATCCACAACGGAGGCATCCGCTCTGTTATGTGACAGAAGATCGACTTCAGGCCGCTCTCGCTAACGCACTGAAAGATTTTGAAGACAAAATCATGGAGAGCGTGCGAAATTCCATCGAGACGTCCCGCCAAGATCGTGGGAAAGCACCCGTCTCGGAGCCGTCTTCGTCACAACCCATCCTCACACCCACTCAACCTATAATATCCACACAAACACCAACACCCATCCTCACCCACAACCTAATAAATTCTGCCACAGTACCCATCAGCAAACTCCACTCAATTCTGGTCGCCAGGCTGTTGGAATTGGCAACACGAATGCCGGAAGAAGAAGATCTCTTCCACCGTCTCGTTAATCGTCCTGACCCATCAGAAACGTGCCGCGGACAAGGCTCCCACTCCAAACGCCGACATGACGACCCAGACGATCAGGGCCGTCCTAAGGGGGAGAAGACGCTAAGGATAATCACAAGGGGTCAGAGACAGAACCCTGGCGCGACTCAGACAAGTCAAGGAGTCGCTGGAACCTCACGACCCACTACTCAAACAACCACCACCACCCGCCGCACCACTCTAACCCGGCTAAGGATAATCACAAGGGGTCAGAGACAGAATCCTGGCACGACTCAGACAAGTCAAGGAGTCGCTGGAACCTCACGACCCACTACCCAAACAACCACCACCACCCGCCGCACCACTCTAACCCAAATCGACCCACCAACCTTTCAAATAAGGATGCCTCCGCCCACACCACCGACCATCACACGCCCTTGCTTCCGGAAGAAGAAGCAAGCGCTGCCATGCTCGTCGCCCTAGCACAGACTCATGCGACTCCCTCAATTGCTCCAGACCAACCGGGACCATCCGGACATGGCGTCAACCCACACGAGCTCCTAGACAAATACATATTCGAAGGACAGTGGATGACCCATTCCATGCCCGAGGAGCATCAAAGACAACGGCTTCAGGACATTCGAAACTTCTTACAACAAGCCTCGGTAGACCTCGTACTCATAGAATACGAAGAACTTCAGGAAGGTGTAGACCATGAACAAGATCCCACAGGTCTTTCAGAGCTGATCACGCAACGAGCGGTTTCCACAAGACAAATGCTAGGGACCGTTCGGATCGACACGCCGTGGGAGAATATTCGAATAGAGATACCTTTCCTGGAAGAAGTCCGTGAAAATATTTGGAGGTCACCGGACAAAGTCAAGAAGTCGAACGAGTTCGAGCTCAGAGGGATCTCTCACTGGGAACAGCAGAAGAGAATGACGTATCTCTGGATGCCGACCCATCTTGGACCGGATGTGAGATTGGGATGACTAAAAGCCAAGCCAAGAGTCATTACAAGAGTCTCTCTCCAATCTGTCAGCTACTCAGCGTCTACTGTGCTAAAGGAGGACTTCCAACACCGTACTATGTCACCGAGCGAGTAGATAGAACTCGAGAAGATCTAAGCGAGAGTGACCTTCCGTACATCCCTGCTGATGAGGTGTACAACCTCTACAAGCTGTACCTGGAGAAGTACAAAGGTCCTCAAGGCTTCATCAAGAAAGAAGGTCTCGAGGGACTCTACCGGTTCATGATGTTCCAAGTAAAGTACTTCGCCACACACGACCTTCAGATGGCTCTGGAGAGCAACATGAAGAAGGTGAACATGACCGCTCCACTCAACAAAGGATCTGAGATCGAAGGGCTTCCCCACAATCACGTACACATCAACTCAGTCCTAGGCATCGCCTACCACAATCCAATCGCTAAGAAGAATAGGTTGATACTGAAGACTGAGATACACAAATTCTGTGATGAGACGCTCAAGATCATCAGGAGAAATATAGAGCAGAGGTTGGAAGAAATCAATCGAGAGACGATGCTGAAGATCCACCGGTTCGTGAGAGAACAGCCGCTCCTAATGGAATTATTAGAAGATATCGAGGAGCGTCTGGAGCTAAGGAACACGCTCAGGAACTTTGAGCATGCGCTGGGCTTGCGCAGATCGTACTACGCCCGACGAGGACAGACAGCACGGAAGGGCAATCAAGCACAAAGGGGGAGAATGTAGAATATCAATTTTAATTGTGCTTTGATTTATTAGCTGTCTTCGTACTTAGGGGCTTTATTTGTATTAGTCCTTAGATTAGGACTAGTTTGATATTTATACCAAGTTTGTTTGGTATAAATAGTTGTACAAACATATTCTCTCACTAATGGAATTCTCTCTCGTGTTCTTCATTGAAGGTTTTCGATCGAATTTCAAGTTCAATAATTCTAATCGATTTCCTTAGGATTCATGCCTAGGATTGATTAAGTTGACTAACAGGGACCTAACAGGGAGCATTTACAACATTTATGCCTTGAACTCCAAATAATTTTGATGATCTTTCTCTAAGTGTTGCAGATAATTCCAAATTGATTTCCTTGTACAACGCACTTCATTGAAGGACTTAACGAATCTTCACGTTTCGGAGCTCACGACATTGGTATAACAAGTCAGGGGGAGCCTAAATAGGAAAATTGCTTCAAAATTTTAACTCTAATCATCTCGACATCTTTTGGTCTAAGTATTGCAGATTTACTAAATTTGAAGAGGGAGACAGATGTCACTAACCTGAATTACAGGGAGTTATTTGTGTTTATTTACATATATATGGAGAGCGACTATGTGGTCTATTTTTTAAACTCAGGGTCAATCTGAAAACTTAGAAAAACTTACTATCGAGAAATTTGGGCGAATTTTGTAATTTTCATTCACAGCTTCTCGAGTGATAATTGATTTGGGACCAAGTGGTAATTTTTGCTTTCATATTGACGAGCGAAAATTAAACAAGAACCAAATGAAAATTCTCGATCGGCATTTGTCGAGCGAAAATTCAATAGTAACCAAAGGAAATTTATCGATCATAAGTTTATCGATCGTAAACAGTAATGGGCCTAGAAATTGTTAAGTATCGAAAACATCTAATCAACCAACTTAACGAAATTAATGCATGCAGTCGAAAATCCCCAAATACACGCAAAACCCTTAATCGCAAAACTCAATAGTCGATAATTTTTCTCTCACGAAAAACTTTTTCCAAAGACGAACGTCCAAATCTTACAAAATCTTATAAACTTTCACTAAATCTTCGTCTTTGAGAGGTAGATTCGACATCCTTTTAGGGATTTTTGTGTGTTTCAACTCCGTGTGCATCTGTTTTCTCCAGTCTTTCGCATGATTTTAGGATAATATCTCGTCTGTTCATAATATGGAAAACCGAATGCTAGTTTGCAGTGTTTAAAGACTAGTCTCTAAGCATAATCTAGGTTAAAAAGCTGCATATTAAGATAGTTTCGAAGTTTCCTGTTCGTTTTGAGGGTAGATTGTTTCGATTTTTTGCGTTATTATAGTTCGATTGAAAGATAGACTAAACTGGGTTTTAAACGTTCGAAGGCGTCGAAGAACTTTTCTTTTGACTTAGTCGTTCAGATAAATAACGTAGATCGCAAAATAATTACAATCGAGAAATTCAATTTTGATTTTATGCGAGCGAATAGATTACTGAACGAAATAGCTTAAATAGATGTCATTTAGTTTCGAGCGCAAGACTTACATCGAAAAATGTAATTTCGATTTCAATTTTGCTCTCGGTCGAAAATTTTAGAGGCGATAAAATCAATTTTCGACGATAAAATTTTTCGATCGTAAAAGCACGCAGCGAAAATTTTTGATCGATCGAAGATTTTCTCGATGTTCGTCTTAGTTTCTCGTTGACAATTTTCTCGATCGTAAAATTTCGCAGCGAAAATCTATTTTAAAATCGAAATGCTTTCTTGCTCGATAACTTTCACGACGAAAATTTTACTAATGCACAAAAATTTTCTCGATCGTAAATTTATACAGAAATTAATTTTCTCGATCTTAAATTTACACGAAAATTTTTCCATCACCCAAAGTTCACGGACTTGGATCAACCTTCAATGCCGATTTCGTTTGTGCTACTACGTCTTGCCGACCCCTCGGGAGACGTCTATAAGCTATACTGCCGGGAGAATCATCTGACCGAACAGATGATCAGAGCCCCCGATAGATTTCGCAGTCAGCCCTCACCAACAACAACATCCAAGCCCTGAGGAAACGATGATCGATGCAGTGGCCCAGGAGCTTGAACAGGAGCTTCCAGTTCAAGAAACTCAGCTACCAGATCTGGATGACACGATGATCGACGAGGTGGCTCTTGAAATGGAAGCTGAAGATCAAATTCAGGAGCTCCAGGTGGAAGTGCCTGTCCATGTAGGCGTGCTCGAAGAGCCCTTTGAGGAGGTTCTTCAACAAGAAGCACGGCCAGAGGTAGAAGCAGGGCAAAGCTCACTTCCATCAATGACGGAACAGGCTCGTGAGGACATTGAATGTGAACCTTCTCCTCACACAGCCACCTCATCCGACACGGAGTCAGATGAGGAGATTCAACTTATAAGACGGACTCCAAGGAGATTAAGCATACAACTAGAGTCCCTCTTCACAACCGTCACCCACCACATCAGACACGACGCAAGCTATCATTAAAAGTGCTGAGGACCCTTCATCGCTCAATCTTGAGCCGCAGCACGATCTTCCCGTGTCTGGTTCGCAGGTTCAATCAGAACCTGCCGCAACACCCATAGAGGATAATCCTCGTGATTCGCCTCAAGAATTAAGTGGAAGTCTCGCACAGTCACAACCTCAAGTGACTACGAGCCAGCCTCAGGAGCCGATGTCTGCTCAAGGGTTGATAACAGGCGACATCCATCGACCTGGTCCATCAACGACGGAGGCGT
Source organism: Craterostigma plantagineum (assembly GCA_027422505.1). Lineage (NCBI taxonomy): Eukaryota > Viridiplantae > Streptophyta > Magnoliopsida > Lamiales > Linderniaceae > Craterostigma > Craterostigma plantagineum. The sequence continues at coordinate 10,561,095 of JAPQWV010000025.1, forward strand.
CCGTCCAGTTCGTTGCCGAAGATAGACTTTAGGCAGCTCTCTCAGAAGCTTTAAAGTCATTTGAAGAGAAACTTATGGAGAGCGTGCGTACAATAATGGAGACGTCCCGTCAAGATCGTGGGAAAGCACCCGTCTCAGAGCCGTCTTCCTCGCGACTTATCCTCACACCCACTCAACCCACACAACCCTTCCCAACCGCCACACCCATCCTCACTCACAACCTAATCAACCCCGCAACAGTACCTATCGGCGACCTCTACTCAATCATAGTCACCCGCCTACTAGAGCTGACCACACGTTCGCCAGAAGAAGAAGATCTCTTCCACCGTCTCGTGGACCGTCCTGACCCGACCGAAACATGTCGAGGCCAAGGCTCCCGCTCCAAGCGTCGACATGACGACCCAGATGATCAAGGTCATCATGAGGGAGAGAGGAGGCCTAGAATCATGACTATAAGTCAAGGACGCAGCTCAGGCGCGACACAGACAAGCGTTGGAGCCGCTGAAACCTCACAACCTACTACCCAAACAACCACCACCATGCACCGCACCACTAACCCAAATCGACCCACCAACCTTCCATATAAGGACGCCTCCGCCCACACCAACGACTCTCACAAGCCCCTTGCTTCCGGAAGAAGAAGCAAGTGCCGCCATGCTCGTGGCCCTGGCTCAAACCCTAGCTACTCCCTCAGTTGCTCAAGACCAACCGGGACCGTCAGGACATGGTGTCAACCCACACGAGTTCCTCGACAAGTATATCTTCGAAGGACAGTGGATGACCCATTCCATGCCCGATGAGCATCAGTGACAACGGCTTAAGGAAGCTCGACACTTCCTACAACAAGCTTCGGTGGACCTCGTGCTGATAGAAGACGAAGAACTTCAGGAAGGTGAAAATCATGAACAAGATCCCCCAAGGCTTCTAGAGTTGATTGCGCAACGAGTGAATTCTCCAACGAGACAAATGCCAGGATTCGTTCCGATCGACACGCCATGGGAAAACATCATGATCGAAATTCCCTTCCTTGAAGAGGTTCGAGAACATATGTGGAGGTCACCGAACAAAGTCAAGAAGCCGAATGATTTTGAGCTCAGAGGGATCTCTCACTGGGATCAGCAGAAGAGAATGACGTATCTCTGGATGCTGACCCACCTTGGACCGGATGTGAGACTGGGGACGACTAAAGGACAAGCGAGGAGTCATTATAAGAGTGTCTCCCCAATTTGTCAGCTACTCAGCTTCTTCTGTGCTAAAGGAGGACTTCCAACACCATACTACGCCATCGAGCGAGTAGATAGAACTCAAGAAGAAATAAGCGAGAGCGACCTACCATACCTTCCTGCTGAGGAGGTGTACAATCTCTACAAGCTATATGTAGATAAGTACAAGGGTCCTCAAGGCTTCATCAAGAAGGAAGGACTCGAGGGACACTACCGGTTCATGATGCGCCAAGTCAAGTACTTCGCCCCACACGACCTTCAGATGGCTCTGGAGAGCAACATGAAGAAGGTTAACATGACCGCTCCGCTTAACAAAGGACCTGAGATCGAAGGGCTTCCCAACAAACACGTGCACATCAACTCGGTCTTAGGCGTCACCTAACAATCCTATCGCAAAGAAGACTAGGATGATGCTGAAGGCTGAGATTAACAAATTCTGTGATGGGATGCTCAAGGCCATCAGGAAAAACATAGAGCAGATGTTGGAAGAAATCAACAGAGAGACGATGCTGAGGATTCACCGGTTCGTGAGAGAACAGCCGCTCATGATGGAACTGCTCGATGAAATCGGGGAGCGACTGAAGCTGTGGAATACGCTTAGTAACTTTGAGCATGCGCTGGGCTTGCGCATGTCGTACTATGCTCGACGAGGACAGACAACGCGGAAGAGAAATCAAGCACAAAGGGGGAGAATGTAGAATATCATTTCTAATTGTGCTTTGACTTATTAGCTGTCTTCGTAGATTGGGGCTTTTATTATATTTGTCCTTAGTTTAGGACTTACTTGTTATTTATACCAAGTATATTTGTTCGAGTAATAAGCGATGTTCGACAAGTCATTACCTCCGCTTCCAAGCGGGATATCGGCACACTATAGGTCATCGACAAATAAGCCGTGATCGGTTATCCAGCACCCAACTGGAGCCTCAGGCTTACGTACTTTTAATGTTCGAAAGAGTCCACTGGTGCCTTCCTCTCTCGTACCCATCGAGAACAATGACTCAACTCGACACATTTTGATTTGTTCATTTATTGCTTTACCGGATGCTAAGTAAAGAACTCTTATATTCAATACGAACAATGCCTTTCATTAAACACACGAAAATATCTTATTACACAAAAAGGTCGAACAATAAATAGTCTAATGCCCTATACAATCTAATCCTCGTATAGCATTCGAGGGCATTCGAAAATATCTGCCACTTGGCATACGCAGCTCGGTATTCGTCACTCGCATCAGCCCCTGGGACTTGCGGTATGGGGAAATCGAGGACATAAGTTAATGACTCCATACCTAGGACTATCCTCATGTTACGGAGCCAGTCCACGTAGTTTGGTTCCACCAAACAATTTCTCACAAGCAGCATAGTAATAATGTTCGTCATCGCAGTAAATAGAAAGAAACGTAAAGTTGCAGAAAATGAAGATCTAATTAGGTTTATCTTATCATTCACCAAGCGCAAACAAGGACTTTTCGTTTCGCTTGACTCCCACTATTTTTCTCGAAAGCACTATCCTCCCGAGAAGAGTTTCGAAAACCTCGTCGAAAGATTCATAGTGCAGTTGATGTCCCCGACTCAACTAGATTCGCCTCAGCCTTTAACGCAATATTTGGCTTATCTAATCTTATCGAAGTCACGTCAAATGTGAACTTATCCAATAAGAGTTTCAACTATATTTGTCTCAGTCATCGACCCTCACGGCTAACCCTGCTTATTGGGTATAACTGCCTAAGTGTGACCTCTCAAGTTATGCTCAAATTGCACAGAATGTACCGCCCCTTGCTGCCATACGCTTCGTGGGGGGCGGACTGGTATGACGAGCGGCGTCCAAGATGCACCCGAGACGCTAACATTTGGGCGGGATATACGATGCCAACTTACTCGGAACAAATCGCAAAACTCCCCAATGCTAGATATCTCGAGCATGATAGAAGACAGGAATCCAACTCCTTTACCCACTTAGTATTTATCAAACGGGAGAATAAACCATCTCGCATAAGAGCACATTGAACATGCATATCATTTCAAAAACCAACACGCACGTAGGTAGTAAATTAACCCTAGGAAAATAAACTACAAGATAACACAAGCGGGTTATTTCTAGTCTATCCCTACTACATACGTATCCAAAAAAAAGCTCGGGTTGTCGCACGGGTCTTGGAGTCGTCAAACGTCCTTCGTCACTCGAACGGCCTCAAAGTCACCGAACGTCCACCACCTTGTCACCGCCGGGGGGGGTTGTCTACCATCAAATGAGCCCTCGTGTTCGTATTTAAGCTAATCTAATAAAATGGTAAATTACAACACGGGGGGATTATAAGTCCCGAACAACCCGTACAATACAAATACAACCCGTGGGGACGTGACCCTTAACAAATGACCCGGAAAACAAATTCCTAAACCCGCAAGTACACCTTAAATCACATTCATAACGAGCACGTTGACAATTACGTGATTTTAAAAGAAACGAAAATTGGGCCTCAAACGGGCCAAGCCCATTAAAAGGTCCGTTAAGGCTTTGAGCATGAAACCCTAATACAGCCGCCGCGATTCAAATCTCTCAGCCGTCAAAACACGCCGGAGAGCCACGACGGAGAAGGCCGCCGGCTGGGAGTCCCGGGCTGAGCCGGGACAGTCGCGCCGCCGGTGACGACACACCGCGCGCAACGCACGCGTGTTCATCTCGCGGCAGAAAGCTGCCGCGACTCCTTTGTCGCCTCAGCCCCTCCGTTCCGGAGCCTCACTGGGAGAGATCACCGCCACAGTGTTGCGGCCGAGCCGGAGTCGCTGCGGCTGTCTTGCGCAGCGCGCATCGCGCGCGCCGTCGCAGTCCGCGGCCAAAGCTGCGGACGATCTAACGATACCAACTGGGACCTGAGGATTTTCCGTCTACAGTGACGCATCGATGAATGGCCTGGGATGTGTCTTAATGCAGAACTGAAATGTCATAGCATACGCTTCACGGCAGCTTAAGGAATATGAGAAGAACTATCCAACACAAGACTTGGAGCTTGCAGCCGTGGTTTTTGCTCTCAAAATCTGGAGGCTTTACCTATATGGCGAGCGACGAAATCTTCACAGACCACAAGAGTCTGAAATACTTCTTCACTCAGAAGGAGTTGAACATGAGGCAGGGACGGTGGCTCGAATTAGTCAAGGACTACGACTGTGTAATCAGCTACCATCCGGGGAAGGCAAATGTAGTTGCGGATGCACTAAGGCGCAATGAATTCTGTGCCATTGTCAGATCGAATTACTTTAACATTGCGCTGCAGCAAGTTCTGCGTTGTCCTAATGAGATTTGGAATTTGGTCAACTGTCTCTGATTTTGTTCGGAGGAATCGAACCCAAGTATAGCGTGAATAGTCGTCTACAACAACCAGCATATAACGCTTTCCACTGATACTGTTTGTTCGCATTGGGCCACAAAGGTCGATGTGTAATAGTTCTAGTGGATGTTGAGTCGATGCTGTCTGTTTTGTAGGATGAGTTGCCTTTTTCATTTTTCTTTTCTCACAAGCCGGGCACAGATGTTCCTTTTGATATTTCAGTGGTGGAAGTCCAATAGCCAATTTGTTAGTCGCCAGCTTGTTGAGAGTTTTGAAATTTAGATGGGATAGCCGCTGGTGCCATAAGTTATTCTGAACTGATGTTGCGCGGGAGATCAGACATATATTCGTCTTTGGTCTGACTGTTCTAATGTCAATGGTGTATAGATTTGTTCTAGTGAGAAGTTCGTCACCATTGGCATTGAGAATTTTGCATGTTCTCTTCTAAAACGTAACTTGGAATCCTATGTCACTGAACTGTCCTATAGAGAGGAGGTTGTGTGTCAGCCCTTTAACGTACGAAACTTCCTTGATTGTGAGTCGATTGCAAATGAGATCGCCATTACCAAGAATTCTGGCTCCATTGCTATTATCAAAGCGTACCAGCCCACCTGTCCTATCAACGTAGTTGCTCAACAGTTCCTTTGTCCCAGTCATGTGTGTGGAGCAACCAGAATCTAAGTACCACACATGAAGGGCCTGCACAATAAAAACTAGAGGATTTTAGGTACCCATTTAAATATGGGTCCACCTCTGTTGTGTTTGTTAGTCCGTTTAGACGCTCTAGATTTTCTTTTGTTAGTGGATGACACAGAGTCACTGATTGTTTCTAGGGTTGGGATTTGGGTTTCTTCAGTTTTAAGCTTTAGAACCCATTTTTGCGCTAGTGAAGGTCTCTTTGTCTTAAGCTTAGAGATGAGTTTTTGAAGTTTGGCAAGTTTGACAGGTTCCTTGGTAGCTTTTGGTTTTGATTCTTTCCTTGTCTTTATATTTTTGTTTTTAGGAATTGTTTTGAGAGTTAGTTTGTTGACCTGATCATGCACGGAGAACTTTGTTTTTGATTGAAAAGATAAATTTTGCGATACATGCCGAAATAAAGAGGGTACAAAAGTTTTTGAAGGAAAATAATCAATAACAAAAGGTGTATTGAGATCGCGGTTCTCCTTCAAGATATCTTCCTTTCTAACCCATACTTGACCTTTCAATGGCTCTTTTGTGGGTCCTGAAAATTTCAAGGCATTAGTGCAGGAAATTTTTTGTCATGCGAAACTAAGGTATATGAAGTTGTGTTTTATCTTAATTTTTCTTTAAGTGAGTATTTCCTCAAGAAGTTTCTGCCTTTCTTCATCAAAGGACTTTCTCTCTCTTTCGAGAGTGGAGTGTAGATCACTGATTTTCTTTATGCAATCAAGCATATATCCTGTTGCATATGTAGTTATCGGTGCCTTACTTGCCGAAACTCCTGACGTCTCTCTTTCATTTGGACATGGAATATCAGACTTAAATTCAGTTATTGCTGGACAACTTCTTTCTTTATAACTATCATTTAACTCTGTGTAGTCAAATGATGTTTGAGTTTTACTATGTGTTGATGTCTCATTTTCACTGACAAAAGACATGAGATTTGCCAGGCAACCTGTCTGCATGAATTTGAGATCATAAAGATAAGGTGAACTTGATATGCCTTGTTTTAGCTTACATGGGTTTTCAAAACCTAGTCCCTTATAAGGATTGTAGAAATCTACATTAGCTTGTTTGTTCAAGAAGATCGTTTGTTCTGACTGATCTCGTCGGGTTAAGATGTCCTCCAAGTTTTTGATTTTGGAGTATAGTCTTTCCCGTTCTTAACAGAGTAAGTCATATTTTGTTGCAGCGTCCATTGCCTGATCTCGATGAGATTTCATTTCCTTTTCTAAATCCTTGGCTTTAGCTTCAGATTTTTGCACTTGTATTTCTAGCTTAGCAACCCTTTCATTTGCTACATTTACACGATTCTTCTCACATGCATAATCATATCTAAATTTATCAAGTACTACTAAATTCTTTTCTAAGTTAGCTTCTAGTTCTTTGATTTTTCTTTTACCTAATTTGTTAGATTTATATAAAGATAAAAATTCATTTTTCATCTTAAGTAAAGAGTCATAATCTGCTTCGCTTACCTCCACCATGTCTGAGTTGTTGGAGGTTTCCCTGTCTGATTCGCTTCCTTCAGCTCCAGTTCCCTCATCCTCGTCATCTAGTTTGGCCATCAGTGCCACGTTCTCATCCTTGCTGTCTGAGGTATCTTCAAGCCAATGATCCTCTTCTGCCATTAAGAGCAGTCCTTTTTCCTTCTGTTCAGCTAATTGAACTTTCCGGCGATAATAGTTGACATCCTTTTTCTTGGGCATTCTGCATTCTCTGGCAAAGTGTCCAGTCTTACCGCAATTGAAGCATTTGCCGCCTTGATGAGGAGTTTCAGAGTTGTTTTCCTCATCTTGAGTCTTTCCTTTTGAGTTGGAGGATGTTCTTTAACGATTGGAAGAGGATCCAGTCTTCTTATAATATTTCTTCTGCGCAAAGTTCGAGACCAAAGCGAGCTGCTTAGCAAGATCTTTGAGTGTGATCTCCTTGTCTCCATGTTTCATAAGATCCTTGAGTTCAAAATCAGAGTCTCCTCCCTCCTTAACTTGTGGTGACTGGATAATTTCTTTATCTTTGGATTGCTTTCTTGATGATCATTCAGTCACAAGAGCGAGTGAGTCGCTTCCTACTGATTTGATCTCCTCCCGTCGTTTCTCTGTGATTAGAATGTTGATTGAGGTAATCGAATAGGGTATGGATGCTAACTTTGGTTAGGTCGTTCATTTGTCTTATCATTATTGCAGTGGCCTCCCATTCTGGATGAAGTGATCCTAAGAATTTGATATTGATCTCCATTACATTTTTTGTGACTCCATTCATCTTTAGTTCGTTAAGAAGGACAAGAAATCGATGGAAAGTGTCTTGGAGAGTTTCCCCTTTCCATTTCATTTTGCGAACTTGGTTTTTAACAACCCGCAAACCCTGATTCCTGAAACCCGATCAATCCGCGAACCCAGATCTAAACCTATTCGCAAAACAAACTACTCAATTCGTGAACAAAATCCGATCCTCATTTTACGAACTATCATATTTATCCAATTTCACAAATTATACAAAGCTTCAAGTCAACTCTCAGATTTGACTTTGACCAAAATTTTTGACCTAAACCTAATATTCCTCACATTACACGTTAACGATCATATCCAAAACACAAGCAATGGAGGGAAATGATGTTAGACCTCCCATTATCCGACATAGAGAGTACGCAGTCTGGAAGAGAAGGTTCATCAACTTCATAGAAAGCAAGGACAATTCAGAGAACTTGCTGGAATCTATTTACAATGGACCTAGGCAGTATTGGACCATAATACCAGCCACTACCGACACTACTCCTGCAAGAGAAGAACAGAGGATTTTGCGAACAGCCGACCAATGCAATGATGAAGAAAAACTACGACTAAGAGCGGATAAAATAGCCAAATCATACATGATGCAAGCCATTCCCAATGACATTTTGATGCAACTCGAATGTGGTGAAAGCGCAAAAGAAATGTGGGATGCTCTTCGAATTATGATGCAGGGGACAGAAGTCAACACAATGGCAAGAATGGCGAACACACTCATCTCTTATGACCGCTTTCATGCTAACAGATTTGCGAATTGAAGCTGGAATTCGCAAATTGAACAAATCTCGAAGTGACTGGATTCGTGAAATAAACCGAGTTCGCAAAATGAAAGTTCGCAAATTGAGAGTCCGTGAAGTGAAAACTGGATTCGTCAAAGATGGATTCGCAGAAGTGATCTGATTCGTAGACGATGTGTGATTCGCGATGCTGACTGGTTCGCGAATTGGAATACGAGTTCGCAAATTGATCTGCGAACAAGGATTCGCAAAATGTTGGACCCGTGAAATCTGAGTTTGTGAAAAATAAAATTCTAAATCTGAGACATTAATTCTGAAAGATCTGACGGCCCGTATATTTCCACTAAGTTAAGTTTAGAACTTCCGGTTCGCGAAATTCCTTTCAAGGTCAAAATTCGTGAAATTTCTTGTAAATTCGCGAATTCCTTAAACCCTACGCAGGCATCGATTGCGAATCAAGAACCAATGATGAGCTGTAGCTGTTCTACACTTTCGCACCAAAATCTCGGACAGATAATCTCAAACTCGACGGGAATAAATCTGAAAATTCTCAGGAATGACAGTTATGCAATGTAGCTGCTTGAGTCACTCAGCAGATGCTTCATAAACAGCTAGAGAGTTCGATTTCTGATATGTGACGAAATCTAAATGGCCTGCAATAAAAAAAAATTGAAATCTTGATTTTGGGTTCCCTAGTGAAGTTTCCTCACCTACACGCTTGCTCTGATACCACTTGTAAAGTCCAAATAATCCGAAAAACACAGATTAACTTCAATGGATTAAAGCTTTGAAAGTTCCCGTGAACAGTGTTTTGGAGGCGTATGTGTGTATTAGAGTTTTGAACATTGGAAAACTTGATTAGTGATAGTTAGGGTTAAACTTAAATACCTTGTAAGGTATTTAAGCCAATTGGGCCCCTAACAAGCCCATTACAACTAAACCCATCTAAGCAAAGTATAACATATAAAATACATCGTAAAGAAATAACAAGACTTAGAATAACTATTTTGGACACTTCTAAAATATTCCTAACACTTTTAGTTTTTTGCATACAGTCGCTCAGCTTCTTGCGGGTGAAAGAGATTTATTCTGATTTATTGGTTTGGTTTATGTGTTTATCTGTTCTACATAACTATTACGCATTCGCCTTGCAGTACCGCACGAGATGTGGGCGAAGTTCAAATGGTTGGTCCCAAACGTTGCGCATAATCATTTTCGCTTTGAAGTAGTGCACATTTTGGCGGGTGCAATGCAAGTAGTATGAATTTGAACATTTATTTGTTAACGGTCGCTCAACTTTTGGCGGATGCAATGCAAGTTGTATGAATTTGAACATTTATTTGTTAACAGTCGCACATATAAACGCATGTTTCAGTTTATGTTACTTTAATTGAATGAGTTAATCTTTTCCATATAACTATTATGCATTTGCCTTGAAGTAGTGCACGTGATGAGGACGACGAAGATCAATATTTGGTCCAGCTTTCGTTCATAATCATTTTCGCTTTGTCTAAATTTTCAAGTTTTAGTTTTTTTTTTAGAGCCGGCCAGCTTTTCGGGTACAGTCGCCCAGCTTTTTGCGGGAGCAAGAAATATGTATTGGAACATTTATTCTGATTTATTTGTTCGGTTTATATGCATTAAGGTATATGATATTAGACTTTAAAGCATTGTTCAGTAATACGATCAAGTTGATTTTGTTTGTTTACTTTTTATATTTTTGTGTGATGAGTATACATCTCGCTCATGTGTGGGAATGATTGTTTTATCAATATTTATTTATTTATTGCCATCATTTGTATGTTTCAGCGCAACATGAGCTTTCATGATCTGGATCCTTTCATTTTCATTGGACTGCAACGGTAGGTTAGGCTTAATTCGGATAGGGAATACATGTATGACTGTGACGTTTTGTGACAGTCGAACCGGTAAGACTGCAGGGCTGCACGATTGCACGACTATTGAACTTAATATAACTCTCTAAGTGATGTTGTGCCATGTATCTATAGTTGCATACTATCTAATATATTTATATGGTCTTAGTAATATATATTATGACAGATATTAACGAGCAGTCTTGCAGTAAATTATTATTAACAATCATAAAATATAATACAACATGCACTCATTGCGGCGCCCCTGACTCCTACCGCCCATTCTTATTACTAGTTTATGTGACTGCATGTAATATAAATAAAATCTATATACGAAAATGCGTACAAAATTTTTCCTTTTATATAAAGGAAATTCTTCTGTACAGTACAAAATATTCTTAGGACATAATTACAAGGTAGAGTGCGCATGCGTGTTCAAAATAACCTATCGGCCCGCCACTCAGGTCGCATCCATGTACACACTGCCATCTCAAAAGTCCTCCGGAAGCTTCAAAAATAGGCCTCGCCCTCGTAAAATCACGTACCGTGATCCCGCGAACCTACAACACATAAATTCGTGGAATGAGCTTATAAAGCTCAGTAAGTGAAAGCCATGCATGCTATGCACGTGTCCTAAATTTGCAAAGGCCTCCGCGCCAATGCTCCCTAGACCTCATATTTTTCCTTGTCTTGTCTTGTCATATAGGGCCCTCGGCTATCTTGCTATGCACCATCATGGAGCTCGAATCCACTAGGGATAAATAAATATAAGTGGCAATACCCACTCAAGGGAGGCAACCCTAGGGCGCCTTTTCTGTCCCAAGGTGGTTTCATACGCCACGTGGACGCTTCACACTAGTAGCCTAATATGAGGTAGTCAACACCAGAGGTACCCTCGGTGTCGCGTACTCCCTCAGCTCGCATCCTCCAGGTTTCACGACCCGCCATGAGGGCATTAGCCCTAAAATCATGTCTTCCCTTGTACATGTCATGTCATAACGGTAGCGCCATACGACGTCACATGGTAGCATAGAAGAGCCGTGACTCAACTGTGAGTCGACATCAGACGCCCATATCGGCGAATCTATATCGCTCTTAGGCGATCGTATATAATGCACGCTCTCATATCATGCCTTTTGTACTAAACGTGCGTGCATATGATCATGTCGTGAATATGCAAGTCATGCCATAATATTCTGTAATTAAATCATGCGTGTCATGTGACGCAAATAATTCACGTAGGAAGTCACCTAAATTCACATAAACATATAACACATAATTTCATGCACATATAATTGTGTTGTAGTTGGGACTTCCACTTACCTGGTATCCTTAGCTATTAAATTTATCGTACTGTAAGTCGTAAACCTTCAAACCCTAAATATAGAAACATATAAAATTAGGGTTTGTTAGTCTAATTATTATTTCACGGAATTGGCTTAATTTTAAAACCCTAGTTTTGATTTTTATGAATTTCAAAACCCTAAAATTTAGAACTTAACCTAAACTGAGAAATATTATTGATATAATTCTCGGCATGAATTAAAATATACCTCGATATAACATAAATCTCGACATGACTTAAAAAAATGGATCTTGATATCATACATAGGAAAATTCGATATTTAAACCTACCCAAGATCTCGACACATTATATAAGGGTCCGATATTAACTAATCCCTAAGGACTTCGAGATTCAAATATTACAATATATATGTGGATATGGATCTCGATATATTATATGAAAGGTTTCGATATTAATCAATACCTAAGAGTTCGACATTTAAATACTGTACAAAGATCTCGACATGTATTTACAAATAAATCTCGAAATATCATACATAAGAATTCGACATAAGAGTTTAATATTAAAGTGGATTTGCACTCAAGTTGTCGAGATGTTACACATAAAGTCAACATTAGAATTCGATATGTTTCTTAGACTTGATCTCGAGATTCATTTAACAATGATCCCGAAATCTTTCCTATTAACCAAACAAGGTTTCGATATTTAATAGCTCGAGATCTAACTTTTCGAACTTTTTCCTAACTTCGACATCTACAAATTTGGGAATTATATCATCTAAACTTCCGATCAAAAACCCTAAAATCAACTATCGATGTTCCCTTGGAAAACTATTCCTAACAAAGACAGTAATGAGTTCTAAATCCAGATCTTCTTGTCAATGTCTTCAGTTCTTAGATTTTTTTTGAAAGGTTAATCCTATCGGCTTGTACCACAAACGTATTTTAACTTACTAATAATAAAAGAAAAACAATCAATTAGAATAAAGGATTTATACCTTCCGAGCACTACTATATTTGAATCTCCTTTGACTGTTATTGCTCAATCCTTGTTGGAAGCCTCCTTGCTATTCAACGTTTTTCTTTCTTCATTGTTTAAGGTTTCGATAGTTCTTTATCAATAATTTATAACATACAAGTTTTCTTCTTATTTCTAACTTAACCTTGCGTGTAAAAATATCTAAAATGACATCGATGTAGTTAGTTAGTCCTTATCTCACTTTATGTATTATATTATTATATCATACATCTTTCTTTGTAGCTAAGAATAATTGTGACTTATCTCATCTTTCGACATCTCCTATTATTCTTTTGATTCTCAAGTTTTAAAAATATCGAGCACAAGGATTTCGACCTTTATTAATCTCGAGCCTCCTAATTTCGACTTTAAGGATTTTAGTCATCAAAGATCTCGAGCTTCAATATCTCGACATTTCTAAACCTCGAGATTTTAAGGTGATTCGCTCTTTCTCTTTATGTTAAATAATCAATTTGTTTCATAATTCTAGTATTTCGAGATCCTTATCTTAGTCTTTTTCGAAATTTATTTCTACCAATTCGTGTTCTCCAGAACTTGTATCGACACTGGATCAAATATTTTAAGTTAACATGTTATGTACTAAAAACCCTAACATCAATAACTAACCTAATTTCAATTACTTCCTCTACTTGGTTAGTAACCCTAATAACATTCGATTTGAAATCATGTTAACACATAAAATCGTAAAACATATTCCATGCAGTCACGTAAATCATATAATAAGTATGCTTATTTATTGGCCTTTTTACTTACGGGACTCGGGTATTACATCATCCCCCCCTTAAAAGGGATTTCGCCCCCGAAATCAGGTAGGGAGAAACAGCTCAGGGTAGTGGTTCCTCATGTCATCTTCCCGTTCCCACGTAGCTTCTTCTGTGGACTGATTCTGCCACAATACCTTGACTAACGGAATTTCTTTATTCCGTAGCCGTTTTGTCGTACAAAAGGATTTCCACTGGCTTTTCCTCATAACTTAGATCTGGTTTGAGCTGTTGCTGAAGATTTTCCGTGTTCAGCACATGGCTTGGGTCTGCGACGTATTTTCGTAACGTCGATACATGAAAAATATCATGTACTTGAGCTAGTGAATTTGGTATTCTAGTTGATAGGCAACTTCGCCAACTTTTCTGAGGATTTGGAATGGTCCTATATATCTCGGGCTTAGCTTGCCCTTTTTCCCAAATCGTTTCACGCCTTTCATTGGAGATACCTTAAAAAATACGAAGTCATCTACTTGGAACTCCAGTGGTCTACGCTTTTGGTCTGCGTAGCTTTTCTGCCTATTTTGGGCCGTTTTCATCCGTTCTCGTATTTGAGCAATGGCTTCTGTCATTTCTTGTACCAAATCAGGGCCTAGTATCGCCCGTTCTCCAACATCATCCCAGTGAATTGGAGATCTGCATTTGCGTCCGTATAACGCTTCATAAGGAGCCATTTCGATCGTTGCATGGAAGCTGTTGTTGTATGAAAATTCAATCAAAGGAAGATATCGGCTCCAATTTCCTTTAAAGTCGAGCACACAGGCTCTTAGCATATCTTCTAACGTTTGGATAGTTCGTTCAGACTGCCCGTCTGTCTGGGGATGATAGGCAGTACTGAATGATAACTTGGTTCCCATGGCCTTCTGCAAACTCATCCAGAATTTGGACAAGAATCTCGAATCACGATCGGAAATGATCGAAATTGGAACTCCGTGAAGTCGTACTATTTCTTGAATATATAGTTCCGCGTATCTTTCCATTGAGAACGTTGAGCTGATAGGCAGGAAGTGAGCGGACTTGGTCAATCGATCGACAATGACCCATATAGCGTCGTGGCCTTTCACAGTCTTAGGCAAGCCAACAACGAAGTCCATGGTAATGTGATCCCACTTCCATTCAGGTACTGGCAGGGATTGCAAGGTTCTTGCCGGTCGTTGATGTTCTGCCTTAATTTGCTGGCACGTCAGGCATTGACTTACAAATGTTGCAATTTCTCGTTTCATCCCTGGCGACCAATAGTTGGCTCGTAAATCCCTGTACATCTTCGTTGCTCCTGGGTGGATTAAGTAAATAGTGGTATGAGCTTCCATCATGACAGTCTTTCGAAGTTCGGCGTCATTCGGAACATATAAACGTCTTCTGTAATATAAGCTCCCGTCATCTCGTATGGTGAAGTATGAAGATCTTTGCTCTATAGGAGTTTCTTTGATTTTCAAATATAATTCATCGTTCTCCTGGGCCTTCGTAATCTGCTCCATTAATGTTGTTCGAAGTGTTAACGCTGCTAGTCTTCTTTCAATTTCGCCCATTGGTATCGCTTCCACTTCGAGCCTCTGTAACTCCGTGTTTACAGTTTTGCGGCATAGTGCAACAGCCACCACATTCGCTTTCCCGGGATGGTAACTAATCACGCAGTCATAGTCTTTGACTAGCTCGAGCCACCGTTGTTGTCTCATATTTAATTCCTTCCGAGTGAAGAAGTATTTGAGACACTTGTGATCCGTGAAAATCTCGCATCGCTCGCCGTATAAGTAGTGCCTCCAGATCTTGAGAGCAAAAACTACGGCGGCAAGTTCTAGATCGTGCGTTGGGTAGTTCTTCTCATAATCTTTGAGTTGTCGTGAGGCATATGCTACGACATTTCCATTCTGCATTAGGACACACCCTAGGCCATTCTTAGACGCATCACTGTAAACAGAAATGTCAGGACCCGTCGTCCCGCCCTCGTATTACGTTCTAATCCTAAGTGCCTAACGCTTTGTTATCGTGCGAAAGCGTAAAAATGCGAATATAATTTTTTTTTTCATTTTTGAAACGCGTGCGGAAGTCTTATACACAAGTCAAAAGAATGTTCTAAATCATTTGACATTTCATCATGCTCCCATCTATACAAAACACAAGTGCGTGTGTGTAAATATATGCAGCAAAAGCTCCCTATGCGCCCGGCCTTCACAGGTCGTCATCCATACACACACTTCCACCTCAAAAGCAGCCGGATAGCTTCAAAAGATCGGCCTCGCATAAAAGTCGGATCACGTACCGTGATCATCAGTACCTACAACACGTAACATGAACAATGAGCCACCGAGGCTCAGTAAGCAGAAATTATGCATGTATGCACGTGTCCTAACGATCGACAATCCACGCCGTCGTTTCCTAACGCTCATATTCTTTTTCTCATACTCGTACTCTTTTCTTACGCTCTTATTCTTTTTCTTATACTCTTATTTCATACGGGCCCTCGGCTTTTAATCCCACTATGCGCCATATCATAGAGATCTCGAGTGTGGAGGTTCACACACTAGAAGGTCACCCGAAGGAATCTTCCCTTACTCAGTGTGGCCTCCACGCGGGCGGCGCTTCACACTGGTAGCCAACACCGAGGCCACTGACCTCGGAGGTCACCCGAAGGAATCTTCCCTCCGGGCAGTGTTTTACATGCTAGAAGGTCACCCGAGGGAATCTTCCCTTACTCGGCGTGTGCCCCAGGCCGCGTCCTCCAGGTTATACTTTCCGCATACGGGGTAATTCCCCAGCCTCTTATTCAGGCCTTATAGCTTCATTCGCCTTAAAGGCTGCATAGGGGAAGCCGTGACTCTTCATTCGAGTCGACACAGACGCCAATATCGGCGAATATACATCGCACACAGGCGATCTTATGCACGCTCATACCTCGCGCCTTATGTACTACGCATGCGTGCAAATGCTCATGCTATGCTCATGTACATATTCTAATCATGCCATCATGCACATAATTTAATTTATCATACGTACACATTTCATACAAATCTCACGAGCACGTAATTCACATAACTGGACGCAGGCAAGTTACGTGTCGTAGTTGAATTTCTACTTACCTGTCTTCCGGGCGTAATTAGTATTCTCCTCGTTCGCTCCTAACGTACCACCTTTAGACATAAATATTATGTGTTAGTGTTGTGCCTTTATAAATTGATTAGATCGAACTAAGTTATCTAACTTATTAATTTAACTGGACCATAAGTCGTTAGTTTCAAGTCTAGGCTAAGTCCCCTGCCCAATTAATTCCTAAGTGAAGTTAGTAAATTTCGTTGTCCGATTTGCTCGATTTCAGGGTCTCCCGATCGCCCGATTTGCTTTCACATCTCGAGCAAGGCTTTACCCGATTATTGTTTCGTTAACTTCAAGTTCGGCGATTTGTTCTGTCCATGCCACGTGTAACATCTATCTAATTCGTCCGATGTGTGCTCACTTAAATTGGTTTCGTCCGATTTCCTTTGCATGAGAAATGGCCCGATTCGATTGCATGAAGTTCCATCGGCCGATTTGTAAATCGCCGCGCCTTTTCGTCACTATGACGTCGTCTTCATGTGCCCGATTTGGGGTCTTCAAAGGGTAGAAATCGCCGCGTTCTTCAAGTGTGCATTTTGTCCGATTTAAGCTTTGCATGGAATCACCCGATTTCAGGGCTTTGAGGCGCTACAAATCGCCGTGTTTTTCTATAGTCTAAATCGCCCGATCTTCGCATGCTTCAATTATGATTTTGCCCGATTTCTTAACACCTCGTCCCTCAGATCGCCGAGTCCTTCGTTCCCTTTGGTAGATCGTCCGATTTCGTGAAGTTACGGGTAGCTCATTTCGTCCGATTTAGGTTTTTGCATGGAGTCGCCCGATTTCTTGCATGTTGCTCAATTTCGGCGATTTGGGTGGTGTTCGAAATCGTTCGACTCCATACATGGAGTGCTTAAGGAAGTTCGTCCGATTTGGAAATCGCCGATTGTTCTCATCATCACGTCGTCATCTTCATCGCCCGATTTGATCGAGCTCTCAAATTCATTTCGATCGATTCCTCTCATGCACAATTCGCCCGATTTAGCAGGCACTATTCTTACATTCGCCGAGACTTATACTATATGTTATTTGTTTTAAATCGCGCGATTTGTCACCAAACTAATAATCGCCCGAAATCACCTAACTTCCCCGATCCGTTTGAACCTTTAAATCATCTACCCGAAATCACCTTCGTTCAATCTACCCAGAATTTCTAAGTTCTCAGGATACGTTAATCTACCAAGATCTCTAAGAAACCCTTAAATACTTATTTACTCCTCAACTAAGGTTTTTCCGTAAATCTTACACCCTAATTTCTCGGTTCTCCCTTATAATTTCGAGACTAAATGCTTAAGTAATTTAATTTACGAAATTATAAGAGTTGTAAGGGAAGTGCTTCACTTACTAGCTTCGATCTTCAACCTACTTGGGTGCTTTTTGGTTCGAAAATTCGTCTCAGCTCTTTCTCCTTCCCTTCTTGCTTTTCGTTAGTTCTTAGGTGAGGTTTTGGGGTTTGGGAAAATCTTGTTAGATATTTTCTTGCATTTGTATTGGATAGGACATGGGTGGCGTGGTTTTCCCTTAAATTAGGGGTTTTTGTCTCCTATTTGTCCTCTCTCACACATTGGGGCCCAATTGTTAAGTTTTAGCCCATTAGTAACTAAATCCCCAACCCAACTTATTATCTGCCATTTCCTTTGGCATTTTCGAGAATCTCCCTTCCTAAGTTAGGGTCATGATGAACACGAAACCGTTGGCACTTAATTGCGTGAAATTCATGTGTAATCCACGAGCATAAAATTCATGTATTACATAAACATTCAACCTATACGCAATTATCATGAAATTACGTAAAGCACACAAGTAATTTATTGGCCAACCTAAATTACGAGGACTCGGGTCCTACATCCTCCCCCCTTAAGGAGGATTTCGCCCCCGAAATCAACCTGTATGGAACAACTCGGGATAACGAATTCTCATTTCGTCCTCCCGTTCCCATGTGGCTTCTTCCGTAGATTGGTTCCGCCACAACACTTTCACTAAAGGAATATCTTTATTCCTAAGTCTCTTGGTTTCGTACATCAATATCTCCACCGGAATCTCTTCGTAACTCAGATCCGGTTTCAATTGTTGATGTAGGGACTCGTTTTCTAGAACATGATTCGGGTCAGCTATGTACTTGCGTAGTGTCGAGACGTGGAACACGTCATGCACTTGCGATAGTGAGGTTGGCAGTTCTAATTGGTATGCCACCTCGCCAACCCTCTTCAGTATCCTAAATGGACCGATGTACCTAGGGCTTAGTTTCCCTTTCTTCCCGAATCTTTTCACGCCCTTCATCGGCGATACCTTTACGAACACCATATCGCCTTCCTCGAATTCCAGTGGTCGACGTCTTCGGTCTGCGTAGCTTTTCTGTCGACTCTGTGCTGTTCGCATTCTTTCTCGTATGGTACTAATCGCTTCCGTCATTTCTCGTACTATGTCAGGGCCTAACATTGCCCGTTCTCCGACCTCGTCCCAATGTACTGGGGACCTGCACCTACGCCCGTATAGCGCTTCGTATGGTGCCATCCCGATTGTAACATGGTAGCTATTATTGTACGAGAACTCGATCAGTGGGAGGTACCTACTCCAATTTCCTTTGAAATCGAGTACGCATGCTCGCAGCATGTCCTCCAGCGTCTGAATCGTTCACTCGGATTGACCGTCCGTCTGCGGATGGTAGGCTGTGCTAAAAGATAACTTCGTTCCCATGGCCTTTTGCAAGCTCGTCCAGAATTTCGACAGAAATCTGGAGTCGCGATCTGAGACTATGGACGATGGAACGCCGTGCAGTCGCACTATCTCTTGGATGTACAGCTCCGCGTATCGTTCCATGGAAAACGTCGTACTAATTGGTAGGAAATGGGCAGACTTTGTCAGCCTGTCGACGATAACCCAAATCGCATCGTGCCCTTTTGTATTTCTTGGCAGTCCTACTACGAAGTCCATGGTAATGTTATCCCATTTCAATTCCGGAATGGGTAACGGTTGTAGGGTTCCTGCCGGCCTTTGATGCTCGGCCTTGATCTGTTGGCATGTCAGGCACTGACTCACGAAGGTCGCGATGTCCTTTTTCATGCCTGGCCACCAATAGTTTTCCTTTAAGCCTCTGTACATCTTCGTTGCCCCTGGATGTACCGAGTATGCCGTAGCATGTGCTTCCGTCATTATTAGCCGTCGCAGTTCGGCGTCGTCTGGCACGTACAACCGATTCTTGAAGTATAATCGTCCGTCTTCCCGTATCATGAGGTCTCCAGTTGGTTGTTCCGGTTGTGCCTCCTTAATCTTCGCATACAACTCGTCTGTTCCTTGCGCTGTCTTGATCTGCTCCAGCAGTGTTGGTTGCAAAGTTAAGGCAGCTAGCTGCGCCTCAATTTCGCCTAACCGTACGACTTCTACTTCCAGCAGTTGCAGTTCTGTACTAACTGCTTTTCGGCTTAAGGCATCGGCTACTACATTCGCTTTGCCTGGGTGGTAGTTGATTACGCAGTCGTAATCCTTGACTAATTCTAACCACCTTCTTTGCCTCATATTTAGCTCCTTTTGCGAAAAGAAGTACTTGAGGCTCTTGTGGTCCGTGTATATTTCACACCGCTCTCCATAGAGGTAATGCCTCCAAATCTTGAGAGCGAAGACCACTGCCGCCAATTCTAAGTCGTGCGTTGGGTAGTTCTTCTCGTACTCTTTTAGTTGACGAGAAGCGTACGCTACTACATTCCCATTCTGCATTAGTACGCACCCTAACCCGTTCTTCGACGCATCGCTATACACGGTGAATCCTCCAGTTCCCGCGGGTATCGTGAGAACTGGGGCCGTTGTAAGCCGTTCTTTAAGCTCTTGAAAGCTCTGTTCGCATTCTGCGGTCCACTGAAATGGCGTATTCTTTCTGGTCAGCTTCGTTAGCGTAGACGCTATCTTCGAGAAGTCCTTGATGAATTTCCTATAGTATCCTGCCAGACCGAGGAAACTCCGTACTTCCGTTACATTGGTCGGTCTGGGCCAGTTGCTAATGGCTTCTATCTTGCTCGGGTCTACAGAAATCCCTTCTCCTGATACTATATGCCCCAAGAAGGCGACTTGGTCAAGCCAAAATTCGCACTTCTTGAACTTGGCGTATAGTTGCTTCTCCCGTAGTATACCCAGAACTGTTCTCAGGTGTTCTTCGTGCTCCTCCTTCGTTTTCGAGTAGATTAGGATGTCATCAATGAAGACGATGACAAACCTATCTAAATATGGCTTGAACACCCGGTTCATTAAGTCCATAAAAGCTGCGGGCGCATTAGTCAACCCGAATGGCATTACCAGAAACTCGTAGTGGCCATAACGGGTACTAAAGGCCGTCTTCGGGACATCTTCCTTCCGAATCCTTAACTGATGATAGCCCGATCTTAAGTCGATCTTAGAGAAAACCGTTGCACCTTGCAGTTGATCGAACAGATCGTCTATCCTAGGGAGTGGGTACTTGTTCTTGATCGTCAACTTGTTCAACTCCCTATAGTCAATGCACAACCGCATTGACCCATCCTTCTTCTTTACGAATAGCACCGGCGCTCCCCAAGGAGAGGCTGTATGAACTCCTTCTGCATGAGTTCGTCGAGTTGATCCTTTAACTCCTTCATTTCTGTCGGTGCTAGCCGATATGGGGTCTTAGATACTGGTGCCGCTCCAGGTACCAGATCTATAGCGAACTCTATTTCCCGTTCGGGTGGTAGTCCCGGTAACTCCTCGGGAAATACGTCGGGGAAGTCCTGAACTATCGGCACTTCCTCGAGTTTCGGGGAGGCGTTCTCTTCCGACTTGATAGTGAATATCAGATAGGCTTCGCATCCGGATCTGATCAGTCGTTGGGCTTTCAACGCTGATATCCTAGACATCAAAGTCCCCTTGCTAGTTCCTACGAACTTAAGGGGGTCATTACCATCCATATTGAGCGTGACTATCTTGCGGTGGCAGTCTATGACGGCTCCGTACTTCGATAGCCAATCCATTCCAAGGATCACCTCATAATCATTCATGGGAATAATTATGAGGTCTATGGGCAGTTCCTTGTCCCCGATTACTATTGGGCAATCCCGTAAAACGTGGTTAGTTTGGGTGGGATTCCCGTTCGGAGCTGTTACCCTAAATTCACACTCAGCTCGGTGAGGCGTGACTCCTACTCTTGCGACGTACTTAGCAGATGCGAACGAGTGTGTCGCTCCTGAGTCGATTAGGATGCATGTGGGGGTTTCATAGACGAGGAGGGTACCTGTTACCACAGTCGGGTTGTTTTCCGCTTCCTCGGAGGTTATAGTGTAGACCCGGGCCGGTACTCTTGGTGGTGCTGCTTGGTTTCCCGCTTGGCTCCCGGATCCACCTTCCGGACATGCCCTCAGGTAATGGCCTGTCTTGCCACATTTGAAGCAGACAGCGTTCTGGGAGTTGCAGGCTCCCGGGTGTCTCCGTGCGCACTTCGGGCATACGGGTAGGTCCAGCTGGGGTCTACCCTGGTTGGGGTTAAACTGCGGGGGTGGTCCAGGTCTATTCTGGAATCTCTGCTTTCCTTCCTTGGCGAGAAATTGCCGCTTTGGATTGCCCCCGCTCCCTTGCGGTCCTTGTGTAAACTTGCGCTTAACTTCTTGGGCGCGAGCAATTCTGGCCTCTGCCTGCTCCACCACAAGTGCTCTCTCAGCCACTTGTGCATACGTGGCTCCTTGTATTCCCACCATACTTACATCCCGATACAGCTCGGGCTTCAACCCTTCCATGAACCGCTCGATCTTGAACGCGTCCGTGCTAACCATATGAGCAGCGAACCTCGAAAGCTGCTCAAACTTCCTGATGTACTCCGCCACGGTCATTGTTCCTTGGCGGAGGTTGATGAACTCATTCATCCTTTGGGCTCTGACCGGGGCGGTGTAGTACTTCCCTCGAAAGATTTCCTTGAACCGATCCCAGCTCATCGTTAGAGGGTTTTCGACGGCTGAGACGGTTTCCCACCAGTGCCCAGCGCTCCCCCTTAGCAGGTAGGCAGCGCACATGACCTTCTCCGCCTCAGGGGTGCGGCTGTGCTGGAACATGTTCTCCAGTGTTCTCAGCCAATCCTCGGCGGATGTAGGGTCTACAGCATCCTCGAACAGCGGAGGATTAAGCTTTCTGAACCTCTCCCCGATCATCTCAATTCGCTCGGGCGGGGGAGGTAGACTGGCTGATTGCCCACCAGCATTTTGCTGTTGGATCAGTTGCTGAATCTGGGCCGACTGTTGCCGGACCAATTCAGTTAGTTGCCGGATGGTAGCATCCCGGCTATCAGGAGGGTTATTAGTATCCCTACCCTGATCAGACTCCCTACTTCCTTCACCCCTAAGTCTAACCATCTTCTCAACCTATCCTGATAATTCCTAAGGCCAATAAATTAAACCATTCAAGAAATTCACATAACATGGTACTTACGAGCAAGGCCGTTTCCGTGCTTTTGAGTGTGTGTGTATGGACAGTCTGCAGGACCTGTGACCGAAGCTCTGATACCATCCTGTCAGGACCCGTCGTCCCGCCCTCGTATTACGTTCTAATCCTAAGTGCCTAACGCTTTGTTATCGTGGAAAAGCGTAAAAATGCGAATATAATTTTTTTTTTCATTTTTGAAACGCGTGCGGAAGTCTTATACACAAGTCAAAAGAATGTTCTAAATCGTTTGACATTTCATCATGCTCCCATCTATACAAAACACAAGTGTGTGTGTGTAAATATATGCAGCAAAAGCTCCCTATGCGCCCGGCCTTCACAGGTCGTCATCCATACACACACTTCCACCTCAAAAGCAGCCGGATAACTTCAAAAGATCGGCCTCGCATAAAAGTCGGATCACGTACAGTGATCGTCAGTACCTACAACACGTAACATGAACAATGAGCCACCGAGGCTCAGTAAGCAGAAATTATGCATGTATGCACGTGTCCTAACGATCGACAATCCACGCCGTCGTTTCCTAACGCTCATACTCTTTTTCTCATACTCGTACTCTTTTCTTACGCTCTTATTCTTTTTCTTATACTCTTATTTCATACGGGCCCTCGGCTTTTAATCCCACTATGCGCCATATCATAGAGATCTCGAGTGTGGAGGTTCACACACTAGAAGGTCACCCGAAGGAATCTTCCCTTACTCAGTGTGGCCTCCACGCGGGCGCTTCACACTGGTAGCCAACACCGAGGCCACTGACCTCGGAGGTCACCCGAAGGAATCTTCCCTCCGGGTAGTGTTTTACACGCTAGAAGGTCACCCGAGGGAATCTTATTACTCGGCGTGTGCCCCGGGCCGCGTCCTCCAGGTTATACTTTCCGCATACGGGGTAATTCCCCAGCCTCTTATTCAGGCCTTATAGCTTCATTCGCCTTAAAGGCTGCATAGGGGAAGCCGTGACTCTTCATTCGAGTCGACACAGACGCCAATATCGGCGAATATACATCGCACACAGGCGATCTTATGCACGCTCATACCTCGCGCCTTATGTACTACGCATGCGTGCAAATGCTCATGCTATGCTCATGTACATATTCTAATCATGCCATCATGCACATAATTTAATTTATCATACGTACACATTTCATACAAATCTCACGAGCACGTAATTCACATAACTGGACGCAGGCAAGTTACGTGTCGTAGTTGAATTTCTACTTACCTGTCTTCCGGGCGTAATTAGTATTCTCCTCGTTCGCTCCTAACGTACCACCTTTAGACATAAATATTATGTGTTAGTGTTGTGCCTTTATAAATTGATTAGATCGAACTAAGTTATCTAACTTATTAATTTAACTGGACTATAAGTCGTTAGTTTCAAGTCTAGGCTAAGTCCCCTGCCCAATTAATTCCTAAGTGAAGTTAGTAAATTTCGTTGTCCGATTTGCTCGATTTCAGGGTCTCCCGATCGCCCGATTTGCTTTCACATCTCGAGCAAGGCTTTACCCGATTATTGTTTCGTTAACTTCAAGTTCGGCGATTTGTTCTGTCCATGCCACGTGTAACATCTATCTAATTCGTCCGATGTGTGCTCACTTAAATTGGTTTCGTCCGATTTCCTTTGCATGAGAAATGGCCCGATTCGATTGCATGAAGTTCCATCGGCCGATTTGTAAATCGCCGCGCCTTTTCGTCACTATGACGTCGTCTTCATGTGCCCGATTTGGGGTCTTCAAAGGGTAGAAATCGCCGCGTTCTTCAAGTGTGCATTTTGTCCGATTTAAGCTTTGCATGGAATCACCCGATTTCAGGGCTTTGAGGCGCTACAAATCGCCGTGTTTTTCTATAGTCTAAATCGCCCGATCTTCGCATGCTTCAATTATGATTTTGCCCGATTTCTTAACACCTCGTCCCTCAGATCGCCGAGTCCTTCGTTCCCTTTGGTAGATCGTCCGATTTCGTGAAGTTACGGGTAGCTCATTTCGTCCGATTTAGGTTTTTGCATGGAGTCGCCCGATTTCTTGCATGTTGCTCAATTTCGGCGATTTGGGTGGTGTTCGAAATCGTTCGACTCCATACATGGAGTGCTTAAGGAAGTTCGTCCGATTTGGAAATCGCCGATTGTTCTCATCATCACGTCGTCATCTTCATCGCCCGATTTGATCGAGCTCTCAAATTCATTTCGATCGATTCCTCTCATGCACAATTCGCCCGATTTAGCAGGCACTATTCTTACATTCGCCGAGACTTATACTATATGTGATTTGTTTTAAATCGCGCGATTTGTCACCAAACTAATAATCGCCCGAAATCACCTAACTTCCCCGATCCGTTTGAACCTTTAAATCATCTACCCGAAATCACCTTCGTTCAATCTACCCAGAATTTCTAAGTTCTCAGGATACGTTAGTCTACCAAGATCTCTAAGAAACCCTTAAATACTTATTTACTCCTCAACTAAGGTTTTTCCGTAAATCTTACACCCTAATTTCTCGGTTCTCCCTTATAATTTCGAGACTAAATGCTTAAGTAATTTAATTTACGAAATTATAAGAGTTGTAAGGGAAGTGCTTCACTTACTAGCTTTGATCTTCAACCTACTTGGGTGCTTTTTGGTTCGAAAATTCGTCTCAGCTCTTTCTCCTTCCCTTCTTGCTTTTCGTTAGTTCTTAGGTGAGGTTTTGGGGTTTGGGAAAATCTTGTTAGATATTTTCTTGCATTTTTATTGGATAGGACATGGGTGGCGTGGTTTTCCCTTAAATTAGGGGTTTATGTCTCCTATTTGTCCTCTCTCACACATTGGGGCCCAATTGTTAAGTTTTAGCCCATTAGTAACTAAATCCCCAACCCAACTTATTATCTGCCATTTCCTTTGGCATTTTCGAGAATCTCCCTTCCTAAGTTAGGGTCATGATGAACACGAAACCGTTGGCACTTAATTGCGTGAAATTCATGTGTAATCCACGAGCATAAAATTCATGCGTTACATAAACATTCAACCTATACGCAATTATCATGAAATTACGTAAAGCACACAAGTAATTTATTGGCCAACCTAAATTACGAGGACTCGGGTCCTACAAGAAAACCCTCCAGTGCCTGTAGGGATAGTTAGCACTGGAGCCGTAGTGAGTCGTCTCTTAAGTTCCTGAAAGCTTTGCTCGCAAGCGTCATCCCATTGAAATGGAGTATTCTTCTTCGTTAGCTTCGTCAGCGTTGATGCGATTTTGGAGAAATCTTTGATGAACTTCCGATAATACCCAGCTAGTCCGAGAAAACTTCGTATTTCTGTGACATTCATCGGTTGAGGCCAGTTGTTGATAGCCTCGATCTTGCTGGGGTCGACAGAAATTCCAGCTCCTGAAATAACGTGTCCAAGAAATGCGACTTGATTGAGCCAGAACTCGCATTTCTTGAATTTTGCATACAACTGCTTTTCTCGTAATATTTCTAATACCGTCCTCAGGTGTTGTTCATGTTCCTCCCTGGTCTTCGAGTAGATGAGAATGTCATAGATGAATACGATAACACACTTATCTAGGAATAGCTTGAATACCCTGTTCATCAGGTCCATGAAGGCTGCTGGTGCGTTAGTCAGTCCAAAATGCATGACTAGGAACTCGTAGTGCCCATAACGGGTACTAAAAGCTGTCTTCGGGACATCTTCTTCTCTAATCTTCAACTGGTGATACCCTGACCTTAAGTCGATTTTCGAAAATACTGTTGCGCCTTGTAGTTGGTCGAATAAGTCGTCAATTCGAGGGAGGGGGTATTTGTTCTTGATCGTAATCTTGTTCAGTTCCCTATAATCAATGCAGAGCCGCATCGATCCATCTTTCTTCTTAACAAACAAAACCGGTGCTCCCCATGGTGAGAAGCTCGGCTGAATGAACCCTTTTTGCAACAGTTCATCCAGTTGCTCCCTCAATTCCTTCAATTCTGCTGGAGCGAGTCGGTATGGTGCCTTCGAAATTGGTGCAGCTCCTGGCACTAGGTCAATCGTGAACTGAATTTCACGATCTGGCGGAAGTCCGGGTAAGTCTTCAGGGAACACATCGGGAAAGTCTTGTACTACTGGTACTTCTTCTAACTTTGGAGATACACGTTCCTCGGATGATATCGCAAATATCAGATAAGCTTCACATCCTGTCTTTAGTAAACGATGTGCCTTCATTGCTGAAATCTTGGGAATCTTACTACGCTTGCTACTTTCCGTAAATGTGAATGGTTCGGTGTCTTCTAGGTTAAAGGTCACTTGTTTACGGTTACAGTCAATAACCGCTCCGTATTTCGATAGCCAGTCCATTCCTAGAATTACTTCATAGTCGTTCATTGGAATGACTATCAGGTCAACAGGTAAGGTCCTATCGTTCACTAGTACGGGGCTATCTCGTTGGTTGGTTCTCGTAGAGGTTTCATGAGGGATGGTAACGTTGTATTCGTAGTTAACTAGGTTAGGTGTAACCCCGAGTCTCGCCACGTAGTTAGTAGATGCAAATGAATGCGTGGCTCCTGAATCAACTAATATGCATGTTGGGGTCGAATGGATAAGGAGAGTACCTGCCACCACAGACGGATTGTTCTCCGCCTCTTCAGAAGTCAGCGTGTAAACCCTAGCAGGTACCGCAGGTGGCCTAGTTTGAGCAGGGGCTTGACTTCCAGACGCCACTTCCGTGCATGCCTTGGAGAAATGGCCTGTCTTGCCGCACTTATAGCACACGGCATTCTGAGAATAGCACACTCCCAAATGTCGGCGTGTGCACCGGGGACATGGGGGTATGCTCATTGGAGGTCTTCCCTGATTAGGACTGAATGGTTGTGGAGGTCCGAGTCGATTCGGGAAATTAGGTCTGACATTCTTAGGGTTAAAGGGCTTCTTTGGATTGCCTCCATTCCATTTCGGCCATTGAACAAAGTTTCTTTTCGCTTCATGGGCTCGCATAATTCGAAGCTCAGCTTGCTCTGCCATCAAAGCGCGTTCCGCCACTTGAGCATAAGTAGCTCCTTGAGATCCGGCCATGTTTACATCTCTATATAGCTCCGGTTTCAGGCCTTCCAAGAAACGCTCCACCTTCAATGCATCGGTGCTCACCATGTGAGCTGCAAATCGGGACAATTGCTCAAACTTCCTGATGTACTCTGCCACGGTCATCGGGCCTTGGCGTAGGTTGATGAATTCATTCATCCTTTGGGCTCGCACCGGGGCGGTGAAGTATTTGCTCCTAAAGAGCTCCTTGAATCGGTCCCATATCATCGTGATAGGGTCTTCAAAGGCGAGAATTGTATCCCACCAGTGGCCTGCACTTCATCTC
This sequence comes from Craterostigma plantagineum, assembly GCA_027422505.1. Lineage (NCBI taxonomy): Eukaryota > Viridiplantae > Streptophyta > Magnoliopsida > Lamiales > Linderniaceae > Craterostigma > Craterostigma plantagineum. The sequence continues at coordinate 10,589,162 of JAPQWV010000025.1, forward strand.
AGCAGGAAGACAGCACATAACACCTTTTCATCCTCTGGAATGCGGCTATATTGGAACATGCTTTCCAGAGTTCGAAGCCAATCTTCAGCCGCTGGAGGGTCAACGGCATCTTCAAACGTTGGGGGATTGAGTTTACGAAATCGCTCCCCAACAATCTCAACTCTTTCCGCCTGAGTAGGTCCGCTACTAGATGGTCCGCCCGTATTTCTTTGTTGCATCATTTCTTGAATTTGAGCGGATTGCTGGCGAACGAGTTCGGTCAACTGAAGGATCGCTGTATCACGATTATCAGTTTGTACTTCGGGTTCCTTGCCTTTGCTAACACTTCCGCTACCCTCACTTCTCGTTCTACCCATTTTTGTCTTGATACCCTAATAGTCCCTATGGCCAATAAATTACGCACATACCACATTCATAGAAACATAAAACTTACTAGCAAGGCCGCTTCCGTGCTTTTGAGTGTGTGTACATGGACAGTCTACAGAACTTGTAACCGAAAGCTCTGATACCACATGCGGCGCCCCTGACTCCTACCGCCCATTCTTATTACTAGTTTATGTGACTGCATGTAATATAAATAAAATCTATATACGAAAATGCGTACAAAATTTTTCCTTTTATATAAAGGAAATTCTTCTGTACAGTACAAAATATTCTTAGGACATAATTACAAGGTAGTGTGCGCATGCGTGTTCAAAATAACCTATCGGCCCGCCACTCAGGTCGCATCCATGTACACACTGCCATCTCAAAAGTCCTCCGGAAGCTTCAAAAATAGGCCTCGCCCTCGTAAAATCACGTACCGTGATCCCGCGAACCTACAACACATAAATTCGTGGAATGAGCTTATAAAGCTCAGTAAGTGAAAGCCATGCATGCTATGCACGTGTCCTAAATTCGCAAAGGCCTCCGCGCCAATGCTCCCTAGACCTCATATTTTTCCTTGTCTTGTCTTGTCATATAGGGCCCTCGGCTATCTTGCTATGCACCATCATGGAGCTCGAATCCACTAGGGATAAATAAATATAAGTGGCAATACCCACTCAAGGGAGGCTAACCCTAGGGCGCCTTTTCTGTCCCAAGGTGGTTTCATACGCCACGCGGACGCTTCACACTGGTAGCCTAATCTGAGGTAGTCAACACCCGAGGTACCCTCGGTGTCGCGTACTCCCTCAGCTCGCATCCTCCAGGTTTCACGACCCGCCATGAGGCATTAGCCCTAAAATCATGTCTTCCCTTGTACATGTCATGTCATAACGGTAGCGCCATACGACGTCACCATGATAGCATAGAAGAGCCGTGACTCAACTGTGAGTCGACATCAGACGCCCATATCGGCGAATCTATATCGCTCTTAGGCGATCGTATATAATGCACGCTCTCCTATCATGCCTTTTGTACTAAACGTGCGTGCATATGATCATGTCGTGAATATGCAAGTCATGCCATAATATTCTGTAATTAAATCATGCGTGTCATGTGACGCAAATAATTCACGTAGGAAGTCACATAAATTCACATAAACATATAACACATAATTTCATGCACATATAATTATGTGTTGTAGTTGGGACTTCCACTTACCTGGTATCCTTAGCTATTAAATTTATCGTACTGTAAGTCGTAAACCTTCAAACCCTAAATATAGAAACATATAAAATTAGGGTTTGTTTGTCTAATTATTATTTCACGGAATTGGCTTAATTTGAAAACCCTAGTTTTGATTTTTATGAATTTCAAAACCCTAAAATTTAGAACTTAACCTAAACTGAGAAGTATTATTGATATAATTCTCGGCATGAATTAAAATATACCTCGATATAACATAAATCTCGACATGACTTAAAAAATGGATCTCGATATCATACATAGGAAAATTCGATATTTAAACCCTATCCAAGATCTCGACACATTATATAAGGGTCCGATATTAAGTAATCCCTAAGGACTTCGAGATTTAAATATTACAATATATAAGTCGATATGGATCTCGATATATTATATGAAAGGTTTCGATATTAATCAATACCTAAGAGTTCGACATTTTAAATACTGTACAAAGATCTCGACATGTATTTACAAATAATTCTCGAAATATCATACATAAGAATTCGACATAAGAGTTTAATATTAAAGTGGATTTGCACTCAAGTTGTCGAGATGTTACACATAAAGTCAACATTAGAATTCGACATGTTTCTTTGACTTGATCTCGAGATTCATTTAACAATGATCTCGAAATCTTTCCTATTAACCAAACAAGGTTTCGATATTTAATAGCTCGAGATCTAACTTTTCGAACTTTTTCCTAACTTCGACATCTACAAATTTGGGAATTATATCATCTAAACTTCCGATCAAAAACCCTAAAATCAACTATCGATGTTCCCTTGGAAAACTTCCTAACAAAGACAGTAATGAGTTCTAAATCCAGATCTTCTTGTCAATGTCTTCAGTTCTTAGATTTTTTTTGAAAGGTTAATCCTATCGGCTTGTACCACAAACGTATTTTAACTTACTAATAATAAAAGAAAAACAATCAATTAGAATAAAGGAATTATACCTTCCGCGCACTACTATATTTGAATCTCCTTTGACTGTTATTGCTCAATCCTTGTTGGAAGCCTCCTTGCTATTCAACGTTTTTCTTTCTTCAGTGTTTAAGGTTTCGATAGTTCTTTATCAATAATTTATAACATACAAGTTTTCTTCTTATTTCTAACTTAACCTTGCGTGTAAAAATATCTAAAATGACATCGATGTAGTTAGTTAGTCCTTATCTCACTTTATGTATTATATTATTATATCATACATCTTTCTTTGTAGCTAAGAATAATTGTGACTTATCTCATCTTTCGACATCTTCTATTATTCTTTTGATTCTCAAGTTTTAAAAATATCGAGCTCAAGGATTTCGACCTTTATTAATCTCGAGCCTCCTAATTTCAACTTTAAGGATTTCAGTCATCAAAGATCTCGAGCTTCAATATCTCGACATTTCTAAACCTCGAGATTTTAAGGTGGAAGAATTTGCTCTTTCTCTTTATGTTAAATAATCAATTTTCTTCATAATTCTAGTATTTCGAGATCCTAATCTTAGTCTTTTTCGAAATTTATTTCTACCAATTCGTGTTCTCCAGAACTTGTATCGACACTAGATCAAATATTTTAAGTTAACATGTTATGTACTAAAAACCCTAACATCAATAACTAACCTAATTTCAATTACTTCCTCTACTTGGTTAGTAACCCTAATAACATTCAATTTGAAATCATGTTAACACATAAAATCGTAAAACATATTCCATGCAGTCACGTAAATCATATAATAAGTATGCTTATTTATTGGCCTTTTTACTTACGGGACTCGGGTATTACACTCATCAATAGATGCGGGCATTTTTTCTCTGAGGCGAGTCTCTTGTCCACCATAAAATAAATGGGCGGATCTCGGGTCACTATAAAGTAGAGGGCGCGATCGCGGATCTTGGGTCTTTCTGATAACAATATATGTAATAAACTAAAAAATCTCTTAAAAATAACCCGTGCATCGCACGGGTCTAAAACTAGTTACATCAAAACCCCATATTAATTTTTACGGGTATTACACTTGTTAGTATAAAATGCTGAGATGTACAGATGCGATACAAGAACAAAAATTCCAGGAAAATTTGAAATCAGCCTCTTTCAATTTGCGATCGTTTTTCTCCCGCGCAATTCTGGTATGGTTTTCTTCATAATCGAACATGTTGTTATATCTGTTAATAGGATTTGATTTTTTCGATTGTGCTTTATGATGTGGAAAGACTTATGGTACTTAAGTTTTCAAAGGATTAATCCAATAAAACACCGCTTTATGAACAACATTGTTCGGCACAGATTTAGACAGAACTCTCTCTAAGCAATGTTCTTTATGACATCATCCAACGCAGAGACTGTCTCAGCATAATATTTCTCCGCTTCGGTAGAGCTCTTAATCTTCGCAGCATGATCCAGCTGAAAGGCACAAAATCAATGCGAAAACGTGAGAAAAAAAATGCATAACTGTTACTCTATATGGAACTAATATATAATTCTCGAATGAGCTCGCTCACCTTGTCGATGGTTTGAAAGAGCTTTCCGTAAAGGTCCTTAAACTTTTGCTTCTCCTCTTTAGGCTTGGCAGAGATGATGGTGTTGAGATCGAAACGAAGGTACTCAGCCTTCGAACGAAGGTCGTTTTGGACGTAAGGCCAAGCTTTCTTGTCGATGAAGGACTTGACTCCGAGGATCTCTTTAGCAGACTCCTTTGCCCTTTCAGCAGCTTCCGTAGGCGGCAGTGGCTGAAGGTAAAACCTATCCTTTTTGTACGGCAGATCGAAATCTCTCGCCTGATCAGAGTTCAAAGTCCCCGCTGTAATAATAAAAAGGTTGTTTGTTACCCATTATGGTATCTATCAAGCAATTAAGCTTTATAAACGTGCAAGAATGAAGACAAATCTAATTGAGGTAGAGCACATCTAAACCACATATAGACACACACACATATATATGTGCGTGTGCATTCTTGAATCAGTATGTACGGCATTTCCACCATTCACAAGGATACATAATTTAACATGGAAATTACAGAGGTCACAATCACTAAGAGTGTGACTGGTTCGTGGAATTTAGTATGGGAGAGACCATGGTTCAATACGTTTTTCTTCCATATGGCAAGGAAATTAGTTTTCCCTAGTTTAAAGTATAAATTTAAACAAAGTTTCTTTTCACCACTTGTTGTGAAATGGACAGCGAAACGATATTGGAAATAACTGTAAGGATAAAATGGACACGGGAATTTACGTGGATAACCCCTTTTAACTTGGGGTAAAAAACCACGGACGAGGTAGAAATTTATTACTGGGGTAAAAACAGGGGTTACAACCTTTCAATCTATAAAGGAGAAAACACTGACTATCTCTCTTTATAGTCGGAGCAAATATCGAACAAACCCTCTATTTTTTTTTCTCCTCTTTTTCTTTCTCTCTCTTACTTTGGCTCTGGTGTGATTTTTACAAGCTCGTATGATGCCTTTATATAGGAAAAGGCATACACCAATAACTATTATAATATTTCCCTTTTCCACATTCATTTTTTCAATCAACCAAAAATAAATTTTCCCTTTGACTTCCTTTTTCTACTAATTTTCACAAACCAAACACACCATAAGTATGCGTTTGGTACGTGGAATTCGATGCTGAAAATAAAAGTATAACGATACACATAGAATCATTGTAAGCTACGCTTCGCATGTCGTACCATGTCGAAATCCGTAAACCAAACAGAGCCTAAAAGCAGGGGCGGACCCAGGTATAGCCTTGGGTGGTCAATTGACCCCAGCCAACTCATAGACTAAGGAGTATCCATGTGTAAAAATACTAGTTATCTTAGTTTAGTGGTTAGTGGTCGTAGTGTGGAAGTAAAGTTCTGCACTTCAAAATGATCTAGGTTCAAATCCTAGGTGAGCCTTATATATTCGTTTTAGACATAAATAAATGGGCTACACTTAATTGGATTGTTCTCTTCTTTTGACCCCCCAGCCTTAGAAGCCTGGGTCCGCTACTGCCTAAGAGGGCGTGAAAAAAAAACGAAGAACAACGGAGTCAGCACATCGGATAACGGTACGTTACGCTCCAAGCCTAGCACTGCATTTTTGCTTTCACATTTTTCACATTGAAATCCTTAAGGCACCCTCTAGTCGGCGAAAAACAAAATTAATTATATAGTGAAAAAGTGGTGGCAAAACTTACGTAATCCACCAGAGGGTGGCGGAGGCCCGCCTATCTTGATGGCTCGGGCCTCGGCCAAGACGGCCTGAACGAACGAGCCCGATGCAATTCCAGCAGCCACAAGGCCAAACACGGCCCGACGGCTCGACGTTTCGTTTGTCGACGGCTCGGACTGCTGGGCTCGGACGGGAGCAAACACTATCCGCTTGGGCCCGACTCTGTTTCTGCTGCGGATGGTCAGACCGTTAGAGTGGTTGCAGCTGCCTTCGAGGACGGCCTGGGAGTTGCCACGTAAACCAGCCATTGAAGCCATCGCTTGAGCCATAAACTTTTGTGTTTCTGTTTTGTGTATGAGGCAAATGTGGCGTGTGGATATAATGGAATTGATTATTATAAGACTTGGATTTGTTTTGTGATGTAGGGGAGGATTCTTATCTCAGTATGGATATGATATTGGCCAATCAAGACGTTTGAGCTCTTGACATGTAGGATGAGGTTTTTGTTTTCGGGCAATGGCGTGGTGACACGTGGTCGGGAAAATCATGTTTAGTGAAGTTATTTTTGGCTGCTTCCAAACGATCAAGCTGTACAGTTTGAATGTTCATATATATCTTCAAATAATGAATTAAATTATTTGGAAACCTAATATCATCACAAAATTAGGGTCCCAAATGGATCGAAATTCACATAATTTTGAAATACGAATACAGATAACAAAGTATTCGATTAGATTATTTATCGAATATTCTATTCGAATAACTCAATACATATTTAATATAATATATTATTATTCGATATGTATAAATATACCATATTATAATGCAATATATCTTAAATATAATAATTTTCGAAAAAGTATTATCTTATCATTCAATATAAATTTGTTTTCATTAAACGAAAGAAAAAATTTAAATTCATTCCTATTCGAATTTTCGAGAATACAAATTGATTACATGATTCTGATAACAAACCGAATATGAATTTTCGAATCATTAATAGAATACGAATATAATTTGTGGTCGACCCAATTCGATCCGTTTGCACCCTACTCACAATATGCATTTAAAAGTTAGTTATACATTGTTTACGCATATTGCATTTAACTCAAATATTGAGTAGTGCAAGCGTATTGCATGAGTATTTCGGACAAACCATTTATAATGTAAATATATTTTTAATATATAACAAATAAAATTATGCTACAAAATCATCAATATTTTCTCCACAAATTTGATGGAATATTAAAATAAGATATAATTTGTTGATTGGATTTGAAACTGCAGTGTACATTTATTGTAATACTAAAATGAATACAAAACACAATAATAACATATAAGCCCAGTTGATAAAAATAACTTCTCTGTTCAACTTATATCAATCCAAATATAAAATAGACCCATTTCATAGACGATAGTTTTTCTTCCTCATATGTTCCTTGCTGGCGGTGGAGGAGCACTAGGAGCTTTGAAATCACCATTTTATTGTATTCAATAAATATAGTTATCTTGTCTTACAATGTAATAAGTAGTCTAGGGCTAAATAAAAGTTAGCACTAGTATATGACTGTTATGTTAATATACCACGATAGATGGTATATATAAGTGAACACCTTAGAAACTATGTTGTGCGTTGTACAAAGGTTTCACAGTTTAATAGATGGGTCGAAAATTGTGAAGAGAAGAATTTGTCTCCCTTGTGTGCTATCATTGTTACTTCTCTCCCAATCTATCATCGTAGGTAATATTCATACCTCTGCTCTAAATTTCTTAAGATAACCGTTCTATTCGTTACATCGACATAGGTTGGACTTTAGGTGACCTAAAAATTGGTATCAGAGCAAACGTGTTAGAATTTGGACGAATTTTTGATTGAATTTTGAAATTGCATTGAGTTTTTAATTTGCCGCGCACTGTTCTTCGTAGAAATTGGATTGAATCTTCACAATTCGACTTGATTTGATGTTATTGAGGTTCGGTTATGTGTTTCTAATTGATCTTATCTTATATTCATCGATGGAACCAACTGTTATGTGATTTGAAGATCGGTTAAAATTTGTTCTTCGTTGATTCATATCATATTTCAAAATTTCGATTGATTTTGCTTCTTATGTGCTTAATCGAGTGTGTATGCATGCTAAGTCCATGATTTTGATTGATTACTCGGACTTATATCGCTTGATTTGGCGTTTTTCGGTTGAAAACGTGTGTTCTTCGCTAGGTTTTCGTTAGTATTCTGGCAAGAAAATTCTTTCCGAAGATCTTTCGCAAATCTCATTCGAAAATCTCTTTCGAAAATCAGTTTTCGATACTCAAGATTACGGAAATGCCATCGAGAAACTTTTTACTAAGATTTTCAAATCCATAGACGTCAACGATCTATATCCAACCTAAAAAATAAAAAAAAATGGACACCTACACAATTATTCGACATGAACACTGGCTCCGACACTAATTAAGACATGAAGGAGTTTCAGTTACAACTAAAAATAATTGAGAAAGAGATAAATAAAAACTTCACAAAGACCAAGTCAAGTTCAAAGAAACAAAAGAGTACATGCTCAAAACAAAAGACGCACTTGGCCATGATGGCATATCATAAAGATGAGGCAAACACTTATTCTCACAAGGTAGCTATTCCTAACTCTACATTATTAGACATGTTACAATCCTTACAAACTAGGTATGCTAACATGAACCATGAGCGGAAAAGTACAAAAGAGTTAGAAGAAAAATTATCTACGTCTCAGGAGAAAATAGTTAGCTGGAATCTAACTTAAGAAGCTCTAATGCGAAAATAGATGAACTAACCAAGATCTTGAATTCTAGTGAGACTAAGCATAGTCAATTCAAGGAACATAGTTCTATAGTAAAAGAGGACGTACTAGACAATAACTACAAATGTTTAGTTAAGAGCTTACATTAGAAGAGTAGTCTTGATTTCAGATTGTCTAATGCTAATGAGAGAGTCGCTACTCTAGAAGCCATAGAAAAATTCAATACTAAGATTAATGAACTAACAAAGAGTTTAAGTGGCTGTGACGCCGAAAAGAACACCGCTCAAAATAACTATCCTCTCTTTGGCGAAGAACGTAAGAAGCTCTATTTTAAGATTAAAACCTTAAAAGATTTTCTTGCAAAGAGGGGTCAGACGAACCAAACAATATTTCTAAATCAGCCAAAGAATAATGAAATCTATAATCATACGGAAGGCCTAGTTTCCAAAATCCATGCAACTTGAAGAAGACAAATACTCGTCAACTATGAGTTATTAAGTACATGGCTCTAAGATTGACTAAATTAATGTGTTTTACAAGTGCTTCTGAAATAGACGCACTTGAACACACTAAGCGTAAAACCAAGGCAAGGCTAAGATTCCGTATAGCTATGTTGAACTTAATGCTAGTTACTTGGAAAATGAAATTCCTTTGTTTAGTGACTACGATCTATTATATCCCTCTTGTGAACAAATGAGGAAGATAATAGTACTAATACTGAAAAGCCTACTTTCTCTTCCATGCCTGCTAAGAAAATAGCGGATTTATATTCTTCTTTAGAAAAAGAAAGAAAGACTGCTGAAAAGAATACGCGTTTAATGGAGATTTCTAATCTAAAAAATTATTTGATTGAAAAAGAAATTTCAAAACACTGGCCCAATTTGGTTTTAAAAGAAAAATAATTCAAAAAGAACAAGAAAATTCTAAAGAAAAACTCATTCCTATTTTACAAAAACCTTTAAAAGAAAAATTAATTCTAAAGCAGGTTAAGAAAGAAAAAGAGCATTTGAACGCTAACAAATCAAATATTTGTATTTCTAATGCCGTCGCTTATACCTTTACTTTAAAGCCTATATTTTTGGAAGTGAAATTTTTAAATTGGCTCTTCTCAAAAGTTCCTGATCATTCTAGTTCAAAAAGTGCATCCTCTAAAAAAGATCATCATTCTTTTAGGAACACTAAGCAAGGAAATGCATTCACTTACCATGATTCTAATAATTCTCAAACGCATTATCTTTCTTAACATTATGTGAAAAATGTGCATTCTCAAAATAAGAACTACGACTCTTCTACTTTACGTGCTTATAATTGTATTTGCTCGTATTCTTACATGAAGTATCCAGTCAAAGTCCATTCTTAAAATATTTAGTACGACTAGGTAACGAGAAGGTCTTTAACAATACATATTCTAGAAGTATATTTTCAAAAACTAAATTATCCTACCTGTGTAAAATCTCGCAAAGTAGATTCCTCAGTCGGATATCAAGTCACGGAGTCTAAACCACAAATGGATTACTAAGACTACTTCAGGGACCGACTTAGGATCACAATCTAATTTTACACAATTTGAGTCTAACTCGTTTTCGGCTAATAAGAGATGACCCATACGACAATGGGTACCAAAGTCCCGATAGTTGCAGATTTCCCTAATTTATGGTATTCAGAAGATAGTTGCTCACATACATGATAAAGAGAGAGCGTCAAGAGCACCTACGATAATTTCCTACCTAAGCGACAAACTCGGTGGCAAAGTTCCATACTCATTTTTCTAAAAGTGCTGAATTTTTAGGATGAGTCACTATTAATTTTTTATGGATTAAAATTTGGTATACTATACATCTTAGGTACATTTTCCTTTAAGTAATAAAAAATTCATCATGCATTTTTTTCTTACTTTTCATGATGCATTTTTATGCATTTTTGAAATATAAATATATAATTGTTAGGAATTATTTATTGTGTTTAATTAATTAGTTTATCTTAGTCTTGTAATTAATTTAAGTGAACTGTACTGATCTTTAATATTTTAGAGTCCAGTGATCTTATTCTTGTAATGGGCTTACAAGAGCCCAAGTACTATATACCGACATGTGGTATAAGTACTAAAACCCTAACACTTTGTTAGGGTGTCTTGTGTGTGTGAGATATACGAAAGCAAATTTTTTAGTGAAGCTCCCAACCTTCAAGAACATGCACACAACTAGAGCTGTCAAACGGGCCGGCGGGTCGGGGTGGTCCGTTACCCGCCAAAGCCCGCCAATTGGCGGGGCGGGCATGGGTAAGCCTGCCTTCTGGCGGGTCTGAGTAAGGGAGGCCCGCCCCGCCCCGTCCCTTGGGCGGACGGCCTGGCGGGCTTAGCCAGCCAGAAATAAAAAGAGAGAGAGAGAGAGAGAGAGAGAGAGAGAGAGAGAGAGAGAGAGAGAGAGAGAGAGAGAGAGAGAAAATTAAAAAAAGAGGGAAAAAAAATTAAAAAAGAAGATTTTTAGTTCGAAAGTATTTATAATTTAATCCTAACTATTTAAATAATTTATTATTTTATTAAAATTAATTCCAATTATAATTAAAAATATAAAAAATCTATATAAGTTATCTATACATATATTGAATAATATAAAAAATTAATTTTTTTTTTATTCTGGCGGGCCTAAAATTGCGCAGCTCGCAGACAGCGCGCTTTTTTGCCAGCTCTACACACACCCCACGTGAGTTAATTCTTTCTTCATTAATTCGTAGTAAATCTTCCCATTCTAGATAGTTTGGATAGAGTAGGACTTATAAGTGGTATCAGAACCAAACGCGTTGGGATTTGTGCAATTATTCTGAAATTTTTTTGGGTATTCTTCTTGCTTTTTCAGCCTTGTTCTTGAACTTTTGAGTTGATTTTACTGATTTTGCAAGCTCTAGAACTAAATAGGTTGTTCACGTGTGATTTTAGCTGCTTACCCAACACTTTTCAGTTGTTGAGTGAGTTAAAAGTAGAAATGGCGTTTGAAGCTCGTCATTTTTCTGCCCAGAAAAAAATTTTCGGGTAGACGAATGGTACAGTACACAGATTTTCGGTTGATTCTACACGAAATTTGTAATTTTCGGGTGTTTCAGTAATTTTCGGGTGATTTTCGTTGTGTTGCTATAGTACCCGAATTTCTACCTGACAATTCTATGCGACTTGTTGGATCTATTTTATTGTATTCAATTAATATAGTTATATTAGTCTTACTATGTAGTCTAGGGCTTAATTGTACTTAGCACTAGTGTAGGGCTACTTCTGTAAATATACGACGTTGGATGGTATATATAAGTGAACTCTTTAGAAAATAAGGAATGCGTTGTACAAGGGTTTCACAATTTTGGAAATCGAAAATTTAAAGGGAAGATTTTCTCGCCAACCATTGCTTACTCTTCAAGTAACTTCTCTCTCAAGCTTCAATGGTAAATCTCAATCTTCAACTTCAAATTTCTTAGATTTACGATCCGATACTTCTAAGATCGATATAGGTTGGTAGGTTCCTAACAATTGGTATCAGAGCTAAGCGTGTTAAGATTTGGACGGATTTTTGATTGAAATTTCAAAATTGTTTTTCACTATTTTCGTGTGCACTGTTCATCGTCAAGTTTCGATTTGATTCTTCCTAATTCGACTTGATTTGCTGTTGTTGAGGTTCGTTCCGTGTTACTAATTGATCTGAGCTTGTTTTCATTCGATCGAACCAAAAATTTTTGCGAATTAGAAAATTTGATCGAAACTCTTCTTCGCACTATTCATATGATTTTACGAAAATTCGACTGATTTTGGTTTGATTGTGCTAAATCTAGTGTTTGTTCTTGTCAGTAGCATGATTTCGATCGATTACCCGGACTTTTGTAGACTAATTTGCTGTTTTCGGCCGTATCGTGATAAATTGTGTTCTTTGTGTTCTTCGTGAAATTCATTCGATTTCTGAAACATTTGACATGATTTGCTGTTTTCTGGTTTAATTCTGTGTTAGAAACTGTTATTCTATGATTTTCGCTCTATAACACATGCTTAATCTGCATTATTAATTGTTTAGAGTTGAATTCTGAATTTTCTGCAAGTGTTCGTAAGCCTAAGTGATAGTTTTCGATATACTACTGTTTGAGAGTAAATGAGCGAAAACTAGTTAGCGAGAAAAATATACTCGAGAAACTAACATTCGAAACCAGTATCTGATAAAAATAGTACTATTCATATGATTGAAAAAGTCTGGTCGCAAAAGTATGCTGACGTACATGATCGAAAATAAACTAGCTCATTGGTTGCTGATCGAATAAAAAAATCATTTTGTCATATCTGATGTAAAAAGTTTTATGATCGAAAAAAGATTTATAATCGTCCATAAAACACGTTAACGATCAAAATATCCAACAAAATTTAAATTAAAATAAAAACATTATGGATCCAAATAAGATCATAAAAAAATTACAAAACGAAGTAACAACATTACAAGACCAAGTAACAATCAATTATAATTGTGCAATGGAACTACATGAAAAATATAATAATGAACTTGAAAATGTTAGAACACTCAAGACTAAGATAGAAACCTTAGAACTAAGGTTAAGAAACTTAGCAATAATTCTGAAGTAGTCGAAGTAGACAAAATCAGGAGGCATATAGAGCTACAAGTTTAATAGATGAATGTAAAGCCAAACAAGAGTTAAAATTAAGACTAGCTAGTGCTCTCGATATGATCTCTAGTCTGGAATCTAAGCTAGTAACCTTAGGAACTCTAGTGCGAAAATAGATGAACTAACTAAGAGCTTGAATTTTAGTGAGACTAAGCATATTCAATTAGAGGAACATAGTTCTACAGTTAAGGAACTTGAGGACAGGCTAGACAATAACTACAAATGCTTAGTTAAGAACTTAGATGAGAAATGTAGCCTTAATTGTAGATTGTCTAACGCTAATGAGAAAGTCGCTATTCTAGAAGCAAAAATAGAAGGATCTAACTCTAAGATTAGTGAACTAACAAAGAATTTAAGTGCCTGTGAAGCCGAAAAGAATACGGCTCATAATAACTATGCTTTCTTAGGTGAAGAAGGTAAGAAGCTGTATTCTAAGATTAAAAAATTAAAAGATCTTATTACGAAGAGGGGTCAGATGGACCAAACAATATTTCTAAATAAGCTAGTGGATATAGAATTTTATAATCCTAAGGAAGGCCTAGGTTTCGACAACCCATGTAATTTGAAGAAGGTTATTGCTTACAATTATATGATATCAAGCACATGGGTCTAGGATTAACTCAATTAATATGTTTTACAAATGCTTATGAAATAAATGCACTTGAAGACACTACGCGTAAAACAAAGGCCAACGCTGAAATTCCGTATGACTATGCTGAACTTAATGCTAGTTACAAGACAAGAGAAATTCTCCTGTCAATTGACTCCGATATATCATATCTCACTTGTGAAACCACGAAAAATGAGGAAGATACTAATAATAATTCTGTAAAGCCTACTTTCTGTTATATGCCTTCTATAATTAGAAAATAGCCGATTTATATGCTACTTTAGAAAGAGAAAGGAAGACTTTTGAAGCTGAAAAGTATGCGCTTTTATTGGAGATTTCAAATCTAAAAAATTCCTCAATTACAAAAGAATTTTTAAAAACTTGTCCTCATGTGTTTTCAAAAGAGAAATCTTTAAAAGAGGTCATGAGAAATTTAAAGATTCCTGTTTTACAATCACCATTAAAAGAAAAATTAATTTTAAAGCTGGTTAAGAAAGAAAAAGAGCATTTGAGCGCCAATAGATCAAATAGTCCAGTTTTTAATGCAATTACTTCTACTTGTTCTTTAAAGCCTATGAATTTTACAAGTACAAATTTCGAAATTGGCTCTTCTTCTAAAATAAAAAATAATCATTCTAGTACAAAGAGCATAAATTCTATAAATGATCATTATTGTACGGACACTAAGGAAGGAAATGCATTTACTTACCATGATCCTAATAATTCTCCAATGCATTATCCTTCTAATCATTATGTGGAAAATGTGCATTCTCCTTTTAGGAAATAAGATACCTCCACTTTACATGCTTATCATTCTATTTGTTCGTACTTGTAATACCCGTAAAATTAATACGGGATTATTTATGTAATGTTCGAAATTTATGAAGTTGATTTTCGAATGAAATCGATTTTGGGAGCGAGCCGAAAATATTAATTGGGCCCGAGAGTAAGTAAAAATCTTATGGGCCGAGTAGGCTAGGAATGCCCAAGAAATAAAATAGGCCAAATAATATTTAAGCCCAAATAAATAAGGCCAACTTGGAACTTGGGCCAATTAATTTAGGAAAGGAAAGACATACATAATAGTAGAGCCCAAATACAATTTAATGAGGGTCCAAATAAGTGTTTAGCTTGGCCCAAATTAATTAAGGATAAAGATAAGCATGGGGTTCCTTGAATCATGAGAAACCCACGTGAAAGCCATTCCCCTAGTAGGTAAATATCTTGAAAATAATCATTATGTTGGTCTAAGAGGAAAACGTGATATAGACCCAAAAGAAATTAAAACCCCCATTTACAAGCTCTCAAATCAACGTGAAGAACACAAGGAGAAAAAGGAAAAACAACCAAGAACTAAACTAAGATAGACCGAGCTAAAGAGGTGAGAATTCTACTTAAACCTCAATTAAAATTTCTATAAGCTTATGTGACTAAGGTTTGACGTGTCTTGGTGGATTAATGGAGGTTAGTGCATAAGAGGTGACGGTGGCGAAACAAGAGAAGTAGAGTTGATTAGCTCGGTTCGATTTGCAGCTCGGGAAATTAATTAAACTTAGCTTGGAGGAAAGGTAGGTGGTTTATACCCCTACAAACCCTTTTAAAGTATATTAATTTCCGTAAAATGGTTAGAAGTCGATTGGAAGGCCATTCGATTTCATATTCTTAAGTCTTATAATCTTTATAATTTTTCGTGGCATGTTGCTATGTGTTTCAATGTGATTTCGAACTCAAAATATGAGTTCTGGGTTGATGATTTAGGTTATGGGTTGAGCGACGAAGAACTTGTTTGAATTTCTGAAAAATGTCGAAATCATTGAAAAATGTCGAGCTCATTGTAAAATGTCGAAATCATTGAAAAATGTCGAGCTCATTGTAAAATGTCGAAATCATTGAAAAATGTCGAGCTCATTGTAAAATGTCGAAATCATTGAAAAATGTCGAGTTCATTGTAAAATGTCGAAATCATTGAAAAATGTCGAGTTCATTGTAAAATGTGGAAATCATTGAAAAATGTCGAGTTCATTGTAAAATGTCGAAATCATTGAAAACTGTCGATATAATGTAAATGTCGAGACATACCAAGGAAATGTCGAGTTCTTACTTAGAAATGTCGATATACAAACCTTAGAAATGTCGAGTCCCTTCACTATACATCTCGACTTCTATCAATTATGCAGCTCGACATCTTTGTAATAGGTAATTCGACATCTGTTATAATTTATCTCGAAATCCATCTATTAACTATCTCGACATTTTTCTACTGCACAACTTAAATCGCCCGACTTTTTACCGAAAACCCTAAAACAGTATCCAAATATTTTAAATAAATGGTTTTAAGCCCAAATCACTTTTAAATAAAATATTTTCGTACTATAACATATATTTTCGGGTCAACCCATATTTTAAATTATAAAAATATTATTTTTGGAATTTCAAACCATCGGCCTAGTATCGGGTTTTAATAAAGTATAATATTTTACGAGTTATACTACTTACGAGTTTATGAAACGTGTGATGTGTTCATGTGATTGATTTTATGTACATATCACGACATGCACGGGTGAGAGTGATGATGATGTACCGTATTCATACGGCGACATCTTACGGCGTCGGATGAGTGGGGTAGAGTTACCGATGTTGGTAGTCAGGTCTAGACTCGATAGGGCACCTGGTGGGAGAGGGGGTTTGCGACACCCATCTACTCGGGATTGAGCCACCCGAGGTGTACACCACCGATATTTTATTGGCTCAGGGACGGCAGACAGATGTGAGATTCCTGTCTACCCGGGTAGTGGTAGACTACTCGGGGAGTTACACCAAGGTGTAACACCGTCGGGTTGAGATTGTGTGCGGAGGGAGCGACCCGGCGAGGCCGGCGTGGGCTACCGCATGATTATGGCGTACCTTGCCATGCGCGCGTGGGTGCCGGGTCTAGCCTAGGGCCCTGATATGTGACGAGACGTGAGATAGGTCGAGCGTGCATATTTCATGCGTGAGGACATGGGATTGGGTTGAGTGCACGCACGCATATGCATTGCATGTTTTTTTTTACTACCACCTACTGGGCGTTTTTGCTCAGGGTTTTATTTTATAGGTAAGACTGCGCCCGACACCGATGGGTGTCAGGGTTAGCTGAAGGCGGGCTGGCGGCGGTGACTCCACGGGCTTTTGAGGGCGGAGCGGTACATGGGACGCGACCTGTGGAGAGGCGTAGTTTAGTTTAGTCGGGTTAGATTTTGGGGTTTCGGCCCGGTGTGTAAATATGACGCTTTTTGTAAAACCCGACCTTTGATATGAAATGTAAATTATTTTATTAAAAGTTTTTAATAAATGGGGTCCTCCGCGACTTCTGTTGCGGAAATCCGCCAACTAATTTAATTAGGAAGTAGGGTCGCCACAGTACTCTTACATGAAGTATCCAGTCAAAGTCAAATCCGAAAAACATTTATTACGACTGGATAATCAGAAGATCATTAAAAATACACATTCTAGGAGCACATTTTCAAAAGTTGAATTTTCTTATCCGTGTAAAATCATGCAAAAATAGATTCCTAAGTTGGATATCAAGTCATAGAGTCCAAATCGAAAATGGATTGCTAAGACTGCTTCTTCGACCGACTTAGGAGCACAATCTAATTTTACACGTTTCGAGCCTAACTTGGTTTCTGCTATTAAGGGATGACCCACACAACACTGGGTACCAAAGTCCCGATAGTTTTGCAGATTTCCCTCATGTCCTGCCGAATATAGTTGCTCCACATACATGATAAAGGGCGAGCGGCAGAGCAACTACAACAAATTCCTACCTAAGCGACAAACTTGGTGACAAAATTCCCTATTCATTTTTTTTAAGTGCTAAAATTTTTAGGATGAGTCACTATTAACTTTCTGGGGATCACAATTTGGTACATTATGCATCTGCTGAAATGTTCAATGCCAAATTTTTTTAAACATTTATCATTCATTTTACGCATATTGCTATTTAAAAAAAACTTTTCATGCATTTTTTCACTTTTTATCATATACATATTTTTTCATGCATTGGTTTAAATTTTTGTTCCGTTGTCATTTAAAAAAAAAACAACAAACAAAAAAAAAAAACAAAAAAACCCGAAATATAACAAAAACAAAAAAAATATATATAACAAAATGTCACGACCCTACTTCCTAACTACGTATTTTGGCGGATTTTCGCAGCGTAAGCAGCGAAAAACCCATTTAATAAAAACTTTTTAAACATAAAAATATACGTCCAATGTCTAAATCCAAAGGTTTAAACCAAACACACTCTTATTCATTGGGCCGAAGCCCCGAAAGCAAACACTCGAAACACACACACTAAGCCATTTCACAGGTCGCGTCCCATGTACTGCGCTGCCCTCAAAAGCCCGTAGAGGCACCGCCATCAGCCGCCTTACCTACACACGTAAACCCTGAGCTTTTGCCCAGTAGATGAAAATATGCATGAATGCACGTGCTCTCACACCCCAAACCCGACACCCTCACAAATGCACGCTCACGCTCAATATCTCACGAGCATACACTCGTTCCTACATCAACTCTCAACTCATAAACAGGGCCCTAGGCTAGACTCGGCATCTACGCGTGCAATGACATAAAATGCCAGCATAATAGTGGTACGACCCCTACTCGGTCTCAACCGAATCTAAAATCTTGGCAAGCGGCCCCATCTCGGTCTCAACCTCAAACGCTTCATCGAGTCGCAGCCTGACGACCAATATCGGTCTCTACCCCACTCATCGACACTATACAGTGTTACTGTGACTCCGCACGATCCTCTCCCCTCGTATCATATGTATGCAAATGTCGTGCAAATACAATGCAACATATAAAATAACAACACATCGGCCCGATGTATCAGCTCGGCCCGATTTCGAAAACTATCGTACACTAAATAATCGGGCCCGAAGCCGCGTTCCGAATTACTCGGCCTGAAACCTTACCGACCGAACACTCCCCCTAAATTACACTAAAAGTTTTCAAAATTTAATCTTTTTCGCTTTAGGACCCGAATTTAACAATTGGTCCCTAATTTAAAAATAAGTTTTAAAACCCTAATGCCCAAATTTTCAAAATATTAATTAACTTTCTAATTTAAAAACATTACTCCCAATTTTGCATTTAAAACTCCAAAATTTCATAACTTACTTTTAAGGACTCGAATTTTAAATTTTTTAATTTAAGATCCGAAAATTTTCCTTTTCAAATTTGCCCCGGAGTTTTTTAAAATTTCAGTTTAAGACCAAAATTTTTTTCAGAATTTCAAATCTGCCCCGAATTTTTAAAATTTCAGTTTAAGAACCGAAAATTTTCATAATTTCAAATCTGCCCCGGATATTTAAAATTTCAGTTTAAGACCAAAAAATTTTCAGAATTTCAAATCTGCCCCGTATTTATAAAATTTCAGTTTAAGACCCGAAAATTTTCAGAATTTCAAATCTGCCTCAGATATTTAAAATTTCAGTTTAAGACCCCAAATCCAAATTTCTGAAATATTTATTTTACCCCTGAATTTTGTTAAATTTGCACAAAAGACCCCAATTCCGAATTTTTGAAATATTTATTTAA
Organism: Craterostigma plantagineum; assembly: GCA_027422505.1. Taxonomy (NCBI): domain Eukaryota; kingdom Viridiplantae; phylum Streptophyta; class Magnoliopsida; order Lamiales; family Linderniaceae; genus Craterostigma; species Craterostigma plantagineum. The sequence goes on from JAPQWV010000025.1 coordinate 10,608,531, forward strand.
TCTCCTGAACTTTTTAAATTTGCGCAAAAGACCCTTGCCGAGTTTTGATATATTTATTTAACACCCGAAACTTCTGAAAATTACACAAATGATCCTTGCCGAATTTTTAAATCTTCACTTTAGACTCCCGATTTTAATGTAACCCTAGAAAACCCTAATTTGGACTAATACCCAAAATTTCCAAATCTAACCAAACTCGCCCTTAAAAATCCTAATTTTACTTTCCAACCCTAAATTATTTCGTCCCCTATCTCTACCCGAATTTAGAGGTGGCCGAATTTAGATCTATGCATGACCGAAATAAACACATAACACATAGCATAAAATCATGCAAGGAGATCATGTTTAGCACATAATTACGTAAAAATCGAAAGAGAGCATGCATCACATAAAATTCACGATATGCAACACGTAAAATCTCGACCCCTAATTTTGTTTACGTATGTAGGTGATCTTCACCTACCTTAAATTCCGGAGATAGCTACGTAACGGGTTGTTTCGTGTGATCCCGACCCTAGAGTTTCGATCACGAGCTCCCGAAGGTTTTTCTCCTCCTCTCTTTTCTCCTTCTCTTCTTTCTCCTTTTTTCTTTCTTTTTCTTTCTCTCCTTTCTTTCCTTCACTCTCGGCCTCTTCCTCATTTTTCTTTCCTCTCTCTCTTTTTTTTTTCCTCTTTTCTTTTTTCCTTCTCTCCCTCACTCTCACGGCCTCTCCTCTCTTCTCTTTCTATTCTTTTTAGCTTATTTATTCTTAATTGTCTTCATGTAATATTAGTTGATTATGTGTATTAAGTGGTATATTAGTTAGGTTATTTTGTCCTTTCTTTTCTTTCTTTTCTCCCCTCCCATCTCTCCCACGTTCTTTACTCTCTTCTTCTCTATTTCCTCTAAATTGTTGGTTGTTATTTTTTGTCCTCTTGCCATTATAGAGATGCATGGAGGTGGATTGGTTGTTAGATCTTGTCTCCATGCTCACATGGAGATGGATGGAGGTGCATTTATTAAGTAAAGGATCTTGTTTTATTTACCACACTCACATGGAGGTGAATTGGAATTATTTTATTTATTTTTCCCTTAATTAATTTCGGCCATAATTATTATTATTATTATTGTATATTATTGGGCCAAAATTCCTAACCTCTAATCTATCTCTCACACTTGGGCTATTATTCTCCATTTGGTCCATAATTATTTTCGGCCACTTTTAAGTTCTTCGGGTCCAATTCTAAATTCTTGGCTCGGCACGGAAAGAAATCGATGTATGTTCGAAATCTACTCAACAGATTATGATATTATTGAAGTAATCCCGTATAAATTTTACGGGTATTACATCCTCCCCCTATAAGAATTTTGTCCCCGAAATTACATCGAAAGAAACAATTCGGGATACTTCTCTCTCATCCCGTCTTCGCGTTCTCAGGTGGCTTCTTCCAATACTTGGTTCCGCTACAAGACCCTCACGAGGGATATATTCTTATTCCGAAGGCGTTTCACCTCGTACATCAAAATTTCCACCGGTCTTTCCTCGTAGCTCAAGTCCGGCATCAATTTTTGATGAAGCGATTCGCCCTGCACTACATGGCTCGGGTATGGGACGTACTTCCATAATGTAGACACATGAAAGACGTCATGGACTTGCGCGAGCGATGTTGGCAATTCGAGCTGGTACGCCACTTCTCCAACTCGTTTCACAATTGTGAAAGGTCCGATATATCTCGGACTCAACTTTTCCTTCTTTCCGAAACGTTTTACTCCCTTCATTGGCGAGATCTTCAGAAAGACTTGATCGCCTTCATCGAACTCCAACGGCCTTCGTCTTTTGTCTGCATAACTCTTCTGACGACTTTGGGCCGTTTGCATCTTCTCTTGGATTTTTCCCACAGCTTCAGTCATTTCACGAACCATTTCGGGACCCAACAACGCCTTCTCGCCGATTTCATCCCAATGAACTGGGGATCGACATTTACGCTCGTACAAGGCTTCGTAAGGCGCCATCCCGATCGTGGCTTGATAGTTGTTGTTATAGGAAAACTCGATCAGTGGGAGGTATTTGCTCCAACTTCCTCGGAAATCCAGAATGCGCGCTCTCAACATATCTTCGAGCGTCTGGATTGTTCTTTCAGATTGTCCGTCCGTCTGGGGGTGATATGCCGTACTGAAGGACAGTTTCGTCCCCATGGCCTTTTGTAAGCTCACCCAGAATTGGGACAGAAACCTCGAATCCCGATCCGAAATGATTGAAATCAGGATCCCATGGAGTCTCACTATTTCTTGTATGTACAGCTCGGCGTATTCCTCCATGGAATAGGTTTGATTGTTTGGCAGGAAATGGGCTGATTTAGTTAACCGGTCTACGATCACCCAGATTGCATCATAGCCCTTTACCGTCTTCGGTAACCCGACGACGAAGTCCATCGTGATATGGTCCCACTTCCACTCGGGAGTCGTCAAAGGTTGCAACGTTCCCGCCGGTCTTTGATGTTCTGCTTTGATTTGCTGACACGTCAAGCATCATTGTACGAAAGCAGCCACATCTTTCTTCATTCCCGGCCACCAGTAATTTATTCGTAAGTCCCGATACATTTTTGTTGCATCGGGATGTATCGAGTAGGTTGTTGTATGCGCCTCCGTCATTATAATTTGACGGATCTCTGTTAGGGAGTGTGCCCTCGGAATGCCATACGAGGACTAGGAATAGTATAGGGCGCACAATGATGTATAGGTCGGTAGACAGTTTTATTGTATATACTGTTAAAATAAAGTAGTGAATATTATTTTCATTATAATAAAGGCATTATTATTTATTTATCGAATTTAAAGTCTGCTTGGCATCTGGCGGTGCGATAAATAAATAACACCCGAATGTTTGAGTTGGACGTCTGATTCTCGTGGGGACGAGGGAGGAGACACCGGACGATCCTTAATCTCAGCATTAAATAAAAAGTCCGTAAGTCTAAGGATTCTAGGTGGGTGACTAGATATCCGAATATGACTTATTCATTGCCGGCCACATAGTATCGGTAGTGTCACCGATTATCTGAGAGGTTGTGGGTCGTGATGGAGATATCGGTGATCGGAGAGATCGCGTATTCGGACATTCGGCTCGTATTCGTCTCGATCACATGACTAGGATGTTGTCAATGATTGAATGAATGACTATAGCAGCCTCAGACCGATAGGGTCACTGACGGATTTGCTTTCGCGATTTTGGTTTGTCGCTAGTTGGCTAGGACCGCAAGTGTTCGGAAATGGGACACGGACCAGCGACGAAACGCAACTGACTTTACGGAGGTGATTGCCGGGCTTTGACTGCTATCGGGATTCACTGCCTATATTCGTATATGTTGGTCCCGAAAGCACCAAACAAGGAATCAAAGAGGCTTTGATGGAATGAAAAAGGGAGATTTCTCACCTTCAAATGTGTGTAGTGTGTGAAAACTATGGTTAGCCTTTTGATCTTTGATTAATTTTTCAAATAGAGTTGGTAAAACCTTATATACCACATTAACCCTAGGTATATTAAGGCCCAAACATCAAATATTAAATAATTACATTCAAGTCCAAAGCCCAAGCTAAAAGGTTATTACAAAATTAATCCCAAGACTTAAACTATTGACACAATCACTAAATATCCTAACAATCTCCCCCTTTGTGTCAATTGTTGGGAGTCTTGGATCTCGGGCGTTGGGATGGTGGATTAGCGTGTGAGTGTTTCGCGAAGCCCTAGCTTGAACTCGAAGGCGCGGAGATTCCTTCGAAGTACCATTCGATCAGCTATAGCGTCAATGAGCTTCGCGAACTTGGATCGGCAGAGAGGATCTTCTTCCAAAAGGATGCGGCAAATCCTCATGAGTTTGTCTTGGATGATGGTGAGCGTTCCATCCGAGAACTTTGCCACTTCGGAGCAGCGCAGCAGCCTCATCTTTCCCTTGTAGTTCGAGTAGGCGGCCGCCGGATCGTCTCCGTCGATCACATCGCCTTCTCGGTAGTCGTTCGCGTTCTTGAAAGATGGGCGAGTCAGATTCACCTTCTTCAGGTTGTGTACCACCGCCATCTGCAGATCGTGGGTGGCGAAGAATCTGACCTGTCGGAGCATGTGGCGCTTGAGAGCCACATATCCCATGGTGATCGGTTCAGCACGTACGAGATGTCCAGAACTTCTGAGGACGAGTCCGAACTGTTTCATGGATTCCAGCATGTTGTATAGGTCACCCAGGCGCAGAAACTTGAAGTCCGCCTCACTGACTTCACTGTAGCTCTCATCCTGCCTCATTATTGTGAAGACTGGATAGTGGACAGGTCCTTTCGACTCTTGGCGGAAGTCAGAGACTTTGCAGATGGGGGCCCGACTCATTTCCAGAGCGATGTTTTTCTCATCGGATAGCGTCCTCTTTGTGCATTTGTTGCAAAGAAGGCTCCATCGATAGAGCTTCTTCTTTTCCTCGCTCCAATTTTGGATGTTCATCAGCTCATATTCGTCGAAGGTTGTGATGATCTGCTCCTTGCACCGCCAGATCCTCTTCCTGATCTCTTCTGAAACGGCGCGGTGATCTTTTTGTTTTCCCACGGTGCTTTCGGTATATCCGCCGTGGGTACATCCGTTTGAGCAGCAGGGGCCTCAGTTTGCTGCGCTTGGAATTGTAGGATGTTCTTGAGCTCGGCAGGTTCAGCGTCGTACTCCTCTCCGTTCTCGTCGTCTGCGGTGTTGATCAGCGTGAGCGAGGCTTCCTTTAGCAGACGTCGAGCGTTTTCCACCAACTTCCTGGCTGCTACTGCATCGGCGGGTGTGTATATCCATTCATCGTTATAGATGTAGGCCTCGATCTCGTTCTGTGCGCAGTAGACGTCCTCGGAAGCCAGGTTGGAATCGATATCGAGAGGGGTATGGCTATGTGGTGGCGAGGGTGTTGCGTCGGAGGAGTTTGTGGATTGTGGGAATGGTTGTGGTGGAGATTCTGGTGGTTCGGTTGAAGTGATGGTTTTGGCGAGGATGATTTGGGTGACGGGTGGTGTAGATGTGGTGGTGGCCTCTAACGTCGATGTGATAGTTAGAGGTTCCGAGATGTCGGGTGGAGAAGGTGTGGAGGTGGTCTCTAACGCCGATGTGACGATTAGAGTTTCGGAGACGGTAGTGGGTTGTGGTGAGGGTGATTTGGCTAGTGGTCAGGGTAGATAAGGTGGGATTTTTGGCTAGTGAGGTGTGAGGTTTCTGTTGCGGGTGTCGTTTCAGGTCCAGAGGAGGAGGACGGCGTCGATTGCATGAGTCCTTGGGACTGTGAGCCTAGCTGCCTATTCTCCCCCTCGCGGCGATCTTGATCATCGTCTTGATCGTCGCGCCTGATCCCGCTAGACTCGCCTTGAGCACGGCAAGTCATTGGTTGAGTGATTATTCGCTTCATCTGCTGTTCTTCCTCGTCAAGTTCCGTCATGGATTCGAATCTGGCTCGGAGGATGTAGAAGAGCTCATTGGCGGAGATGAAGGAGAGAACAACGTCTGCGTCCGTGTGTTGCATGGGTGGTGGCGTCTCCGGGGCCACACCTTTGCCTTTGTCGATGGTGGACGCATCGAGACGCGCGTAGACTTTATCGAGAATCGACGCCTAAAGAGTCTTTGCAAACTCTTGAAGACGTGTCTCTAGCGCAGTCTCGGTGACGAATTGGGGTAAATTTAACAAGTTGGAATCACGAAAAAATCCAACTGACACCGAATCGGAGAATATAGCCGATCGGCCGCCCGTTTGCACAGGACGGGAAAAGACGGGGTCACTCAGACTTCCCGTTGGCATCATCGATGAGACAGACTCAATCGAATGATGGCCTAGGCTCACGGTTGTTGTGATGTTGGCCGTGCTAGGTCTTCCGCTCTCAGTCACAGAGACATCACCGAGCGTTCTGACAGAGTCACGAAGACTCTGTGGTGCGATAGAAGGTGTATGTGTCCTAGAAACGTATGAAACTATGGGGAGTGAGGGCACTATACTCGATGTGCATGAAGAGGATGCAGTCTGAGGCGAGGGACTGCTTGTTTCAACATCGATCATCTCCAAGTGGGATGTCGATGGTATACGTGGCTCTTCGTGGAATGAATTACCTTCCTGTAGAGAGGAAGATAAGTGGGTTGGTGGGGTCGTTTGCGTGGTTGAGCCAGATGCCAAGTCTTCTACTCGGGAGGTGAACACGTCACCTCCTGTACCTATTGGTTCGGCTCGGCTTATTTGTGGCTGAGGAGGTCGATCGTGTTTTTGTTTCGATCGACGCTCCGTGGGGCGGCTTACGTCATCCTCACGCGACCGTTTTTTCAGAACGCGGGTGGAAGAGGATGCGGCGCGACTCGATGACTTTTTGGAGGTGGTGGTGGGGTTTAGGCTAGTCTCGGGGTTAGGAGCAGTGGGGTTGATCTGCGCCGTAGGGACAGCGGATAGAGGTCGGGGGCTTTCGCGGAATGTGGCGGTTGTGACGCGATATTCTCGGACGTGCGGATTTGTCTGGTCTGCTTAGGCGAGGACTTCGTCCGGAATTATCATGGCGTGTCGATCCTTCGCCGGAGTGTTTTTCTTGGCAAACTTCTCGACAGTGGGGATGAGGAAGTGTTCCGCTGCCGGCCGGATGCGAATGTTGGTTGAGTGCAAGCGGAAATGCTTGATGAGAGCAGGGAGCCACCGCATGTAAGGGACGAAGCGGTTTGTGACTCCCTTGGCGACTTCCCGGTCGCGACGTTGGATCATGGAGACGAGATCCATCCAGATGATGTCGGCGTAGTTGTACTTGCGGTTGTGGGCGATGCCGGTTAGGATGGTGAGGATTTGAAAGTTTCCGCGGTCCTGACCAGCATGCTTCCCTGACATGCATTTGTTCACCAGCAGGTACAGTGTTCGCCAGGGTTGAGGTAGATTGCGGGTGGTGACTTCACTGAGGACAAGTGGGCCTTTCTTCTTCTGGTTGTCTGGTTGATAGCCCAGTCTGTCAATGTCTTCAATGAGTTGTTCGTGCATCGGTAATGGATCGTAGGGAGAGTAGACTGGGAGTTGAAGCACTTCTTGGACTATCTTGCGAGTGAGGACCACAGTTTCTTGATCGATTTTGGCGGATAAGGTTTTAGCAAGATGGAGTGGTCCAGCTATCTGCAACGTATGCCAGAATTGTTGAAGATACACTTGTGCTTTTGGCTCACCATGAGTGAGGGCGTGGCGAAGTGGGTGCCCTTTGAGGATTTCTATAATGACGGGGGCATCGCACCGAAAGCTGTCCAAGTCCACCATGTAGTTGTTGGGAATCAGGGCCGCCCATTGACTTATTGGGAAGATCTGCTCGGGTGGTGGGACATAGGTACGCGTGTTGAGTTCGATGCGAGCGACGTCCCTTTGGATTGCAGCCGCCTCAAGAGCTTCAAGTGTACCTTGATCTTTGTTGGTCATATCTGTGCTCGACGGTAATTGTAATATGATTAGTACTGACTAAGTCGCGAGAATATGGACATAAGTAAGTCGTGGGTGAAACAATGGAAGTGGCCTCAAATAACACATAGACATGTTGAGAAAATTTTTGCATTTTGTGTAAAATTTCGCATGTAATGGAAATTTTGCAGATTATAACACGTAGACATGTCGAGAAAGTTTTCGCATATTGTGTAAAATTTCGTATGCATGGAAAATTTTCGCAAGTAGTCAAAATTTTCGCATGCAATGAGAAATTTCTCAGCACTTAGAAAATTTTTAAATTGAAGACAATTTTCGCATATAGACATGTCTAGAAAGTTTTCGCATATTGTGTAATGGAAAATTCGCATATCAAGGAAAAGTTTCGCAGATAGAGAAAATTTTCGCATGTTGTGTAAAGGTTCGCATGTAATGGAAAATTCGCTAAGTGTAACACGTAGAAATTTTCGCACGTAATGTTACTTTTAGCATATCAAGGAAATTTCGCAGATAGAGAAAATTTTCGCATGCATTAGGAAATTTTCGCAAGTGATAGCACATAGACATGTCGTGAGAAATTTTCGCAGACTGAGTAAAATTTCGCAAGTATGGAAAATTTTCGCAAGTTATAGCACATAGATATGTCGTGAGAAATTTTCGCAGACTGAGTGAAATTTCGCAAGTATGGAAAATTTTCGCAAGTTATAGCACATAGATATGTCGTGAGAAATTTTCGCAGACTGAATGAAATTTCGCAAGTATGGAAAATTTTCGCCAGTTATAGCACATAGATATGTCGTGAGAAATTTTCGCAGACTGAGTGAAATTTCGCAAGTATGGAAAATTTTCGCAAGTGATAGCACATAGATATGTCGTGAGAAATTTTCGCAGACTGAGTGAAATTTCGCAAGTATGAAAAATTTTCGCAAGTTATAGCACATAGATATGTCGTGAGAAATTTTCGCAGACTGAGTAAAATTTCGCAAGTATGAAAAATTTTCGCAAGTTAAGAAATCTCGCAAGTTGTCCAAATTTTTCGCATGTAATGAGGAAATTCGCAAATTATCTTACATAGACAAATCGAGAGATATTTTCGCATATTTCAAGGAAATTTCGCACTCAATCTATCCATGAATTTTCGCATATAATGAAAATTTCGCACGTTGAAGTGTTTTCGCCTTCAGAGTGAAATTTCGCATGTATCAAAGAGATTTCGCATTCAGTTTGTCCCTGAGTTTTCGCATCTAAGGAAAATTTTCGCAAGTTATGAAATTTCAAAGGATATCCAAAAGTTTCTCGGTTGAAATATTTTCTCAAGAGATATTAAGATTTTTCGCAAGTTATATGAAAGTTTCGCGGAAGGAAAAAGCTTTGTGCATTGAGAGATTTTTGTGTTTCACTGTGGTTGCGAAATAGTAAAGATGCGAAAAGATGTAATGTGAAGTGAAGTGTATGAGAAATTCGCGGGGCTAAACTCACTGTAGCAGAGAAAGTTTTGGCGTGAGGAAAAAGATTTTCTCGGATAAACTTTTGCGGGACTTAACATGCTGTAGCAGCGAAAAAAAAATTTTTAACACATGTAAATTCTCGGACGAAAGTTTCGCATTTCCTTAGTCACTGTAGCAGCGAAAATTTTAACGCTAGAAATTTCTCGGATAAAAATTTCGCGGGACCTCACTCGTAGTAGCGAAAATTTCAACGTAAGAAATTTCTCGGAAAAATTTTGCGGAACCTTGCTCACTGTAGCAGCGAAATTTAACGTTTAAAGCAATTTTTCTGAGAATTTTTCTCGGTGAAGAACACAATGCGAAAGCGTGCGAAACGACGCAGTGATTTTTTTTGCCTTAGACCTACTCAAATTTCAACCAAAATGCAATAATCTGGACTCAATCGACTCGTAATTGGATGGGCAATGCATATTTGGGGGTTTTAAACATCAAAAACCTAACATGCGTTCGATTCAGAGCCGAGAAAAATTAATCCTAACCTAACAGATTTAATCAATACGGGGCAAAACAGGATAAAATGAATGGAAATTGATTTATTTGAGGTGTAGTCATACCGAAAAGCTGATTTGCGACAATGGAGTTAGCAGGAAACAGATTTTGAAAGCAGATTTGACGACGACGACGATGCGAGGAGTTGCGAAATTTTTGAAAAAGGGGTTGCAAAATTTTTGAATTTTTTCGGGATTTTAGGATTGTGAACAACGTTAAGGGTTTTGGGGTTTTAGGGGTTTTAGTAACTGTTCATGCGAAATTTTGTGTTAATGGGCCGAAATCGTGGGCTTGGTCAAAGCTGGGTCCAGATCTGATTTTCGCGGGCTTTGTCAAAATTGGGTCCAATTGAAGTTCAATTGGTCCAATTTGACCCTGTTTGATCAGAAAATTAAAAATTCAACCCAAAACATTTTAATCGGTCCAATTTTGACTCAGTTTGACCAAACTTTAAAATTTCAACCCAAATTTTATTTATTTTTTTATTAAATAAGCAAAATCAGAAACTCCCCCTTAATCTAAAACTCCCCTTTTTAAATAATGGAAAAATCAGAAGCTCCCCCTTAATCGAAAACTTTCCTTTAAAAAAATGGAAAAATCAGACGCTCCCCCTTAATCGAAAACTCCCCCTCAAAAGACATAATTCAGAAGACACATAGACAATGGAGTGAAGTGGAAAAGGAAATATGTACACTTTATCAAAGTTCATGTAGGGTCGATTGATCACAACTGAATGTTCAACATGCCCAACATAGTCACTAGGTGTTGGAATCGTTTGACATCCAACGGTTTTGTGAAAATGTCGGCCAGTTGATCTTCGGTTGTGACGTAGTGCAATTCAATCGTCCCTTGTTCGACATGTTCTTTGATGAAGTGGTGACGAATATCTATGTGTTTCGTTCTCGAGTGATGTACCGGATTACTCGTCATCGCAATCGCACTCTTTGAGTCACAATAGATGGGAATTTTATCAACATGAAAATTAAAATCTCGTAGTTGGGTTCTCATCCACAAAAGCTGTAAACAACAACTAGCGGCGGCGACATATTCTGCCTCCGTTGACGAAGTTGAGACGCAGTTTTGTTTTCGAGACGACCAACTCACGAGTTTACCGCCCAAGAAGTGTGCAGCTCCAGAGGTGCTTTTTCGATCCATCTTGAGTCACAGAATCCAACCAGCTTGAAGTCCGATCGAGTGGGGTACCACAAACCCAGATTGGGTGTTCCTTTGAGATAGCGGAGAATCCTTTTGACAGCAGTGAAATGGGATTCCTTCGGTGTTGCCTGAAAACGAGCGCAAATTCCTGTCGAGAGAACGATATCCGGTCGACTAGCAGTGAGGTACAAAAGAGAGCCTATTATCCCTCGATAGACGGTTTGATCAACGGGAGCACCAGATGGGTCCGCGTCGGGTCGGCCAGAGGGTGACATAGGTGTAGCAGCAGTCTTTGCATCCTTCATTCCATATTTCTCGAGGATGTCATGGATGTATTTGGACTGATTGATGAAGATTCCGTCGGGGAGTTGCTTTACTTGAAGACCAAGAAAGAAATTAAGCTCGCCCATCATACTCATTTCGAACTTCTCCTTCATCAATTCTGCGAACTCTTCACACAGTTGTGGTTCAATCGATCCAAAAATGATGTCATCGACATAAATCTGTACAATCATGATGTCCGGCCACACTCCGCTTGGTGAAGAGAGTTGTATCCAGAGATCCTTTCTTGAATCCAGACTGAACAAGGAAGTCTGAAAGGACGTCATACCAAGCTCGGGGAGCCTGTTATAGTCCGTAGAGGGCCTTGTAGAGTCGATATACGTGATGTGGAAACTCTTCGCTCAAGAACCCTTCAGGTTGATCAACGTACACTTCTTCCTTGAGAAACCCATTCAGAAATGCAGTCTTCACGTCCATTTGGTAGACTTTAAAGTTCTTGTGTGCAGCAAAGGCAAGAAAAATTCGTATGGCTTCGATCCTGGCAACTGGGGCAAAAGTTTCATCTTAGTCGATGCCTTCTTGTTGGTTGTACCCCTTAGCCACAAGTCTTGCTTTATTGCGGATGACAACACCGTCTTCATCCTTTTTGTTCTTGAAGATCCACTTTGTGCCGATAATGGGGCTATTGTGAGGTCGTGGTACGAGTTCCCAAACTTGTAAACGTTCAAACTGATTTATTTCCTCCTGCATTGCAATCAGCCAATCAGGATCGTTGAGAGCTTCAGCTACTCGTGATGGTTCGACTTGACTGAGATAGCAAGCGAACAGACTTTCATTCATCGTAGCCGAACGTGTCGAGACACCAGATGTGGGATCCCCAATAATCTGATCTGTAGGATGAGAGCGAGCCCAAAGTGGTACATTGGTCTGAGAGGAGCTGGCCGCATTTGTATCGGTTGGAGGTTCATTGGATTGGGGTCCGGTGTCCGAAGAAGAGATCTCAACCGTAGTAGATTGAGAGGGTTCAGCATCAGGATCAGCAATGTTCCCAGGGTTGGGTAGAATGTCGTCTTCGTTGAGATTGAGTGCATCTAAGTTTGGAGGGACGACGTCATTGCCGATAGCTGGTGGTGTAGGTGGAGTGGGTGCAGCGGTAGGTTGAGTGGTGGCGGCGGGAGTCTTGGGGACTGGATAGAAGTACTCGAAAAGCAGATCGAGATCCAGTTCACCAGAATCGCCCTCAGATGAGGAAGTTCCCGCCATTGAAGGTTGACCTTTTGTCAACGACTATATAAGACCTGGTTCTGGACTGATATGAGCAGAAGCTATGAGGTCGCCTTCGCTTTCGTCAAATGTAACATTTGTGCTCTCTATTACTGATCGTTTCTCTCTAAGATAGACTCTGTATGCCTTTGAGTTCAGCGAATATCCAACAAAGATGCCTTCAATTACTTTTGGATCAAGCTTCCCAAGATGTTGGCGATCATTGGCCACAAAACATCGACAACCGAAGACCCTTAGATAAGATATGTCTGGGATACGACGGTTATTCAGCATCTCGTATGGGGTGCGGTTGAATCTCTTGTAGATTGAAGCCCGGTTTTGTGTGTAACAAGCCGTTTGAATAGCTTCGCCCCAAAGAGAATGAGGAAGGCCGGATTGGATGAGGAGAGTCCTAGCTGCTTCAACTAATGTCCTATTTTTACGCTCAACGACACCATTCTGTTCCGGTGTCTTCATAGCTGAGAACTGCTGGGTGATGCCCTGAGTGGCATAGAAATCACTGAGCTTCTTGTTCTTAAACTCAGTTCCGTTGTCAGTTCTGATAATCCGAACCTTCTGTTCATGAAGAGTTTGGGACGTAACAACAAACTCGATGATTATATCAGGAACTTCATCCTTTGTACGAATGAGTTTCGTCCACGTGTAGCGTGAAAAATCGTCGACAATCACAAGAATATACCGTCTTCCTCCGAGTGTGGCCGTAGGCATTGGGCCACATAGATCCATGTGTAAGAGCTCGAGGAGAAGCTTAGAGGACGGTGTTTCCTTGGAGATGTGAGACGATCGCTTCATCTTCCCCAATTCACAGGCAGAGCAGAGGTGTTCCTTATGATATGTCAGTTGGGGTAGACCGTTGACGAGTTTATTCTGACGCAGTTTGTTGATGGTCTTGAAATTGAGATGGGAAAGACGCCGGTCCCATAGATCGTTCAACTTGGGTGCGGCTCGAGAGAGAAGGCATATTGGTCGAGAGGTCGTAAGATTGAGTACGTAAAGGTGAGACGTGCGCGTTCCAGAAAGAAGAGCTGTCCCGAGGCATCTATAATGCTGCAGATGTCAGATTCGAAGAGAACCTTGTATCCTTTGTCGCAGAAACGACCAATGCTGAAGAGATTGTAGCTCAAACCCTCGACATAAGAGATTCCCTTAATCGTCAGTTTGTCATGGACGAGATTACCAGTTCCGAGAATTGGCGCCATTTGACTGTTTCCGAAGGAGACCCTTCCGAGATAGCGCTCGGAGAAGTTGCTCAACAGCTCCTTGTTCCCCGTCATGTGTGTGGAGCAACCCGAGTCTGGATACCACACATGACAGACCTGCAATCATCAGCAAACGTTGGGTCCCCGTTTACGGACGGGGCCTTCTTGTGAAATAAGTAAAATTTTCATGCGCTTAAAGGGAAATGTGGTTTCTAAATCAGATTGTGTCGGTTCTAATTTAGCTTTCCCTTTGTCATTTGTTTGATGAGGCGGGATTATGGTTTTTCTAACCCATATTTTCCTAACTTGTGCTTGCATGTATGGTGCCTTATACATGTATTGGCGTGGGGGATGCGGTTGTTGTTTTCGTGCTTCGTTTTTGGTCGCCTTTGGCTTGCGAGCAGTAGATGAGTTTGCGTTTGACGACGAGAGACGTTTTCGCTTAACCTTAGGTTTAGGCGAGATGGGAGAATTCAAAGACGTCGTAGAGGAGGTTCGCTTGCGTGGTCGGAGTTTTGCGTGTTCATGTGTTTCATATTCATGAAAGCGTGGGAGAACAAAGTCATTGCAGCAGCACATAGACATAAGCTTGGAAAAAGAAAGATAAGTTTTGGCAACATAATTGTCTGCGACCTTAGGATATTGGGATTCAGTACATAAAGAGGAAAGACGAATATAGGATGGTCTTTTCTTCTTGTCATCGAAGAGCGGGTTCTCCTTTATTTCATACGAACTCCCTTCCAGAGACGTCGAACTCACATTCCCTGTATCCATAAGAATACGCGAGTTAGTGTTAGAACATGTGTTAGCTTCAGGAGTCATCTTCGCCGTCCTCTTACATTTACATGTTTGAGAATCTGGTACTTGACTCGACGTAGAAGGTTTGTTCGTATTGTGAAATTGCTCTAGGGTAAAGATTTTGTTAAGTAGATCTTCTCGCTCTTTTGCAAAGGCTTTCCGCTCTACTTCTATGGTTCGTTCTAGTTCTGCTATCATCAGGAGTTTCTCTGGGACATAGATGCGAGAGAGTGCTTCTCGAAAAGCGATTTCCTGTTCTTCGGTTGGGAACTGAGACTTGATGTCTTTAGAGAGTGAAGGCTTTTTAGTCTTATCACTAGCATTCAAGTCCGTGTAGTCGTACGCGATTTCTGCCCAGAGAATGTTCTGTTCCCTTTTTTCTTCCGAAAGGACAACGGAGGAGGATCTTACAAACGGCATGAGCTGTGAGGGAGTACCCTTCTTCATTTGTAGGAATGATGTACTGTACATGTTATACCTTTTAACAATTAGCGGCGTTGGATCGCAGTTGCTGGCCAGGCCGATTCCCATCCGGGCGTCGTAGAATTCTGTTTCAACTGGTTGGTTCAATAGGCATAAGATGTGTGCGGCCTTTTTTCTGAGGTGGAGTTGCTCTTCAAGTTCTTTCACCTTGCGGTATAGCCTAACTCTTTCCTTCGTAAGCAGTTCATATTGGGAGGCCGTCAGGAGGCGAGAAGTTTCACATGAACTGATGGCTGTGTAGTTTCCTTAACCTTAGTCTCACTTTGTTTGTTCTTGCTTTGCAGACGTTTGACTAACGCTTCAGAGGCCATTAGACGTTCGTTTGCACAAGCGAGCTCTTCTACTTTTAGACTAAGTAAGGCATAGTTGTTTTCAAATTTTAGCTTAAGTTCATTATAATCCTTAGCATCTACGGTGGGTTTGTTAATGGTGCGTCGGTGATTAAACACATCATCGAGTTGGGAGATTCGTACCTCAGACTCGGCGTTGGTGGGAGTCTTAGCTGTGTTCTCATCGGTGTTACCCATCTCCTCGTCCTCGTCCTGTTCGACCAGCCTTGCCATGCAGCAATCTTCATCCTTAGGCTCCTCGTCTTCTGAAGTGTCGTTCACCCACTCAGCCTCTTCGGTGAGAAGAACTTTCCCACTTTCCATTTTGCGGGTCAATATGGCCTTACGGTCGTAGTAGCCAGAGTCCTTGACGCGTGGTGCGTGGCATTCCCTGGCAAAGTGGCTTGACTTTCCACATCGAAAGCACTTCACAGACTTTAGAGGTGCTGATTCCTCCTCTTTCTTTGTTGGTTTAGCTTCCTCCGTGGGAGTGGTCTTTTTGGTGCCGCTAAAGGTTCTTTGGCGATTGGAGGAGGATGAGGATTTTTCCCGATCTTCTTTGAGACCAACTTGGTGAGCATTGCCAGTTGCTTGTGTAGATCACGAACATCTTCATCAGATTCTATATCAGCTTCGGATCCTGAAGAGGTGTCAGATACAGCAGCTGGTAGCTTCCCTTTGTTCTGTTTGGTCTTAGTGACGGAAGGTCGTTCATTGGTCTTGTTCGAGAGGAGGGCAAGTGGGTCGACTCGAGTGTTGGTGGACTGAGGTTGCACGTAAGGAGCATAGGCAGACAGACTGTCGTAGAGAGCATGGATGGATGTGTTAGAGAGGTCCTTACTCTGAATCATCATCACTATTGCATTGCCCCAATGTGGTTTGAGGCTACCAAGAAAGCGGTTGTTGATATCGAATTTATCCCTCGAGATCCTGGCTTTCTTGAGTTCATTGATGACCTTCAAGTATCGGAGGTATGTGTCACGCAGTTCCTCTCCTTCATAGGCCTGGAAGTGTTCATACTGCGAGAGACATGCTGATTTCCTCCCTTGAGCACTCTCAGTTGTGCCTGCCATAATTTCCACGAGTTCATCCCATATTTCCTTAGCAGTTGTGCAGCACTCAATGTGAGCGTAGACCTCGTTTCCCATAGCCTGGAAGAGATATCCTTTGGCAGTCTCATCGGCCTGTACGCGAGCCTGTTCATCCTCATTAATGGGACCTCTTGGAGTGCGGCGTTCATCCATGGGAGGGTTTGCATTTGGCTGTGCAGAGATGATTGTCCAGAACTGTGCTGGGCCGTTGAAGATGGAGTCCAGAAGGTATTGAGAGAGTGGTGCGCCTTTGTTCCTGATGAACGTGAGGAACCGGTTTGTCCATATGCTGTAGTCGCCTTGTCGCAGCATCGGAGGCCTGGTGTCGGAGCCCACTGTTGAGATGTCATTCGTGGTAGACATGGTTGGTGCAGTTGAATCGTCCGTGGTTTTGATCTTGTATAGATAAGAGAGTTAGTAACGAACGAGATGAGAAATATGAGTTTAACGTGTAGAGTTTTGAGAAGAAAATTGTTTGAAGAATTTCTTAGAACTAAGTGAGCGTGTGTGATGGTCGATAATGTATGAAGGGAAAATATATCTTGAAATTAGGAGAAGTTCTAGAAATTTAAAAACGAGATTTGAGGCGAGAAAAAATATTTTATGTCAAAAGTGGTCTAGGGTGATAGGACTAAAGTGTAAGGATCAAATCTTAAATAAATTTGAGAAAGATTTAACTCGAGAAAATTTTAACCCTAGAAAAATTTAACTCGTTAGAAAATTCGCAAGTTGAAGAGACGTGATTGTATGGCGAACTATCCGAGAATTTGTGAGTTGAGAAATTTCAATGTTTGTGCGTTTTAAAGAGGAATTCTCGGAAGAAAAATTCTCAGTTGGAAAATTTCTCGGATTTTAAAGTTTCGCATGAAAATTTCGCAAGTTGAGAATTTTAAAGCTTCGCAAGAAAATTTCGCAAGTTATAAGAATTTCGCATTTTAAATAAATTCTTGAAATGAGATTTCTCGCATATGGAATTTCTCGGATTATGAAGAGTAAGCAAATTTCGCAGATGAAAGTTTCTCGGATTTTGAAAGTAGGCAGTTGCGAAAAAATGCAGTATAAGTGAAAGTTTCGCAGTTTAAAATTTCTCAGGTTTTGAACATAGGCAGTTGCGAAAAATGCAGTATAAGTGAAAGTTTCGCGGTTTTAGATAAATTCTCGGGATCAACTTTCGCGGACATGGAAATTTCGCGGACTTGAACGATTAAGCACAAAATTTCGCGGTCAAGAACGATCTTAGTACTGTTCCATTGCTTTCACGCGTTTTGCCAGAAAATCGTCCCGTTCTTGCTCAAATCTCATCCAAAATCGCTCAAACTTGATCCTAAACTTCAGAAATTCTTCCCTAAACACATAATCGACCGATTTGTGAGCTAAAAACAACAAGAAATAGGTCAAATCGACCAAAAACAGAGAATGGCCGAGATGTCCTTTTCTGAAAAGATTTTGCTTCAATCTTGCTCAAAACTCGTTAAAACTGATCCAAAGGTGTTTTAAAAACATCTTAGGCATAGGATTGATCTGGGGGAAGGTTTTAAACACAAAAACAAAGCATAAATACCCCAAAACGAGCTCAAAATGCCCGAAAGTGATTTTTATCCAAAACACCTTTGATCTTTCTTGGAATCAAACGAAACTGGATTCAAATCAATGTAGATCGATCCACGTTTGCTCTGATACCACTTGTTGGTCCCGAAAGCACCAAACAAGGAATCAAAGAGGCTTTGATGGAATGAAAAAGGGAGATTCTCACCTTCAAGTGTGTGTAGTGTGTGAAAACTAGGGTTAGCCTTTTGATCTTTGATTAATTTTTCAAATGGAGTTGGTAAAACCTTATATACCACATTAACCCTAGGTATATTAAGGCCCAAACACCAAATATTAAATAATTACATTCAAGTCCAAAGCCCAAGCTAAAAGGTTAATTACAAAATTAATCCCAAGACTTAAACTATTGACACAATCACTAAATATCCTAACATTCCTCATTCGGCCTTATATAAATTTCCCCACTTTAGCCCTTAGTCATCCACTTTGAGCCTTCTCCGACGTCCTTTTCTTCATTTAAAACCCATTCCCAGCTTTCAACCGAACTTTATACTCTTCGAATGGTTGTTCAAACGAGAAAAGGAGGAGGAGATAACAAAAGAAAAAGTAAAATGATGACAAAAGAAGGCATTACTCAACGCGCAAAAATCAGACCAAAGGAACCGGCCTTCCGAGTACCTTGTAGAAAGTGGCATGGATCCTGCTGTGAACTTCTCCAACGATAATCTCGTACGCTCGTCAGAACGGCTGGAAGAGGAGCACCACGAAGTGAACTTCTCCAACGATAATCCGGTCTTATATCGGGAAACGAGAAGAGGAGTGCAGCCTCGGGTACGAATTCCATAACCGAGAACTTCTCCAAATTGATAATCTCTGAAACCTCAATAGGGATTAAGAGAAGAGGAGCTCAGTATCGGCCCGAGAACCAACAAGAAGAACTTCGCCTACGATAATCTCCTAGAGCCTCATGGAGAAGCGGAGCTTCAGCTTGAGCATAACATAAAAAGGGATAGTTCTTAAAAGAAAAAAGAGGGAGAAAAGATTGAAAAGAAGAGAGACGCCGAAAAAAAAAGGAGACGGACGTAGAATTGGAAGACGATGAAGAGATAAGCTCACTTCCCTTTAAATTCCTTCCATTCTAAGTCCTAGCCAAATTATAACCCTTACAACCCTTTGATTCCACATAGACGGTCTCTCGCTTAGGTGAAATGATTAAAAATGCCTCGGTCACAGGTAAATTGACTAAAAATTGCTTGTGTTGACTTGAGTGATAAAAATATAAAAATCCCAAGATAGCTAATTAAGAGCAAGAGCGAACCTAGTGAGAGTTGTCGAAATGGACCAGTCTATGGACTTAGGACTTTAGTTTGACGACATGACTTGACGGCATTTTCTTCTTTCAAATGCCTCGTAAAATTTTAGGCGTGACGATTGATCGAAGCAAAATAATCTGACCCCATAAATAAAAAAAAAAGAAAGAAAAATAAAATAAAAATATATATATATATATACATATATATAATAATAAATAAATGATAAATAATAAAATTCGCACATTTTGACATGAAATATTATGTTTCATATGCGTTGAATTGAATAAATGCGAATTTCTGTAGTATATCGCACATTCTAAATGCAATTATAGATTGCATTGGTACTGAATTGTTTAAATGCGATACATTTCTCATTGCTTCTACCCTCACACAAAACTTTAAAGTACATGTTTTCGGGGACCATGTATACATACTTACTTGGTAAAATTTGTGTGTTATATGCTCGTGACTTGAATTGATTTAAATATGACTGCATAATTAGTCAATTCTTGTGCATCATTTGAGGGGGAGCAAGTATAAAAATCGTGGTTTAGCTCCAAATATTTTTGACTTTTTTCTCTGAGTATTTCAGATCTCTCAAAATTAAGAAGTAAGACGTCGACACTACAAAGAGGAGCTAGACACAAGACCAGATATTTCAAAGATAACATTGCCAAAATTAATTGTTGATTAACTCCATTACTACTAACGTTTATCTCTAAGTGGTACAGATTTTTCAATTTATGCCAGGGGAGCTAGACGTTACTACACAGAAAAATACAGGGAGTTAATTGCATTTATTTTAATTACTAAGGGGGAGCCTTACATTGGGTTTTATTTTGAAATAGGGGACCATATGAAATTTCTTAGAGAACTTACCATCGAGAAACTGGATATTTGAATTAATTCGCAATCTAAAGTTTCTCGATCGTAAACAGTGTCGGGATTGATTTTGATTAACTGCGATAATTTGCGATCGAAAAATTAGAATTTTTCGTGTGCAAATAGTAATGGGCCTGATCCCTTATATCGCAAAATGTCAAATCACAAGCCCGGCAACAAATTAATGCTAGTTAATAAAAGTTTAACTTTTGTCAGTCGAAAATTTTTTTCTCACGCAAAACCTAATCGACAGAAATTCTCTCACGCAAAACTTTCTCAGACGATACAAAATCCTTCAAAAATCTTCTAATTTTTCACTTCAAATCGTCTGATTAAGGTAGAAATTCGATTCAGTTAACGATTGTGAATGTTATAACTTGATTTGCATTTACATTCTGTAGTTTTTCGCATGATTAGTTAAGATTTTTCGACTGTTCTTCAAAAACGATTTAAACGTATACTGTTTCAGTAAATCTAGGCATGTTTCTTGGATTTTCTGAGTTAAATGCCTGATTGTTTAGATAGATTCGATGTCTTTGATGAAACAGATAGTGTAAGTCGTTGGAAAATTTCCATCTGTGATGATAAATGAGTTTCGATGAAACTGGGTTCTTTGAAGGTTTGAAGCTGTCGAAGAACTTTGTCGATCGCAAATAGACTTAATTGAATTTCAATTCAATCGAGATACTATTTGTGTCGATTTAGTTTTCGATCGCAAAATTTTGATTTAGTCATCAAGATAGAAAATTTTGACCGAAAAAAAATTACTTACCATCGAGAAATCTAATTAGGAATTTTTGAGAGCGAAAAACTTAAGCACTGATTAGACAATTTAGATGCAAATTTTATCGAGCGTAAAATGTAGCGACCCTAGCCATCGCTACCATTTCTAGCTTAACTCTAAGTGTCTAATGGTACGATAACTTAGAAGATACGAAAATACGGTAAAAATTTTTCCTTTTTTCATAAGGAGTTCGTGTCCTGTACACGTCAAAAGATTATAACTACGCGACAGAGTAATTTCTTGAGTCCTAATTACACCCTAATCCTAGTTCATTATTACTCGGGACGGTTGCGATGGCACAGCAAAAGCTCCTATGCGCCCGGCCTCACAGGTCGTCATCCATACACACACGTCCACCCCCAAAAGACGCTCGGAAGCTTCAAAAGATAGGCCTTGCCGGCTAGGCGATCACGTACCGTGATCATAAGTACCTACAACACATAACATAAAAGAATGAGCCACCGAGGCTCAGTAAGCAGAAATCATGCATGTATGCACGTGTCCCTTTCCCACAACGGCAATCCACGCCGAAACCTATAACCTTTTGCAAGGGCGATCCGCGCCGATGCTCATAACATTTCGCAAAGGCAATCCACGCCGATGCTCATAACATTTTGCAAAGGCAATCCACGCCGATGCTCCTAATACCCATACTAACATCACTCAGGGCCCTCGGCTAATCTCACTATGCACCACAAGAGCTCACGTCCCTCAGGGACAACACGACAGCGATCCACGCCGGATGGCCGAACCCTAGGATGCACATCGTTCCCCTAGGTCGCCATATAACCCCGGTCGTCCCCGACTGTCCAGCGGTCGCTCACGCTGGTAGCCCACGCTGAGGTAGCCTACACCAGGGTTCCACCCTGTATCGCTTACACCCTCAGGTCGCACCCTCCAGGTCGCACCTTACCGCCACGGGCATCGCCCAATCATATCATAAGTGTGTCTATATGGCCACATTGCCAACGGGCATCGCCCTAATATATTTCATTATTTTTACAATAATAGTAGTATATGTATACGGCCCTTTCGCCAACGGGTCTCCGCCCTATTATATTTCATTACTTGTACAATAATAGTAATATATGTATACGGCCCTTTCGCCAACGGGTCTTCGCCCTAATATATTTCATTACAAGTACAATAATAATAATATATGTATACGGCACTTTCGCCAACGGGCCTTCGCCCTAATATATTTCATTATGTTCATAATAATAATATATATATACGGCCCTCGTGAATCGCCATAATATATTTATATACCTGCCTCTCGTAAATCAGGCAGTCGGCCTCGTGAATCGCCGTAATATATATATACCTGCCTCTCGTGAATCAGGCAGTCGGCCTCGTGAATCGCCGTAATATATCTATATACCTGCCTCTCGTGAATCAGGCAGTCGGCCTCGTGAATCGCCGTAATATATCTATATACTTGCCTCTCGTGAATCAGGCAGTCGGCCTCGTGAATCGCCGTAATATATTTCATTACGTGTACAATAATAATAATATATGTATACGGCCTTTTCGCCATCGGGACATCTGCCCTAATCATAATCCATATATTTTATATAATAGTTTGACGACGCTAAACGTCGCCCTGGTGGCATAGTGGACAGCCCTTGACTCAACTGAGTCGACAACACATGCCCATATCGGCAATGTATCAATCGCTTTCAAGCGATACACCATATATATGCATACTCGACTCATACAACCCTCCCACATATGATAGTGTATGCACGTGAGTATGAAAATGCAACAAATGCCAGACGATATTACCAAGAGACAGAATATACAATTATTCCACGTAATTCATGTAATCATCGAGGCACATAGTCACGTAATATCAAGTAATCACAATTCAGGTAAGTCTCGAAGCACCTAGTCATCCAATTAAAAACTTCAGACACATTCACATGAAGACATATCAATTAAATCACGTAAACCTGAAATCACCGAAGCTCGTAGTCGCATAAAGCAAGTACATTCAAACAAGTTATGTGTCGTAGTTGGATTTCTACCTACCTGTCGTCCGTCGATTAATTGCTACCTGATCCGATGTAACTCCTAGGTATCGACCTTAGCACAAGAATAATTAAGTTAGTACCTTATTTAAATTATTTAACTAGCTAAAGTCTCGAATTTCCTAAGTCCAACCCTTAGGCATAAAATACGAAGGTTAGTACCTAAATTAATACTTGAGTGTCGCTATGTTATAGCTACTATCATTTCTAAGGATTATTTAATTGGAAAGAGTTCGCAAAATATTTTTCCCAAGTTATACACGCGTTCTAGGAATTCTAATTGAATTCGTGAAGTCTAGCTAAATTTCGCTAAGTATGGTTCGCGAATTATCTCAAAGTTCTCGATTGGATTCGCAAAGTTCGCTTGGCCCGTGAAAATGGAGGAATTCGCGAAATAGGGTTTTGCGTGGGTTCGCAACCCTCGTGGAACTCGCAAAGCATGGAGTTCGCAAAAGAGCGTGGCCCGCAATTTGTGAGAGTTCGTAAAGTTCCTCCAATTCGCAAAGTTACACTTCGCGGCTCTCTAATAGTTCGCGAAGTCCAAAGAACTCGCACTAATTCGCAAATCTTCACTTCACGTGTCCTTACTCAATTCGCCAAGTGGTATCGACTCGCGAAGTTCATTTCTCAAAACTTAGGATTCGCAAAACGGGTTCGTCAAGTTTGCATGGCCCGCGAAACGTGTTTTGACTCTTGGTTCGCAAAGCTCGCCGAGTTCGCAAATGGTAGCAGCCCGCGGAATGATGCATTCGCAATCTTCCATGGATTCGCCGAACTTCATCGCGTGAAATGGTTTGCGATCCCTGAGTTCGCGACGTGCTCGATTCGCGAAGTGGCCTAGTTCGCCAACTTCGTCGGACCCGCAAAGTCTTGCTTTGCGAAGTAGGGTTTGCGGCCTCGTGGACCCGCAAAAGGTTTGAGTTCGCAAACCTTTCCAGCCCGCAAACCTCCACGGATTCGTAAAGTGGCTTGAAGTTTGCCAATTCGCGAACCTTTATGGTTCGCGGACCTCACCTTTTGCGGCCTCAAAACAGTTTTAATTCCTAAGGCTCTTGAGAGTTTCGAGTAACTTTCCAAGAACACGTTGAATACCATGTAAGCTTACAATCCCAAAACGTCTAATGCTACTAAAGATCATCTCATGTTAAGGTAATAAAACCCTAAAATTCGAGCTTAATAAATTGTAAACTTAGACATATATTCATGCCTAATAGGTCCTAATCTCATTAACCTATTCTTAATACATTAACCCAAATTTTCAAGAACGGTTTGAACACCCATGAACCTTAGTTATTTGTTTCCCCAAACTCACGTGAGCTACTAGTACGGCCTTAATCCCCTTTTTAATTCACACCCTATCCAACTTTAAATCTACTAGCACCTTTTCTCAAGGACATTATGAAGGCCATATGAACTTCAAGAATCCCTAAAATCGAACCTAGGTAGTAACACGGATCTGGGAGGATTTCAAGTGTGCTATCCTCCTAAGGAAGCTAGATCCGAAACATAGGATTTGAGAATCGTTACAACTATTACCCTCGAGATTATAATGGTATAGGCCCTAAAGTATGGTATTTTCTTGCTTCTAACTCTTAGAGTACACTAATTCTTGATTAAAATGCGAAAATCATGGTGGAGGATTATACCTATTCTCAACTTGTGTGGTCTCCACTTGAATTCTTCTTCTTCTTTCACTTGATGCTTCGATGGTTTCTTTTCAAATGAGCTTGTGGAATGGGAAGGTTTCGATGGTTGCTTTGAATGTCTCGGCTCCAAGTTCTTCTTTTCTTCTTTGTGCTTCACTCTCTAACTCTCTTTTTCCCACTTTCGTTTTCTAGTGTGGAAGATGCTCAAGATATTTTTGCTACCAAAGCATGGGAAATGGGATCTAGGTTGACGTGTATTGGCCTTGATTTAAGGAGTTTTGTCCCAAGATTTTTATTTAGGAATTTGGTCCATTTTTCAAGTTCTATTTGGGCCTCAAGGTGGATTCTAATTCCTTGGACCACTTATATTATTTTTGGACTAAACCTTTAAATTATTTTTGGGCTTTGAGTTTGGGTTCCATCCTATTCCAATTGCAACTATAGCCCAATGAGCTCGATTCCCGAAATCATAAATTTCAAAAATCCCAAACTAACTTTGAGGTCACATGGTCCAGTTTAAATGCCTCAATTTTCGCCAATTAAATTAGGCACGCATCATATTATGCAGATCTTCATATAATTCACACGAGCGCCGAATAATTGCACAGAATGCACTTAATTGCATTCAACATTCATGCAAATTTATTGGCCTCTGTTTGCTTACGACGACCCGGGTGCTACATCCTCCCCCCCTTAAAGAGGATTTCGCCCCCGAAATCAGCCCGTTTGGAACATCTCTGGGTAACGTTTGGTAACAAGTCACCTGGTTTCCCTTAAAGGCAATTCTCTCCGAGGAAGAAATACGTATCCTCCTTGGCTGAGAATTATTCACTCTTGATAATAGAGGACTAGTAGGCAATTCGGAAAATTCCCGAGGATGGTAAAGGACAGAACTGAGTGTGCTGAATCATGCACGAAAATTCAAGAACACCAGTCTCGCCGAACCTTTCGGAAATTGGAAATACTAAAGATTATGCGGGAGTAACTAGGAAAGGTCGTATCACCGATCTATTGTTCGCGAAATGGTACTCCTTTCTGGGCTCATACTATCTTCGTCGCGTTTCCTAAAAGTCAAGGTTTCACCTAGGATTTATACAGACTTCCTACGTGGTGACTGCAGGGTCCGTATCTTAACAGTCGTCCTATTTTCCTATGCAGGAAGCGAAGTTTTACGACTAGTTCTTAACCTACTCTTCTCTTGAAACGATCTACTTATTCTTCATTTCTAGAGGTTCGAGAAAGAATGTCCGTGTTACGATAGAAGAGAAGGGTATTCTATTTGGAATAGAAGGAGAGGAAGCAAGATCATAGGGTCTCGCTTGTCGTCTCGAATCCTATCAATGGTGTCTGGATCAATCAGATGTGTGTGTCGCCCAATCTAGTCTAACCTACATCCGCTTTGACGAGCTATCCGAAATGGCTATAATTTAGATTTTAGGCAGAAATTGAAATTTCCGAGTGCCATCACGCTTCCGTTGCGCCACTCGGCTACTGAACATGCATGATTCATAGGAGGTCGGAAAGATTGAGTCAGGGTCGCATTCTGACATTACGGGGTTTAGATCTGTCGTGCGGAAGAGAGCAGAATGTGGCCTCGTAATTACACTCCAGAAGGAAAGAATATTCAAGAAGGGAGATCATGGTCTTGATCAGTTCGGGTCGAAGTCTCGGGAGAAATGGTGACTTTCATGCTTGTACTCAAATTAACCAGAAGAAAGTTCGAGTCTCGCCATGTAAGTAAAGAGTACACAAGGGTGTGTGGCTTCTAAGTTACTAAGATGCATGATGATGGTTTGATGGGCGGGTAGGTTACCTGTCTCCACTGGCGGGTTCTCCCCTGTTTCCTCCGATATGGTTGCATATGCTCTAGCTGGCCCTGCTGATGGTTCTGCTTGACCATCGGTTTGGCTTCCCGGTCCCTTTCCCGGGCACGCCCTAGAATAGTGGCCCGCCTTGCCACACTTGAAGCAGTTCGCATTCTGTGAGTTGCAGACTCCCTGGTGTCGCCGTGCACATCTTCGGCACATTGGTATGGTGGGTGGAACAGGTTGAGGCCTTCCCTTATTCGGGTCGGACTGTTGAGCTGGCCAGGTCCTATCACCCATTTTTCGCTTTCCCTTCTGAGCTTGGGAAACCTGGATTTCCAATCTAATAGGGTTGGTAATATCCCTAGGAGCTGGAGGGTTCCGTTCTGGGAATTCCCTTCCTACTATCCCCGGGTACGAGGATCTACGGGGGTCGAAGGAACTCTGTTTGTCGATAAGATCGTAGATCAGACCCTTGAGTTCACTAACTTGGTCTTTCAGTTCGCCGATTTGATCCGACTGTTGTTGGACCAATTCGGTGAGGTGTAGGAGCATTGAGCTCTGTTCATTCGTAGGTGATCCAGATGTCACCCCGCGACTTGACTCGCCAATCAATTCTCTAGACTCGCTAGTCATTCTTCAATTAGTCAAACAAGGAGGCACATTATTAAAAGCACATAAGCATAATATTCATAACACTTACAGGCAAGGCTGCTTCCGCGCTTTTGGGTGTGTGTGTATGGACAGTCTACAGAACCTGTGACCGAAGCTCTGATACCATCTGTAACAGCCCAGACCTCACTCGCATTGATATTGTCCGCTTTGGGCGTTAAGCTGCCTGGTTGAGGACTTCCCAGGTGGTCACCCATCCTGGTACTACTCTCCCTCCAGCACGCTTAACTACGGAGTTCCTACGAACTCCCACCCACCCGCACGGTTTTAAAACGCGTCAATGGGAGGGGTGTCCACACCCTTATAAAGGCATGCTTCGTTCCCCCCTCCAATCGGTGTGGGATATCACAATCCACCCCCCTTATAAGGTCCAGCGCCCTCGCTGGCACACCGACCCGAGCTCTGGCTCTGATACCAACTGTAGCGACCCTAGCCATCGCTACCATTTCTAGCTTAACTCTAAGTGTCTAATGGTACGATAACTTAGAAGATACGAAAATACGGTAAAAATTTTTCCTTTTTTCATAAGGAGTTCGTGTCCTGTACACGTCAAAAGATTATAACTACGCGACAGAGTAATTTCTTGAGTCCTAATTACACCCTAATCCTAGTTCATAATTACTCGGGACGGTTGCGATGGCACAGCAAAAGCTCCTATGCGCCCGGCCTCACAGGTCGTCATCCATACACACACGTCCACCCCCAAAAGACGCTCGGAAGCTTCAAAAGATAGGCCTTGCCGGCTAGGCGATCACGTACCGTGATCATAAGTACCTACAACACATAACATAAAAGAATGAGCCACCGAGGCTCAGTAAGCAGAAATCATGCATGTATGCACGTGTCCCTTTCCCACAACGGCAATCCACGCCGAAACCTATAACCTTTTGCAAGGGCGATCCGCGCCGATGCTCATAACATTTCGCAAAGGCAATCCACGCCGATGCTCATAACATTTTGCAAAGGCAATCCACGCCGATGCTCCTAATACCCATACTAACATCACTCAGGGCCCTCGGCTAATCTCACTATGCACCACAAGAGCTCACGTCCCTCAGGGACAACACGACAGCGGTCCACGCCGGATGGCCGAACCCTAGGATGCACATCGTTCCCCTAGGTCGCCATATAACCCCGGTCGTCCCCGACTGTCCAGCGGTCGCTCACGCTGGTAGCCCACGCTGAGGTAGCCTACACCAGGGTTCCACCCTGTATCGCTTACACCCTCAGGTCGCACCCTCCAGGTCGCACCTTACCGCCACGGGCATCGCCCAATCATATCATAAGTGTGTCTATATGGCCACATTGCCAACGGGCATCGCCCTAATATATTTCATTATTTTTACAATAATAGTAGTATATGTATACGGCCCTTTCGCCAACGGGTCTCCGCCCTATTATATTTCATTACTTGTACAATAATAGTAATATATGTATACGGCCCTTTCGCCAACGGGTCTTCGCCCTAATATATTTCATTACAAGTACAATAATAATAATATATGTATACGGCACTTTCGCCAACGGGCCTTCGCCCTAATATATTTCATTATGTTCATAATAATAATATATATATACGGCCCTCGTGAATCGCCATAATATATTTATATACCTGCCTCTCGTAAATCAGGCAGTCGGCCTCGTGAATCGCCGTAATATATATATACCTGCCTCTCGTGAATCAGGCAGTCGGCCTCGTGAATCGCCGTAATATATCTATATACCTGCCTCTCGTGAATCAGGCAGTCGGCCTCGTGAATCGCCGTAATATATCTATATACTTGCCTCTCGTGAATCAGGCAGTCGGCCTCGTGAATCGCCGTAATATATTTCATTACGTGTACAATAATAATAATATATGTATACGGCCTTTTCGCCATCGGGACATCTGCCCTAATCATAATCCATATATTTTATATAATAGTTTGACGACGCTAAACGTCGCCCTGGTGGCATAGTGGACAGCCCTTGACTCAACTGAGTCGACAACACATGCCCATATCGGCAATGTATCAATCGCTTTCAAGCGATACACCATATATATGCATACTCGACTCATACAACCCTCCCACATATGATAGTGTATGCACGTGAGTATGAAAATGCAACAAATGCCAGACGATATTACCAAGAGACAGAATATACAATTATTCCACGTAATTCATGTAATCATCGAGGCACATAGTCACGTAATATCAAGTAATCACAATTCAGGTAAGTCTCGAAGCACTTAGTCATCCAATTAAAAACTTCAGACACATTCACATGAAGACATATCAATTAAATCACGTAAACATGAAATCACCGAAGCTCGTAGTCGCATAAAGCAAGTACATTCAAACAAGTTATGTGTCGTAGTTGGATTTCTACCTACCTGTCGTCCGTCGATTAATTGCTACCTGATCCGATGTAACTCCTAGGTATCGACCTTAGCACAAGAATAATTAAGTTAGTACCTTATTTAAATTATTTAACTAGCTAAAGTCTCGAATTTCCTAAGTCCAACCCTTAGGCATAAAATACGAAGGTTAGTACCTAAATTAATACTTGAGTGTCGCTATGTTATAGCTACTATCATTTCTAAGGATTATTTAATTGGAAAGAGTTCGCAAAATATTTTTCCCAAGTTATACACGCGTTCTAGGAATTCTAATTGAATTCGTGAAGTCTAGCTAAATTTCGCTAAGTATGGTTCGCGAATTATCTCAAAGTTCTCGATTGGATTCGCAAAGTTCGCTTGGCCCGTGAAAATGGAGGAATTCGCGAAATAGGGTTTTGCGTGGGTTCGCAACCCTCGTGGAACTCGCAAAGCATGGAGTTCGCAAAAGAGCGTGGCCCGCAATTTGTGAGAGTTCGTAAAGTTCCTCCAATTCGCAAAGTTACACTTCGCGGCTCTCTAATAGTTCGCGAAGTCCAAAGAACTCGCACTAATTCGCAAATCTTCACTTCACGTGTCCTTACTCAATTCGCCAAGTGGTATCGACTCGCGAAGTTCATTTCTCAAAACTTAGGATTCGCAAAACGGGTTCGTCAAGTTTGCATGGCCCGCGAAACGTGTTTTGACTCTTGGTTCGCAAAGCTCGCCGAGTTCGCAAATGGTAGCAGCCCGCGGAATGATGCATTCGCAATCTTCCATGGATTCGCCGAACTTCATCGCGTGAAATGGTTTGCGATCCCTGAGTTCGCGACGTGCTCGATTCGCGAAGTGGCCTAGTTCGCCAACTTCGCCGGACCCGCAAAGTCTTGCTTTGCGAAGTAGGGTTTGCGACCTCGTGGACCCGCAAAAGGTTTGAGTTCGCAAACCTTTCCAGCCCGCAAACCTCCACGGATTCGTAAAGTGGCTTGAAGTTTGCCAATTCGCGAACCTTTATGGTTCGCGGACCTCACGTTTTGCGGCCTCAAAACAGTTTTAATCCTAAGGCTCTTGAGAGTTTCGAGTAACTTTCCAAGAACACGTTGAATACCATGTAAGCTTACAATCCCAAAACGTCTAATGCTACTAAAGATCATCTCATGTTAAGGTAATAAAACCCTAAAATTCGAGCTTAATAAATTGTAAACTTAGACATATATTCATGCCTAATAGGTCCTAATCTCATTAACCTATTCTTAATACATTAACCCAAATTTTCAAGAACGGTTTGAACACCCATGAACCTTAGTTATTTGTTTCCCCAAACTCACGTGAGCTACTAGTACGGCCTTAATCCCCTTTTTAATTCACACCCTATCCAACTTTAAATCTACTAGCACCTTTTCTCAAGGACATTATGAAGGCCATATGAACTTCAAGAATCCCTAAAATCGAACCTAGGTAGTAACACGGATCTGGGAGGATTTCAAGTGTGCTATCCTCCTAAGGAAGCTAGATCCGAAACATAGGATTTGAGAATCGTTACAACTATTACCCTCGAGATTATAATGGTATAGGCCCTAAAGTATGGTATTTTCTTGCTTCTAACTCTTAGAGTACACTAATTCTTGATTAAAATGCGAAAATCATGGTGGAGGATTATACCTATTCTCAACTTGTGTGGTCTCCACTTGAATTCTTCTTCTTCTTTCACTTGATGCTTCGATGGTTTCTTTTCAAATGAGCTTGTGGAATGGGAAGGTTTCGATGGTTGCTTTGAATGTCTCGGCTCCAAGTTCTTCTTTTCTTCTTTGTGCTTCACTCTCTAACTCTCTTTTTCCCACTTTCGTTTTCTTAGTGTGGAAGATGATCAAGATATTTTTGCTACCAAAGCATGGGAAATGGGATCTAGGTTGACGTGTATTGGCCTTGATTTAAGGAGTTTTGTCCCAAGATTTTTATTTAGGAATTTGGTCCATTTTTCAAGTTCTATTTGGGCCTCAAGGTGGATTCTAATTCCTTGGACCACTTATATTATTTTTGGACTAAACCTTTAAATTATTTTTGGGCTTTGAGTTTGGGTTCCATCCTATTCCAATTGCAACTATAGCCCAATGAGCTCGATTCCCGAAATCATAAATTTCAAAAATCCCAAACTAACTTTGAGGTCACATGGTCCAGTTTAAATGCCTCAATTTTCGCCAATTAAATTAGGCACGCATCATATTATGCAGATCTTCATATAATTCACACGAGCGCCGAATAATTGCACAGAATGCACTTAATTGCATTCAACATTCATGCAAATTTATTGGCATCTGTTTGCTTACGACGACCCGGGTGCTACATAAAACTTACTATCGCAAAATGGAATTTTCGATTTAATTTCAATTTGGTCGAAAAAAATTCATCTGCGAAAAATATATTTTTCAACACTTAATTTTATTTTCGATCGTAAAATTCGCCGCTTAGGACACAATTGATCGAAAATTTTCTCGAGGTTTGACTAGTCTTTCGTTGACTAATTTTTCGATAAAAATATATCGCAGCGAAAAACTTCTACTTTCAATCGAAAATCACATTCCGCTCGACAAATTTCAAATCGAAAAATTTTATTCAATCGAGGAAAATTTTTCGATAGTAAATTTACCTGAGACGTAATTTCTCGATCGTAAATTTACACGGAATTTTTCTCGATCGTAAAATTGATCGACTACAGTCTTGATTTCAACTTCAACACTTAGAAAATTTTTCTCGAAGTCTTTTACACTGTAGCGAAAATTAGCGAATAAAATTTCTCGATCGAAAAATGACACGGAAACGTTTCAATTGAAATCAGTGTATAGGAAATCAAATTGCAATTCAATTTTGTCGACCGAAAATTTTCTCGGCATGAACAGTGACTTACTGATTTACCACTTAGCGAAATTTCGAACCATTTTTCACGCGACAAATATTTCATTCGAAATTACATTCATGCCATCACGATTTTTGAAATTGAACATACAATATGCATTTGATATGATTTAAATTCAAAATTCATTGAACATGCTATTAGTTGCAATATTACTATAGTTTGATGAAATTTATTCGTATTTCGACTGAAAATAAAGTTGAACTAATGAACTTTTATATATCTTATATTTCAGATGGATCGTTACCCAAGATACAACCACATATATGATCACAACCTTTATCTAAAGGTTCAAGATACGAATACACTGTAGCGAAAATTAGCGAATAAAATTTCTCGATCGAAAAATGACACGGAAACGTTACAATTGAAATGAGTGCATAGGAAATCATTTTCAAAATCAATTTTATCGAGCAAAAATTTTCTCGGCATGAACAGTGTCCTTTTTCACGAGTCCACACTTAGAAAATTTCGAACTATTTTTCACGCGATTTATACTTCATTCGAAATTACATTCATGCCATTACGATTTTCCAAAATTGAGCATATACTATGCATTTGATATGATTTCAATTCAAAATTCATCGAACATGCTATTACTTGCGATATTACTATAGTTTGATGAAATTTATTCATACTTCGACTGAAAATAAAATTGAACTAATGAACTTTTATATATCTTATATTTCAGATGGATCGTTACCCAAGATACAACCACATATATGATCACAACCTTTATCTAAAGGTTCAAGATACGAACTTCTAGCTCGATCTGAGCACATTTCGGTGCCCGGACTAGATCATCGTATCCATCCTCAGAGGCCACCCCATCTGGCATGCGTTAACGGTCACCGCATCGGTGCCGATGGTCTATCTCCAGCAGTTCTGGGGATGCATAAAAGGAGCCGTAGCAGATGGGACATTCTCTTTCATGACCCGCTCCCGACCGACGCAGAGATGACTCAGGACTTCCTGCACATGGGATACCAACCGCCGCTTACAAGAATAGCTCAGGTCCAGAGCAGCGGTATCCCTCACCCCTGGAAGACACTGTTCGGCATAGTGAACAAGTGTCTGTCACCTAAACACGCTGGATTCGACAAGGGCAACGGCAACATACTGCGGATCTTTCACGGCCTCACCTTAGCCAGAAACTACGACTTTGCACAGCTAATCTGGAATGATCTAGCTGAACAGATTTGGTTGAAGGAGAACCGAAGGTCGAAGAACGTGCCCTATGCTCGATGGTTCAACGTGATCATCAGGGAGTTCATGGAGCTACATGCAGAGAGCATCCCCCAGCTACCTCTTGGTGGAAACTACCAGCCGCCAAGGCTTAAGTTTTTCCACAACCCACGGCTCACGGACCTGGACCTAGGGGTGGTTCGGTACGGTATACCGTACCAAAACTGTGATACCGTATACCGTCTCGAAATCTCGGTAACCAAAAAAATCATACCAATACCATACCAAAACTTCGGTATACCTTAAATTTCGATACGGTATCATACCGAAATTTCGGTATGGTATCGGTATCATACCTTCTTACTCACACGGAGAGTTTTTACCATGCATGTCTCGTAACTCGTTAATTCGTTGTTTTGGAATTTTAATCAATTCAAACTCCTTAGGCCCCAATAATACCAAAATTTTCAAAAAAAATGATTTTTTAACCTTAAATAATTTACATATTTTAGCGAGTCTCCTTAGTAAGACAAAAAACTTTACATAACCACGAAATACAACTTTATATACAGATTAATTAGAATGAAGCGGCTATATTTAAAAAATTAGTGAAGATTAACAAAAAGTAATTGCATTGCATCTTCACGCTTTCAAAATCCTTAAAAAAAACATTAAAATGGCAAAAATTAAGCGTTACTTGAGTTACATAAGTAAAATATGGTGGGCCTAATCTTAGAAAGTTGTGTATAAGTTAATAATTTATGGGCTAAATAAGTTTATGAAGATCCTTAATTTTTCTTTTTATATTTTTTGAAATAATATAATATATGTAGATGTGTATATATATATAAAATATATTAAAAATTTTTGTATTTCGGTATTCGGTATAATCGGTATACCATGTGAGCCCTCCCCAACCGGAACACCAACCAAGCCCTGACGACGCGATGATTGATGATGTCGCTCAGGAGCTAGCTCAGGAGCCACCATTGGTCGAAGAGCCAATGCCCGACGTCGATGATACGCTGATAGACGTCGTGGCTACGGAGATGGAACTCGAGGCTCCTGACCTCGAATTGCAAGTGGAAGAGCCCGTACATGTTGGCGTGCTCGAAGAAACTTTTGAGGAAGTTCTTCAACAAGAGGCACAGCCCGAGACAGAAATGGGGCAAAGCTCTCTTCCACCGGTGACGGATCAGACACTGGAGGACGTCAATCGTGACCTCACTCCTCACATGGCCACCCCGTCTGACACAGAGTCTGACGAGGAAATAAGTCTGATCAGGAGGACTCCCAGAAGACTGAGCATTCAGCTGGAGTCTCTCTTTCCGGCCGTCACCGTCGCACCAGATACTACGCTGACCCCATCGACAAGTGTTGCTGGCACTTCTTCGCTCAATCTTGAGCCGCAACCAACTCACGTGGTGTCTGGTTCGCAGGCGCAACCTGAGCCCGCCTTAACACCCATAGAGGCGAATCCTCAGGATTCGACTCGAGGATTGGATGGAAGTCTCATACAGTCACAACCTCAAGTGACTATGAGCCAACCCCAAGAGTTGGTGTCTACTCAAGGGTTGATAACAGGCGACGTCAGTCGTCCTGGTCCATCTAAGGAGGCGTCCGCACCCTTCGTGACGACCGAACAGTTCCAGGCCGCTCTCTCTGCCGCTGTACAATCAATGGAAGAAAAGATCACAGAGAGAGTACTCCAAGCACTTGAGGCATCCCGAAGAGATACCGGGAAAGCACCTGCCTCTGAAGGCCCTTCGTCACGAACCAACCCCACACCTCCACAACCCACACCCACCGACCCTCTAGCCACTTCCTCTATCCTCATCAACCCATACACAATCCCCATCACCGAGCTCCATGACATTCTCCTCGCCCGTCTGATAGGCCTTTCCATCCGATCGCCGCAAGAAGAATCTCTCTATAGGCGATTGGTGGACCATCCTGAGCCACCGACTGACACCTGCCGAGGCCAAAGCTCCCACTCACGGCGCAGACATGACGATCCTGACTATCAGGACCCTCATGAGGGGGAGAAGAGGCCAAGGACATCAACAAGTGGCCAAGGACAAGGCTCGGGCGCTACGCAGACAAGCGCTGGAGCTGGTGAAACCCAAACACAAACCCATCGAACCCAAACACACACCACGCACCGCACCGTCCACATCGACCCACCAACCTTTCACCTCAGGATGCCTCCGTCCACACCACCGATCTACTCAAGCCCCTTGCTTCCGGAAGAAGAAGCAAGTGCTGCAATGCTTGTAGCTCTAGCAGCTACCCAAGCCACTCCCTCAGTCGCTCCAGACCAACCGGGACCCTCTGGACATGGTATCAATACACACGAAGCCCTAGACAGGTACATCTTCGAAGGACAGTGGATGACCCATTCCATGCCCGAGGAGCATCAAAGACGACGGATTCACGACGTTCGGCGCTTTCTACAACAAGCATCTATAGACCTCGTAATCATAGAAGACGACGAACTTCAGGAAGGTGAAGACTACCAACGAGACATCCCAAGGCTGTCAGAGTTGATCGCACAACGAGCAGCCTCCCCCACAATGGGAAAACATACAAATAGAAATTCCCTTCCTAGAAGAAGTTCGTGAGAATATTTGGAGGTCTCCGGACAGAGTGAAGAAGCCGAACGAGTTCGAGCTTAGAGGGATCTCTTATTGGGATCAGCAGAAGAGGATGACCTACCTCTGGATGCTGACCAAACTAGGACCTGATGTTAGGCTGGGGATGACTAAGGCACAAGCCAAGAGCCATTATAAGAGTCTCTCCCCAATTGC
The DNA here is from genome assembly GCA_027422505.1 of Craterostigma plantagineum. NCBI lineage: Eukaryota > Viridiplantae > Streptophyta > Magnoliopsida > Lamiales > Linderniaceae > Craterostigma > Craterostigma plantagineum. Next base: position 10,644,501 of record JAPQWV010000025.1, read on the forward strand.
CAACTCCTCAGCGTCTACTGTGCAAAAGGAGGACTTCCAACACCTTACTACATCATTGAAAGAGTGGACAGGACCCGAGAGGAACTGAGCGAGAGCGACCTGCCGTACCTCCCCGCCGATGAAGTGTACCGTCTTTATCAGCTATATGTGGAGAAGTACAAAGGTCCTCAGGGCTTCATCAAGAAAGAAGTCAAGTACTATGCCGCACATGACCTTTAGATGGCTCTAGAGAGCAATATGAAGAAGGTCAACATGACCGCTCCACTCAACAAAGGACCTGAGATCGAAGGGCTTCCCAACAATCACGTGCACATCAGCTCAGTCCTAGGCATCACCTACCACAATCCAATAGCAAAGAAGAATAGGTTGATGCTGAAGACTGAGATTCATAAGTTTTGCGATGGGACACTCAAGGTCGTCAGGAAAAACATCGAGCAGAGGTTGGAAGAAATCAACAGAGACACTATGCTGAGGATCCACAGGTTCGTGAGAGAACAGCCGCTCCTAATGGAATTGCTTGAAGATATCGAGGAGCGACTGGAGCTTAGGATCACTCTGAGGATCTACGAGCATGCGCTGGGCTTGCGCAGATCATATTACGCCCAACGAGGACAAACGGCGAGGAGACGCAATCAAGCACAAAGGGGGAGATTGTAGATTACTATTTGTAATTGTGCTTGATTTCATTAGTTGTCCTTGTAATTAGGGGCGTTTTGTATAGTAGTCTTTAGATTAGGACTAGCTTGATATTTATACCAAGTTTCTTTGGTATAAATACTTGTAAGTCAATTGAGCTTAATAGAGAAAGTTTTGAGAATTGATCCGAAGGGCTTGCAATTCGATTTCTAGAGAGAGAAACAACAGTAACTTTCTCACTCTACTCGAATTCTCTCTCTTGTTCTTCATTTGAGTTTTTCGATCGAATTCAATTGCTTATCTAAACGATCGAATTACTATGAATTCTAGCCTAGGATCTTAGAGTTGTTAATCGTAGGACCTAACAATTTCTCTAAATGGGGCACTACATTTGGCAAATGTTGCATATATGGAGTATCATGTAAGCATTGTGTCGTATGTATTGCAGATACGGGACATTCGTTTTACTATCCTTACTTTTGGTCCAGAAGTATAGAGATATATACCTGGCTTACAAGGGAAAACATGTGGGGCACAATTTTCGTCCGTGTAGAGAAGTCGTATCTACATAGCATATTTGACAATGTTAATTGTATGTTGCATATATTGATTCGTTTGTGGATATTTAATTAGAAGGATGTTTTCGTATTGGTGTAATATTGGATGTATTCAGAAAAAATAGTGTTATGGGTAAATATGCTATTAATTTTTGTACTGTAAAAATGTTAATTAGGTACGGTAACCGTGTGAACAAGGTACACCAAACACATGTTAAATGATATGCTAAATGCATTAAAACAGTACACTATTAATAGCTGAAAAAATTGCTGAAAATACAAAAAAAGTCAAATGCTATTGGTATCCGACATTTTTAATGGTATTGTGAGATAGAATCTGACATGTACAGAAAGATCTAACAGGCATAGAAACTTTTTTTGTCAAAAACGTACAATATATTCCAGTTAGAAAGTTCCTTAAGTTTGGTACGTCAAGCTACTTAATTGTGGTACGATATATCTTCACAATCAGGTACAACATCAAGCTGTTTAATGGTATCGTCAGTGGATGTTCTAAGATACAATATAAATGATATATTTGGTACAACGTATAAGGCTAAGCGTTTTTCGTCGTTGTTCGGATTAGTTTTAATGCAAAACTATTTTATTATATGTATATATATATATATTATATGTTTGACTTATTATCAAATTTGATGGTTAAACTCTTAAAAGCATGATTTTGTATTCCAAATATCAAGTTTGATAATAAGATGATGATTCTTATCAGAACATCAAATTATTGAAGTTTGGATTTAAACGATAAATCCATGACTTTGAGGGTTAATCCACTAAATACATTACGAAACCAAACTCATAACATACTTACATATATTAAAGTATTTTCGCATCAAAACTAATGTAAAATGCGATGAAAATGCTTACACTAATAAGCAATACCAAGTAATAAGTATTACGTATATAGTGTACCATAGAGTAATCAATGTATACCTTATTATGCAGTATATTGCACCATAATTATGAATTTTGTAGTACCAAGATAAGTATTTAAACGGCACCACGTTTTATCGATTTACATATATAAGTTCAGATCACCAACTAATAAATCTGAAGCCCCACGATAAGTACTTATGAGTTTTCTAGTAAGTTGTTTTCACATTGTTCCTCTTTTTAAGTGAAACTTCGTTTTTGAAATATAAAACCATTAGTGAATGGATTACTTAGTCAGATCTTATTAAGGTGAAATAAATAACTTATATATATGACATGGTTTTCCGAAGCAAAAAAATTTCGCATTACCACGAAAAACGCTTACACTACTAAGTTGTACCAAATATATCATATATAATGTATCATTAATAAGTCTGTAACCGTACATTATTGTGAATATGTATTGTACCAAATTGAGTATTTTACCATATTAAAATTAAGAAAGACAAGAGCCGAAAGTTCTAACATGAGAAATGTCAGGTTTATTATGCGTGTCAGATACAGTTATTTGTCAGATTTCTGTCATATACTGGAAGTAGTTCTGACATGTCACGTTTTGTTCAAGAGCTGACTTTTTCTACTTTCGAAATGAGTATGACTGGTGAGCTAACACTTTTCTTAGGCCTGCAGATTAAGCAAAGCAACGACGGTATTTCCATGTCTCAGGAGAAGCATGCGAAGAACACAGTGAAGAAATTTGGGCTAGACACTGCCAAGGTAAGAAAACGCCGATGGGTTCAACGCAGAAGCTAAGTAGAGATGTTGGGAGAATGTTGACCCAACATTGTATCGCTCCATGATAGGCAGTTTATTATATCTTTCAGCGAGTAGACCTGATATTCTGTACAGTGTTTATGTTTGTTCAAGATATCAGGCTGAGCCAAAAATTTCCCATTTAAATGTTGTTAAGAGAATATTGAGATATGTTAGTGGTTCGTGTAGTTTAGGGTTATAGTTCTCGAAAGATACTAACACGAATCTTGTAGGATATAGCGATCCTGATTGGGCAGGTGACGAAGATGACCGCAAGAGTACAAGTGGCGACTGTTTCTTCTTAGGTAATAATCATGTGTTGGTATAGTAAGAAACAAAATTATGTTTCTCTTTCTACGGCTGGGTCTGAATATGTGGCTGCGGGTAGTTGTTGTACTCAGCTTATTTGGTTGAATAGCATCTTAAGTGATTATGGCTTAGAGAGTAAGTCTGTGCTCACGTATTTTGATAATCTAAGTGTCATCAATATTTCTTAGAATCCTATTCAACATTCGCGTACCAAGCATATAGATATTAGGCATCATTTTCTGAGAGATATGGTCGAAAAAGAGTTAGTTAGAATAGAGCATATAGATACTAAGCATCAATTAGCTGATATATTTACGAAAGCACTGGAGTTTGAAAGGTTTTTGAACCTGAAAAAGTCCATAGGTCTGCATCAGTGTGTCTGAATGTTGGTCCAACATTTGGATCAACATAGCATATGTCGAACTTGATTATTGCAGCTTTGATATTTGATTTAATGTTCTCTCTGTTATTCTGTGAAATGATTCAATTCACCTTGACCGTTTTCTGAAATGACCCAATCCCTTGCAAAAAGCATGCTCATAAACCATTTTCAAGATATAGGTTTTGGTAATAAGTATCTTAGGTACACGGCATTCGCGGTGATGATGTATTCTTTGCGACAAAAAGCCAAACCTTGATGTTTAGGGAATAAGGGCAGTGCACTATAATTCATATCAATACCTAAGGTGAAAAGGGCAGAAAATGAAAGGAAATTGAGTTGAGGGTGTCAAACAGAAAAGTCTGGAATTTCAGAGTAAGAAAGTTGAGTCTTATGTTGGGGCAACATTTGTGACTGTCAGTTTGATCGTGCTATATTCTTTGTGTTTATGTTTATGTGCTTTAGTTTTATATTGCATGTGTCAGTATCTAGTGTCTAGTATCTATATCTCTCAGATTGCATTCGTTTGAGAACAGCCTGCTAAGCTTGTCTCATGTGCTCATCAATGTTCTCTCATCGGTTGGTATCGCTCGCTCCTACTATGATTTTTGACTTGCTATGTTTCAATGAATCTTGACTTGCTCCTGATTTTTCCGTATGCTTGAATTCTCTTGGACTGTTAGAAATTTTTTTTGGCTTGGCTCGATATCTTCCACTTCCACAAATCCTATTTCATAATATAGGCAACTCTGCAAATTTGAAAAATTCTTTAAGACCTTTATAGATTTCAAGATTTATAATGCTCTGCTTTGATACTTTTAATCTTGAATGTCTATGGCGAACTCACCTAATTTTGAGTCTGAGAATATTGATCCAGATGTTGGCCCCGCATCTTCCTCAACATCTCACCTAGAGAAGTTATCTGAGGTGTATTTTTCAAAAAGGAGGGGGGGGTGGGATGGTGCTAACCAAGGTGGTGCAATTTTTGCTGGTAGTGCTAAGGGAACTTCGACAGGGGGAGCTACAAATGAAACAGAAAGAAGCTGAACAGGAAAATGCGTTTGAATTTCAGATCCTTATTAATTTTTGCATGCCTGATAGAGTTTTATGCTTTTGTGCATGCTGATTTGCTTCTCTGATATGATTGCGTGTTTGATTGCCTGCCGAATGTTTAGTTTTGCAGATTTAATATTGGAACCTTGGACGGCTTTATACTAATTTCTAGTACTTTCTTATATTTACTCTAACCATATTTCGTTTGTTTTTGGTTGAGTATATTTTGCCTTCAGGGGGAGTTTTGGCACGTCAAATTAAGGGGGAGATTTCTTCCTTCCCAAAAAGGGGGATATGATACAGAAGAAGAAGCCAGAACGACAAAACGACTGAAGCTGCTGGTGACTAAGCTAAGTGGATGTGCATGGATTTTGGGAAGAAAGACAAAAATGGGGAGATTTGAAATGTTGAAGTTATGGAAAAAGATTTTGTCTTTCATCCCCAAAATTAAGTGATGCACATACCATAAATAGAAGATATGAAGATAGGAGATTGCATTTGCCAAAGATGGAAGATATGAAGATCAATGGTAAATAAGGAGAGAATATTCGAACTAAATATTTACTATATTTAGGGAGATCTTCGAGGAGATATCTTAGGAGATTCTCAAGAGATCTTTTACCAATTCAAGAGGGAGCCAAGGCCTATAAATAAGAGGAGAAGTCGAGCTACATAATCAGAGCTTTGCTGACGCGAAAATTATCGAGTATACATTGAGAGAATTTGAGCGAGCACGAGTTTGTTTTTAGCCTAGTATTTTGTCTTTGCAAAAGTCGTAACACTTTGTCGTTTGGTAGGATTGCAAGATTCGTTTATTTTCTAGGCTTGATATTTTTGTAATCCATTTTTAATAGTGGAATTTTGCCATGAAGCTCGCAGCAAGTTGAACAACTTGCTGCACAATTTTAAAGCTCGTGTCAATCGTGTTTCGTCACTAAGTTATTAGTTATTTCCGCTGTGCGTTCAATGTTGGGTTCAGTGTTACCCCAACATTAGTTCCAACATTTAGGTCATCAGTTTTTAACTTAGTTAGATCGCATCCACATCGTATCAGGACCACTTCAGATCCTACAGAGGTAGTAGCCCCATCACGATGCTTCTGTTTTTTTGTTAGGTAGTACGTAGTTCTGACCGAGAGTTGGCATCCTTTGAGTAATGCCACACGAGTCGATCAGGCTGAGTACAAACGCCCAAGGGGATTGCTCGAATACGATCAGCATCTAGAGGGACAGACGGAATGGACTAATTAGATATCCCGCTGCCCACCGGCTAACGAAGATCAGTAACTGTGCAAACAAGATTCGTTGGAGGTGGTGTCAAGATCGGTCCAGAGGCCTCCACAAGTGGTATCCAAAGATCACTCCAGACAATGATGTCATTTCCCCCTCCCATTTACCAGCGGAGGCCTTTAACGACTAACGACGGTGTCTCGAGCCCGCCGCAACATATTTCCCCACGCTAAAGAGGGTTGGTGGGTCGGTGACAACTTCCATTTGAACATATTTGAAGCGTTGCTTTCCATGACTTTTCAAAGTGAATAACTAAGTACATAAATGAACTGAAGAGTTGATGATTGAAGCTCATTGCTGAAGAATATCTCACTGCTAAGATCTGATAAGTTCATTGCTTGAAGATTCAAGTGGCAGTGGCGAATTTATAAGTTGCTGGAAATTGAAGTACATGTCAAAGAGCTTAATGTACAAGTCGCTCGAGCATAATGGTTATTTGGCTGTTATCAAAAAAGATCAGCTGAAGCATAAATGCCTTCGTCACGAGCTTAGCATAGTAGACTCATTCTTCATATTTAAAACAACACGAACACACACACATTTCTTCTCATGTAAATTGATCAGACTGAGAACAAACGCCCAAAGGGATTGCTAGAATACAATCAGCATAGGGAGGGAAAGACTTAACTCACTAATTTGGATATCCCGCTGCCCACCGGGTAACGAAGATCAGAAACTGTAGAAACAAGATCCTTGGCGGTGGTGTCAAGATCTGGTCGAAAGGCATCCGCAAGTTTAATCCAAAGATCACTCCAGACAATGATGTCGTTTCCCCCTCCCATTTGCCAGCGGAGGCCTTTAACGATGGTGTCCCGAGCCCACCACAACATACTTCGCCACAATAAGAGGGTTGGTGGGTTGGTGACAACTTTCATTCGAACATATTTGAAGTGTTGCTTTCCATGGATTTCGAAGGGAATAATAATTGTGGATATTAGTCTCATGCTAAGTACGTAAATGAGCTGAAGAGTTTATGATTGAAGCTCATTGCTGAAGAATATTATGATGCTAAGAGTTGATCAGTTCATTGCTTGAAGTTGTAAGTGGCAAAGAGCTTAACGTACAAGTCGCTCGAGCATAATGGTTATTTGGCTGTTACCAAAACAGATCAGCTGAAGCATAAATGCCTTTTTCACGAGCTTACATTAACAGAAGCATTCTTCACATTTGAAATACACACAAACACACGCACATAGCTTCTCTTGTAAATTGATCGTTGAAAAAGCTTTGAAACTGTAATATCAAGAGTAGAGAGTATCTGGACTTTGTATTCTGTAAAAGTTAGAGATTCTTTTGAGTTGTGTAGGGCTGAAGTGTCACGTCGCGGGCGTCAAGTTTCACCGTAGATCTCGAGTGCGATTTTTGTCAGATTTTTGTGTCTGATTTTTCATTAGTCAAAATCGAGTTAGGCTCTCTCTTATATAGAGGGGGAGGACGAAATCTTGAGTCCCAAGACTCATTATTTTCGTTCAAATTTAAGTCAAGGTGGTTGAAATATTTTTTGTCACTTTTATCTCTAACCAACTCCAAGTTTAAATTGAATTCAAGTTCGATTACTTCAAGATTGTGAATTCGTACTCAGTGATCTATGACTGGCAATCACAAATTGTTATCAAGACTGCATTTCGCCGATGGCCCATGCATTAGCAATTAGGGCCTAGCCAACTAGTGACATGTCAAGACTTCGAAGTCAACTCCGTCAATGCCCCTTTCGGTCAAAGGTTCACGCAGACTACTATAGTTAATCGTCGACCACTGATACTCCCCGAGTAATACTCCATGTGATCATATGTTTGCGAGTTAGTGTCCAAATACAATCAATCCCCTGATTCCATTTGTATCAATGTCATGACTTTCACTTCTCAAGTTAATGATAGGCACATTTATTATAAGCCATCGACAAATAAGCCGTACTCGGTCGTCTAGCACCCAACTAGGATCCTTAGGCTTATGGACAGTTTTTATGTTCGAGGTTATAAGTCCACTGGCGTCTTTCCTCTCTCGTACCCATCGAGAATCAGTGACTTCAGCTCGCAACATATGGATTATATTAATTTATTGTTTTACCTGATGCCAAGTAAAATTTCATATATCAGTAAAAGAATAATATTGCCATGATGCACTTACAAATGTTTCCAATTATTCGAAAAGTATTAAGCGAATGATAATAACAACAAATGCCCTATATCGTCTAATCCGCATTCCGAGGGCGTATTTCTAACAGCTAAGAGGATCTTGGGCATGGTTCAAGAGAAACATATCGAAGCATTTACTATTTTTAACTCAGGAAGCATATCTTGTGAAGCTGTTTGACAAGTTGTTACAGTGAATTAAATGTTGGGATTGTTCCTTTAGCTAGCCATTTCAAGCTGTCAGAAACCGTGGAAGACGAAGATCAAAAAGATATGGATGTGCAAATTTGGTTGGATCTCTTATGTATGCTATGGTGTGCACCAACCCGGATATCCCTCATGCAATACAGTGCCAGAGCCAGCAGACATAATTAGAGGAATCCAAAGTCGTCCTAATTTATAATTTATTATGCCTTAGTGGGGTCCACAACATAACTTTATGTATATTTAACTGTAATATGTAAAATTTTGGTATAATAATGCTTTAAAAAAATTTAGTGGGGTCCAATGGGCAATGACCCCACTTGTCCTCACGTAGCTCCGCCCATGGCTTTAAGTCTGGTAAGTAGATTCATTTCCAATCAAAAGAAGTAGGGGTGGGCGTTCGGGTTGGGGTATTCGGGTTTTACCCGAACCCGATCGGGTTCAGGTAGTGTGGGTTATTTTTCGGGTATCGGGTTACCGATCGGGTTATTCGGCTAACCGATATGTTTTTTTAAAAAGAAATTATTTTTTTTACATAAACATTAAAAATTTCTTTAGATATCAATATCTAACTTGAGTAAAGTTTAATTAATATTTCGACTAGTTTCTTATTTTTAATTGTATAATTAACAAGTGATATTTTATGCATAAATAATTATAAAAACTTAAAATATATTCTCAAAATTTTATCAATAAACATATAAAATATATATATATATATATATATATTATATTTATTGAAAACAAATCCAAATATTATAAGTGATATTTAATATATAACATCAATATTTTGATATGTATATTGAATTATAATAATTTTAGTCATATTTCCAAGTAAAAAATTGGGTACCCGAACCGATACACGACACGCGGGTACCCGTTGTAGATCGGGTTGGGTTCGGGTATTGAAAATCTTAACCCGAACCCGAACTACCCGATACCAGACTACCTGACCCGATGCCCACCCCTAAAAAGAAGAGTCATTGGTTAGCTCTTAAATGGATATTAAGGTATGTTAAAGGAACATGGGCAGGTTTGATGTTCGGAAACATAGTCCAGAACAAGGATATTATTGAAAGCTTAGTAGATTCGATTTTGCTGGGTGTATTGACTGAAGAAAGTCGCTTACTGGGTATGAACTTATTTTGGAACGAGAGCGTGTTTGCAGAAGGTAGTAGCATTAACTAGCATAGAGACGGAGTACACGGCTTTGACCGATGCGATAAAGGAAGCGTGGATATATGGCTTTGTCAATGAGCTGAAGGTGTTCCAAAATTGTGTGTACGTTGTGACGATCAAAGTTCTCTACAGCTTGACAAGAATAACTTTTTTTTCATGAGAGGACAAAACAATATTTATGTCAAGTTTCATTTCATTCAAGATGTGGTTGCAAAAGAGCAGATAATGCTGGTAAAAGTGCACACATCCATAGTCCTTCTGATTTGTTGACTAAGGTTGTTTCAAGCAAGAAGTTCGATGTAGAAGATCAATTCTAATTGTGCTTTGATTTTATTAGATGTCCTTGTATTTAGGGGCTTTTCTTATATTTGTCCTTAGATTATGACTAGTTAGATATTTATACCAAGTGTGTTTGGTATAAATACTTTGTAATCAAACGCAATCAATAGAGAAAGTTTTGGAAATTGATCCGAAAGGCTTGCAATTCAATTCCTAGAGAGAGAAACAATAGTAACTTTCTCACTCTACTTGAATTCTCTTTCTTGTTCTTCATTTGAGTTTTTCGATCGAATCTTAATGTCAATCATTATCATCGAATTACTTAGAATTCATGCCTAGGATCATAGAGTTGTTAATCGTAGGACCTAACAATTGGTATCAGAGCAGATTCTGTCTTGAATCGAAAATTGTTGGATTTGGATCGAATATCATTTTCAGTTTACTGTTCATCGAAGAACAGTTTGGGGCGAAAATTTTTTTCGATCCAATAGCTTAATTCTGTGCTTAATTGAGTTGAATTTGATGTTTCTGTGCTCGTTTAAGTGTTAAATGATGATTGCGATCAGATTTGTAGCTCTTTGAACTTCGTTTTTAGGATTAAATCGATTCTGTGATTTACTGTTTGCGAAGAACATGAAGAACACGTTCTGATTTTTAAAAAAATCGACATATTTTGCTTCATAACGTGTTTAATTGCTTGTTCGTGCGTAGTTAGTAAGTGATTGCAAGCAATTACCTGAAATTTCACTGTCTAATTCGTTGTTTTTGCTTGATACTGTGTTAATCGTATTCTGCGATTTTTCTCGATAGTTCTAATTTTTCTCGCTAGGTTTACGATCGGATTAATTTCTCTATCGAAAAAAAAAACTTGGCGCGAGAATTTTTCTCGGTCAGAATACGAAGTCAGCGCTAGAATCGTCAACACTTGAAACGATTTTAGTTAAAAATATTTCTCGAGCATTATTCAGCGAAAATCATTTTCGAGGAAGACCAATTTTGACTTTGAACGCGTAAACACTTTCTCTGGAAAAACATTTTCGGTCAGACATCTAAAGTTTGACCAAGCTAAAAATCATTTACACGCGAGAACCTTTTCTAGTCAACAGATTTATTTTGACTTGTCGAGAAACTCACTAACGTACTGTTTCTTTACGATCGAAATAAATTCACGATCTGGAAATTTTTCTCGACCGAACGATTTTGGGCAATTTATTTCGCTCGAAAAATATTTCGCTGATAGACTTTCTCGCACGAGAACAGTACACATTATATTCTATTTCGACGAAATTATTTTCGATCAAACTTTAAAGATTGAATCGAAAATAATTCTCGAACTATTTTTCGAATCAAACGCTACTAACGAACTTTGTCACTTGTGAAGCACATTACATCATCTTCAAACGTTCAAAACACTTAACGAAGATCCTTCAACAACTCAACTACAACACAAAATGGAGCATACTCTCTCGGAAATGACAACCGTCCGCCGATTATGCAACGAGACGAATATACCGTTTGGAGAAGCCGCTTCCTCAATTTCATCGCTTTAAAAGATCAAGCCGAGAATTTGCTGAAATCGCTAGAAGAGGGACCCACACAGTTTTGGGTGAATGTCCCCGGTGATGAATCGGTAACCCATCAAATTCCCGCATCTAGGCGACTGAAGGAGCCTAGAGAGTACTCAATCGAGGAGAGGGCTCGAGCTAAAGCTGATCTAGTAGCCATGAATACCCTCATGCAGGGTATCTCCAACGACATATATAGACAGATTGACAGCCTTTCATCGGCTAAAGGAATGTGGGATGAATTGCATAGGATGATGCAGAGGACGGAAGTTGGCATAAAGGCCAAAAGGCGAACATTCTCACTGCTTACGACTCCTTCAAAGCAAAGCCGGAGGAGAGTCTATATGAGATCTACCAAAGATACCTCACTCTTCTCAACGAGATGAGAAAGATAAAAATCACGAAGACCAATATGGAGACAAACATTAGATTTCTCTCTTCTCTGCCTGCGGAATGGAAGAAAATATCCACTCAAATGCGACAGAATAAAGATCTACAGGAGTTGGATATCCATGCCGTGTTTGACAATCTCGCACAACATGAGGATGATATAAGGAAGATTCAAAAGGAACAGAAGGGCAAACAGATCGAAGACACTGTTGCCTTAGTCTCGGAGAAGAGGAGCTCAAAATCAAGAAAAGAAAAGATCGTTAGGCCTCCTTCTCCTTCAGAATCGGAAGAAGAGTCGGACTCTGACGTTGATCCAAACATGGAAGCTCTAGGAAAGCAGTTGGCTCTAATAGGAAAAACGATGAGTAAGAAGTACTTCAAGAAGAAGTCTTCAACCGCAGCCAACAGACTTTGGACTACAAGCTCTAAAAACAAACCTGCACCAGAGAGCTCTGAAGTCAAGAATCCAAAAGAGGCTAACAAATGCTTCAACTGTGGCAAGCCAGGTCCCTTTGCCAGAGAGTGCACTCTTCCGAAGAAGAGAGATGCCAACTACTACTCAGGAAGCTCCAATTGACTAAACAGAAGGAAGCTGGAGTAGCTCTCATGGCCGAACAAGACCAATGGCTCGAGGACACGTCGAGTTCTGAAGAAGAGAATTTAGCCCTCATGGCCCGTCTCGACAATGAATCGGACGCTGAAACTGCCAATCATACGGACGACGAAAACAAATCCACCTCTTCACAAGAGGTTGACCTACATTCCACATTATTGACCATGTTAGATTCATATAAAAAATAATATGCTAACATGAAACGTGAGCAGAAAAGTATTAAGGAAGTAGAGGATAAACTTTCTAGGTCTCAGGAAAGGATAAATAGTCTCGAATCAGAACTTAGGAGCTCTAGTGCCAAAATAGAAGAACTTACTAAGAGCCTACATTCTAGAGAGACTAGTCAACCTCAATTAGGACAGCATGGCAAAAGGATTAAGGAGTTAGAAGATAGGCTAGCAAATAACTACAATAGCTTGGTTAGAAATCTCAATGAGAAAGCCACCCTAAATTGTAGGATAACCGAAGCTACCACTAAGATCACCAACTTAGAAGCTCAATTAGAAATATCAGATGCTAAGGTTAGTGAGCTTAGTAAGGAACTAGATGTCTGTCAAGCCGCCAAAGTGACGGTAGAAAAAATAATTATGCTCTCCTAGGTGAGGAATGCAAGAAACTATTCGCTAAAATTAAGAAATTAGATGATATAGTTACGCGTAGGGGACAATCCGAACAGACGATATTTTTGAACAAGCCCAAGGATATAGAGTTCTAAATCCTATAGAAGGCATAGGTTTCACTAACCCACGAGTTCTACGGAAAAAGTAAATATATGATATTAAGCACATGGGTTTAGGAGTAACCTCTCTTAGAGAATTTACTAAATCGACGTACCAAAATAATTTTGATTCATCTATGAGAAAAGCCTCACACGGGCCTGAGATCCCCTTTGACTACACTGCGCTAAATGAAAGAGACAGAAATATGAAACCGTCATTAACATCTGTCTCTGACCTATTTCAACTTCCTGACCCTCAAACAGTCCTCGAGGAAGCCAAAGACGTTCATTATAAAAATTCTCTCTACAAACCTCCTATAATCTAACAGATAGAGGAATCTCAAGCAAAACTAGATAAAGAAAGAGAGAATTTCGAAGCTGAAAAGAAAACGTTCTTAAAAGAGATGGAAAATCTCAAAGCTTCCTCATCCTCCCAAACTATCTCTCATGCTATTATGAAAAGCATGAAAATCGAAAAATCACCTTCAAAAGATCAAAAGTGTCTTAATAATTCTGTTAAGAGTGCTAAGACTAAAATTACTTTACCTACGTCTACAGGGAGCGTAGGGCAAGCACTAGAATCGAAGGCGAGAGTGTCTAGTCTTAAGAAGGAGCTAGTAGATTTTAGTATGCCTAAGAATGTTACTCCTTCTGTACAAATAAATGACACTCGTAGAAATAAATGAGCCATTTCTTCGCTTCGAATAATTGCTTCTACATGTACTATTCAGCCCATCACCTTTAGAACCACCAACTACGAAATAGGGTCTAGCTCACAAGTTAAAAATAGTCATTCTGAAACAAATGCCACTAGGAAGACTCGTAGGAAACAAGATCCAGCCATAAAGAAAGCTTATGGCGCCGTTCATGCTTGTACTCACCTAAGGTATCCTGTAACGATTGAGTCCCCCAAGCACCTTAGGAAGTTATCAAAAGAAAAGATCTTTTCCTCAGTCAAGCCTACCAAAGCATTTGTACGTGCTGAAATTAACCTTCCCTGCGAGGTTCAACCCAAATGGGTTCCTAAATCTCCGCCTAGGACGACAAAAGCCGAAAAGGCCAAGTCACCTAAAAAGGCAGCACCCAAAACCACTTTTACGAAAGTGACTTAGGTTATTAAAACTCCCTCAAGTAGTAATTTAGGAATCATACCTGAACCTAAAACTAAATCTGCTAATTTGAGAGGACCCATGCTTAAGTGGGTACCTAAAGCTCTCTAACTTGTTTTTGCAGATCCATCATGTGTGGTACCTCGACTCTGGTTGCTCCACGCACATGACTGGAAATCAAGAGCTGCTGAGCAACTACAAAGACCGGCCAAATGGCAAAGTCAGATTCGGAAACAATGACTCAGCTCCAATTCTTGGATATGGAGATATCATTCTGGAGAAACTGACAATAAAAGATGTCTCATATGTCGAAGGCCTCCGCCATAACTTGTTCAGCATAGGCCAATTCTGTGATAAGGGATTTCAAGTGGTCTTTCACGCTGACCGGTGCAGAATTTTGGACAGTCAGGACACAGAACTCTTCTATGGACTTCGAAAATCCAACCTTTACACGATCAACCTGACGTCCGTGCGGCCCTCGACAGCTGTATGCCTCATCTCTCAGATTGATTTACAGAGGAACAGCTTATGGCATCAACGACTGTCTCATCTGAATATGAAAGCTCTCCAACGCCTCTCTATGAAAAAGTTGGTTCACGGTCTTCCAGCTATACTACTCAGAATTAGGAAAGATGAAGCGAGCGTCTCATCATGTCAAGATAATTGCGTCTGCTTCTCGACCATTGGAACTAATTCACATGGACCTCTGTGGGCCAATGCAAACACAGAGTATCAATGGACGCAAGTACGTGCTAGTGATCGTCGATGATTTCTCTCGCTACACTTGGACAATGTTCCTCCGAACCAAAGATGAGACATGGGACTTGATTATCAACTTTGTGAACACTACTCAAAATCTGCTGCAACAGACTATTCAAGTTATTCGAACAGACAACGGCACTGAGTTCAAGAATAAACATCTCAGTGAGTTTTATCAGAAGCTTGGAATTAGTCAAAAATTCTCAGCCGCAAAAACACCTCAACAAAATGGGGTCGTTGAAAGGGAAAACAGAACCTTAGTGGAAGCTGCTCGTACAATGCTGATCCATTCCGGACTTCCACACTTTCTTTGGGCTGAAGCAGTTAATACCGCCAGTTTTACCCAAAATAGGACGGTGGTTCACAAACGGTTCAACAAGACTCCGTACGAGATTGTGAATAATAGTCTCAAAGTCTTTGGGTGCAAGTGCTTTGTGGCGAACGACAGAGAGCACCGTGCTAAGTTCGACCCTAAAGCATTCGAGGCAACTTTCGTCGGGTATTCTACAACGTCAAAAGCGTACAGAGTATACATCAAGTTCAACCGAACAATTAAGGAAAGCTATAATGTCGCTTTCCACGAAGTGGCACAGATGGCTTCTGGTTACTTCAATCCAGGACCCGTGCTTAACCCGATGGCTTCTGGTCACTTCAGTCCAGGACCTGTGCTTAACCCGATGGCTCCTGCACACCTCAGTTCAGGACCCGTACCTAACTAGATAGCTTCTGAATATAACAGTTCAGAACCTTTTATCACTGGTGTGTTGGCACAAAACCAACAGAAGATGGCAACAACTCCGAATTCAACGTCAGAAAAAGCAATGAGACTTGCATTAGACAATTTGGACTCTCTCTTCGAGCCAGTATATCGGTCACACACTGCTACACCTGTAGAATACTATTTGTAATTGTGCTTGATTTCATTAGTTGTCCTTGTAATTAGGGGCGTTTTGTATAGTAGTCCTTAGATTAGGACTAGTTTGATATTTATACCAAGTTTGTTGGTATAAATACTTGTAAGTCAATTGAGCTTAATAGAGAAAGTTTTGAGAATTAATCCGAAGGGCTTGCAATTTGATTTCTAGAGAGAGAAACAACAGTAACTTTCTCACTCTACTCGAATTCTCTCTCTTGTTCTTCATTTGAGTTTTTCGATCGAATTCAATTGCTTATCTAAACGATCGAATTACTATGAATTCTAGCCTAGGATCGTAGAGTTGTTAATCGTAGGACCTAACAATTGGTATCAGAGCAGATTCGTTCTGTTTTGAATCGAAAATTGTTAGAATTGGATCGAAAATCATTTTCTGGATACTGTTCATCGAAGAACAGTTTGGCGCGAAAACCTTTTTCGATCCAATAGCTTAATTCTGTGCTTAATTGACTTGAATTTGGTTGTTTCTGTGCTTGTTTAAGTTATAGATCATCATTGCGATCAGTTCTGTAGCAGTTTAAACTTCGATTTCTAGAATTGAATTGCTTCTGCGTGTTACTGTTTGCGAAGAACATGAAGAACACGTTCTGATTTTGATCAAATTCGATATATTTTGCTTCATAACGTGTTTAATTGCTTGTTCGTGCGTGACTAGTACTTAATTGCGAGCAATTGCCTCAAATTTCACTATCTGATTCTTTGTTTTTGCTCGAATTAGTGTTAATCGTATTCTGTGAATTTTTCTCGATTGCTCAAATTTCTCTCGCTAAGTTTTGCGATCGGATTAGTTTCTCGATCGTTAAACCTAGCGCGAGAATTTTTCTCGGTCAGAATACGAAGTCAGCGCTAGAATCGTCATCAGTAGAAACGATTTTAGTTAGAAATATTTCTCGAGCATTATACAGCGAAAAACTTTTTCGAGAGAGACTTATTTTGGCTTTGCATGCGTAAAAACTTTCACTCGAAAAACTTTTTCAGTCAAACATTTTAACGTTTGACCAGGCGAAAATCGTTTACACGCGAGAAATTTTTCTAGTCAACAGATTTATTTTGACTTGTCGAGAAACTTACTAACGTATTGTTTCTTTACGATCGAAATAAATTCACGATCAAGAAATTTTTCTCGACCGAATGATTTTGAGCAATTTATCTCGCTCGTAAAATATCTCGCTGACGAAATTTCTCGCACGAGAAAAGTACTCAGTACACTATCTCGACGGAATTAATTTCGATCAAACTTTAAGATTGAATCGAAAATAATTCTCAATCTAGTTTTCGAATCAAATGCTACTAACGAATTTTGTCACTTGTGAAGCACATTACATCATCTTCAACCTTCAAAACAATTAACGAAGATCCTTCAACAACTCGACTACAATGCAAACATGGATGCATACTCACTCGGAAATGACAACCGTCCGCCGATCTTGCAAAGAGGCGAATACACAGTATGGAGAAGCCGCTTTCTGAATTTCATTGCTCTAAAGGATCAAGCCGAAAATCTACTGAAGTCCCTTGAAGAGGGACTGGCACAGTTTTGGGTTCATGTACCCGGGGACGAAACAGCTACTCCAGCAATTCCAGCTTCTAGGCGACTAAAGGAGCCTAGAGAATACTCTCTGGAGGAAAGAGCTCGAGCTAAGGCTGATCTAGTAGCCATGAATACCCTTATGCAGGGCATCCCCAACGATATATACAGACAAATCGACAGCCTTACATCGGCCAATGGGATGTGGGATGAGCTGCATAGGATGATGCAAAGGACGGAAGTTGGCATAAAGGCCAAGAAGGCGAACATTCTCACTGCTTACGACTCATTCAAAGCAAAGCCGGAGGAGAGTCTAAACGAGATCTACCAACGATACCTCACTCTTCTCAATGAAATGAGGAAGATAGAAATAACAAAGACAAACATGGAGACAAACATAAGATTTCTATCCTCTCTGCCCACGGAATGGAAGAAAATATCCACTCAAATACGACAAAACAAAGATCTAGAGGAGTTGGATGTCAATGCCGTGTTCGATAATCTCGCTCAGCATGAGGAGGATATCCGCGAGATTACCAAAGAGAAGAAAGGCAAACAAACCGATGACACGGTTGCCTTAGTCTTGGAGAAGAGGAGCACAAGGTCAAGAAAGGAAAAGATCGTTAGGCCACCTTCATCATCAGAGTCAGAAGAGGAATCGGACTCCGACATCGAGCCGAACATGAAATCCCTTGGAAAACAGTTAGCTCTCATTGGGCAAATGATGAGCAAGAAATACTTCAAGAAGAAGTCTTCAACCTCAGCCAATAGACTTCGGACTACAAGCTCCAAGAACAAAGAACGTGCTCCGGAGAGTTCCGAGGTCAAGAATCCCAAAGAGACTAACAAATGTTTTAACTGTGGCAAAGCAGGTCACTTCGCCAGAGAGTGCACTCTCCCGAAGAAAAGAGATGCAAACTACTACTCCAGGAAGCTTCAATTGACAAAACAGAAAGAAGTTGGAGTAGCTCTCATGGCTGAACAGGACTAATGGCTCGAGGACACGTCGAACTCCGAATAAGAGAACTTAGCCCTCATGGCCCGTCTCGACAACGAATTGGACGCCGAAACATCCACTCGTACGGACGACGACAACGCATCCTCGTCTTCAAATGAGATAGTCACTCCTACCACATTATTAACCATGTTAGAATCATATCAAAAGCAATATGCTAACATGAAACGTGAGCAGAAAAGTATAAAGGAAGTAGAGAACGAACTTGAGAGAGCTCAGGAGAAGATAGATAGTCTCGAACAAGAACTTAGGAGCTCTAGTGCAAAAATAGATGAACTTACCAAGAGCCTCCATTCTAGAGAGACTAGTCAACCTCAACTCGGACAACAGAGCGAAAAGATTAAGGAATTAGAAGATAGGCTAGCAAATAACTACAATTGCTTGGTTAGAAATCTCAACGAGAAAGCCATTTTAAATTGTAGGATAACCGAAGCTACCTCTAAGATCACTAACTTAGAAGCTCAATTAGAAACATCGAATGCTAAGATTAGTGAGCTTAGTAAGGATTTCGATGCCTGTCAAGCCGCGAAACTAACCGTGGAAAATAATTACGCTCTCCTAGGTGAGGAACTCAAGAGACTATATGCCAAAGTAAAGAAATTAGACGATATAGTTACGCGTAGGGGACAGTCCGAACAGACGATATTTTTGAACAAGCCCAAAGATATAGAGTTCTATAATCCTATAGAAGGCATAGGTTTCACTAACCCGTGTGTTTTACAAAAGAAAGAAATATATGATGTTAAACACATGCGCTTAGGAATAACCTCTCTTAGAAATTTTACTGAATCGTCTTATGAAAATACTTTCGATTCATCCATTAGACAAGGTCCACATGGTCCAGAAATCCCCTTTGACTACAAAGAACTAAATGAAAGGGACAAAAATAGGAAAGAAACTCTAACACCTGTCTGCAATTTAGTTCAAATACTACCTCCTGATTCTCGAACACACCACGAGGAAGTTAAAACCATTAATTATAAAAATTCTCTCTACAAACCCCCTATCATAAAACAGATAGAGGAGTCGCAGGCAAAGTTAGAAAAAGAACGAGAGAATTTCGAAGCTGAAAAGAAAAAATTCTTTAAGGAGATGGAAAATCTCAAGGCTTCCTCGTCCCCCCAAACTACCTCTCACGCTATTACAAAAAGCGTGAAAAATGAAAAATCGCCTTTGAAAGATAAATATTGTAAAAATAATTCTGTTAAGAGTGCTATGACTAATTTCACTTTACTTACGTCTACAGGGAGCGTAGCGTCAGCACTAAAAACAAAGGCGAGAGTGTCTAGCACTAAGATAAAGAAGGAGCCATAGACTTAAATGTTTCTGAGCATGCTACTCCTTCTGTTACAATAAAAGACACTCGTAGAAATAAAAGAGCTATTTCCATTTTTAAGATAATTGCTTCTACTTATTCACTTTAGCCGATCACCTTTAGAAGCACGAACTTCGAAATAGGCTCTACGTCAAAAAATAATCATTCTGAAACAAATGCCACTAGGAAGATACGTAGGAAACAAGATCCAGCCATAAAGAAAGCTTATGGCGCCGTACATGAATGTATTCACCTAAGGTATCCCGTAGAAATTAAATCCCCCAAGCACCTTAGGAGACTATCACAAGAAAAGATATTTTCCTCAGTCAAACCCTCCAAAGCATTTGTACGTGCTGAAATTAACCTTCCCTGTAAGGTTCAACCCAAATGGGTTCCTAAATCTCCGCCTAGGACGACAAAAGCCAAAAGGGCCAAGTCTCCTATAGAGGCAAAACCCAAACTCACTTTTTCAAAAGTGCAATGGGTTATTAAGACTCTTCCAAAAATAGATTTAGGAGTCATATCTGAACCCAAAACTAAATCTGCTAATCCGAGAGGACCCATGTTTAAGTGGGTACCTAAAGCTCTCTAAATTGTTTTTGCAGATCCATCATGTGTGGTACCTCGACTCTGCTTGCTCCACACACATGACTGGTAGTCAAGAGCTGCTGAGCAACTACTAAGACCGACCAAACGGCAAAGTCAGATTTGGGAACAACGATTCAGCTCCGATTCTAGGACTTGGGGATATCACTCCGAAGAATCTGACCATCAAAGATGTCTCGTACGTCGAAGGCCTCCGCCATAACTTGTTCAGCATAGGCCAATTCTGTGACAAATGATTCCAGGTGGTCTTCCATGCTGACCGGTGCAGAATTGTGGATAGTCGGGACAGAGAACTCCTTCAAGGACTTCGGAGATCCAATCTTTACACGATCAACCTGACGTCTGTGCGGCCCTCGGCAGCTGTATGCCTCATTTCTCAGACTGATTTACAGAGGAACAGCTTATGGCATCAACGACTGTCTCATCTGAATATGAAAGCTCTCCAACATCTTTCTACGAAAAAGTTGGTTCACGGTCTTCCAACTATACAACTACAAAGGGAGCATCACTGTTCGGCATGTCAATTAGGAAAAATGAAGCGAGCATCTCATCACGTCAAGCAAATTGCATCTACTTCTCGACCATTGGAACTAATTCACATGGATCTCTGTGGTCCGATGCAGACTCAGAGTATCAATGGAAGAAAGTATGTCCTAGTGATTGTGGATGACTATTCTCGCTACACGTGGACTAAGTTCCTCCGAACTAAAGATGAGACTGGTGACTTGATCATTAATTTTGTGAACACAACTCAAAATCTGCTGCAACAGACTATTCAAGTTGTTCGAACAGACAACGGCACTGAGTTCAAGAACAATCACCTCAGTGAGTTTTATCAAAAACTTGGAATAAGTCAACAATTTTCAGCCGCCAAAACACCTCAACAAAATGGGGTCGTTGAAAGGAAAAATCGAACACTAGTGGAAGCCGCTCGTACAATGCTGATCCAATCGGAACTTCCACACTTTCTATGGGCTGAAGCAGTCAATACCGCTTGTTTTACTCAAAACAGGACGGTGGTTCACAAACGGTTCAACAAGACTCCGTATGTGATTGTGAATAATAGAGTGCCCAACATCTCTTTCCTTAAAGTCTTCGGGTGCAAGTGCTTTGTGGCGAACGACCGAGAGCAACGTGCAAAGTTCGACCCTAAAGCATTCGAAGCTACATTTGTCGGGTATTCTTCAACATCAAAAGCATACCGAGTATACATCAAGTCCAACTGAACTATTAAGGAAAGCTATAATGTCACTTTCCACGAAGTGGCAGAGATGGCTTCTGGTCAATTCAGTCCAGGACCCGTGCCTAACCCATTGGCTTCTGAAGACAACATTTCAGAACCCGTAATCACTGGTGTGTTGGCACAAAACCAACAGAAGATGGCAACAACTTCAGGATCAGTGTCAGACGAAGCAACGAGACTTGCAGTAGACGACTTGGATTCTCTCTTCGAACCGGTATATCGGTCATACACGCCTACACCAACAATGGATTATCTACCGAATGAGACCGACGTACCAAGTTCATCTCACACCTCTACCCCACCCGATTCAGAATTGCCACAGAACACCGAAGAACCTACAATGGTCATCGAGGAAGTATCATCTGAGACGATCAATCCAAGTGCAGTATTGGAACTTCCTCAGATAAATGATCAATCTGAGACCATAGGCAATCTAGATCCACAGATAGTTGACGCATCGACTTCAGCCTTGCCTCATGAGCACAAGTGGACGAGAGGCCACTCGGTTGATCAGATAATTGGCAATCCCTCGGTTGGTGTGAGGACACGTCGTCAACACAGTCTTTTCAGTTGCTTCCTGAGCCAAAATGAGCCTAACAAAGTAGCAGACGCACTTCGAGACCCGGATTGGACAATCACAATGCAAGAGGAAATCAATCAATTCGAACGTCTTCAAGTGTGGACCTTGGTACCCCGTCCACATGGGAAAACAGTGGTCGGAACTAAATGGGTTTTCAAGAATAAGAAAATGAAGATGGTGAAGTGATCCGGAACAAAGCAAGGCTAGTTGCTAAGGGATACAATCAACAGGAAGGCATCGACTACGACGAGACTTATGCTCCTGTTGCCCGTATCGAAGCTATCCGCCTCCTGCTGGCTTATGCGGCTCACAAAGACTTCAAAGTCTATCAGATGGATGCTAAAACCGCCTTTCTCAACGGCGTGTTAAAAGAAGAAGTCTACGTCGCTCAGCCGGAAGGTTTCGTTGATCAAGAACATCCCGATCATGTCTATCGCTTGGACAAAGCTCTCTATAGACTAAAACAAGCCCCACGTGCTTGGTACGATGTCCTGAGTGATTTCCTCGTGAAGTCTGGATTCATACGAGGAACGATAGACACAACCCTCTTCATTAAATGGCATAACAAAAATCTGATGGTCGTGCAAGTATACGTCGACGACATCATCTTCGGATCAACAGATCCTCGGCTCTGTAAGAAGTTTGGAGACCTCATGAAGAGCAAATTCGAGATGAGTCACATGGGAGAGATGCAATTCTTAGGACTCCAAGTCAGGCAGCTCAATGATGGAATTTTCATCAGTCAGACAAAATACATCAAGGATATTCTGAAGAAATTTCATCAAGACCAGAGCAAGACTCTCAGCACTCCTATGTCACCAAGCTGCAAGTTGGATGCCGATCCCTCTGGCAAGTCGGTCGACATCACACTGTATCGTAGCATCATTGGATCTCTTCTCTACCTTACTTCGAGCCGCCCGGACATCATGTTTGCCACGTGCTTGGTGCCCGTTTTCAAGCCGATCCCAAAGAATCCCATATGCTCGCGGTCAAAAGAATTTTACGCTACCTTAAGGGCACCTCTACCCTTGGCCTATGGTATCCAAAGGGTACGAATTTTAAACTTATCGGCTACACTGACGCTGACTATGCAGGTTGTCGAATGGACAGGAAAAGCACGTCCGGTGGCGCGCAATTTTTAGGCGAAAAGCTGGTTTGCTGGTCATCCAAAAAGCAGAACTGTGTGTCAATTTCGACGGCCGAAGCAGAATACGTAGCTGCTGCCAGCTGTTGCTCACAGATGCTGTGGATGCGGACACAGCTTCGGGACTATGGGTACAATCTGAATAATATACCCATATATAGTGATAGTCGGAGTGCAATCGCCATTACTTGCAATCCTGTTCATCATTCACGCACAAAACACATAGACATTAGATATCATTTTATCAAAGATCACGTAGAAAAAGGCACGATAGAGATGTACTTTGTGAACACGGAGTTTCAACTAGCCGACATTTTCACCAAGGCATTGGATGAGAAACGATTTCAATTCCTTGTCGGAAAATTAGGCATGTTGAATCTTCCGTAATATATGCATTACCTGATCTTCTGTGCTATCACATGCTCTATTCTATGTGCTTTCTATGCTTATTTGTTCTTATCTTGCGTGATAAAAATAAATATAAAAAAATAATAATAATAACATATATATTTCTATATATATTATAAAGGGGTATGACGAAATCCTTTAGGATGCTTTGATCTAAAGTCACTTAGAATTTTACCCCGACATGCGATCGATTTAATTGCTTAATTTTGTCAGTCTAAGTCGCATTCTTGTGTCTAAAGGTCATTAGGTTGCTCCACGAGACACAAAGCCACTATAAATGTGAGGATTCAAGCCTTGTTATTTTTTTTCTTTCTTTGGATCTATTTCTTGAGTGAGTCACACATCAATTGCTTGTCTTAACTAGTGATACTTGGCCTCATACTCATCTTGCGTTAGATCGTTAGGAAAATGATAAGGGAGTTTAGGATATTCCTCATTCGGCCTTATATAAATTCCCCCACTTTAGCCCTTAGTTATCCACTTTGAGCCTTCTCCGATGTCCTTTTCTTCATTTGAAACCCATTCCCAGCCTTCAACAGAACTCTATACTCTTCGAATGGTTGTTCAAACGAGAAAAGGAGGGGGAGATAACAAAAGAAAAAGTGAGATGATGACAAAAGAAGGCATTGCTCAACGCGCAAAAATCAGACCAAAGGAACCGGCCTTCCGACTACCTTGTAGAAAGTGGCATGGTTCCTGCTGTGAACTTCTCCAACGATAATCTCGTACGCTCGTCAGAACTGCTGGAAGAGGAGCACCACGAAGTGAACTTCTCCAACGATAATCCGGTCTTATATCGGGAAACGAAAAGAGGAGTGCAGCCTCGGGTACGAATTCCATAACCGAGAACTTCTCCAAATTGATAATCTCTGAAACCTCAATAGGGATTAAGAGAAGAGGAGCACGGTATCGGCCCGAGAACCAACAAAAAGAATTTCGCCTACGATAATCTCCTAGAGCCTCATGGAGAAGCGGAGCTTCAGCTTGAGCATAACATAAAAAGGGATAGTTCTTAAAAGAAAAAGAGGGAGAAAAGATTGAAAAGCAGAAAGACGCCGGAAAAAAAAAGGGAGACGGACGTAGAATTGGAAGACGATGAAGAGATAAGCTCACTTCCCTTTAAATTCCTTCCGTTCTAAGTCCTAGCCAAATTATAACCCTTACAACCCTTTGATTCCACATAGACGGTCTCTCGCTTAGGTGAAATGATTAAAAATGCCTCGATCACAGGTAAATTGACTAAAAATTGCTTGTGTTGACTTGAGTGATAAAAATATAAAAATCCCAAGAAAGCTAATTGAGAGCAAGAGCGAACCTAGTGAGAGTTGTCGAAATGGACCAGTCTATGGACTTAGGACTTTAGTTTGACGACATGACTTGACGGCATTTTCTTCTTTCAAATGTCTCGTAAATTTTTAGGCGTGACGATTGATCGAAGCAAAATAATCTGACCCCATAAATAAAAAAATAAAAAAATATATATAAATATACATATATATTATAATAAATAAATGATAAATAATAAAATTCGCACATTTTGACATGAAATATTATGTTTCATATGCGTTGAATTGAATAAATGCGAATTTCTTTAGTGTATTGCACATTCTAAATGCAATTATAGATTGCATTGGTACTGAATTGTTTAAATGCGATAAATTGTTTTTTTTTTTGGCCTCCACCTTCACACAATATTTTGAAGTACATGTTTCGGGGACCATGTATATGTTCTTACTTGGTAAACTTTGTTTGTTAGCTCGTGACTTGAATTGATTTAAATATGACTGCATAATTAGTCAATTCTTGTGCATCATTTGAGGGGGAGCAAGTATAAAAATCGTGGTTTAGCTCCAAATATTTTTGACGTTTTTCTCTGAGTATTTCAGATCTCTCAAAATTAAGAAGTAAGACGTCGACACTACAAAGAGAGGAGCTTGACACAAGACCAGATATTTCAAAGATAACATTGCCAAAATTAATTGTTGATTAACTCCATTACTACTAACGTTTATCTCTAAGTGGTACAGATTTTTCAATTTACGCCAGGGGAGCTAGACGTTACTACACAGAAAAATACAGGGAGTTAATTGCATAATTACTAAGGGGGAGCCTTACATTGGGTTTTATTTTGAAATAGGGGACAATCTGAAATTTCTTAGAGAACTTACCATCGACAAACTGGATATTTGAATTAATTCGCAATCTAAAGTTTCTCGATCGTAAACAGTGTCGGATCGATTTTGATTAACTGCGATAATTTGCGATCGAAAAATTAGAATTTTTCATGTGCAAATAGTAGTGGGCCTGATCCCTTATATCGCAAAATGTCAAATCACAAGCCCGGCAACAAATTAATGCTAGTTAATAAAAGTTTAACTTTTGTCAGTCGAAAAATTTTTTTCTCACGCAAAACCTAATCGACAGAAATTCTCTCACACAAAATTTCACTTCAGATCGTCTGATTAAGGTAGAAATTCGATTCAGTTAACGATTGCGAATGTTATAACTTGATTTGCATTTACATTCTGTAGTTTTTCGCATGATTAGTTAAGATTTTTCGACTGTTCTTCAAAAACGATTTAATCGTATACTGTTTCAGTAAATCTAGGCATGTTTCTTGGATTTTCCGAGTTAAATGCCTGATTGTTTAGATAGATTCGATGTCTTTGATGAAACAGATAGCGTAAGTCGTTGGAAAATTTCCATCTGTGATGATAACATGAGTTTCGATGAAACTGGGTTCTTTGAAGGTTTGAAGCTGTCGAAGAACTTTGTCGCGCAAATAGACTTAATTGAATTTCAATTCAATCGAGATACTATTTGTGTCGATTTAGTTTTCGATCGCAAAATTTTGATTTAGTCATCAAGATAGAAAGTTTTGACCAAAAAAATTACTTACCATCGAGGAATCTAATTAGGATTTTTGAGAGCGAAAACCTTAAGCACTGATTAGACAATTTAGATGCAAATTTTATCGAGCGTAAAACTTACTATCGCAAATAGAATTTTCGATTTAATTTCAATTTGGTCGAAAAAAATTCATCTGCGAAAAATATATTTTTCAACACTTAATTTTATTTTCGATCGTAAAATTCGCCGCTTAGGACACAATTGATCGAAAATTTTCTCGACGTTTGACTAGTCTTTCGTTGACTACTTTCGATAAAATATATCGCAGCGAAAAACTTTTACTTTCAATCGAAAATCAAATTCCGCTCGACAAATTTTAAATCAAAAAATTTTATTCAATCGAGGAAAATTTTTCGATAGTAAATTTACCTGAGACGTAATTTCTCGATCGTAAATTTACACGGAATTTTTCTCGATCGTAAAATTGATCGACTACAGTCTAGATTTCAACTTCAACACTTAGAAAATTTTTCTCTAAGTCTTTTACACTGTAGCGAAAATTAGAGAATAAAATTTCTCGATCGAAAAATGACACGGAAACGTTTCAAATGAAATCAATGTATAGGAAATCAAATTGCAATTCAATTTTGTCGACCGAAAATTTTCTCGGCATGAATAGTGACTTACTGATTTACCACTTAGCGAAATTTCGAACCATTTTTCACGCGACAAATATTTCATTCGAATTCATGCCATCACGATTTTTGAAATTGAACATACAATATGCATTTGATATGATTTAAATTCAAAATTCATCGAACATGCTATTAGTTGCAATATTACTATAGTTTGACGAAATTTATTCATATTTCGACTGAAAATAAAATTGAACTAATGAACTTTTATATATCTTATATTTCAGATGGATCGTTACCCAAGATACAACCACATATATGATCACAACCTTTATCTAAAGGTTCAAGATACGAACTTCCAGCTCGATCTGAGCACATTTCGGTGCCCGGACGAGATCATCGTATCCATCCTCAGAGGCCACCCCATCTGGCATGCGTTAACGGTCACCGCATCGGTGCCGATGGTCTATCTCCAGCAGTTTTGGGGATGCATACAAGGAGCCTAGCAGATGGGACATTCTCTTTCATGACCCGAATCGGGACGCGGCATATTCACATGGCAAGAGCCAGTTCGGCATGATACTGGACTTGCCCCACAACGACAACTATGACCCACTCCCGACCGACGCAGAGATGATTCAGGACTTCCTGCACATGGGATACCAACCGCCGCTTACAAGATTAGCTCAGGTCCAGAGCAGCGGTATCCCTCACCCCTGGAAGACAATGTTCGGCATAGTGAACAAGTGTCTGTCACCCAAACACGCTGGATTCGACAAGGGCAACGGCAACATACTGCGATTCTTTCATGCCCTCGCCTTCGCCAGAAACTACGACTTTGCACAGCTAATCTGGAATGATCTAGCTGAACATATTCGGTTGAAGGAGAACCGAAGGTCGAAGAACGTGCCCTATGCTCGATGGTTCAACGTGATCATCAGGGAGTTCATGGAGCTACATGCAGAGAGCATCCCCCAGCTACCTCCTGGTGGAAACTACCAGCCGCCAAGGCTTAAGTTTTTCCACAACCCACGGCTCACGGACCTGGACCAACCGTCGATGCCGATTCCACTCAACTTACTCAGGCTCGCCGACCCCGCGGGAGCTGAGTATCAAAGGTTCTGCCGGGAACACAATTTAACGGAGGAAATGTTCAGAGGGCCCCCGGCAGATTACCATGTGAGCCCTCCCTAATCGGAACACGAATCAAGCCCTGACGACGCGATGATTAATGATGTCGCTCAGGAGCTAGCTCAGGAGCCACCATTGGTCGAAGAGCCAATGCCCGACGTCGATGATACGCTGATAGACGTCGTGGCTACGGAGATGGAACTCGATGCTCCTGACCTCGAATTGCAAGTGGAAGAGCCTGTACATGTTGGCGTGCTCGAAGAAACTTTTGAGGAAGTTCTTCAACAAGAGGCACAGCCCGAGACAGAAATGGGGCAAAGCTCTCTTCCACCGGTGACGGATCAGGCACTAGAGGACGTCAATCGTGACCTCACTCCTCACACGGCCACCCCGTCTGACACAGAGTGACGATGAAATAAGTCTGATCAGGAGGACTCCCAGAAGACTGAGCATTCAGCTGGAGTCTCCCTTTCCGGCCGTCACCGTCGCACCAGATACTACGCTGACCCCATCGACAAGTGTTGCTGGCACTTCTTCGCTCAATCTTGAGCCGCAACCAACTCACGTGGTGTCTGGTTCGCAGGCGCAACCTGAGCCTGCCTTAACACCCATAGAGGCGAATCCTCAGGATTCGACTCGAGGATTGGGTGGAAGTCTCATACAGTCACAACCTCAAGTGACTGTGAGCCAACCCAAGAGTCGGTGTCTACTCAAGGGTTGATAACAGGTGACGTCAGTCGTCCTGGTCCATCTAAGGAGGCGTCCGCACCCTTTGTGATGACCGAACAGTTCCAGGCCGCTCTCTCTGCCGCTGTACAGTCAATGGAAGAAAAGATCACGGAGAGAGTATTCCAAGCACTCGAGGCATCCCGAAGAGATACTGAGAAAGCACCTGTCTCTGAAGGCCATTCGTCACGAACCAACCCCACACCTCCATAACCCACACCCACCGACCCTCTAGCCACTTCCTCCATCCTCATCAACCCATACACAATCCCCATCACTGAGCTCCATGACATTCTCCTCGCCCGTCTGATAGGCCTTTCCATTCGATCGCCGCAAGAAGAATCTCTCTATAGGCGATTGGTGGACCATCCTAAGCCACCGACTGACACCTGCCGAGGCCAAAGCTCCCACTCACGGCGCAGACATGACGATCCTGACGATCAGGACCCGCACGAGGGGGAGAAGAGGCCAAGGACATCAACAAGTGGCCAAGGACAAGGCTCGGGCGCTACGCAGACAAGCGCTGGAGCTGGCGAAACCCAAACACAAACCCACCATACCCAAACACAAACCCACCGAACCCAAACACACACCACGCACCGCACCGCCCACATCGACCCACCAACCTTTCACCTCAGGACGCCTCCGTCCACACCACCAATCTACTCAAGCCCCTTGCTTCCAGAAGAAGAAGCAAGTGTTGCAATGCTTGTAGCTCTAGCAGCTACCCAAGCCACTCCCTCAGCCGCTCCAGACCAACCGGGACCCTCTGGACATGGTGTCAATCCACACGAAGCCCTAGACAAGTACATCTTCGAAGGACAGTGGATGATCCATTCCATGCCCGAGGAGCATCAAAGACGACGGATTCACGACGTTCGGCGCTTTCTACAACAAGCGTCTGTAGACCTCGTAATCATAGAAGACGACGAACTTCAGGAAGGTGAAGACTACCAACGAGACATTCCAAGGCTATCAGAGTTGATCGCACAACGAGCGGCCTCCCCCACAAGGCAAATGCCAGGGACCGTTCGGATTGACACGCAATGGGAAAACATCCAAATAGAAATTCCCTTCCTAGAAGAAGTTCGTGAGAATATTTGGAGGTCTCCGGACAGAGTGAAGAAGCCGAACGAGTTCGAGCTTAGAGGGATCTCTCATTGGGATCAGCAAAAGAGGATGACCTACCTCTGGATGCTGACCAAACTAGGACCTGATGTTAGGCTGGGGATGACTAAGGCACAAGCCAAGAGCCATTATAAGAGTCTCTCCCCAATATGCCAACTCCTCAGCGTCTACTGTGCAAAAAGAGGACTTCCAACACCTTACTACGTCATTGAAAGAGTGGACAGGACCCGAGAGGAACTGAGCGAGAGCGACCTGCCGTACCTCCCCGCCGATGAAGTGTACCGTCTTTATCAGCTATATGTGGAGAAGTACAAAGGTCCTCAGGGCTTCATCAAGAAAGAAGGCCTCGAAGGGCTCTACCGGTTCATGATGCGCCTAGTCAAATACTATGTCGCACACGACCTTCAGATGGCTCTGGAGAGCAATATAAAGAAGGTCAACATGACCGCTCCACTCAACAAAGGACCTGAGATCGAAGGGCTTCCCAACAATCACGTGCACATCAGCTCGGTCCTAGGCATCACCTACCACAATCCAATAGCAAAGAAGAATAGGTTGATGCTGAAGACTGAGATTCATAAGTTTTGCAATGGAACGCTCAAGGTCGTCAGGAAAAACATCGAGCAGAGGTTGGAGGAAATCAACAGAGACACTATGCTGAGGATCCACAGGTTCGTGGGAGAACAGCCGCTCCTAATGGAATTGCTTGAAGATATCGAGGAGCGACTGGAGCTTAGGATCACTCTGAGGAACTACGAGCATGCGCTGGGCTTGCGCAGATCATATTACGCCCGACGAGGACAAACGGCGCGGAGACGCAATCAAGCACAAATGGGGAGATTGTAGAATACTATTTTTAATTGTGCTTGATTTCATTAGTTGTCCTTGTAATTAGGGGCGTTTTGTATAGTAGTCCTTAGATTAGAACTAGTTTGATATTTATACCAAGTTTGTTTGGTATAAATACTTGTAAGTCAATTGAGCTTAATAGAGAAAGTTTTGAGAATTGATCCGAAGGGCTTGCAATTTGATTTCTAGAGAGAGAAACAACAGTAACTTTCTCACTCTACACGAATTCTCTCTCTTGTTCTTCATTTGAGTTTTTCGATCGAATTCAATTGCTTATCTAAACGATCGAATTACTATGAATTCTAGCCTAGGATCGTAGAGTTGTTAATCGTAGGACCTAACAACACCTATAGTGGATTCTCCACCCGACGAGACCGACGTACCAAGTGTTTCTCACGTCCCTACCTCACCCGATTCAGAATTGCCACAGAATAACGAAGAACCTA
This sequence comes from Craterostigma plantagineum, assembly GCA_027422505.1. NCBI lineage: Eukaryota > Viridiplantae > Streptophyta > Magnoliopsida > Lamiales > Linderniaceae > Craterostigma > Craterostigma plantagineum. The sequence continues at coordinate 10,675,914 of JAPQWV010000025.1, forward strand.
CAGTGGTTATTGAGGAAGAATCATCAGAGACGATCGTTCCAAGTGCAGAATTGGAACTTCCTCAAGCAATTGATCAATCAGAGACTGCAGGAAATCTAGACCCATAGATGGCTGATGCATCGACTTCAGCCTTGCCTCATGAGCGCAAGTGGACTAGAGGTCACCCGGTTGATCAGATAATTGGCGATCCTTCGGATGGAGTGAGGGCACGTCGTCAACACATTCTCTTCAGCTGCTTCTTAAGTAAAAATGAGCCTACCAAAGTAGCAAACGCACTTCAAGACCCGGATTGGGTAATAGCGATGCATGATGAAATTCATCAATTCGATCGTCTTCAAGTGTGGACCTTAGTACCCAGTCCGCATGGGAAAACAATTGTCGGAACCAAATGGGTATTCAAAAACAAGAAAAATGAAGATGGTGAAGTGATCCGGAACAAAGCAATGCTAGTTGCGAAGGGATACAATCAACAGGAAGGCATCGACTACGACGAGACATGTGCTCATGTTGCCCGAATCGAAGCTATCCGTCTTCTCCTGGCTTATGCGGCTCACAAAGACTTCAAAATCTATCAGATGGATGTTAAGACCGCCTTTCTCAACGGCGTGTTAAAAGAAGAAGTCTACGTCGCTCAGCCGGAAGGCTTCGTTGAGAACATCCTGATCACATCTATCGATTGGACAAAGCTCTCTATGGACTAAAACAAGCCCCACGTGCTTGGTACGATGTCCTGAGTGAATTCCTCGTGAAGTCTGGATTCATACGAGGAACGATGGGCACAACCCTCTTCATCAAATGGCAAGACAAAGATCTGATAGTCGTTCAAGTATACGTCGACGACATCATCTTCGAATCAACTAATCCACGGCTTCGCACGAAGTTTGGAGATCTAATGAAAAGCAAGTTCGAGATGAGTCACATGGGAGAGATGCAGTTCTTCTTAGGACTACAAGTCAGGCAACTCGAAGATGGGATTTTCATCAGTCAGACAAAATACATCAAGGATATTCTGAAGAAATTCCATCAAGATCAGAGCAAGCCTCTCATCACTCCTATGTCACCAAGCTGCAAGTTAGATGCCGATCCCTCTGGCAAGTCGGTCGACGTCACACTGTATCGCAGCATCATTGGATCTCTTCTCTCCTCACTTCGAGCCGACCGGATATCATGTTTGCCACCTGCTTATGTGCCCGTTTTCAAGCCGATCCCAAAGAATCCCATATGCTCGCGGTTAAAAGGATTCTGCGTTACCTTAAGGGCACTTCTACCCTTGGACTATGGTATCCAAAGTGTACGAATTTCAAACTTATAGGCTATACTGATGCTGATTATGCAGGTTGTCGAATGGACAGGAAAAGCACGTCCGGTGGCAGTCAATTTCTAGGCGAAAAGCTTGTCTGCTGGTCATCCAAAAAGCAGAATTGTGTGTCAACTTCGACGTCCGAAGCGGAATACGTGGCTGCCGCCGGTTGTTGCTCCCAGATGCTGTGGATGCGGACTCAGCTTCGCGACTATGGGTACAATTTAAATAATATACCCATATATAGTGATAGTCAAAGTGCCATAGCTATTACTTGCAATCCTGTTTATCACTCACGCACAAAACACATAGACATTATATATCACTTTATCAAAGATCATGTAGAAAAAGGCACCATAGATATGTATTTCGTGAACACGGAGTACCAACTAGCTGACATTTTCACCAAGGCATTGGATGAAAAACGGTTTCAATTCCTTGTTGGAAAATTAGACATGTTGAATCTTCCGTAATATGTGCTTTACCTGATCTTCTGTGCTACTAAATGTTCAATGCTATGTGTTTTCTTTGCTTATATGCTTTATCTTGCGTGAAATAAATAAAATTTTTAAAAAATATATATAAAAATACTATACATATACCTATCATATAGGGGAATGACAAAATCCTTTAGGATGCTTTGATCTAAAGTCACTTAGAATTTTACCCCGACATGCGATCGATTTAATTGCTTAATTTTGTCAGTCTAAGTCGCATTCTTGTGTCTAAAGGTCATTAGGTTGCTCCACTAGACACAAAGCCACTATACATATGTGAGGATTCAAGCCTTGTTATTTTTCTTTCTTTGGATCTATTTCTCGAGTGAGTCACACATCAATTACTTGTCTTAACTAGTGATACTTGGCTTCATACTCACCTTGCCTTAGATCGTTAGGAAAATGATAAGGGCGCTTAGGTTATTCCTCACTCGGCCTCATAAAGTTTTTTTTCCCTCACATTAGCCCTTAGTCATCCACTTTGAGCCTTCTCCGATGTCCTTTTCTTCCTTTAAATCCCATTCCCAGCCTTCAACTGTATTCTAGACTCTTCGAATGGTTGTTCAAACGAGAAAAAGGAGGGGGAGAAAATAACAAAAAAAAAGAAGAAGAAGGAAGAAAAGAGGAGGATGACAAAAGAAGGTATTGCTCAACGCGCAAAAATCAGACCAAAGGAACCTGCCTTCCGACCATCTCTTAGAAGGTGGCATGGATCCTGCTGTGAACTTCTCCAACGATAATGTCGTACGCTCGTCAGAACGGCTGGAAAGAGAAGCACCACGAAGTGAACTTCTCCAACAATAATCCGGTCTTATATCGGGAAACGAGAAGAGGAGCGCAGCCTTGGGTACGAATTCCATAACCGTGAACTTTTCCAAAAAGATAATCTCTGAAACCTCTCTAGGGATTAAGAGAAGAGGAGCATGGTATCGGCCCGAGAACCAACAAGAAGAACTTCGCCTACGATAATCTCCTATAACCTCGTGGAGAAGCGGAGCTTCAGCTTGAGCATAGCATAAAAAGGGATAGTTATTAAAAGAAAGAGAGGGAGAAATGATTGAAAAGAAGAAAGACGCAAAAGGAGACGGACGTAGAAATGGAAGATGACGAAGAGATAAGCTCACTTTCCTCTAAATACCTTCCCTTCTAAGTCCTAGCCAAACTAAAATCCTTACAACCCTTTGATTCCAATCGACGGTCTCTCGCTTAGGTGAAATGATTAAAAATGCCTCGATCACAGGTAAATTGACTTAAAATCGCTTGTGTTAACTTGAGTGATATAAATATAAAAATCCCAAGTTAAAAATAATTGAGTGCTAGAGCGAACCTAGTGAGAGTTGTCGAAATGGACCAGTCTATGAACTTAGGACTTTAGTTTGACGAAATGACTTGACGGCATTTTCTTCTTTCAAATGTCTCGTAAAATTTTAGGTGTGACGATTGATCGAAGCAAAATAATCTGACCTCATACTTTAATAATAGTAATATAAAAAAATAATAATAAAAAAAAAATAAAAAAAAAAATCGTGAAAGGAAAAATTTCGCACATTCTGACATGAAATGTTATGTTTCATATGCGTTGAATTAAATAAATGTGAATTTATTTTGTTATCGCACATTCTAAATGTAATTTTAGATTGCATTGGTACTGGATTGTTTAAATGCGATAAATTTTATATTGCTCTTACCCTCACGCAATATCTTCAGTACATGTTTTTGGGGACCATGTATATGTGCTTACTAGGTAAATTTGTCTGTTATATGCTCGTGACTTGAATTGATTTCATATGCTTGCATGTTTAGTCAATTCTTGCGCATTATTTGAGGGGGAGCAAATATAAAAATCGTGCATTAGCTCCAAATATTCTTGACGTTTTTCTCTAAGCGTTTCAGATTCCTTCAAACAAAATTAAGGAGTGAGACGTCGACACTACAAGGAAAGGAGCTAGTCACAGACCAAATATTTGCTGATTAACTCCATTATTTCTAACGTTTTTCTCTAAGTGGTACAGATTTTTTAATTTCTACCAGGGAAGCTAGACGTTACTACACAAAAAATACAGGGAGTTAATTGCATTTATTTTAATTCTGAGGGGGAGCTTTACAATGTGATTTTATTTGAAATAGGGGTCAATCTGAAAATTTTAGAAGTACTTACTATCAAGAAACTGGATATAAGAATTAATTCGCGATCATAAGTTTCTCGATCGTAAGCAGTGTTGGGAACGATTTTGATTAGCCGCGATAATTTGCGATCGAAAAATTGAATTGAAGAGCAATTTTCGAATCAAAAATTTCTCGAGCGCAAATAGTAATGGGCCTGATCCATTTAATCGCAAAATGTCAAATCGCAAACCAGCATTGACTTATAGCGAGTTAATAAAAGTTCACTTTTTGGTCACTCGAAAAACTTTTCTCATGCAACCCTAAATCGCAAAAATTTCTCTCTCGAAAAACTTTCACAGACATTTCCAATTTCTCAAAAATCTTTCGATTTTCAACACCAAATTGTCTGTTTAAGGTAGAAATGAGACTCTTTTGACATTTGCGTGTGATTTAGCTTCATTAGCATCTGCATTTTGTAGTTGTTCGCATGATTAAGATTAGATTCTCGACTGTTCTTCAAAACTGAGAAAACCGTATGCTATTTTATAGTGATTTAGGCATGATTATGAGTCTTATCTGAGATTAATGCCTGCACTTAAGATAGTTTCGATGTTGTTTATAAATCTGGTAGTATAAATCTTCGGAAAATCTGCATCTTCGACTCTAATTTGAGTTTCGATAAAACTGGGCATTTGAATGTTTGAAGCCATCGAAGAACTTTGTTGATCGCAAACAGTCTTAATTGAATTCCGATTCAATTGAGATACTGTTTGTATCGAATTAGTTTTCGATCGATATAATTCTGACTTAGTCGCTAAGACAGAAGATTTTGACCGACAAATTAATTACCATCGAGAAATCTAATTAGGATTTTTCTGTGAGCGAAAAACTTAAGCACTGAATAGACAATTTAGACGCAAATTAGATCGAGCGTAAAACTTACTATTGCAAAATAGAATTTTCGATTTAATTTTATTTCGGTCGCAAAAATTTAACAGCGAAAAATTAATTTTTCAACGCTTAGTTTTTCGATCGTAAAATTCTCCGCTTAGGATTTAATTGATCGAAAAATTGCTCGACGATCGACTTAGTTTTTCGTTGACTAATTTCTCGATAGAAAAATATCGCAGCGAAAATTTTACTTAGGATCGAAAATCACGTACCGCTCGACAAATTTCAAATCGAAAAATTTTATTCTATAGTAAATTTACCTGAGAAATAATTTCTCGATCGTAAATTTACGCGGAATTTTTCTCGATCGTAAAATTGATCGGCTACAGTCTCACGATTCCAACTTCAACACTTAGAAGATTTTTTTCTAAGTCTTTTACACTGTAGCGAACGTTAGCGAATAAAATTTTCTCGATCGCAAAATTAAATGGAGTTATTTCAATTGAAATCAATGCATAGGAAATCAATTTGAAAACCAAATTTATCGAGGAAAAATATCTCGGCATGAACAGTGACATTTCCCGCGATCAAATACTTAGAAAATTTGGAACTCTTTTCACGCGATTGTATGTTTAATTCGAAATTACAATCATGCCATTACATTTTTTTTCAAAATCAAGTATCCTATATGCATGCTACACGATTTCAATTCAAAATTCATCAAACATGTCATGACTTGATACAATATTATAGTTTGATGAAATTAAATCAATTTTCGACTAAAATTAAATTTATGAACTAATGAACTTTTATATCTCTTATTCTTCAGATGGATCGCTACCCTCGTTATAATCACATATACGACCACAACTTGTATCTGAAGGTCCAGGATACGAATTTCCAGCTCGATCTGAGCACCTTTTGGTGTCCAGACGAGATCATTGTCTCTATCATGCAAGGCCACCCAATCTGGCATGCATTGACGGTCACCGCATCGGCGCCAATGGTCTATCTCCAACAATTCTGGGGATGTATACAAGGAGCAGTGGATAATGGAGCATTCTCCTTCTCAACCATAATTGGGACGCGGCACGTACATATGGACAAGAACCAGTTCGGAATGATTCTGGACTTGCCATACAGTGCAAAACTACGACCCTCTCCCATCAGACGCAGAAATGTTGCATGACTTCATGCAGATGGGATATCAACCGTAGCTCACCAAGCTAGCTCAGGTCCAGAGCAGCGGTATCCCTCATCCGTGGAAGACACTGTTCGGGATTGTGAACTAGTGTCTATCGCCCAAGCATGCTGGCTTCGACAATGGCAATGGCAACATACTGCGGATCTTTCACGGACTCGCATTCTCCAGAAATTACGATTTCACGCAACTGATCTGGAATGATATTGCAGACCAGATTTGGCAAAAGGAGAATCGGAGATCGAAGAATGTGCCCTACGCTCGGTGGTTTAATGTAATCATCAAGGAATTCATGGAGATGCACGAGTCCAACCATCGTCTACCTCCTGGAGGAAATTATCAACCACCCAGGCTTAAATTCTTTCACAATCCACGGCTCACGGACATGGACCAACCGTCGATGCCGATTCCTTTTGAGCTTCTACGTCTCGCTGACCCCAGAGGAGACGTATGCCGTATGTACTGCCGGGAGAATCACCTCACCGAGAGATGATTCGAGGGCCCCCGACAGATTTTGGAGTTAGCCCTCCACATCAGCAACAACAGCCTAGTCCTGAGGACATGATTATTGATGAAGTCGCTCAGGAACTAGAGCTGGAGCCTCCAACTCACGAGGAGCCAATGCCGGACTTAGATGCCACGCTGATCAATGCTGTGGCTGCCGAGTTGGAACAAGAGGCTCCAACAGAAATGTTCCAAGTGGAAGTGCCTGTATATATGTTGGCGTGCTTGAAGAGCCTACCGAGGAGGCTCCTCTACAAGAAGCACATCCCGAGACTGAAATGGGGCACAACTCACTTCCACTGGTGACGGACCAGGCTCGTGAGGACGTGGAGAACGAACCTTCTCCTCACACGGCCACCTCATCTGATACAGCGTCCGATGAGGAGCTCAGACTCATAAGACGGACTCCCAGACGATTGAGTATACAGATGGAGTCCCTCTTCCCTGCTGTCACCACCGCACCAGATACCGTGCTGATCACTTCTTCAAGTGTTGCCGGCACTTCTTCGCTCAATCTTGAGCCTCAACCAAATCTACCGGTGTCTAGCACGCAGGCCCAACCCGAGCCTGCCGTAACACCCATAGAGGAGAATCTTCAAGATTCAACTCAAGGATTGGGTGGAAGTCTCATACAGTCACAATCTCAAGTGACTGCGAGCCAACCTGAGGAGCCGGTGCATGCTCATGGGTTGTCAACAGGCGACATCAGTCGACCTGGTACATCTTCGACGGAGGCTTCCACACCGTTTGTGACGAACGAGCAATTCCAAGCCGCTCTCTCCGCTGCTTTTCAATCGCTTGAAGACAAATTAATGGAGAGAGTTCTTACTGCCATAGAGACATCCCGCAGAGACACCGGGAAAGCACCTGTCTCCGAAGGCACCTCGTCACAGCCCAACCTCACACCTTCACAACCCACACCCACCGACCCTTTAGCCACTTCATCCATCCTCATCAACCCATACACCATACCCATAACCGAGCTCCACGACATCCTACTCGCCCGCCTGATCGGCCTCTCCATCCGGTCGCCTCAAGAAGAGTCTCTTTATAGGCGATTGGTGGATCATCCTGAGCCACCTACTGAAACTTGCCGAGGCCAAAGCTCCCACTCAAGACGTAGACATGACGATCCTGACAATCAGGACCCTCATGAGGGGAGAAGAGGCCACGGACATCTACGAGTGGTCAAGAACAAGGCCAAGGCTCGGGCTCTGTGCAGACAGAAACTGGAGCCGGAGAAACCTCACAACCCACTACACAAACCACCACCACCACGTACCGCACACGACCTCTAAGCCCATTCTACCAACCCACCATCAGAACACCTCTGTCGACCCCATCCACCCCACCGACCTTTATAAGCCCCTTGCTTCCGGAAGAAGAAGCAAGTGCCGCGATGCTCATAGCCCTAGCAGCTACTCAAGCTACTCCCTCGGTCGCTCCAGACCAACCGGGCCCCTCAGGACATGGCGTCAATCAACACGTGGCTCTGGACAAATACATCTTCGAAGGACAGTGGATGACCCATTCCATGCCCGAGGAGCATCAAAGACAACGGCTTCAGGACGTTCGGAATTTCCTACAACAAGCCTCCATAGACCTCGTGATCAAAGAAGACAACGAGCTTCAGGAAAGTGAAGACTACCAACAATAAATCCCAAGGCTACCAGAGTTGATCGCGCAACGAGCTGCTTCCCCCACAAGACTAACGCCAGGGACCGTTCGGATCGACACGCCGTGGGAGAACATCCGAATAGAAATCTCTTTCCTTGAAGAAGTTCATGAAAACATTTGGAGGTCACCGGAGAGAGTTAAGAAGCCGAGCGAGTTCGAGCTGAGAGGGATCTCCCACTGGGATCAGCAGAAGAGGATGACCTACCTCTGGATGCTGACCAAACTTGAACCTGATGTAAGGCTAGGGATGACTAAAGAACAAGTCAAGAGCCACTATAAGAGTCTCTCCCCAATATGCCAACTACTCAGCGTATACTATGCAAAAGGAGGACATACAACACCTCACTACACCATCGAGCGAGTAGATAGAACTCGAGAAGATCTAAGCAAGAGCGACCCAAAGGTTCCTGAGAGAACAGCCGCTCCTAATGGAACTACTAGAAGATATCGAGGAGCGACTGGAGCTGAGGAACACGCTCAGGAACTTTGAGTACGCGTTGAGCTTGCACAGGTCATTCTTCGCCCGACGAGGACAACTAGGGCAGACAAGCAATCAAGCACAAAGGGGAGAATGTAGAAGATCAATTCTAATTGTGCTTTGATTTTATTAGATGTCCTTGTATTTAGGGGCTTTTCTTATATTTGTCCTTAGATTAGGACTAGTTAGATATTTATACCAAGTGTGTTTGGTATAAATACTTTGTAATCAAACGCAATCAATAGAGAAAGTTTTGGAAATTGATCCGAAAGGCTTGCAATTCAATTCCTAGAGAGAGAAACAATAGTAACTTTCTCACTCTACTATAATTCTCTCTCTTGTTCTTCATTTGAGTTTTTCGATCGAATCTTAATGTCAATCATTATCATCGAATTACTTAGAATTCATGCCTAGGATCATACAGTTGTTAATCGTAGGACCTAACATTCGAGTACTGTCTGAAGTTGATCGGGTTTGTGGAGGCTAACTACGTCTCTTATATTGTAAGTATGTGACTAAAGTGGAGTTTGTGGATATACTTAGTACCTAAGTGAGCTGAAGAGTTGATGATTGAAGTTCATTGCTTAAGAATATTCTGCTGCTAAGGGTTTATCAATTCATTGCTTGAAGTTGCAACTAGCAATGGCGAATGTATAAGTTACTGGAAATTGAAGTACAAGTCAAAGAGCTTAATGTACAAATCGCTCAAGCATGATGGTTATTTGGTTGTTATCAAACACAAATCAGCTAAAGCAAAAATGCCTTCTTCACGAGCATAGCATAACAAAATCATTCTTCACACTTGTACACACACAAACACACGCACATTTGTTTTCTTGTAGATTGATCATTGAGAAAGCTTTGAATCTGTAATCTCAAGAGTACAGAGTAGTGAGGGCTTTGTATTGTGTAAAAGTTACAGATCAATAACAAAGAGTTTGAACTGCCGTGGAGTAGGATTGATACGATCGTGAGATCAATCCGAACCACGTTAATTCAGGTGTTCTTGTGTCTCTTTTATTGTATATTCGTTGTTCTTTCTGGGTTTGATTGAAGCTTAACAATAATAGTAATGTAGATTACATATTTGAATTGTGCTAGATCGTAATTAGCTATCTTTGTAATTGGGGCGTTTATGTTGTAAGTCCGTAGTTTAGGACTAGATTGTATTTATACCAAGTTTGTTTGGTATAAATAGTCATGTACACATCGAAAATTATAGAGAAAGTTAGTCAATTTGATCCGAAAGGCTTGTAATTCAAATTCTAGAGAGAGAAACTTAAAGGACTTTCTCACACTAGAAGAATTCTCTCTCACTGTTCATCGAGTAAGTTTTCGACCGAAGGTATATTTTCTATAAATTCATATTGAAAACTTAGGAATTCAAGTCTAGGATTAATAGCAGTTGATATCTAAGACCTAACCAGCAATAACAATAACAATGATAATAATAATAATAGTAATAATAATAATATATTTCTTTTTATTTACAGACAACTGTAATGTATAGCAGAATTGATTCGATGTCTTTGATATTGCACTATGCTTCTTTTCCGTGTCTAATATGTTTTTTTTTCTAGTAGTGATCGGAAAACGTGACGATCCACATACCAGAAATAGCACTCAACGAGATAGTAGAATTCATCGATGATGTTACAGTGCATATAAGAAAACTCTTTCAAACTGAAATTACGTTTAAAAGCCATTCAGGGTATTTTTTATGCATCTAAAGATGATTCCCTTTCAAGCAACCAAGTTAAACACCTCTCACAACATAAAGGCAAGCCAAACACTACCTCAATCTATGTATTGGTATCCAAAGGCACGATTAAAATACATAAATATATGGCCACTTCACCTTAAAGCTTAAGCTTTAAGAGCTTTAAGGGAGTGCGCACATATGTAATGAGAGGGGCTAATGCGGGCGGGGGTCGGGCGATGTATTAGCAATTCCTTTTGGTCTAATTCATACTACGTGGAAGATACGCCAAGCTTGCATGTGACTTCCCTTTTTGCTGATTCCTATGAGTTAGCCCATTGTTTTCGATCTCATTTGGAGCGTGTAAGAGGCGAAAATCTAGGAGTTTCTACTGATAATGAGCAGTTAGACCACGACTTCTTTACAACCGAAACATTCCGGCGATGGATGCAAACAAAGCTTGACTTGGAGTCCTTCAACTTGTGCAGTGCACAACTGCAATTTCTATGATATGGCCTTCTTTCTTTCTCCGAGTTATAAAATGACAAGCTTCCATGAAATGATTGAAGAAGTATAGTTTCTGCAACTGTATTCATCTCTCTGTCTCTCTCCCTCTCTCTCTCTCCGGCAAAACACAATTATGATTGTTGGAGAGACTGAAAGAGAGATGGAGAAACGAGTAACTACAAAACATTGTTGCTATTTAAAGATGGAACTTAATCAATCCTAAAAACATGGAATATGTTGTTATCTTAGTAATTGACAAAATACATTGGACTATGCCATTATAGTGGTTTTCGCCCATCTCCCTCGTTTGATGTGAAGTCTTGGGTTTATCTTGTCATTTTAACATTGTGCCATAAATTTTTTCCCTTTAGAATTTAGTAGAAATCCCTCCTCGGAATTTAAGCCTACCATATCGTTTTCAACGTAATTTATATTTCACTTTCTAGAAAACGTAGAAACACAGACAGATCTGAGAGACCATTAGTCCCTATTCTATATTGATTTTATGAGACTAGGACGTCTTTGTGGTCCATAATCCCAAATTCTCGGACATCGTGGAGTTGGAGGAAAATACTGAAGCTTCGTGACCAGATCCGTCCGCTTCTTGAGTTCCATATTGGGAATGGGGCTAATACTTATCTGTGGACTGACCCTTGGTTACTCACAGAACCGTTGGTGGACAGATTTCCTCGTGGGCCCATGGTCATGGGGCTACCTATTGATTCGAAACTTAGTGCTGTCATTAATGCTGATGGCTGGAATTGGCCCGGTCAAACCACTGTTGAATATATTGAGTTTTCCCCGTTACTACCGAGTGTCAAACCGGCCGAGGCGGATGGGGTACGTTGGACAGCTACGGCCAATGGTCAATTCACAACTAAATCTGCTAGGGATAAACTGAGGGTGCGGCGGCCAAACGTCCATTGGAGTACGCTATTTGGAGGTCCCCTGTCAATCCCTAAGCATCAATTCATCTTGTGGCTGGCTATTAGAGACAGACTGGCTACTCGTGATAAACCATGGGTGGCTGCTGCGGCTGGAACGCCACTGTGTCTCTTATGTGACAACCAAACGGAGGAAACAATTACACATTTGTTTTTTGAATGTACTTTTACTAGACGATGTCTTCGTTTGGTGCGTAACAGGTTGCGGTTCGATTGGCCTAGGAGGAACTGGTTTGACGGCATTTGTTGGGCTGCATATCGTTGGAGAGGCCAGCACCTTACTTGGATGGGCCCACGTCATGCCATTGCCTCGTTGATTTACCACATATGGATGGAGCGAAATAGGAGATGGCGTGAAGGGCGCTCTCGCACACCTGATCAAATTGTGGCTGAAATTGAAACTATCATTTGCTTACGATTATCCACCTTACCGACTAAATACCGTTTGCAGGTTGCTGCCCTCCGACGTGTTTGGCGCATCCCCTTGTAGAGGTGTTCTGTTGGACAATGCTGTTGGACACTGGTGGTGGCCGCCCCTTGCTGGGTTGTGGGATTGGGTGTGGATGTGATCTGCTGTCGAGGCGTGTGATCCAGCTCCGCGTGACGTTGTTCCCTCCACCTCCTCTGCCTGGAAAACAGGAGTTGGCGTCTCTACGCCTCGCTGACCAGTGTTGCGGATGTCCCCATTCCCGCCCGTGGCTTCTCATTCGTGATTTGCCTTCGGTTAGTGCCCTTGGCGCTGTCTGCGGCACTTGGCCTGCCTTCCCTGCTGGTACCACACCTGGTCCCAGGAACCTGTTGATGGAAGCGGTTGTAGACACCTACGTTGAGCAGTTTCGTTTGGTTTTTGTTGTTTTTGTTGTTTTTGGCTTGGGTCTTGTGGGGACCTGGTAGGTTGTCTGGGTTGCAGGCCATTGTTGCTGTTTGGTCGGTTGTTCATCTCCGTTGGTGCGTCATGAGTTTCATGCACACTACTCTGTAACTCCTGTTTTCTTTTATTTTAGTGACCATTTCCAAAAAAAAAAAAAAAAAAAAAAAATAATAGTACTCCTTGCACACTCTAACGTGTGTGCTACAATATATAACAATATTATATTAAATTGTATTAAATTTTATATATTTAATTAATTATTTTTATTTAAATTTTATTGTGTATATATATAAATTATTTAATAAAAGAGTATAGATATCCATGATTGGTTTAGAAAAAGAGAATAAAAAGAAATATTGTTGTTCGGTAAGAAAAAATATACCATCGACTTTTAAATATATGGAATAAAAATGGAATAAAAAAAATACACGTTTTAAACAGGGCCGGATTTGGGCCTGTGCATCCAGGCCTACTGCACAGGGCCACAAATTCGGCCACCTCTAATAGAGGGCCACGCTCATTTAGAATGAGCTGTATTTTAAAAAAATATTATTAAAATAGTAGATCTCAATAGGGCCACACAAAGAAAAAAAATTATTAAATGGACATTAATATTTTGGGCTAGAACATGGCCTCCAAAAATGAAAAACCGGCCTTGGTTTTAAAACATACATTCTTTCGTGCAAAATGAACATATAATACATTAAAAATAATATGTTAGACAAAAACCCATGAGAAACATGTCAACACAAAGTCCGAAGATTTATTCCAGCGAAAGTCCGTATCAAAGTTTTTAATTCTTTGACCAAATATCCCGCCAAGTTCTTTGAACAAGTCCATAAATTATCGACAGCATAATTCCGTGAATCTCTTTATTCACATTCTAATTTTTTTCATTCGAACCGATCGAATTGCTAAATTTAACTTTGCCTTCTCTCACATAAAGTCGCTTCCAAAGGCTTGAATTCTGTCTACGTCCAGGATTATAATGAATATGGTTAGGTTTTGAAACATTATTTCAATTTGGGGATTTTCATGGTTAAGTCTGATTTGGGTTAAATGTTTTTGCAGGCATCAAGGGGCGGCGAATGATACCAGTGAAGTAGTATCAAATTTGTGTGATGAACGATTGAGTTTGAACGCTGAGATTTGACGTGGTTCAGATTCGGATTGAATCTTACGTCCATGATCAAGAACTAGCGATCTTTTATTAATTGAGGGAGATGAACTTTTAAAGAGAAGGTAAAGAAAATCAGCTACAAAAAAACAAAAATGCGCACTATATGCTATTTAAAGAAGCCGTTATTAACTGCCTCTCATTCCCTTCTTTTGAAGTTGTCAGTGCTACGGGCGACTTAGTAAGTATGTAGTTACTTTGAATACAAAGCGCTTTTACAAACCCGCGACTTCACCAGCCAATTTCTCCTTTCTTTTATCACTTGGTGATAAGTTAGGATTTTACGCTATTCTTAGACCTCGTAAAAGCGTGTTTTCGATTGTTATTAATTCGAATACACATAAGGGGCAACATTCTCTTTTTTTTTACTAATCGAGGGTTTCTCTCTCTTCCGCTATGGCGAAAAAGAAGAAATCAACGAAACAGGGGGATGCGCCGATCGTCTTGATGACGCCATCTCCAACCAGTGCGAGGTCGAATGGGCAATCGAATGCAGATAGTGCTGTGCTGCAATCGAGGAAGACTACTGTTCCACTGGAGAAGACGGAAAATGCTGAGATGAAATTGAGAAATGTTACTGTTCCATTGGCGATCGGAGTGCAGACTTCGATTGGTGGCAATTCCTCTGCAGAGAAGGAATGGCCTACCCCGGATGAATCTAGAGGCAGAAGCTCGAGCCGTAAAGTAGCCAATCGAGATAGCTTAGCGAAGGCGACATCAGATGTGGAGATTGGAAATCCTTGGTCTCAGTTTAATGTGAATTTGATTAAGAATCTGGACACTAAGCTAGAGTATATTGAGCCTACGTCTGAGGAAGGCAGGAAATTGGAAGAGTGGTGGCAGAGGAGATTCAGGGAGAAGTAGAACACTGGAATTCTGCGCTGCTGTGTTATGTCCTTGGCTCCAATCCACCATATGGTGTCATGGCGGGTTTCCTGAAGCGCAAGTGGGATAAACAAGGGTTAGTGAGTGTCTGGCAGGTAAGGCAAGGCCTGTTTCCGGCTAGATTTCAGTGTGTGGAAGCTAGGGACAAGATATTGCAAACTGAAATCCTTCACTTTGATAAGAAACCGGTGGTTCTAACTTCTAACCCCTTGGTCTGAGGATACACAACTCAAAAAGGTGGGAGTTGAGAGTGTTCCTCTTTGGATACACTTGCCACAGCTAGAACTGAAATACTGGGGTCCTAAGACCCTAAGCAGGCTTGCGAGTCTGATAGGTAAGCCTATCATGTCGGATGAATACACTAGGAGAAAGAGAGAATCCATTATGCTAGAGTGTTGGTGGAGGTCAATCTTGCTAACCCATTAAAGGATAGTATCTAGTTTTTGAATGAAAAGGATCAGTTGGTGGAACAGGAAGTAACGTACGAGTGGAAACCAGTGTTATGCTCAAAGTGTGATAACTATGGGCATGAAACAGCTATATGCAGAAGAGACTCAAAGCAGGTTTGGAACCCGAGACAGTTCAATAAACCTGTGACTACTAAAGGGGCAGATGCTAAACTGGACCCACTGAACCAACATGAGATCCCTGACCCAAGTAAGGTCCAGAACATTACTGTTCCTGCTCCTGAGCTCCAGCGGAGAGTGGGGGTCACTGTCGGCACATTGAGGACAGATGACTCGTCGGCTGACTTGGTGCATCATGAGGATGTTGAGGAGGCAACTGCAATGGAAATATCTGAGGCAAACCCTTCCAAGCAGAGGGTCCATGACCTTGGTCATGGATAGGAGTGTTATATGGAATATCAGGGGCCTTAATGGCCCTGCCAAGCAGAGAGAGGTAGCTCTCTTCTACTGTAAATATAAGATCAATCTTTTATGTTTGTTGGAAACCAAGCTCAAGAAGGGACATGTGAATGAGGTGATCACCAAAAACTTCGGTGGTTGGCAGCTGAAGCACAATCTAAGTGAGCATCCTAATGGGAGGATCCTAGTTCTGTGG
Source organism: Craterostigma plantagineum (assembly GCA_027422505.1). NCBI lineage: Eukaryota > Viridiplantae > Streptophyta > Magnoliopsida > Lamiales > Linderniaceae > Craterostigma > Craterostigma plantagineum. The sequence goes on from JAPQWV010000025.1 coordinate 10,691,713, forward strand.
AGAGGAGGACTGGAATTGGAGGTAGTCTCAAAAACTACGCAGTATATGCACTTTAGGGTCTGGAACAGGGAGACTCTGGTTTCATACCTTACTTGTGTTTATGGATCTAATGCCAGTGCAGAGAGAGAGATCCTCTGGGAAGACTTAAAAATCATAGGGGCTACTATGAATGCACCATGGTTGATATGGGGTGACTTCAACAACATTAGAGGTATGGAAGATAGAATAGGGGGTGCCCCAGTCTCGGCAAGTGAGGTAACTGGTTTTAACCAATGCATTCATCACTGCCAGCTAGAGGAGGTGAAAAGGAATGGTTGCCACTTTACTTGGTCAAATAAGCAGAGACAGGGGATGAGAATATGGAGCAGAATCGACTGGGCACTTGCTAATGTGACTTGGATTACCAACTTCTCTGATTATATTGTGACCTGCCTCAACGAAGGGGTGTCTGATCACTCCCCCATTCTTCTAAGGGATATGGGACAGGACCAGATTTTCAGACAAGCCTTCAAGTATTTCAATATGTGGAGTATGACTCCTTCATTCATGAGGACAATTGCAGATACGTGGAAGATACAACAAGGCTCTGCTATGGCCAGTGTGTATTGGAATCTGCACAAGCTGATAGGGCCATTGAGATGCCTGAACAAGGAGCGATTTGCCAATATTGTTACCAGAACTGAGCAGCAGCGCAGCTTGTTGGAGGAGTGCCAAAGGGCAGTGCATGAGGATCCTCTGAATGCAGAATTAATGGCTAGGGAAAAAGAAGTGAGACTGGAGTACAAATTCCTGAGTGAGGCCAATGACAAGTTTTTGAGACAAAAAGCTAAGGTTAGGTGGCTTGAAAAAGGAGACCAAAACACTGCCTATTTTCACTCAGTGATTAAGCAAAGAACATATAGTAATAGAATCCTTTCTATTACTGCTCTGGATGGGACTTCAATTGAGGGCAGCGAAGCTATATACCAACACTTCACTGAGTACTACCATGAGCTTTTGGGGAAGAGGGGTACCACGAATGGGGTTTTGAAAAGGCAGGTGGCAGAGAAGGGATATTTTCTATCCTTGGCTGACCAGTTGAAGCTAGTTCAGCCATTTGTAAGGAAGGAAGTTGCCCGGGCAATGGGTAGCATCCATGAAGAGGCAGCTCCAGGCCCAGATGGCTATGGCAGTGGGTTCTTCAGGAAAGCTTGGGGTGTGGTTGGAGAGCATTTAACTGATGCTGTATTGGAGTTTTTCCAGACTGGGAAACTTTTGCCCATGGTGAACAGAACAACTCTGTGTTTGATTCCTAAGGGAGATAACCCAGTCACAGCTGCAGATTTCAGGCCTATAGCTTGTTGTAACACCATCTACAAATGTATCTCCAAGATGCTGTGTGAAAGAATCAAGCCTATCTTGCCTAAACTTATCAGTCCTAATCAGAGTGCCTTTGTGATGGGAAGATCCATGGTGCATAACATACTACTTTGTCAGGATCTTATAGGATTGTACACTAGGAGGAGTGCTTCTGCGAGGACTCTTCTCAAAATGGATTTGAGGAAGGCGTATGATACTGTGGAATGGGAGTTTCTGCAGGATTGGCTCTGTTCACTCAGATTTCCCCTGAAATTTGTCCAATGGATTATGACTTGTGTATCCTCTGTCACTTTCACAATATCTTTAAATGGGACTACAGCTGGGCTAATCAAAGGAGCTAGAGGATTGAGGCAAGGAGATCCCATGTCTCCATTGTTATTTGTGATTGTGATGGAATATCTTACCAGGAAACTGCAAGCTGCAGCTCAAGATCCTAGGCTCAGATTCCACCCCCAATGCAAGAACATCAATCTGATTAACTTGTATTTCGCTGATGACCTCATGATATTTTGCAAAGGTAAAAAGGAAGCAGTTTGTGTAGTCAAGGAGGTTCTTGATCACTTCAAATCCGTGTCTGGTTTGGAGGCTAACCAGAACAAATCTAACCTGTTCCTGGCAGGTGTCTCGAGCCAGACAGCTCACTACATTGAGCAGATTTTGGGATTCAAAATGGGTAGGTACCCCATGAGATATTTGGGAGTCCCACTACCCCACTAAATGGAGTAAGCAGTCTTGCCATGCACTGGTGGAGAAAATTACATCAAGACTGCGATGTTGGTCCACGAGGAACCTATCCTATGCAGGGAGACTTTGTCTTATTAATTCACTCCTGTTGGCTACTCATGGATTTTGGGGGTCTATATTTCTCCTCCCGACAGCAGTTTCCAAAGAGGTAGACCAGCTTTGCAGGGACTTTCTGTGGGGTAGGAAAGAAAATGGGAAGAGCAAACCTCTGATCAGTTGGGATAGAGTTTGTATGCAAAAGAAATATGGAGGTTTGAATATCAGAGATTGTATTACATGGAACTTGGCCTAGGATGGGAAACAGATTTGGGAGATCACGAGGAAATCTGACACCCTCCGGATCAAGTGGATACATGTAGTGTATTTGAAAGGTATCAGCTTCTGGAATTTTAACCATGCGTTGGACTCCAGTTGGCATTGGAAGAAACTTAATAGGCTTAAGCTGAAGTTTCAGAATGGGTATGGGGAGGGAAAATGGCTTCACTCTGCTGATGGAATTTATTCTATAGGCTCTGGATTTGATTGGTTAAAAGGGTATACCAGTCTCTTTCCCCTGTCCAAAGCAGAGTGGAATAGATATAATTTTCCTAAGCATTCGTAAATTCTTTGGTTGCTGGTACAAAAAGGCTGCTTACGAAGGAAAGACTGGTCAGTTGGGGAATCAGTTTGCGGGATACCAGCTGTTCCTTATGTGAAGGGGAGGAGGAAACAGTGGAGCACTTGTTTTTGGAGTGTAGGTTCAGTCAGAATCTGCTGCGCAAGCTGAATGACTTGTTGCAGGTGGATGTGCAGGTATGCTCTTTTGTTGAGCTGTGTGAATGGTTACTGGACTTGGGAAGGAAGAGGAAAACGATACAGTGCATGTTGCTGGCGTGCTATTCTGCTATGCTATACCACATATGGTGTGAGCGTAATAAGAGAGTGCACGCTATGGGGTCCAAGACAGAGGAGCAGATTGTGAAACTTTTTTTTTTGGTAGGAATAGAAATTCATTACCAACAGAAACCGTTTTTAGAACATCAAACAAACCACACACCTCACAATTCCAACCTAATCAATCAAAGTGCCTGGAAGCCGTGGTAAGATGAAACAACCAACCACCACCTCTAGAGGGCAACACTGAGAGATACGTGCCTTAATCAGTTTCAAGAGCACATCAAATAGTCCACGCACTTCCTTCTTACAACCACCATGCACACGCTCATTCCTCTCAGCCCAAATGACATACACAATTCCCGCCATCCACGCTAGGAGAATCTTAGCATCACTTTGCTTCTTCTTACCCAAGACTCCCATCCACTTCCTCCAGCTCATGAAATGATAAGGAAGCTCCTGTACTTCCAACCACACAGCAAGCAATCGCAGTAAATTCCTACTAAACTCACAATTAAAAAAGAGATGATGAATGGACTCTTCTTCCTGCTCGCACAACACACACAGCTTCTGCACCACTTGTATCCCCCACGCTAGAAGTCTCTCCTTGGTTAGCAGTCTCTGATGTACTACCAACCAACAGATGAAGCTGTGTTGAGGTATGTTATACCTATTCCAAACCGCCGAGCTCAAATGCCATTTAACTTGACCCGCAGTGAGCCATTTATACCATGTTTCAAGGGAGTAACAGCCATCTTTACTAGGTGTCCATACACCCCTCATTTTGACGGCATTTTCTTGACTCCATACACCCCTCAAGGGAGTAACAGCCATCTTGACGGCATTTTCTTCTTTCAAATGTCTCGTAAAATTTTAGGTGTGACGATTGATCGAAGCAAAATAATCTGACCTCATACTATAATAATAGTAATATAAAAAAATAATAATAAAAATAAAAATAAAAAAAAATCGTGAAAGGAAAAATTTCGCACATTCTGACATGAAATGTTATGTTTCATATGCGTTGAATTAAATAAATGTGAATTTATTTTGTTATCGCACATTCTAAATGTAATTTTAGATTGCATTGGTACTGAATTGTTTAAATGCGATAAATTTTTCATTGCTCTTACCCTCACGCAATATCTTCAGTACATGTTTTTGGGGACCATGTATATGCGCTTACTAGGTAAATTTGTCTGTTATATGCTCGTGACTTGAATTGATTTCATATGCTTGCATGTTTAGTCAATTCTTGCGCATTATTTGAGGGGGAGCAAATATAAAAATCGTGCATTAGCTCCAAATATTCTTGACGTTTTTCTCTAAGCGTTTCAGATTCCTTCAAACAAAATTAAGGAGTGAGACGTCGACACTACAAGGAAAGGAGCTAGTCACAGACCAAATATTTGCTGATTAACTCCATTATTTCTAACGTTTTTCTCTAAGTGGTACAGATTTTTTAATTTCTACCAGGGAAGCTAGACGTTACTACACAAAAAATACAGGGAGTTAATTGCATTTATTTTAATTCTGAGGGGGAGCTTTACAATGTGATTTTATTTGAAATAGGGGTCAATCTAAAAATTTTAGAAGTACTTACTATCAAGAAACTGGATATAAGAATTAATTCGCGATCATAAGTTTCTCGATCGTAAGCAGTGTTGGGAACGATTTTGATTAGCCGCGATAATTTGCGATCGAAAAATTGAATTGAAGAGCAATTTTCGAATCAAAAATTTCTCGAGCGCAAATAGTAATGGGCCTGATCCATTTAATCGCAAAATGTCAAATCGCAAACCAGCATTGACTTATAGCGAGTTAATAAAAGTTCACTTTTTGGTCACTCGAAAAACTTTTCTCATGCAACCCTAAATCGCAAAAATTTCTCTCTCGAAAAACTTTCACAGACATTTCCAATTTCTAAAAAATCTTTCGATTTTCAACACCAAATTGTCTGTTTAAGGTAGAAATGAGACTCTTTTGACATTTGCGTGTGATTTAGCTTCATTAGCATCTGCATTTTGTAGTTGTTCGCATGATTAAGATTAGATTCTCGACTGTTCTTCAAAACTGAGAAAACCGTATGCTATTTTATAGTGATTTAGGCATGATTATGAGTCTTATCTGAGATTAATGCCTGCACTTAAGATAGTTTCGATGTTGTTTATAAATCTGGTAGTATAAATCTTCGGAAAATCTGCATCTTCGACTCTAATTTGAGTTTCGATAAAACTGGGCATTTGAATGTTTGAAGCCATCGAAGAACTTTGTTGATCGCAAACAGTCTTAATTGAATTCCGATTCAATTGAGATACTGTTTGTATCGAATTAGTTTTCGATCGATATAATTCTGACTTAGTCGCTAAGACAGAAGATTTTGACCGACAAATTAATTACCATCGAGAAATCTAATTAGGATTTTTCTGTGAGCAAAAAACTTAAGCACTGAATAGACAATTTAGACGCAAATTAGATCGAGCGTAAAACTTACTATTGCAAAATAGAATTTTCGATTTAATTTTATTTCGGTCGCAAAAATTTAACAGCGAAAAATTAATTTTTCAACGCTTAGTTTTTCGATCGTAAAATTCTCCGCTTAGGATTTAATTGATCGAAAAATTTCTCGACGATCGACTTAGTTTTTCGTTGACTAATTTCTCGATAGAAAAATATCGCAGCGAAAATTTTACTTAGGATCGAAAATCACGTACCGCTCGACAAATTTCAAATCGAAAAATTTTATTCTATAGTAAATTTACCTGAGAAATAATTTCTCGATCGTAAATTTACGCGGAATTTTTCTCGATCGTAAAATTGATCGGCTACAGTCTCACGATTCCAACTTCAACACTTAGAAGATTTTTTTCTAAGTCTTTTACACTGTAGCGAACGTTAGCGAATAAAATTTTCTCGATCGCAAAATTAAATGGAGTTATTTCAATTGAAATCAATGCATAGGAAATCAATTTGAAAACCAAATTTATCGAGGAAAAATATCTCGGCATGAACAGTGACATTTCCCGCGATCAAATACTTAGAAAATTTGGAACTCTTTTCACGCGATTGTATGTTTAATTCGAAATTACAATCATGCCATTACATTTTTTTTCAAAATCAAGTATCCTATATGCATGCTACACGATTTCAATTCAAAATTCATCAAACATGTCATGACTTGATACAATATTATAGTTTGATGAAATTAAATCAATTTTCGACTAAAATTAAATTTATGAACTAATGAACTTTTATATCTCTTATTCTTCAGATGGATCGATACCCTCGTTATAATCACATATACGACCACAACTTGTATCTGAAGGTCCAGGATACGAATTTCCAGCTCGATCTGAGCACCTTTTGGTGTCCAGACGAGATCATTGTCTCTATCATGCAAGGCCACCCAATCTGGCATGCATTGACGGTCACCGCATCGGCGCCAATGGTCTATCTCCAACAATTCTGGGGATGTATACAAGGAGCAGTGGATAATGGAGCATTCTCCTTCTCAACCATAATTGGGACGCGGCACGTACATATGGACAAGAACCAGTTCGGAATGATTCTGGACTTGCCATACAGTGCAAAACTACGACCCTCTCCCATCAGACGCAGAAATGTTGCATGACTTCATGCAGATGGGATATCAACCGTAGCTCACCAAGCTAGCTCAGGTCCAGAGCAGCGGTATCCCTCATCCGTGGAAGACACTGTTCGGGATTGTGAACTAGTGTCTATCGCCCAAGCATGCTGGCTTCGACAATGGCAATGGCAACATACTGCGGATCTTTCACGGACTCGCATTCTCCAGAAATTACGATTTCACGCAACTGATCTGGAATGATATTGCAGACCAGATTCGGCAAAAGGAGAATCGGAGATCGAAGAATGTGCCCTACGCTCGGTGGTTTAATGTAATCATCAAGGAATTCATGGAGATGCACGAGTCCAACCATCGTCTACCTCCTGGAGGAAATTATCAACCACCCAGGCTTAAATTCTTTCACAATCCACGGCTCACGGACATGGACCAACCGTCGATGCCGATTCCTTTTGAGCTTCTACGTCTCGCTGACCCCAGAGGAGACGTATGCCGTATGTACTGCCGGGAGAATCACCTCACCGAGAGATGATTCGAGGGCCCCCGACAGATTTTGGAGTTAGCCCTCCACATCAGCAACAACAGCCTAGTCCTGAGGACATGATGATTGATGAAGTCGCTCAGGAACTAGAGCTGGAGCCTCCAACTCACGAGGAGCCAATGCCGGACTTAGATGCCACGCTGATCAATGCTGTGGCTGCCGAGTTGGAACAAGAGGCTCCAACAGAAACGTTCCAAGTGGAAGTGCCTGTATATATGTTGGCGTGCTTGAAGAGCCTATCGAGGAGGCTCCTCTACAAGAAGCACAGCCCGAGACTGAAATGGGGCACAACTCACTTCCACTGGTGACGGACCAGGCTCGTGAGGACGTGGAGAACGAACCTTCTCCTCACACGGCCACCTCATCTGATACAGCGTCCGATGAGGAGCTCAGACTCATAAGACGGACTCCCAGACGATTGAGTATACAGATGGAGTCCCTCTTCCCTGCTGTCACCACCGCACCAGATACCGTGCTGATCACTTCTTCAAGTGTTGCCGGCACTTCTTCGCTCAATCTTGAGCCTCAACCAAATCTACCGGTGTCTAGCACGCAGGCCCAACCCGAGCCTGCCGTAACACCCATAGAGGAGAATCTTCAAGATTCAACTCAAGGATTGGGTGGAAGTCTCATACAGTCACAATCTCAAGTGACTGCGAGCCAACCTGAGGAGCCGGTGCATGCTCATGGGTTGTCAACAGGCGACATCAGTCGACCTGGTACATCTTCGACGGAGGCTTCCACACCGTTTGTGACGAACGAGCAATTCCAAGCCGCTCTCTCCGCTGCTTTTCAATCGCTTGAAGACAAATTAATGGAGAGAGTTCTTACTGCCATAGAGACATCCCGCAGAGACACCGGGAAAGCACCTGTCTCCGAAGGCACCTCGTCACAGCCCAACCTCACACCTTCACAACCCACACCCACCGACCCTTTAGCCACTTCATCCATCCTCATCAACCCATACACCATACCCATAACCGAGCTCCACGACATCCTACTCGCCCGCCTGATCGGCCTCTCCATCCGGTCGCCTCAAGAAGAGTCTCTTTATAGGCGATTGGTGGATCATCCTGAGCCACCTACTGAAACTTGCCGAGGCCAAAGCTCCCACTCAAGACGTAGACATGACGATCCTGACAATCAGGACCCTCATGAGGGGAGAAGAGGCCACGGACATCTACGAGTGGTCAAGAACAAGGCCAAGGCTCGGGCTCTGTGCAGACAGAAACTGGAGCCGGAGAAACCTCACAACCCACTACACAAACCACCACCACCACGTACCGCACACGACCTCTAAGCCCATTCTACCAACCCACCATCAGAACACCTCTGTCGACCCCATCCACCCCACCGACCTCTATAAGCCCCTTGCTTCCGGAAGAAGAAGCAAGTGCCGCGATGCTCATAGCCCTAGCAGCTACTCAAGCTACTCCCTCGGTCGCTCCAGACCAACCGGGCCCCTCAGGACATGGCGTCAATCAACACGTGGCTCTGGACAAATACATCTTCGAAGGACAGTGGATGACCCATTCCATGCCCGAGGAGCATCAAAGACAACGGCTTCAGGACGTTCGGAATTTCCTACAACAAGCCTCCATAGACCTCGTGATCAAAGAAGACAACGAGCTTCAGGAAAGTGAAGACTACCAACAATAAATCCCAAGGCTACCAGAGTTGATCGCGCAACGAGCTGCTTCCCCCACAAGACTAACGCCAGGGACCGTTCGGATCGACACGCCGTGGGAGAACATCCGAATAGAAATCTCTTTCCTTGAAGAAGTTCATGAAAACATTTGGAGGTCACCGGAGAGAGTTAAGAAGCCGAGCGAGTTCGAGCTGAGAGGGATCTCCCACTGGGATCAGCAGAAGAGGATGACCTACCTCTGGATGCTGATCAAACTTGAACCTGATGTAAGGCTAGGGATGACTAAAGAACAAGTCAAGAGCCACTATAAGAGTCTCTCCCCAATATGCCAACTACTCAGCGTATACTATGCAAAAGGAGGACATACAACACCTCACTACACCATCGAGCGAGTAGATAGAACTCGAGAAGATCTAAGCAAGAGCGACCCAAAGGTTCCTGAGAGAACAGCCGCTCCTAATGGAACTACTAGAAGATATCGAGGAGCGACTGGAGCTGAGGAACACGCTCAGGAACTTTGAGTACGCGTTGAGCTTGCACAGGTCATTCTTCGCCCGACGAGGACAACTAGGGCAGACAAGCAATCAAGCACAAGGGGGAGAATGTAGAAGATCAATTCTAATTGTGCTTTGATTTTATTAGATGTCCTTGTATTTAGGGGCTTTTCTTATATTTGTCCTTAGATTAGGACTAGTTAGATATTTATACCAAGTGTGTTTGGTATAAATACTTTGTAATCAAACGCAATCAATAGAGAAAGTTTTGGAAATTGATCCGAAAGGCTTGCAATTCAATTCCTAGAGAGAGAAACAATAGTAACTTTCTCACTCTACTATAATTCTCTCTCTTGTTCTTCATTTGAGTTTTTCGATCGAATCTTAATGTCAATCATTATCATCGAATTACTTAGAATTTATGCCTAGGATCATACAGTTGTTAATCGTAGGACCTAACATTCGAGTACTGTCTGAAGTTGATCGGGTTTGTGGAGGCTAACTACGTCTCTTATATTGTAAGTATGTGACTAAAGTGGAGTTTGTGGATATACTTAGTACCTAAGTGAGCTGAAGAGTTGATGATTGAAGTTCATTGCTTAAGAATATTCTGCTGCTAAGGGTTTATCAATTCATTGCTTGAAGTTGCAACTAGCAATGGCGAATGTATAAGTTACTGGAAATTGAAGTACAAGTCAAAGAGCTTAATGTACAAATCGCTCAAGCATGATGGTTATTTGGTTGTTATCAAACACAAATCAGCTAAAGCAAAAATGCCTTCTTCACGAGCATAGCATAACAAAATCATTCTTCACACTTGTACACACACAAACACACGCACATTTGTTTTCTTGTAGATTGATCATTGAGAAAGCTTTGAATCTGTAATCTCAAGAGTACAGAGTAGTGAGGGCTTTGTATTGTGTAAAAGTTACAGATCAATAACAAAGAGTTTGAACTGCCGTGGAGTAGGATTGATACGATCGTGAGATCAATCCGAACCACGTTAATTCAGGTGTTCTTGTGTCTCTTTTATTGTATATTCGTTGTTCTTTCTGGGTTTGATTGAAGCTTAACAATAATAGTAATGTAGATTACATATTTGAATTGTGCTAGATCGTAATTAGCTATCTTTGTAATTGGGGCGTTTATGTTGTAAGTCCGTAGTTTAGGACTAGATTGTATTTATACCAAGTTTGTTTGGTATAAATAGTCATGTACACATCGAAAATTATAGAGAAAGTTAGTCAATTTGATCCGAAAGGCTTGTAATTCAAATTCTAGAGAGAGAAACTTAAAGGACTTTCTCACACTAGAAGAATTCTCTCTCACTGTTCATCGAGTAAGTTTTCGACCGAAGGTATATTTTCTATAAATTCATATTGAAAACTTAGGAATTCAAGTCTAGGATTAATAGCAGTTGATATCTAAGACCTAACCAGCAATAACAATAACAATGATAATAATAATAGTAATAATAATAATATATTTCTTTTTATTTACAGACAACTGTAATGTATAGCAGAATTGATTCGATGTCTTTGATATTGCACTATGCTTCTTTTCCGTGTCTAATATGTTTTTTTTTCTAGTAGTGATCGGAAAACGTGACGATCCACATACCAGAAATAGCACTCAACGAGATAGTAGAATTCATCGATGATGTTACAGTGCATATAAGAAAACTCTTTCAAACTGAAATTACGTTTAAAAGCCATTCAGGGTATTTTTTATGCATCTAAAGATGATTCCCTTTCAAGCAACCAAGTTAAACACCTCTCACAACATAAAGGCAAGCCAAACACTACCTCAATCTATGTATTGGTATCCAAAGGCACGATTAAAATACATAAATATATGGCCACTTCACCTTAAAGCTTAAGCTTTAAGAGCTTTAAGGGAGTGCGCACATATGTAATGAGAGGGGCTAATGCGGGCGGGGGTCGGGCGATGTATTAGCAATTCCTTTTGGTCTAATTCATACTACGTGGAAGATACGCCAAGCTTGCATGTGACTTCCCTTTTTGCTGATTCCTATGAGTTAGCCCATTGTTTTCGATCTCATTTGGAGCGTGTAAGAGGCGAAAATCTAGGAGTTTCTACCGATAATGAGCAGTTAGACCACGACTTCTTTACAACCGAAACATTCCGGCGATGGATGCAAACAAAGCTTGACTTGGAGTCCTTCAACTTGTGCAGTGCACAACTGCAATTTCTATGATATGGCCTTCTTTCTTTCTCCGAGTTATAAAATGACAAGCTTCCATGAAATGATTGAAGAAGTATAGTTTCTGCAACTGTATTCATCTCTCTGTCTCTCTCCCTCTCTCTCTCTCCGGCAAAACACAATTATGATTGTTGGAGAGACTGAAAGAGAGATGGAGAAACGAGTAACTACAAAACATTGTTGCTATTTAAAGATGGAGCTTAATCAATCCTAAAAACATGGAATATGTTGTTATCTTAGTAATTGACAAAATACATTGGACTGTGCCATTATAGTGGTTTTCGCCCATCTCCCTCGTTTGATGTGAAGTCTTGGGTTTATCTTGTCATTTTAACATTGTGCCATAAATTTTTTCCCTTTAGAATTTAGTAGAAATCCCTCCTCGGAATTTAAGCCTACCATATCGTTTTCAACGTAATTTATATTTCACTTTCTAGAAAACGTAGAAACACAGACAGATCTGAGAGACCATTAGTCCCTATTCTATATTGATTTTATGAGTGACCTCTAAAGCAGAGATTTGAGCTAATTGATAATAAATAATAGTACTCCTTGCACACTCTAACGTGTGTGCTACAATATATAACAATATAATATTAAATTGTATTAAATTTTATATATTTAATTAATTATTATTATTTAAATTTTATTGTGTATATATATAAATTATTTAATAAAAGAGTATAGATATCCATGATTGGTTTAGAAAAAGAGAATAAAAAGAAATATTGTTGTTCGGTAAGAAAAAATATACCATCGACTTTTAAATATATGGAATAAAAATGGAATAAAAAAAATACACGTTTTAAACAGGGCCGGATTTGGGCCTGTGCATCCAGGCCTACTGCACAGGGCCACAAATTCGGCCACCTCTAATAGAGGGCCACGCTCATTTAGAATGAGCTGTATTTTAAAAAAATATTATTAAAATAGTAGATCTCAATAGGGCCACACAAAGAAAAAAAATTATTAAATGGACATTAATATTTTGGGCTAGAACATGGCCTCCAAAAATGAAAAACCGGCCTTGGTTTTAAAACATACATTCTTTCGTGCAAAATGAACATATAATACATTAAAAATAATATGTTAGACAAAAACCCATGAGAAACATGTCAACACAAAGTCCGAAGATTTATTCCAGCGAAAGTCCGTATCAAAGTTTTTAATTCTTTGACCAAATATCCCGCCAAGTTCTTTGAACAAGTCCATAAATTATCGAATTACTAAATTTAAACTTTGCCTTCTCTCACATAAAGTCGCTTCCAAAGGCTTGAATTCTGTCTACGTCCAGGATTATAATGAATATGGTTAGGTTTTGAAACATTATTTCAATTTGGGGATTTTCATGGTTAAGTCTGATTTGGGTTAAATGTTTTTGCAGGCATCAAGGGGCGGCGAATGATACCAGTGAAGTAGTATCAAATTTGTGTGATGAACGATTGAGTTTTGAACGCTGAGATTTGACGTGGTTCAGATTCGGATTGAATCTTACGTCCATGATCAAGAACTAGCGATCTTTTATTAATTGAGGGAGATGAACTTTTACAGAGAAGGTAAAGAAAATCAGCTACAAAAAAACAAAAATGCGCACTATATGCTATTTAAAGAAGCCGTTATTAACTGCCTCTCATTCCCTTTGTTGGTCCGAGATTTCACCAACAATACGACTTCGGACGGATTAAACACGCCTAAAGATTGAGATTTAGGTTAGGGCGTGTGGGCTTGGTGGTGTTGAGGAGACTCTCTCACTCTAACATATGTTTATTTTCTTAACACACACAAGCACACCTAACTATGTGTTAGGGTTTTAGTATTTATACCACAAGTTGGTATATAATACTTGGGCCCTTGTGTAAGCCCATTACAAAATAACTAAGAACTAACCCAACTAAGAACTAGCCCAAAGTTTTAATAAAGCTAACCAACAAAGATAATATAATGAAATTGAACACTACAAAATATTTCCTAACAATCTCCCCCTTAGTGTTCAATCTTCAGTTCAGCGCGGGATATCTTTGTTGGGCATATTGGAGATCTCGATTCCTAGCAAACTTCCCTTACAAGGGATATCTCCTCTTCTTGCGGAGGCATTGATGACTCGGCTAGGACTCACTTGTTAAGATTCTCCAATCTTCTTCTTCTTGGCGCCGGATTTGTTGTCTTCGAATGGAAGTTGTCTGGTTCGGCCACGAAGTTGACTCGTCTGGCTCCAGAAGAAGGTAGGCGTGGTGCGTAAAAAATGTGCCAAGGCTCCATTGAAATGTGACTTTCAAGAGCAGGGAGCTCGGTCTTCAGAGTGGTCAGCGCAGTAGTGGCGGAATGTGGTGGATGAGATGTGTCATGGCTCCTTCGAGTGTTCCATTATGAACATAAGAGCCTGACACATAAGAATGTGCGCGGAGGTAGTGGAAGCCTCCGGCGGGGCGTAGTTGGTGGAGGTGGCGTGGATGATGGTTGCTGCTGATGCTGTTGTACGATCTTCAACTCATTTCTTCTCCTTTACTCCCCCTTGAGATGATCTCCGTCTTCGGGATCGTCACGTCGTCCGTGGGACGAGTCTGCCTATGGTGTTGATGCTGGTGATGATGGTGTGGTGTGGTGTTGAGTGAGGCAATCAAGTGGGATTCTCAGGAGTAGCAGCATTTGGCTTTCCTCCAAGTTCATTTCGAAACTTGGAAGAGGCGGAGCAGCATGTGGTGGCGTAAGCGTAGGCGTGGTGGAGTGGTGTCGGTGATGGGACCTTTTCCTTCATAGATCCTCGTTGAGCGCGGCATGGAATGTGTAAGTTCCTCACTGATTGCTATGAGTCGGGGCTCCATCACGAACGGGGTAACTAACCAGACGGGGGTCACAAAGACGCTCCGTCGTCACAACATCGAAACATGTGTCCGATGCGCCGCCTGTTTGCACAGGACAAAAAGAACCGGAGAGCCACAAAGGCTTTCCGTTCGCACGGATGAGACAAGCTCGTATCCGTGGCCCATCGACAGTTGTGGTGAGGGTGGCTGTCGTGGGTCTTCCGCTCTCGATCACAAGGACGTCATCAAGCGTTCGGGCAAGTTCACGAAGAACCTGCACTGCGTAAAGAGTGTTTGTGTCCTAGAAAGTGGAAAATTTCGGTGGGTGAGGACACTAGACTCAACGTGGGTGGAAGAGGTGCAGTGAGAGGCGGGGCACTGCATGTTCAACATCAACCGTCTCCAAGTGGGGCGGTGATGGCTAACGTGGTTCCTCTTGTGCGAAATGAAACAGCTATCTGTGAAAGGATAGCTGAGTGGTTGGGAGGGGTTAATTGCGCGGTTGGACCAGATGCCGCGACTTCTACTCGGGAAACGAGCGAGTCGTCTCCTGTACCTATGGGCGAGGTCCGGGTTGTGGTGAGATATGACAGAGGAGTGCGATCATGTCGTCGTTGGTTCGCAACTCCTGCAAGCGACTTACGTCATCCTCCCGAGATCGTTGATTGGATCTTTGCATGGAGGAGGATGTCGCGCGACCTAGACCTAGACTAGAGAGGCTAGGGTAGGCTCGTTCCTGGGTTAGGATCAGGGGGGTTTCACTGATCCATGGGAACTATGGTGGCGTGGCGTGATCGCGTTGAAAGGCGACCACGAGTGATGTCGACGAGGGTGGCCCAAAACTGTTGATCAGACACTTCTGAGACTCGTCAGGTGGTGGTGGTGGTGAGGGCGTAAAGAGGATCACGGTGGCTTAGGACGTCTCCATGTAGCGCACCATGGTGGAATGGATGGCAGTGGGTGGACGGTGGAGTCTGGTACATGAGATCCACATCGCCTAAGCATCGAGATTAGATGGCGCGCCCACTGATGGTTGGTTGAACTCTTGTCAACCCTTCTTTATGGGTCCGGGTTCTGCACGGATTTGTACAGAAGTCATGATGATTGCTCGCTTCTCTGACATCCCTTCATGCACGTGGAGCAACCCGTGTAACGTGCATGATGGGGTTGGTTGCTCGCAGTGCATACCGGTCATGAATGTGGAGCAACCCATGTACCATTCATGCCGGGGGTGTGAAATTGGCATTTGGAAATTCCGCTCCGAAAAGTTTGGGGGTGACCTAAACTTTTTCTATAATGTGCCAATACCGTCCTAGGTCGATCGTTGGGTACGGTGATCGTTGCCGCGTTTTGGATTTGCCTTAAAAAATTTTACAAAAACGTCGTCTATACCGAAAATTTTGGCCCAGAAAAATTTATTTCGAAAAATTTTAAAAGTGTAAAATAGACAAAGTCCAAAGGCCTTAGAAAATTTTTCTCTATCCAATGATATAAATTTTCCTTGGGCTTAGAAAAAAATTTCCTTGGTGGTCAGAAATTTTGGTGGTCAAAAACGTTCAAGTGTAATTTTAAAGAGTGATTTTTGCAAGATTTGAAGCTAAAAGGTGTGTTTGGATCAAGTTTAAAGGTTGGGTGCAAATTTCTCGGGGGGTGCGAAAAATGGTGTGTGAAAATGTGCGAAAAATGTTATCCCGAGAAATTTCGTTGTGAGAGTGAGTCGCGTCGCATTCACAGTGAATTTTCGCATATAGCACGGAAATTTCGCATTCAGAGGAAATTTTCGCATGTACTGAAAATTTTCGCATGTCGAGAGAAAATTCACATTTGAAGTAAAATTTCGCATGTATAAAAGTTTCGCATGTATAGAAATTTTCGCATGTATAAAAATTTCGCATGTCGAGAGAAAATTCACATTTAAAGTAAAATTTCGCATGTATAAAAATTTTCTCAGGTATGAAGCTTTCGCGGTTTGGAAATTTCTCAGGTTGAAAAACTTTCTCAGGTGGAAGTTAGTTCAGATGAAATTTTCTCAGGTTGAGAATTTTCGAAGTGTAAATTTTCTCAGTTGAAAATTTCTCGGATTTGAGAAATTTCTCAGTTTTGAATATTTTCGCAGTTTTGAAAATTTAATCAGTTTAAGAAAATTTCTCGGATTAAAAAAATTTCTCGGTTTTGCAAAATTTCTCGGATTTGAAAAAACATTTCTCAGTTTTGCAAAACTTTCTCGGGCAGTGAAAGTTTCTCGGGTTGATAAAATTTCTCGGGCAGTGAAAGTTTCTCGGCCAGCGAAATTTTCTCGGCTAAGAATTTTCTCGGGTAAGAAAATTTCTCGGCCAGTGAAAGTTTCTCGGCCAGCGAAATTTTCTCGGCTAAGAATTTTCTCGGGTAAGAAAATTTCTCGGCCAAGAACAAAGCATGGGTAGCGCGACTTTTACCAGAAAAATGGCTCGTTTTCGCTCAAATCTCACTCAAAATCGACGAAATTTGTTCCAAAACTTCAGAAAAACATTCCTAAACACATAATCAACCTTTGGGATGTCTAAAAACAACAAATCGAGGTCGAAATCGCCCAAAAACAGAAAGTGACGAAAATAATTTTTCAAGCAATTTTTCACTCAAATCTTGCTTAAAACACGCAAATCCAGTCGCGTTGGGCTCTGATACCAATTGTTGGTCCGATATTTCACCAACAATACGACTTCGGACGGATTAAACACGCCTAAAGATTGAGATTTAGGTTAGGGCGTGTGGGCTTGGTGGTGTTCTTGAGGAGACTCTCTCACTCTAACATATGTTTATTTTCTTAACACACACAAGCACACCTAACTATGTGTTAGGGTTTTAGTATTTATACCACAAGTTGGTATATAATACTTGGGCCCTTGTGTAAGCCCATTACAAAATAACTAAGAACTAACCCAACTAAGAACTAGCCCAAAGTTTTAATAAAGCTAACCAACAAAGATAATATAATGAAATTGAACACTACAAAATATTTCCTAACACCCTTCTTTTGAAGTTGTCAGTGCTACGGGCGACTTAGTAAGTATGTAGTTACTTTGAATACAAAGCGCTTTTACAAACCCGCGACTTCACCAGCCAATTTCTCCTTTCTTTTATCACTTGGTGATAAGTTAGGATTTTACGCTATTCTTAGACCTCGTAAAAGCGTGTTTTCGATTGTTATTAATTCGAATACACATAAGGGGCAACATTCTCTTATTTTTTTTACTAATCGAGGGTTTCTCTCTCTTCCGCTATGGCGAAAAAGAAGAAATCAACGAAACAGAGGGATGCGCCGATCGTCTTGATGACGCCATCTCCAACCAGTGCGAGGTCGAATGGGCAATCAAATGCAGATAGTGTTGTGCTGCAATCGAGGAAGACTACTGTTCCACTGGAGAAGACGGAAAATGCTGAGATGAAATTGAGAAATGTTACTGTTCCATTGGCGATCGGAGTGCAGACTTCGATTGGTGGCAATTCCTCTGCAGAGAAGGAATGGCCTACCCCGGATGAATCTAGAGGCAGAAGCTCGAGCCGTAAAGTAGCCAACCGAGATAGCTTAGCGAAGGCGACATCAGATGTGGAGATTGGAAATCCTTGATGTCAGTTTAATGTGAATTTGATTAAGAATCTGGACACTAAGCTAGAGTATATTGAGCCTACGTCTGAGGAAGGCAGGAAATTGGAAGAGTGGTGGCAGAGGAGATTCAGGGAGAAGTAGAACACTGGAATTCTGCGCTGCTGTGTTATGTCCTTGGCTCCAATCCACCATATGGGGTCATGGCGGGTTTCCTGAAGCGCAAGTGGGATAAACAAGGGTTAGTGAGTGTCTGGCAGGTAAGGCAAGGCCTGTTTCTGGCTAGATTTGAGTGTGTGGAAGCTAGGGACAAGATATTGCAAACTGAAATCTCACTTTGATATGAAACCGGTGGTTCTAACCCCTTGGTCTGAGGATACACAACTCAAAAAGGTGGGAGTTGAGAGTGTTCCTCTTTGGATACACTTGCCACAGCTAGAACTGAAATACTGGGGTTCTAAGACCCTAAGCAGGCTTGCGAGTCTGATAGGTAAGCCTATCATGTCGGATGAATACACTAGGAGAAAAGAGAGAATCCATTATGCTAGAGTGTTGGTGGAGGTTAACCTTGCTAAGCCATTAAAGGATAGTATCCAGTTTTTGAATGAGAAGGATCAGTTGGTGGAACAGGAAGTAACGTACGAGTGGAAACCAGTGTTATGCTCAAAGTGTGATAACTATGGGCATGAAACAGCTATATGCAGAAGAGACTCAAAGCAGGTTTGGAACCCGAGACAGTTCAATAAACCTGTGACTACTAAAGGGGCAGATGCTAAACTGGACCCACTGAACCAACATGAGATCCCTGACCCAAGTAAGGTCCAGAACATTACTGTTCCTGCTCCTGAGCTCCAGCGGAGAGTGGGGGTCACTGTCGGCACATTGAGGACAGATGACTCGTGGGCTGACTTGGTGCATCACGAGGATGTTGAGGAGGCAACTGCAATGGAAATATCTGAGGCAAACCCTTCCAAGCAGAGGGTCCATGACCTTGGTCATGGATAGGAGTGTCATATGGAATATCAGGGGCCTTAATGGCCCTGCCAAGCAGAGAGAGGTAGCTCTCTTCTACTGTAAATATAAGATCAATCTTTTATGTTTGTTGGAAACCAAGCTCAAGAAGGGACATGTGAATGAGGTGATCACCAAAAACTTCGGTGGTTGGCAGCTGAAGCACAATCTAAGTGAGCATCCTAATGGGAGGATCCTAGTTCTGTGGAGAGGAGGACTGGAATTGGAGGTAGTCTCAAAAACTACGCAGTATATGCACTTTAGGGTCTGGAACAGGGAGACTCTGGTTTCATACCTTACTTGTGTTTATAGATCTAATGCCAGTGCAGAGAGAGAGATCCTCTGGGAAGACTTAAAAATCATAGGGGCTACTATGAATGCACCATGGTTGATATGGGGTGACTTCAACAACATTAGAGGTATGGAAGATAGAATAGGGGGTGCCCCAGTCTCGGCAAGTGAGGTAACTGGTTTTAACCAATGCATTCATCACTGCCAGCTAGAGGAGGTGAAAAGGAATGGTTGCCACTTTACTTGGTCAAATAAGCAGAGACAGGGGATGAGAATATGGAGCAGAATCGTCTGGGCACTTGCTAATGTGACTTGGATTACCAACTTCTCTGATTATATTGTGACCTGCCTCAACGAAGGGGTGTCTGATCACTCCCCCATTCTTCTAAGGGATATGGGACAGGACCAGATTTTCAGACAAGCCTTCAAGTATTTCAATATGTGGAGTATGACTCCTTCATTCATGAGGACAATTGCAGATACGTGGAAGATACAACAAGGCTCTGCTATGGCCAGTGTGTATTGGAATCTGCACAAGCTGAGAGGGCCATTGAGATGCCTGAACAAGGAGCGATTTGCCAATATTGTTACCAGAACTGAGCAGCAGCGCAGCTTGTTGGAGGAGTGCCAAAGGGCAGTGCATGAGGATCCTCTGAATGCAGAATTAATGGCTAGGGAAAAAGAAGTGAGACTGGAGTACAAATTCCTGAGTGAGGCCAATGACAAGTTTTTGAGACAAAAAGCTAAGGTTAGGTGGCTTGAACAAGGAGACCAAAACACTGCCTATTTTCACTCAGTGATTAAGCAAAGAACATATAGTAATAGAATCCTTTCTATTACTGCTCTGGATGGGACTTCAATTGAGGGCAGCGAAGCTATATACCAACACTTCACTAAGTACTACCATGAGCTTTTGGGGAAGAGGGGTACCACGAATGGGGTTTTGGAAAGGCAGGTGGCAGAGAAGGGATATTTTCTATCCTTGGCTGACCAGTTGAAGCTAGTTCAGCCATTTGAAAGGAAGGAAGTTGCCCGGGCAATGGGTAGCATCCATGAAGAGGCAGCTCCAGGCCCAGATGGCTATGGCAGTGGGTTCTTCAGGAAAGCTTGGGGTGTGGTTGGAGAGCATGTAACTGATGCTGTATTGGAGTTTTTCCAGACTGGGAAACTTTTGCCCATGGTGAACAGAACAACTCTGTGTTTGATTCCTAAGGGAGATAACCCAGTCACAGCTGCAGATTTCAGGCCTATAGCTTGTTGTAACACCATCTACAAATGTATCTCCAAGATGCTGTGTGAAAGAATCAAGCCTATCTTGCCTAAACTTATCAGTCCTAATCAGAGTGCCTTTGTGATGGGAAGATCCATGGTGCATAACATACTACTTTGTCAGGATCTTATAGATTGTACACTAGGAGGAGTGCTTCTGCGAGGACTCTTCTCAAAATGGATTTGAGGAAGGCGTATGATACTGTGGAATGGGAGTTTCTGCAGGATTGGCTCTGTTCACTCAGATTTCCCCTGAAATTTGTCCAATGGATTATGACTTGTGTATCCTCTGTCACTTTCACAATATCTTTAAATGGGACTACAGCTGGGCTAATCAAAGGAGCTAGAGGATTGAGGCAAGGAGATCCCATGTCTCCATTGTTATTTGTGATTGTGATGGAATATCTTACCAGGAAACTGCAAGCTGCAGCTCAAGATCCTAGGTTCAGATTCCACCCCCAATGCAAGAACATCAATCTGATTAACTTGTGTTTCGCTGATGACCTCATGATATTTTGCAAAGGTAAAAAGGAAGCAGTTTGTGTAGTCAAGGAGGTTCTTGATCACTTCAAATCCGTGTCTGGTTTGGAGGCTAACCAGAACAAATCTAACCTGTTCCTGGCAGGTGTCTCGAGCCAGACAGCTCACTACATTGAGCAGATTTTGGGATTCAAAATGGGTAGGTACCCCATGAGATATTTGGGAGTCCCACTAGCACCCACTACATGGAGTAAGCAGTCTTGCCATGCACTGGTGGAGAAAATTACATCAAGACTGCGATGTTGGTCCACGAGGAACCTATCCTATGCAGGGAGACTTTGTCTTATTAATTCAGTCCTGTTGGCTACTCATGGATTTTGGGGGTCTATATTTCTCCTCCCGACAGCAGTTTCCAAAGAGGTAGACCAGCTTTGCAGGGACTTTCTGTGGGGTAGGAAAGAAAATGGGAAGAGCAAACGTCTGATCAGTTGGGATAGAGTTTGTATGCCAAAGAAATATGGAGGTTTGAATATCAGAGATTGTATTACATGGAACTTGGCTTAGGCTGGGAAACATATTTGGGAGATCACGAGGAAATCTGACACCCTCTGGATCAAGTGGATACATGTAGTGTATTTGAAAGGTATCAGCTTCTGGAATTTTAACCATGCGTTGGACTCCAGTTGGCATTGGAAGAAACTTAATAGGCTTAAGCTGAAGTTTCAGAATGGGTATGGGGAGGGAAAATGACTTCACTCTGCTGATGGAATTTATTCTATAGGCTCTGGATTTGATTGGTTAAAAGGGTATACCAGTCTCTTTCCCCTGTCCAAAGCAGTGTGGAATAGATATAATTTTCCTAAGCATTCGTTCATTCTTTGGTTGCTGGCACAAAAAGGCTGCTTACGAAGGAAAGACTTGTCAGTTGGGGAATCAGTTTGCGGGATACCAGCTGTTCCTTATGTGAAGGGGAGGAGGAAACAGTGGAGCACTTGTTTTTGGAGTGTAGGTTCAGTCAGAATCTGCTGCGCAAGCTGAATGACTGGTTGCAGGTGGATGTGCAGGTATGCTCTTTTGTTGAGCTGCGTGAATGGTTACTGGACTTGGGAAGGAAGAGGAAAACGATACAGTGCATGTTGCTGGCGTGCTATTCTGCTATGCTATACCACATATGGTGTGAGCGTAATAAGAGAGTGCACGCTATGGGGTCCAAGACAGAGGAGCAGATTATGAAACTTTTTTTTTTGGTAGGAATAGAAATTCATTACCAACAGAAACCGTTTTTAGAACATCAAACAAACCACACACCTCACAATTCCAACCTAATCAATCAAAGTGCCTGGAAGCCGTGGTAAGATGAAACAACCGACCACCACCTCTAGAGGGCAACACTGAGAGATACGTGCCTTAATCAGTTTCAAGAGCACATCAAATAGTCCACGCACTTCCTTCTTACAACCACCATGCACACGCTCATTCCTCTCAGCCCAAATGACATACACAATTCCCGCCATCCACGCTAGGAGAATCTTAGCATCACTTTGCTTCTTCTTACCCAAGACTCCCATCCACTTCCTCCAGCTCATGAAATGATAAGGAAGCTCATGTACTTCCAACCACACAGCAAGCAATCGCAGTAAATTCCTACTAAACTCACAATTAAAAAAGAGATGATGAATGGACTCTTCTTCCTGCTCGCACAACACACACAGCTTCTGCACCACTTGTATCCCCCACGCTAGAAGTCTCTCCTTGGTTAGCAGTCTCTGATGTACTACCAACCAACAGATGAAGCTGTGTTTAGGTATGTTATACCTATTCCAAACCGCCGAGCTCAAATGCCATTTAGCTTGACCCGCAGTGAGCCATTTATACCCTTTTTCAAGGGAGTAACAGCCATCTTTACTAGGAGTCCATACACCCCCAGAGAAACCACCTTGAAACACAAGCTTAGACTTATGGATTTTCCTCCAATGCCAACTACAGTCCAAAGGTGGGAAGTGATCCCAAAAGGAACCATCCTTGATGTAAATACCATGTAACCATTTAACCCACAGGACATCTGCTTTCAAGGCCAGCTGCCATATTTGTTTCCCAATACAAGCAAGGTTCCAATAAGCACAATTCTTAATACCCAATCCCCCCGAGCTCTTGGGTTGACAAATTTTTTCCCAGCTCACCAAAGGAACGCCATTACTACTCTCAGAGCCTCCCCACAGGAAATTCCTGCACAGCTTGTCCACCTCTTTTATCACACTCTTAGGTAGCAAGAATATAAAGCCCCAATAACCATACATAGTAGAGAGGGCCGAGTTGATAAGTGTACATCTCCCTGCATAGGACAAAGCACGGGCAGTCCAACCATTGATTCTCTCAGTGATCCTTTCCACCAATACTTGACAATCAATTTTGCTCCATTTGGAAGGAGACAAAGGAATCCCCAGGTATCTCATGGGATAAGAACCTAGCACAAAACCAGTAATCTGTTGCAGTTCACCTTCTAACTGCCCAGAAGCACCAGCAACAAAGAGGTTAGACTTGCTAGAATTAGCCTCCAAGCCCGAGGCAGCTGAGAAATGCTCAAGAGCATGCCTGACCGCCCAGACTGAGTCCCTAGAAGCTTTACAAAATATCAACAAATTATCTGCAAAGCATAGGTTAACAAGCTTCAAACTCTTACACATTGGATGGAATCTAAACAGCTCAGTCTGTGCAGCTAACTGAAGCCTCCTGCTGAGATATTCCATGACAAGGACAAACAAGAGAGGGGAAATGGGGTCCCCTTGTCTAAGCCCCCTTTTTCCCAAGATGCTGCATTCATTACACCCATTGATGGAGATGGAATAGCTGGTAGTAGTGATACACTGCAGAAGCCATCCAATAAACTTAGGAGGGAAGTGTAGCTGCACTAAGAGATCTCTCAAGAAAGACCAATTTACACTATCATAAGCTTTCCTCAAGTCAATCTTCATGACACATCGAGGGGAGACATTTTTCCTTCTATAGTGCCTAATGAGTTCCTGACTAACCAGTATATTATGATTATAGATCGACCTTGGACAAAGGCACTTTGATTTTCACTCACAAGGATAGGGAGAACCTCCTTCAATCTCAAGCATAGCAACTTAGATATACATTTGTAAAGGATATTACAACATGCAATAGGTCTGAAGTCCATCACTGAAGCAGCCTGAAGCTTCTTAGGGATCATAACAAGGACACTGCTGTTCAATTCCTTCAACATAGAGCCCCTCTCAAAGAACTCCAAGATAGCCTCAGTCACTTCCTCCCCCACCACCGGCCAAGCATGCTTAAAAAAACCACAACTAAACCCATCCGGACCAGGAGCTTTATGCTCATTCATAGAGAACAAAGCAGCTTTTACCTCCTCTCTTGTGAAAGGCTTAAGGATCTGAATTTGATCATGAACAGCCAAACAAGGGCCCTGCTAAACCGTGGTCTCATCCACACTACCAAGCAAGTGCTGATAATAATCACTGAATTGCCTCAAAATATCACCATGCTCAGGCAGATCCTCCCCAGACTCCAAGGACTTATGGTAGTGACCCTATTCCTGTACACTCGTTTCCTGATAGCAGCATGATAAAATCTTGTGTTTTGATCCCCTTGAGCAAGCCATATTGCTTTAGCTTTTTGAGCCAAGAAGGCAGTGGAAGCCTTACTAATGAATTCAAAGTTTTGAGACAACCTCTTCACCTCCTCAATGAGTTCAGGATTGAAAGGGTCATCATGTAGTTGTAGTTGTGCTGCCACTACTCTTACCCTTTCCTGCTCAGTCCTGTTAACAATGTCAGGGAACAATGTTCGATTACGAGCCATCAGTGGTCCCCTGAGCTGTTTGAGTTTTTGAATGACACACCACATCGTAGTACCATTCAAAGGTTGGGACCAAACATCCTTAACAACCTCCAGGAATGTAGGGGCTGCGGTCCACATATTAAAGAACTTAAATGGTTTAAGTCTAGGCTGAATACACCTCCTGTTGGTAATCAAAACTGGTGAATGGTCTGAGATCCCAGCAGGTAAGAATATAGCCTCAATCTCCACATACTTTTGGATCCAAAGATCATTTATGAAGACCCAATCAATCTTACTCCAAATTCTAGTAGTAGCACTTTGATTGTTTGTCCAAGTGTACCTACACCCCTTCCATCTCATTTCCTCAAGACAGCAAGACTCAAGACACCTCTTAAAATCCTCAAGGTCATACACTTGAATAGGATTACCTCCATTCCTATCCTCCGGGCTAAGAATACAATTGAAATCCCCCAAGACAATCCACGGTTTGTCCACAGCTGATTGTATCAAACATAAATCCCTCCATAATCCCAGCCTTTCCTTAACCGTGTTCCTACCATATACACATGTCAAGTAACAGATCTCCCCCCATAGCTAATTCTGGTATGTAGGAGTTGATCAGACTTACTAAGAATGGTCACATTATATCTATCCTTCCTCCAAACCAAGAGCAACCGTCCTTTAGGGTCACAGTCAAGGTTGGTATCCCAACCCCACCCATCAAACATAGTTTTAACAGACTGATCCATTTTTTCCTTTTTTAGTTTTGTTTCACAAAGACAAACTAGCTCCAAAGTATGCTTCCTGCAGAAGAGAGCCACCTCTCTCTGCTTATTAGGCCCGTTAAGACCTCTAATATTCCACATGGCCGCCTTATCCATGAGGGTTATCCACAACCCTCTGCTTGGAAGGGTTTGGGGAGATAGTCCTCACTTTTGACCCAGATTTCTTAGACTTGGAACCTCCAATCTGCACCCATTTTTCAAACAGCCCCAACTGTTCTCCCTCATCACTCGGTTCACCATATGCAGGTAAGGAATTATCACCTCCAGGATCAATAACTCCCTCTACCAGAGCTGAGGACTCCCCTCCCAATGAGTCATTACCAACCAGCTTACTAGCTTTAGCAGGGTTATCTTGTTAGGTGGCTTATCCCCACCAGCCTTAACAGGTTTAACTTGTTTAGGTGGCTCATACTTATCCCCTCCTATCTTTTTGCAAAGCTCTTTTCCATGTCCATGAAGACCACAGTTCAAGCACTTGACAGGGCTCCACTCATACACAACCCTCTGCTCAATCACTTGCTCATGTTCATTTACAAAGAAAATGGACTCCTTGATCTCCTTGTTTAGCTCCACCTCAACAAGGACCCGAGCATATTGTGTACGCTCCTTCTGCATCGTACACCGATCCGCCATGATAGGAGTACCCAAGAGGCTAGCCAACCTACTCAATGTTTTAGCACCCCAGTACTTAAGATCCAACTGAGGAAATTGGATCCAAATCGATACTTTTTGCACATCTATCTTGCTAAACTGAGTATAAGTCGACCATGGAGTTATAATAACTGGTTTTCCATCAACTGAATAATCCCAGATTGAACCACCTCATCCCGAGCTTCTCTTCTTCTTCACCATAGTAGGCTTTCGCCGGAAGGAGAGATTAGGTCTCCGGAAATCGTCTTCAGAATCGCCAATCGTCTTCAGTCGTGGTAGGGGACACTAGATTATGAAACTTATTTTGAATGAAATGCAGTGGAGGATTGGGAAGGTATGCAGAGTGAAGAACGCGGCTAATTTGGACATTTTTAATAGGATTGTTTTCCATCACTTATATTTGACATGTATTTAGATTAGGTTTTTATGTACAAAATTGGTTCAGGTGGTTAATGAATACATCATTCGACCAAAAAAAAATTCGAATACACATGGATATCCTACTCTTGCGTTTATATTTCACATTTTGTAGATATCGGAGCAAAAAGAATCGAAGTCGAGAAACTATGCGGGCTAAGCACAATTAAGAGAACTTGGGCTGCATTATAATTATCATAGAGAATGCATTATTTGGTTAAAAGCTTAGTCCATTATCACGACCTTAAGCCCACAAGAGAGATTCTTGGATCAATTGGTGGCAAATCCTATACATGCCCACGCAAGACCATGCCAAGTCAAAGTTTGAATATGCAAATATTATGCAAAAAACGATTCGGCACTATCATATCATAAGGCAGAATATTTCCTATATATATCATGCGGCTGAAATAAAAGAAGGCTGGGAAGGTTGGGAGCGAGAGAGAGCTTTTGACAACCGACAAAATAAGAGCTACGAGAGCGAAGGATAAAAAGGCAAAGACGGCTGCGAAGGAAACACGGCGTGACCCGAGCACTGTGAAGGGATGAATTCTTCTCCTTTAATATTTCGTTTTCGACAATGTTTTTTTTTATTCTTTGTCGCTTTCGTTTATTAATATGCTAGCGTAATTTCTTTTGTGATTGAGGCCGTGTGAGGCAGGATTATGACTACGTATTAATGCTATTATTATCTTATATAATCATATGATTTAAGTTAGTATTCTTTGTTTGAGCTTCATATGCGTACGTGTGATTGGCCGACATGCGTATGATTATTGATTGGCTTTGAGACGGACTAAGTGATTAGACCGATTAGAACAAAACATTGAATACCAATACGCAAAATCGACCCGAGATGAAATTCAGTTCCGTATAGGAACTACAGTCATATAGACATATAGTTGATTGGTTCTCTATTTACGTAGGGTTGCTACTGCGGGACAAACGAGTAGCACGCATGTTAGGAAAATCTACCTTGACAGTAATTCATGTTGATTAGATAGATTATATTACATGAAGATGTAGGAGTAATTCGTGCCGAGCATGTATCTTAATCAAGTCGCCGTCAACTGTTCTATCCTCATCTGTTTTATTTTTGTTTATTTTATTATTTGTGTCTTTTATCTCTTTTATCAAATCATCAAAACTATAAAAATTCCGTTAGTCTAAATTAGAATTAGGAATATTATCTTAGAATTAATCGAGCTATCTTCGTCGATCGATACTCGGACTTCGTCCGTTTTACTACTTGCACGACCTAGTACACTTGCTAGTATTTGAGCGTGTTATATTTTATTTCTATTATTATTATTTTTTTTATTTTATTAACTTATTTTGATTTTTATTTTCTTTCGCAGGAATTTCAATTGGTGTATTACACGAAGCTCAAGGAACGTACCATTGCTATTTGACGCAGAAATTGAAGCTAAGTGTTGGCGTAACAATCAAAATCGTAGATAGAGAATGGAGAATCAAGAAAACGAGGAAGAACAGTACAATAACGAGATGGTTCCGCCACGACCCACTTTACTAAGTCAAGCGCTTTCGGGAATTTTCGATGACAACGACCCCAGTGCCATCCCCGCGGGGCTAAATAATCACTTTGAGATTAAACCCGTTACGATACAGATGGTGACGGGTTCAACACAGTTTCATGCTCTTACGAATGAGGACGCAAATTCACATATTTTGAAATTCACTCAAATTTGCAGAACTATTAAGTATCCAGGCGTCTCTACAGAAGTGATAAAACTGACATTTTTTTCCATTTTCTTTGACAGATAAAGCTTCTGAATGGTTCTCATCTTTGCCACATGCATCTATCACTAGTTGGGAGCAACTATTGGAGTGTTTTCTGGGCAAATATTACCTATTGTCAAGGACCAGCGAAATTAGAAGCCTACTAGTGAACTTTAAACAAGAAGGTGGCGAATCTCTTAGCGATGAATGTAGTAGATACAAGAGCCTTCTGAGACAATGCCCGAACCACAACATACCCATGAGCGTTCAGATGCAGTCATTCTTCTTAGGGCTGAGCACACCAAATAAAAGAATCGTCGACGGCGGGTGCACACAAAATTTTATGGAGTTAGGACGAGGAAGCACCCAAGCCATCGAGCGAATCGCAGCCTACCCAGCGAGATATATTGAACATGATCTGGACCGACGGACGGCTAAAGTACATAAAATAAGTAGCTCGTTGGAGGCGCAGTTCGAAACCATACACAAAAGGTTAGACCTGATATAATCCACGGACCCTGAGATGGTGAGTCACATCCACAATAGGCAAATGAATGCATACTCCAACACATACGACCAAAGCTGGCGAGGCCACCTAACTTGTCGTATGGCAACTCGCACTACTTGAAGCCTCCAGAATTGGGAGATAGCCTTGGAAAAAATGGCGGCGGTTCAAGCCGATCAAAATTGCAAGACGGAGAAAAGACTGTAGGGTCTAGAAGGGAGAGTTCAGGAGGGATTCCAAGATATACGGGCTGCAATAAAAGACTTAACAATTCAAATGGGACAACTCTCAAATACAGTACCAGCGCAAGCCTGGCACACTTCCAAGCGACACCGAAAGGAACCCTCGAGAGTACGCAAACGCCATTGAACTGAAGTGGAAAGAAGCTTGAATCGTTCCAAGAGACCAAGGAGGTGGAGAAAGCAAAAGAGACGGAGACATCCAATCAGAGCGAATTCACGGCCACAAACACTATTGTTCATGGCCCTGAAAAGGACAAGCGGGCCGAAAAAGTCGAGGACGAGCTAGATTCACTCTTGGAGGAAAGAATGTCAACCCACTCCCACCGATAAAAATCCGACCTCCATATCCAATGGCTTTACGAAAAGGGAAGAATCATGAATATTTTGATCGTTTCATTAATATATTTAAAAAATTTGAAGTTAATATCCCATTTATTGAGGCTTTGTTGCAGATGCCAAAGTACGCCAAATGCCTGAAGGAGCTACTATTCAAGAGAAATAAGTTAGAAGAATACAGAACGATCGCTCTCACAGAAAAATGTTCAGCCGTATTACAGAAGAAGCTTTCGCCGAAGCTTAACGATCAAGGGAGTTTCTCTACTCCTTGTTCTATTGGGTCTCTTACATTTAATAACGTGTTATGCGATCTTGGTGCGAATATTAATTTGATGCCATTTTCATTATTTAGGAAACTGGGACTTGGCGAGCCGAAACCCACATCGACTATCCTCCAGCTTGCTGATAGATCAATTACATATCCACGAGGAATCATGGAAGACGTACTTGTGAAAGTAGGAGAGAACTACTTTCCGGATGATTTTATTGTGTTGGATATGGAAGAAGACGATGACCTCCCATTGATACTTGGACGTCCGTTCCTAAACACGGCAAGAGCTATTATTGATGTCGGTAGCGGTAAACTTATTTTGCAAGTAGGGGATGAGAAAATGGAATTAGTTCTTTACAAATCTATGAAACGCTCTCCTGATGATTCTTGTTCCTTTATCGATATCTTTGACCCTTGTGCTTTTAAGTATTCTGAGTCTTTCAGGTACAATTTGTCTGGAGAGAATACCAGCAAGCTGACGGACCGCCAGAACACGAAGGCTGGTGCTCGAATAGATGCGCCGAACAGAAACGCGGCTAAATCTAACTATACCCTAGTCTCTTCTGTGCTTAACTTTTAACAGGTGGACACCATGGACTAAAAAGAGCAGTGGCCCTAAATCTATCAAGAAGGTTGTTCCGCCGAAGAAAAAGAAGAAGCTTCGTCAGAAAGACTGCACGGAGGATGGCATCTACACATGGCGAAAAAAGGAGAACCCTCGACCCCACCCCACGCGATGATGCACATACACTATCACCAGGAAGAGGGGAACCCAAGCTGTACAATGATCGAGATGTTTGGAAAGAAGATGCGATCAACCTCAATCATCCACCAAAATGAGCAGTTTGTGAGTCGAGCTAACGACTATAAAAGCAGCGCTTCTTGGGAGGCATCCCAAGGCCTATCAATGCATATATATTATCTTATATTTCAGTCCTATTTACTTTTATTCCTATTTCATTTTTCGTCTAATAAAACTCGCTTTCACGGTGTGCCTAGTACCATTTTCTCGCAGGCTCATAACTAGTTTAGGGATTGCCCGTTCGCGATGGTTGCTTGTTTACTGTGGAGCAACCAAGTCTTCTATTGATAGACGTAAAATTCAGGGCAGTGTCACTTCAACTCTCTGCATTTATTTTGCAAATTGAGGACAATGTGCTATTTAGTTTTGGGTGGGATGTGACATATGCTAGATTTAATATGATTACATATTTAGGTATCGGTACATTTCGGTCTTTTTGTGGGTATAACTGATGAATGTTGCGATTTGAACGTCATTTGTGGAATCTCCTGTCAATGATGAAAATTTTTAAATTTTTACCGTGTCGTGATATGATTCGATGAATTGAACGTGATAGTCTCACATGTTGCATTGTTGTCATATTAGCATGATTATTTGGCTATATTGACTGCTTTAGGAGAGTATTGCGTATCATGAAGCACAAAACCAGCTATATATGTGAGTTCTTGAGCCTTCAGAAAAAATTCAGAGCAACTCATTATGCTCCATGTTTATTCTTGTGTGACACGCATGGACTGAATATTTTCGAACTTGCTCTGTTATGCATGTCAATGGTTACTATGTAGATTTTTTCTGTGAAAATAAGAAGGGCACTAGGATTGAGTCATTGGCCTAAATATTTCCCTACCTTACGTATTTACCACTTAGTGAGTCCCTTTGAGCCTTATTTGACTTATTTATTGATTTGGAGCCCAAATATTTAGCCTGATTGCCTCAAATTTAGCCTATACAACCGTATCAACGTGCTAATTTATCGATATCGTGAAAAGTGGCTTGTTGGTTGAGAAGGAGCTAATTATCGATGCATGTTAGCTATGAACTCGTCCTATGATATAGATCTCTCGTCGTAATATTGCAGCAGACTAAAATCCCCTTCCTACGATAAGACGTACAAAAAAAGATATGAGGGGCTTGTTCGAAAAAAAGAAAAATAAAAAGAAAAAAAGAAAAAAACGAGCGAGAAGAGCTAGAAAAGGAAAAAGGATGAGTCGAGTGAAAACTAGGCGCGGCGTTAGAAGAGAGCGCAATAAGTGGTGAGAAAAGCAATTCGACGGTTTACACGTTTGATACTTTTAGCTCACTTTCCTATATGATGCACCTTTTCAAGACCTGAGCCCCATTACAACTGTTGATGAAAGACCCTTTGATTCGTGCATGACTTCTACTATGTGACTATGATGTGGTATATTTGCAAGCCTAGACTAATATCTTTTCATGTCGTGAACTGAGCGTCTTTATACATATCCCTTTGAAAAACACTTCGAGTGACTTGAGCGACCCTTGTGAGAGTTGTGGATTGATGCGTAGTACGATTCTAGAAACGTCTTTCATGCTATGATGAGATTGCGACATATTACTTCATGCCTCATGTTTTGACTATATCATTCATTAGTTGATGATTATCTCGACCTTATATGCTTTTATGTTTTCTGAGATGAAATAGGAGAAATTCATTGATTGATGTTTTATAATCCTATCTTGATTTAGTTTTATTCCGCTTTTATGATCGAGGACGATCTAAGCTAGTTTGGGGCTTGTTGATAAGTTTGGATTTTACGCTATTCTTAGACCCCCTAAAAGCGTGTTTACGATTGTTATTAATTCGAATATCCTTGGATATCCTACTATTGCGTTTATATTTCATATTTTGTACATATCGGAGCAAAAAAGAATCGAAGTCGAGAAACTATGCGGGCTAAGCACAATTAAGAGAACTAGGGCTGCATTATAATTTCATAGAGAATGCATTATTTGGTTGAAAGCTCAGCCCATTATCACAACCTTAGGCCCACAAGAGAGATTCTTGGATCAATTGGTGGCATATCCTGTACATGCCCACGCAAGACCATGCCAAGTCAAAGTTTGAATATTCAAATATTATGAAAAAAATTATTCGGCACTATCAAATCATAAGGTGGTGGAATATTTCCTATATATATATATATACTATATATATATATATCATGCGGCTGAAATAAAAGAAGGCTGGGAAGGCTGGGAGCGAGAGAGAGCTTCGGACAAAATAAGAGCTACGAGAGCGAAGAATAAAAAGGCAAAGACGGCTGTGAAGGAAACACGGCGTGACCAGAGCACTGTGAAGGGATGAATTCTTCTCCTTTAATATTTCGTTTTCGACAATGTTTTCTGATTCTTTGTCGTTTTGGTTTATTAATATGCTAGAATAATTTCTTTTGTGATTGAGGCCGTCTGAGGCCGGATTATGACTACGTATTAATGCTATTATTATGTTATTTAATCATATGAGTCTATTCTTTGTTTGAGCTTCATATGCGTACATGTGATTGGCCGACATGCATATGATTATTGATTGGTTTATGAGACGGGCTAAGTGATTAGACCGATTAGAACAAAACATTGAATACCACTACGTAAAGTCGACCAGAGATGGAATTCGGTTTTGTATGTGTTGTTTCCGATAATTTAGGCGCGGAAAGCGTCTAAACTCGGGAAATTTCATAAAGATCGATTGCATGTATAAGAACTACAGTCATATAGACGTTTAGTTTATTGGTTCTCTATTTACGTTTGTTGCTACTGCGGGACAAACGAGTAGCACGTATGTTAGGAAATTCTACCATGACAATAATTCATGTTGATTAGATAGATTATCAGTTCTTATAGTTTTGACCCTGCCCTTGAAATGAGTTTCGATCAAAGCAAAAAAGTATGCAAGAACTGACTGAATACCTGATTTGTGCTTGATCATAAAAACCCAAGTAAAACGTGAGTGATCATCCAATATTGTAACAAAATGCTGGTGTCCTAAGTGGGATGGTACATGGAAGGGGCCCCATACATCACAATGTATTAAGTCAAAAACAGAATAGGCTATCTTGGTGTTATTTGGAAAAGAACTTATCCTTTGCTTAGCAAGTGGACAGATTTTACGACAGAAATGATCTGAACGATACTCATGCTTCAAAAGAGGTACTAAGTGTTAGGGATGTGCCCTCGGAATGCCATTCGAGGATGTAATGAATAGGGTATGTATTTAATATTCTATGTATTATTCGCTCTGTATTTGAATACTGTATTCTTATACGTATTAATGGAATTTATATTGTATTATTTATTCTTTAAAAGACATATTGTTTATTTACCTATCAAGTCTTACATGGCATCGGTGAGATGGTAAATAAATAAATCTCATATATCGTGAGTTTAGTCACCGATTGTCATGGGATGAGAGAGGGGCACCGGTGAGCTATTAGCCTATGATATTAGACAAGTCCATAAGACTTAGACCTCGGTAGGGTGAATGAGTGTCAATTATGACTTATTTATTGATGACTCTTATATGGTTGTGCCAACGATTCGATTGAGAAGCTGGAGGTCGTAACATTAGTATAAGTTGAATCAGGGGATTAACTTGTACTTGGACACGACTCGCAATCGACGATCACATGGGCCTTTTAGTTACTCTGGGTAGCGTCAATGATCGATCGATTGACTATAGTAGTGTGCGTGGACCTTAGACTGAATGGTCTTTGACGGAGTTGTTTTTGGGGTCTTGACTTGTCACTAGTTTGCTAGGCCCACCTTGTTCGGGGACAAACATGGTACGGTGGCAACATGTTGTCTTGACAACGAACGGTAACTGCCATGCTTAGACTATCGTGAGGGATTCACTGTCTCGTTAGTAACCGAGATATGTCCTATGCATATTCGGGGACGGGAAATTACGAAGTTGTCGGCCAAAGCTATAAACTGACTTACGTGGGACGTAAGGGCAGTTTAGTAATTTCGCTAGTCACGAATTAGTCATAGACTCAAGTCTAGTGAGTTTGTCGTAACCATGATCCCACTCGACCGGGACATTTGTGAAGGGTCTATACGTACGACGATAATCTATAGTCGGTTCGTAGATCGAAGATCATACTCAACACGGAATCTATCGGTACCGCGGGATTGGCTAGGTGCTTACAGAATTCTTGGATTCCTCCCTTGCCGGGTTGAGACGAACCAAGAGAGTCGGGCTTAAAAATGATCACTGTGATAGTCCCTAACTAATATGAGATATAAATTGATTTACGGTCTTAGAGACGTTAATAAAAACTTTGAATACAAGCTTTAGAAACTGTATTTAAATGGACGTAAATTCACAGAATGAAGTGATGAAGAATGAGGCGTAAATAGCCAACGACGAGCAAGGCTCGTCACGGTCGTGAAGCTTGTCTGCAAAATAGCAGTAGCTTCAAAAACTTCATATCTCCCAATCTAGACCTTGGATTGACAATCTCTTTGGTAAGATCAAATATTGGTGAATTGTTTATCAATGGTTAAAATTTCAGGGCAATCAGACATCGTTTACCCCTCGATCTGAGAGAAATATGAAACTGCCACAATGCTGTCAAAAGCGTCACGGCCGTGAACATCTTGCTCGTGGCCGTGACGACCGACAGTGGGTGAGCCGTGATAGGCCGGGCCGAGGCCGTGAACGCGCATCAAAATGTCTCTTTCTTGGCCAAACCTAACCCAGTTTCGTTTGTTGTTCTTTTGTTATTATTGTGGGACAATATCTAGTCATTAGATGATATAATTCAAAAGAAATAATGCAAATATGAGTCATGTAGGACATGATCTCATTTGATTGAGATTAAAGTCATTTACTATGTTGAAAATGGTCTTTTATTAATATTTCTTGGAGAAAATTCGTCCATAATAATTCAAGCTCTGTCTCACACTATCTTAGAGATTTTAGAGAGAAGCTAGAGCATTTGCGGTTGTTCTTGAGAAAACCCTAAGTGTTTGTGAAATCACACACACACACATACACATCTCTACACAACCATTCTTCACTTCCTCTAGCCATCCTTGGGGAGGTAAAGTCTGCGGCATGTCATGGGGTCGGCGTGACTCTCTTCGGCACAGT
Source organism: Craterostigma plantagineum (assembly GCA_027422505.1). Classification (NCBI taxonomy): domain Eukaryota; kingdom Viridiplantae; phylum Streptophyta; class Magnoliopsida; order Lamiales; family Linderniaceae; genus Craterostigma; species Craterostigma plantagineum. The sequence continues at coordinate 10,727,319 of JAPQWV010000025.1, forward strand.
TCGTGAGCTACGGGAGCTATGGATCTTCGCAACGAGGGTAAGATCCTTATACCTTATACGTGTCTACATGCGTTTTCTTTATTTAACCGAGAATTCGTATGGGAACCCGGGAAAAATTTTTAAATTCCGCTGCATCCGGGGCGAGGCCTCGAGTCACCCGGGATTTCCCAATAGTGGCATCAGAGACAGGCTCGGTTCTAAGAAACGACATAAACGAGTCGGAAATGAACACGGTTGTGCAAGTCACTAAGTCGCTCGAGCGCCATAGCATGATTTGTACTTAGTTCGAGTTTGCAAACCGAGCTCTCGCTTGGTCGGAGGTCGCCTAGTTGCGAGTGGTCCAACGCAGCCTAGCAACGTGGAGGGAAAACCCTAGTGGGAGTCTCGCCACGGTTCGTAACTTAACACTAGGTCGTAAGTTCAAGGTATTATTTGCGTATATGGCATGATCTAGGATCTTTTGTCGTCGTCGTAGATCTTTATGTGGTTGAAAAATTTCAGCAACCCCGATTACGAGAATAGTGAGGTTCGCTGGGTCGGGGCGAAGCCTTGATGCCAACGACTTCCGATGCGAGTTTGAGGGACTCGCCAAAAGCCCAAAAATGAACTGCTGCCCCTAGTCGTGCGTTATATTACGTATCTACTTTTATCGGGAGTGATGTTCAACAGATTCGGGTCTGAACTCCGGTGACGGCGAAGTCCAACTCCGAATAAGTAGCAACGAGGGCCGGTGCGCTGTTTTTGAGTTCCGGGTTATTTCAGATTTCCCGATGGATTGACAAGGGCGTTGGTCCAATTTAATCACAATGGATCTAAATAGTTAGGCCCAAAATTTAATATGGCGGGCTTGATAAGTTGAGGCCCAACTAAAACCCTATTGGGCCCATAAGTCTAGGACTAGCTCAAATTTCGTTTCGGTTTCTTTGAGCATTTTGTTGTCGTGAACGTGTTTATGTTGTATGCATGTATGTATGACACGTATTAAGACGTCGGCGTGGACTTAGGCTCTATTTCCGGGTGATATGTTAAGGGTGACAAGGTCCCCCCCTGTTTGTATTTTATGAGATATTATACGGGTTGTATTGGACAGCTGATCTTCCTGTCTTGTATTCTTAATTAATTTTTAGATAATTAGTTTTAAGTATGATGGCCATACGAGTACGAGGCCGGTCCACGAGAAGGCCGTTGGAAGACTTGGATGTCGTTCGAGAACATAGTGTGAAGCCGAAGAGAAGATATGTAATTTTATATAAATAAATGTAGTAGAGCAGAAATAGTCCATGCAGACGGTCTAATAGGCAAACTAGGTTTACCGCAATTATTTGCATGTTTGTAGACGTTACGTGCGTGTTTAGGTGCTTAAGTTTGTGAGACGTATTCTCCCGGTTGGACTAAAGTGGGTAAAGGGACGGCGTTCCTGTCTTCTATCAAGCTCGAAACCATTGTGGCTTGAGTGTCGCGTGCGGTATGTTCTGAGTTATCGGCGCCAATCATCTCGCTCTTGTCGTAGTTGGTCCGGGTGCGTTAAGACAATAAAGTCAAGCTCATTATTGAAGCGACTTGGGTAAATGTGTGGTTTGTTCCGATTTATCGGTGCCAAACATTTCACTCTCGACGTGGATATTTCGAGTGACTGGATAAATGCCGCTGTCCGAAACATATTCACGCCTTATAAAGAGTTATCCTACGGGCGGGAATTTCGAAATGTTAGGATTGAGGCAGACGTTGTAGGTCACACTTAGACGGTTATCTCCCAATTATTCCTATTAGGGTGAGGGTTCATGACAGGAGGCAAAGTTGTTGAAACACTCATGAGATGGACTCGTGTGGGACACGGGGTCATCTATGGTTTCGTGTGGGACACGACGTCGTTCGAGTAATGGGCCAACAAACTGTTAGGTTGAGGCTCATTTTTGCGGAGCGGGGAAATCAACTCCACTATGAAACCATCAACGAGGTTTCCGAAATCTCTATCGGGAGATGGGACTTTGAGAAAAATAGTTGGAGCCAAGCCAAATTGTTAAAGTCCTTATTTGTGCATGTAGAATAATACGTTGACCCCTTCAATGCTTTATTTTCTGCAGATTGTTTTCTTTCTTACACAAAATGACGTCACCATTCAAGTTACTAATCACGCAAAATCGTTTAGAGGATCCAAACCTTGCGGACTGACTCCGTAACTTGAGGATAGTCCTTACTCTGGAACGCCTAGAGTATGTCCTTGAGGGACCCATACCACTCGAACCCCAAGAGGGCTAGTGATGCTGACAGGGAATATTATGCCAAATGGATGGCTAATAGTGCCCGTGTCAAGGCTTATATGTTAGTTGGGATGAATAATGATCTGCAGCGTCAGCATGAGGATATGCAAATGCGCAAGATATTGATTCATCTGAAGGAGTTGTAAGGCGAGCAATCGAGATCGTCTCGATACCGTGCTACTGACAACCTCTTTCATTCCAAGATGCCTGAGGACGCAGATGTCGCGGCACATGTGCGTAAGCTCATTGGGTACATCGAGGAACTAGGTTCTCTCGGTTGTCCCATTGACAACGAGCTTCAGATTGACCTGATTCTTCAGTCACTCCCAGCTTTATTTGCTCAGTTTATTATAAACTATAATCTGAGCGATAGGCGATTTTCGCTTCCTAAACTCATGAACACGCTGCTCAGCGTGAGCTAAAGAAAGGAAAAGGGAAAAGAGGTTGCGCTTGTTGCGACTAAGGTCTAAGAGATCTAAGTCGAACAAGCCTAAGCCCAAGCCCAATAAGCCAAAAGGAGGGATTAAGAAAAAGGGAAAGGCCAAAATGAACGTGCCTAAAGTTCCGAAGGCGACTGATAGGTGTCTTCACTGCTAAGAGCTAGCCATTGGAAAAGGGACTGCCCCAAGCTTCGAGTTTCTGGGGTATCAGGTAAAGTTTCGGAAACTTATTGTTCATTTACTGTATTTTCCACTTAGTGGATTCTTGACTCGGGAGCTAGTACTCACATTTGTGTTTTGAATCAGGGCCTGGAACGAAGTAGGAAGCATGTGGAACGAGAAGTCTTGATCAACGTGGGTAGCGGACATAGTGTACCTGCTAGTCATGTTGGATCGAAGACTCTTGTATTAAGTTCTGGACATGTATTATATCTATCCGATGTACTTGTATTGCCCAGGGGGCTGAAAAATATTATTTCTATTCCTGCTTTGAGTAAGAATGGTTATGAATTTCGGTTCAATAATAATATTTGTGAGATTTATTTTGGAAATAAATGCGTCGGAAATGCAACGTTAATAAATGGTTTATATTACGTTAACATCCAAGAACATGCGAATGTAGTTACCGATAAACGTAACTTAGAGTTAAACAAAAAATATTTGTGGCATCTTAGACTCGGTCATGCTGGAGTTCGAAAGATTCAAGAGTTGGAAAAACACGGCATTATTAAGCCGACGGAGTCAGATTTGTAAGTCCAGATAATCCAAGAACACTTCAACACTAATAAACCTTTGATTGATGTGAATTGTGCTTAAGGGTTTAGAGTGTTGAACGTGAGATTTGTAAAATGGAAAACTCAGATTAATCATTGTTAGGGTTTAGGCTTAAATACCTTGGAACGGTATTAAGCCTATTGGGCCCCTAACAAGCCCATTACAACTACAACCCATCAAAGTAAAATAAAGCATATTAAATACATCATAAAGAAATAAAAAGACTTAGAATAAATATTTTGGACACTTCTAAAATATTCCTAACATTCTCCCCCTAATTGTCCAAATGACAAATAAGCCTATCATCTAAGTCTTCATTTCTTCTTTTTCTTCTTCGAGCGAGGAGGAGGGGTGGAGGTTCCCTATTAGCTAAGTATGTCTTCCTGAATCCCAGGGCGGTCTCGAACTGTCTGATGTCGTTTCTGAGGATGATTCGATCTAGGATAGCTTGGATGATTTTATCCAGAACAAATTGTTCTGCGAGTTCTGTGCCTTCAAGTATTGTATCATCAGGAGCCGTCTCTTGTCTTAGCCTGAGTTGATTTAGGATTATCTTTATCGTTCCATTAGAGAACTTGGCAGCTTTTGATATTAGGAACACCCGCATCTGATTCTTCGTTCGTTGTAGGTAAGTGACCGCAGGATGTGGTTCGAGGAAGATGTAACTCTCGCCGAATTTACCAAGATCTTTGTACCTATTATCCGGCTGTGTCAAGTTGACTTTGCTCATATTACTTTCCAAGGCCATTTGAAAGTCATGTGAAGCGTAGAACTTGATCTGCCTCAGCATGCATTCTTTGATAGCTATGTATCCTTCCCATTTTTCGCGAGTGTCGAGGATGAATTTGTTGCGATACAAGTTGTAAAGCTTGTTCAGTTCGCCCAATGGAAAGAAAGGAAGATCGACTTCTGTAAATCTATCGATAGACCTGTCATACCTCTCGATCACGTAGAAAGGGCCTACATATCTTCCCATCCCGCACTCTACGTTTTGGATGTCGCAGATGGGCTTTTGAGCTCTGAGGTGTTTTTTGTATTATTCTGTCGTCATTCCACCTGTTCCTGATCCTTCCCAGAGCATGATCTGATGGCGAAGACCCTTGGGCGTTCTCTTTAAATGCTCAAGACCTCGAAGATTCAGCTCATTTGTTCCCTTTATTTCTTCTTCCTTCCTTCATGTCCTAGGATAACAGCCTTGATCTTCTTGTTTCTCCAACGAGTCTCTAAAAACTCGTAACCCGGCGTCGGTCTCTTGGGCATTTGATGTTGAAGAAGATATGGACGTTCTAGGAGGTCTGCTTCAGGGTTTTCTCCTTGCTCCTCTTCTTCTCGCTCTATGCAAACGAAGTCTGACGCCGCGGCTCTCAAAATATTTCTGACGTTTTCAGTCCTCAGGCGGGATTCTTCTTCTGTCTCAGTTCTCGTCAGCCATTCCTCTTCAAGGATATATTTGTCGATGTATACTTGAGGATCATTGGGACGAGGGGTTGTGGTTGTTTGGAATGGTTGGGTGGAGGTCCTCGAAGAGCCAGACTCGACTTCGCCAATGGAAATTGTCTGGTTTGGCCTTGGCCAGGCTCGTCTAACTCCGGGGGACCTTGGTGGTGGTGGTGGATTGGATGATCGAGATCCAGCAATCTGAACTCCGCGTCCTCGTACTCGAACTCGGCTACCTGCTGTTGTGGTTCTTGGCCTCTTCTCCCCCTCAGGATGATCCTGGTCGTCGGGATCGTCATGACGACACTTCTGGACTGGGGCCTTCTTTACGACAGGTAGTCGGGTCAGGTATAACTCCATCCGCAATCAGCTTTCGGTACAATTCTTCTTCTTCTGGAGTTTGCTGATTGCCGAGTTCAAGGAGTCGAGAGATTCCGATGTCGAAGAGATGGAGTAAGGGCATGCGATATGGATCGGGTTGACTGGATGCTCGTGGTGGTAAAGAGAGGACGTGAGGTTGCAACGTCGGTTGTTCCACCAAGGGGGCCTTGCCTTTGTCCATTGAAGCGGTATTGCAGCCTTGATGAGTCCTTGAACCCGTGGTAGGGTGACGGTTCCATAGAACTCAAACAAGCAATTTTCCAAGTAGGCCGTCGTTACACCTGCAGGAGTTGTAGAAGATGCTCCGGCGCCACTAGGGTTAGCCGTTACCACACGTTAAGAACTAGGTTCTGTACGGTGGCCCTCGTCAATTGAAGTCTGTCGAACTTTAGTATCCTTGGGTGTTCCGACCTCTCCTTGCGACGCATCTCGAGGAGATGGTGCTTGGGTCGTTACTGCCTCGTCACGAGGACGGGCTTGTGTGGAGCTTTCATCGGGGCCACTTCCTGTTGGCACACGTACTGGACTAGGCCCTCTACGGTGGCTATCAGATAATGAGTTGCTGAAGTCATCATCTGTGAGACTTCCGTCCAATCCTTGAAGGCCCTCAATTATAGGCGCTTCTATGGACGTTGAGGCCTGTATGACAGGTTGAGACTCGGACTATGTCGTGGGAATGGAGATATCTTTGACTGATTCTGACAAAGGAGCCGAGGAGTCAGTGATTTGAGGGGGTTCTGAGGATTTTGAGACACTTGCCTGTTGGGAGGCAAGCGAATGGTCAGGTTCGGGTTGTGTTTGCGCCATTGGGTCAGGTTCGGCGTCTTCCATCCTATGGGGTGACCCGACTATTTGTGACTGAGAGGTTTCGGTCGTTGTTGCCTCGGGGATGGTTATTTGTGGTTGTTCTGGGATGGTTTGTTGAGGGGATGGTTGGTGCGGTTGTTGAGGTGCTACTTGTGGTTCAAGGGGTTCTCTCAGGTCCTCACTCTCTCTCGCTATCTCACTCTCACAAACCCCTGGGTTAGACTCTGGTGGGTTTTTCTGAGTCGTGGAGTTGGGAATATTGTAGCGCTAGCAGTAGTCTTCTATTTGTTCTGAGCTGGCCAGGGTCAACCAAGCGCACGCAATTGGCATGCCTTTTCGCGCGTACTTCTTATCAGTCTTCCCCTTCTGAAGGTATCGAAGTTTGGGTGGGGTGACGTTTTCTTCTTCAGGTCGTCTTGGTATCTCCGGCTTTGTTGACATGAAGTGTTGGATCATCAATGGGAACCACCAGAGATAGGTTAGGTTCTGTGGTTTTTTCGACTTCGTTCGCTGATCAAGTTGATCGTCCAAGTCTGATGTGACCAGTTTGGCGAAGTCGTTATTTTTCTGGAACACGAACTCGTGAAAGATGCGAAAGATCGTAAGGTTGCATCTGTCCCAGCCTGAGTGCTTTGGTGAGAAGCACTTATTGACTAACGCAAAGAGTGTTCGCCAGGGATGTTGTATCATGGACTGCTGAAAATGGGACACGAATTTGATTGGAGTGAAGTATCCCATCTTCATCATGTCCTCAATAAGTTCATCCTCGGATCCCTCATCTTCGTATTCAGGTTTACTTGGCAGCCGAAGGATTTGTCGAATAAATTCCCTGGTGATTTGCACAGTCTCATTTGCGATCTGGGCCTCATAATAGATGTTGTTGTCCTGAGCAATTTTGGTCTTCATTGTCCCCCAGAATTGTTGAAGGTAGACTGTTGGGACTTGGACTGAAGCTGAGGAAGCATATCCAGGATGATGGTTCCTGAAAATGGACAGAAGGATCCCGTCCTGGCACTTGAAGGTGTTCGGGTCAAGTTGGAAGTTGTTGTCCTTGGTCGGTATCCATTTTGAGGTTGCGTAAACAAGATCTGCAGGTGTCGTCATTTTCTGTTTTTTTTTTTTAATTTGCCCTTTTTTTTGTTGGACACTGGTAATTCCTGTTAAAACTGCAACACAAAAGATAAACAAGATTAGAATATATCATGATAAGTAATGCCTTTGTGTTATGAATAGTATGGGCTAGATTAATATTCGTTTTGTGAAGAAAAATCTCGGCCCAGTTTTGGCTCATTTAAAGTTCACGAACGTTTTCAAAAATTTTCTTAAGTGTGGATCGCAGGCTGGTTTTAAAAGTATCTCGCGAATTTCATATCACGAACTCGGACGTTCGCGGGTCTGTGAGAGTGAGGGTCCGTGAATTAAAAAGAAGACCAACTTCGCGAACTTAAATCGTAAACTTAATTCGCGAATCATCACTCCGCGAATTGACTAAGTCAACATGAGGATGGCAGAGGTTCGCGAAGTTGCAACTTGCGAACGCTGAGGTTTGAAGCTGAAAAGTAGTGTCAAATCCGCGAAGTAATAGAGATTTCAACAAAAAGAGTTCGCGAAACATGTGATTTGCGAATTTGACGAAGTCAAATTTAAATTGGACTCGCGAAAAATACTTTTGGACTCGTAAAGTTCCGTTTTGAAAAATCAAAAAGTACTTTTCTATAAAACATGTTGCGAACCCTAAAATTATCCCCCTTTTTGCGAAACACCTTAGATGAAATATGAACTCAGATTTACAGTCAGAATTTCTAAGAAGATGACCCTTTTCTAGTAAAACAGAGTAATTTCTTTCGGAATCAAAACACAAAGAACCATGTTCTTCATGAAATCGAACCTGGAAAAATTAGAAACTGTAAGGACGATTTAATGGGGTTTCTTACCGCCGTAGATTTGTGAGTGTGCAAGGATGATTTTGAGAGGAAAATCAATGGCAAATCAATGAGAAGTGAAGAAGATGACGATTTGTTCGCGAAACGAAGAGTTCGAAGTGGTTGATGAATCAGAGGATTTTTCGAATAGAGAGAGTTTGGAAGGTTGAGAGTTCGTGAAAGTTGAATTTGGGAATTCGCAAATTAGTGCTAATTTGAATGAACTTCGCAGGCCGAAAGATTGAAATTGAAGTTGAACTTTGGGCCGCGAAATTTTAGATAGAAAGGCCCACAATCTAGTTCGCGAATTGAATGAATACCATTTCATGAAGTGGAGTTCGCGAATCAGAGGATTGAGCGTATGAACTGTTGGCTCGCGAACTGATTGATAAGGGTGTTGACGGGTCAACCTTTGAAAGGATTCGCGAATTGAGACTTCGCGAACTAAGTTGAGTTCGCGAATTGTAGATATATCGCTATGTGAACTTCGCGTATTTGTAGATTGGGCTGCAAAGTGATTTGAAAGACAGGCCCATTATGAATTCACAATGTGAGAATCCAAGGGCTCGTGACTTGAGTTCGCGAACTGACAAATTGAAACAAATGAAACACTGGTTCGCGAACTTAATAGGTAGCTTGACGAATCCAATTTTTCTTGAGTTCTCGAACTGAAAGCTTATAAAAGTTTTATTTAAGACAAAGAAGTGAAGGATTAACTTTATAACACTAACTTGACTCGCGAATCACTCCTAACGTGTTATATTCGATATTTGTCTACCAACCTATATCATAGAAGTCAAAAATTAACCCTTAGAGAATCAATTTACTCGATCAAACAACAAAAAATATCGAATCAATGAGCTTTTCAAGATCGATTTGCAAAAGGCAAAATCTGAAAATCGACGAAGAAAGCATCGTTTTCTTTTGCGGCGTTGAACCCTCAAGTCAAAAATTTTGTCTGTGTCATTGATTACGTTTGTCGGAGCATTAATGATGTTATTGTTCAAATTATGCCTATAAATAGACAAAACTTTAATCATTTCATAATATCAAACAATCTACATCTTACTCGTTTTATATCATCCCACAATTTCAGCACTTTCGCTTATACAAATGAACTGGATGCAGCAGCAAGACAATGAGACTGAGGAATATGCAGAGTTACGGCGTAATTTTGAACGCAATTTGGATAGGCTTGCGTTCGAGCTTTTGCTTCTTTTGTGCTTATTCATCGCGTTATTGACTATTCTGTATTGTATCCTTACAGGGCCTACTAGCTTTTGAGAGTATTTTGAGAGTGTTTTAAAAGTTTTGAGAGTGTTTCCTTTCTTTTATATTTCTTCTGTTTCATGAAGCACTAAAAGATCAATTCGCGAAAGATAACTACCCCCCTCAATATTTGAATTTTTATATTTAAATCCCCCTAAATAAAATGCTTATCGAGAATAAAAAAAGTTTGATAAAATACTTACTCCCCCTCGATGCATTGATATAACATTTCTCCCCCTCGATGTAGTGCCTCAGCATTGGCTCTACATCGACTTTATTTGAAACTTAAAAAAATTTATAAGTAAATTAAACGAAAAAAAACTAGAGCAGAAAAGGGAAAAAATTTAACTAACTAACAAACACGCACTGAATCAAAAAGTTCAAAGGCAGAGCATCAGCTTTATGAAATGATATCTTAGGTCTATGTGCTTAGTGCGTGAATGGTGAACAGGATTGCACGTAATTGTTATGGCACTTTTAGAATCACAATAAATAGGAATTTTATTTAAATCGAACCCGTAGTCTCGTAGTTGGGTTCTTATCCACAAAATTTGTGAGCAACAACTCGCAACAGCTACATATTCTGCTTCCGCTGTAGAAGTTGACAAACAATTTTGTTTCTTAGAAGCCCAACATACGAGTTTGTCTCCAAGGGGATGTTGCCCGCTTTTCCTGTCCAATCTACAGCCGGCGAAATCTGCATCAGAATACCCAATTAGTTTCATACATGAGTTCTTAAGTTACCAAAATCCGAGGTCTGCGGTGCCTTTTTGATACTTTAAGATTCTTTTGACAGCGTGAAGATGTGATTCCTTGGGATTGGCTTGGAATCTGGCGCAGAGGCACGTGGAGAACAAAATATCTGGTCGGCTGGCTATGAGATAAAGCAAAGACGCAATAATTCCTCAGTAGTGGGTAGCGTCTATAGGTTCGCCCAAGTGATCAGCGTTGAGTTTGCACGTGGTTGACATTGGGGTGCTTGAAGATTTGCTCTTATCTATACCGTATTTCCTAAGAATATCGTGAATGTACTTGGACTGATTGATGAAGATGCTATCTTGAAGTGGTTTAATTTGCAGTCCAAGGAAGAAAGACATTTCGCCTATCATGCTCGTTTCAAACTTTGCCTTCATCAAGTTGCTAAAGTCGATTCAAAGTTTCGGGTCTGTTGAGCCAAAAATGATGTCAGCCTCGTAAATCTGTACGAGCATTATATCGGAACTATCTTTCTTGACGAACAGTGTGCTGTTGATTTTTCCTTTCGTGAAACCTGAGTTGATGAGGAAGTCGGATAAAACTCCGTACCAGGCCCTTGGAGCTTGTTTTAGCACGTATAGTGACTTGTCGAGCTTGTACACAAATTCTGGATGTTTTGTACTGACAAATCCGTCCGGCTGTGAGACATACACTTCTTCCTTCAAAATCCCATTCAAGAAGGCAGTTTTTAAATCCATTTGATAGACAGTAAAATCTTTATGTGCTGCGTATGCTAGAAACTATCTGATAGCTTCGAATCTTCCTACATGGGCAAATGTCTCGTCATAGTCGATTCCTTCCTGCTGATTGTACCCCTTTGCCACAAGCCTAGCTTTATTACGGATTACCACACCATCTTCGTCTTTCTTGTTTTTGAATATTCGTTTAGTTCCAATAATCGTCTTGCCTTTTGGACGGGGAACTAAGTTCCAGACTTTGAGACGCTCGAACCGATTTATTTCTTCTTGCATAGCAACAATCCAGTCCGGATCACGTAGTGCGTCAATGACTCTGGTAGGCTACTTTGGCTCAAGAAACAAGTAAAATTGCACTCGTTTGATTTTGAACTTCTAGTCTGAACTCCGGCGGTAGGGTCTCCTATGATTTGAACTGTAGGATGACTTCGAACCCATTTCTTTTCGTGAGGTAGCGTAGATTCATCCAGTTCTGATTCCTCGTTAAGCCGGTACTCGATCTCAGAGGCAGTAGTGTTGCTGGCTGACACTTGTGAGTTCTCTGTCTGTGCTGCAGGGACCGAGTTTTCTGCGTCTGAGGGTGGAATTTTTTGTTCAGGAATGGGTTGGGATTCATTTGTGGGACTAGGATTGAGTTCTGTATCAGGAAAGAGATCGATGGTTGTCTTGTTTCTATTGATAGAGAAGTACATATGTTCAAAAAGTTGATCCAGATCCGTTTCCTCTTGAGCTTGTGGTGTTGGTTGGCAGTTTCTTGTGTCTTCAACTGCGTGTAGATGGTTGGGCCCAACTTTTCTTTGTCTGATTTTGGTTCTGAACGATCGTGTTCAGAATCACTATTCGAGGACTCCTAATTCCATACGTGATTGATTAGGAACTATTGGTGTTAGCTCGAGTCCTGAGCTGCTTTGTCCAGAGTTAATTTCTATACCTTCATGAAAGTTACATTTACGCTTTCAATGATCATTCGTCTTTCACGGAGATATACCATGTATGCCTTGGATTGTGCCGAGTAGCCCACAAAACTTCCTTCTCTGACTTTGGGTCTAGCTTAGAGTTGTTTTCTCGGTCATTGGCTACGAAGCACTTGCATCCAAAAATCCTCAGGTGGGCGATGTTTAGTTGTATTTCATTTATTAGTTCATAAGGCATCTTTCCAAATCTAGATGGATGTTGGTCCGATTCTGAGTGTAGCACGCAGTGTTCATTGCTTCTGCCCAAAGAAAATAAGGTAGAGATGATTGTATTAGCATTGTTCAGGTAGCTTCTACGAGTATTCGGTTTCTTCTTTCTACCACCCCGTTTTGTTGAGGAGTGTGAACAGCGGAGAAATGTTGAGTTCCTAGTTATTCGTAGAATTCGCCGAGTTGTTGATTCTTGAATTCTGTTCCATTGTCAGGCCAAATTACTTCAACACTGCATTGTAGCAAGTTCTGCGTAGGCCTGACAAGGTTTGGGATATGATCAACTGTCTCTGATTTTGTCCGTAAGAAGCGGACCCAAGTATATCGGGAATAGTCGTCTACAATAACTAGCATATATCGTTTTCCACTTATGCTTTCTGTTCGCATTGGGCCGCACTGATCAACATGTAATAACTCCAGTGGATGTTGAGTGGGTGTTGTGTGTTTTGTAGGATGTGAAGCCTTTTTCATTATGCCTTTCTCACAAGCTGAGCACAGATGTTCCTTTTGGTACTTCAGTAGCAGAAGTCCAATAGCCAGTTTGTTGTTTGACAGCTTGTTGAGTGCCTTGAAGGTGAGATAGCCGCCGGTGCCATAAGTCATTCTGAACTGATGTTGCTTTGGATATCAGGCAGATGGTTGTTTTTTGGTCTGATGGTCCTAATGTCGATAGTATATAGATTTGTTTCGCAAGTTCCTGTGAGAAGTTCTTCGCCACGGCATTGAGAATTTTGCATGTCTTCTTTTGAAATAGAACTTGTAGTCCAATGTCACTGAACTATCCTATTGATAAGAGGTTGTGAGTCAGGCCTTCAACATAAGAAACTTCCTTGATTGTGAGTTGATGGCAAACAAGATCTCCATAACCAAGAATTCTTGCTCTATTGTTGTTCCCAAAGCGCACCAATCCACCCGGCGTATCAACGTAGTTGCTCAACGTCCCTTCTTTCCTGTCATGTGTGTAGAGCAACCTGAATCTAAATACCACACGTGCGGGGCCTTCAAAATCAAACTAGAGGGTTTTAGGTACCCATTTAGAAATGGGTCCACCTCTGTCGTGCTTGTTAGTGCGTATGGACTCTCTACCTAGCCTAGACTTATCACTATTAGTGGAAGATTTAATATCATTCGCAGAGTCACTAATTGTTTCTAGGGTTTGGATTTGGGTTTCCACAGTCTTAAGCATTGGAACCCATTTTTGTGCGACTGGACATCGCTTTGTCTTATCCTTAGAAATACGTTTTTGAGTCTTGTCATGTTCTGCAGGTTTCTTGATAGTTTTTATTTTCGATTGATTCTTTTTCTTTGATGGCGTGTCTTTTGAAATTGTTTTGGGAGCTTGTTTGTAGAGACAATCATATTTGGGAAAATGATTTTTCGAATGTAAAGATGATTTTTGTGATATATTAGAAAATGAATACGATACAAAAGATTTTGAAGGAAAACAATCAATGACAAAAGGTTCTAAGAGATCTTCTTTTCTAACCCGGACTTGTCCTTTCAATGGTTCTTTAGTGGGTCCTGAAAATTTCAAAGCATTAGTACAAGAAATTTTATCATGAGAAATCTAGGTATATGTAAGTGATTGTAGTCTTAATTTTTCTTTAAGTTTAGAGATTTCCTCGAGAAGTGTCTGCCTTTCATCATCAAAGGACTTTCTCTCTCTTTCGAGAGTGGAGTGCAGATCACTAATTTTCTTTATGCATTCAGGCATATATCCTGGTGTACCTAGTCATCTGTGTCTCACTCGTTGATTCTTCTGAGGTATCTCCTTCGATTGGACGAGGAATATCTGATTCAAATTCAATTATTGCAGAACATTTTCTCTCTTTATAACTATCTATTAATTCTTTGTAATCAAATGATATTTCTAATTTCTTGAGTGTTTGTGTCTCATCTTCCCCTCGTAATGTTTCAGATTCACTGACAAAAGGCATCAGATTTGTCATACAACCTAATTGCATGTATTTAAGATCATATAGATAAGGTGCATTTGTTATGCCTTGCTTTAACGTACATGGATTTTCGAAACCAAGTCCTTTATGAGGATTATAGAAATCAATATTTGCAGGTTTGTTCAAGAAAATGGTCTGTTCTTTTTGTTCTCGTCGGGTTAACAGATCCTCCAACTTTTTTATTTTGGAGTATAGTCTTTCTCGTTCCTTAAAAAGTAAGTCAAATTTAGCTGTGGCATCTATCGCCTTATCTCTATGAGACCTCATTTCCTTTGCTAATTCCTTGGCTTTAGCCTCGGATGTGAGCAACTGAGTTTCTAGCTTTGCTACTTTCTCATTGGCTACTAACACACGATTTTTCTCACATGCATAATCATATCTAAATTTGTCCAAAACTCCTAGATTGTTTTGTAGGTTTGCTTCTAATTCCCTAATTTGCTTTTAGCCCTGCTTGTTCGAGTTATATAGAGTTAAAAATTCATCTTTCATTTTAAGTAAGGAATCGTAATCAGCTTCGCTTACCTCCACCATGTCAGAGTTACATGAGGTTTCCCTTTCTGAGTCGCTTCCAAGACTTCAGTTCCATCTTCCTCGTCGTCCAGTCTGGCCATCAGCGCCATGTTCTCTTCCTCGCTGTCGGAAGTGTCTTCGAGCCAATGATCCTGTTCAGCCATCAAGACCATTCCTTTTTCCTTCTGTTCTGCCAGTTGAATTTTTCTTCGGTAGTAATTAATATCCTTTTTCTTAGGCATTTTGCATTCTCTGGCAAAATTTCTAGGTTTACCGCAGTTGAAGCATTTTACAGCCTGAGGGGCAGTCACAGGTTAGTCTCTTCATCTTGAGTCTTTCCCTTTGAATTTGAAGAAGTTCTCTGTCGGTTGGATGAGGATCCTGGCTTCTTATAGTATTTCCTCTACACGAAATTAGAGATCAATGCGAGTTGTTTTGCAAGTTCCTTGATTTCCACATATTTAGTAAGATCCTTGAGTTCCCCGTCAGAGTCTGAATTTTCTCCCTCTGATGCTTGAGATGATTGCATGATCTCCTTATCTTTTGATGTCCTTCTGGATTGTCGTTCAGACATGAGTGCGAGCGTGTCACTTCCTGTTGGTCTAGCGTCATCCTTCCTTTTCTCCACGTAGTTGGAATGTTGATTGAGACAGTCGAATAGTGTGTGAATGCTGATCTTGGTCAAGTCGTGCATCTGTCTCATCATGATTGTCGTTGCTTCCCATTCTGGGTGAAGTGAGCCGAGGAACTTGATGTTGATCTCCATTGCATTTTTCGTAACTCCATTCATCTTCAGTTCATTTAATAAGATGAGAAATCGATGGAATGTCTCTTGAAGACTTTCTCCCTTGTTTGCCTGAAAGCGATCCTAAGAAATGAGAGTATTTGCCATCCTTGCCATGGTGTTGACCTATGTTCCCTGCATCATGATCCTAAGGGCATCCCATATTTCTTTGGCGCTCTCACTACATTCGAGCTGCATGAGGATGTCATTTGGAATGGCTTGCATTAGATATGATTTGGCGAATTGATCAGCTTTATGCCGTATTTTCTCTTCATCATTGTATTGATCAAGAGTCTTCAGGATGGTTTGTTCTTCTCTAGCAGGTGTAGTAGTAGTTGTGGCTGGAATTATAGTCCAAAATTGAGCAGGTCCATTGTAAATTGATTCCAGCAATTTTTCAGCATTGTCCTTGGTTTCAATAAAGTTGATGAACCTTTTCTTCCAGAAAACATACTTACCATGTCTGACGACAGGGGGTCTCATATCATTTCCCATGCTTAAGCATCCATTTTCTTTGTTTTGGATGTGATAGTCGACGTGTAATGTGAGAAAAAAATGTGAATCGAAAATGTTTGAAGTTTGACTAAAAATTTAAAGTTTCGGTCGCGAACTGGGAATGGAAATGAATTAGTGAATTTGAAATGAGCTTGGTTCACGAATTGAGTTCACGGATTGGTAAAGTATAAATTCGCGAATTTTTCTGAGAGGGAATTCGCGAAGTCGACTGGCTCTCTAGGTTCGCGAAGTGAGGAAGGCTGGATTCATGAAATGTGACTTGAATAAGTGAAGTGATTAGATCGCGAATTGTTTTGGGAGAGGATTCGCAAAGTTAACTCTTGGGAACTTCGGTTCGTGAAGTGTCTGAATCGCGAAGTGGCTTGATCCGTGAAATGACTGAATTCGTGAAGTGGTTGGACTGCGAATTGAATCAATTCATGAAGTGAACAAGTTCTTTGAGTTTGCAAACAGGTTGGAGTTCGTGAAGAAGTTCGGATTCGTGACGTGGTCTGAGTTTGCAAAGTGGTCTGAGTCCGCGAAGTGGTCTGAGTTCGCGAAGTGGGGACTGGATTTGTGTAGTGATGATATTGCAAATTGGTGTAAGGGTTCGTGGACTGACTTGAGAACTTGAGTTCGTGAACTTCCAACTCGCGAAGCTCTACTTCGCGAAGTGTGACAAAGTGTGAACCGAATTTGCAAAGTGGAAGTGTGACTTGGAGTTTGCCAAACGAGAGTTCGCGAAGTTATCTTGTGAATATGAGAACCCGCGAAGTGGACAGAGGCCCATGAGTTCGCGAAGTGAAACCCTAAAGAGGCGCCGTTTGCGAAGCCAAGAACAGAATGAAGAACTGAACAGTTTTCTCTTCACAGACTGAAAATCTCTAGAAAAACAACCTTAAACTCGACCGAAACTGGTTAGGTAATTCTCAGAACTGATAGATATGCAAGATAACAGCTTGAAAAAACCCAAAGAACAATCAAAAAAACAGCTTGGAGGTGCAATCAAAACTCGATTTTGTTGCCTGTATTGAAGTTTCCTCACCTACACGCTTGCTCTGATACCACTTGTAAGTCCAGATAATCCAAGAACACTTCAACACTAATAAACCTTTTATTGATGTGAATTGTGCTTAAGAGTTTAGAGTGTTGAATACGTGAGATTTGTAACATGGAAAACTTAGATTAATCATTGTTAGGGTTTAGGCTTAAATACCTTGGAAAGGTATTAAGCCTATTGGGCCCCTAACAAGCCCATTACATCTACAACCCATCAAAGTAAAATAAAGCATATTAAATACATCATAAAGAAATAAAAAAGACTTAGAATAAATATTTTGGACACTTCTAAAATATTCCAACGTGCGAGTCTTGTATCCTCAATAAAATGACTAAATCTCCCTTTACAGGGACTTTTCAAAGAGCCACTAATCTTTTGGATTTGATCCATACAGACGTTTATGGACCGTTTAGTGTAGCGGCCCGAGGTAATTTCCACTATTTCGTGACTTCACAGATGATCACTCTCGCTACGGCTTGGTGTATCTGTTGAAGCACAAGTCTGAAGCACTTGAAAAGTTCAAGGAATTCAAGATGTTAGTTGAAAATCAAACTGGGAGACAAACTAAAGTCATACGATCAGATCGAGGCGGCAAATATATGAGTATTGAGTTTGATGATTTCTTGAAAGAAAATGGAATCATTTCGCAATTTACACCGCCCGGGACACCACAACTGAATGGTGTTGCCGAACGCGGAAATCGTACATTATTAGATAAAGTTCGATCTATGCTAAGCTATACAGATCTTCCCATCTCGTTATGGGGATATGCTTTGCAAACTGTTGTTTATATTTTGAACAGAACCCCTTTGAAGTCTGTTGATAGGGTACCTTACGAAATTTGGAATTGTAAGAAGCTCAGCTTGAATCACTTAAAGGTTTAGGGTTGCCCTGCCTATGTGAAAAAGCTAATTGTAGACAAACTAGAATCTAGGTCTATGAAAGGACGTTTCGTTGGATATACTGATGAAAGCATGGTTTTTTATTTTACTTCCATAATGATCAGAGGATCGTCGTTGCTGTTCATGTTGGATTTGTGCGGGTCCCGGTCACGGTAGCCGTTACGTAATCTCGATTCCATACTCGAGTTGCTACCGTAACCGCTAGTACCCTAACATGACATCGTGAGTTAATCCTGTTTTTCGTAAGCGGAATTACGACTCGCTACGCGGAAGAGAACAGTGAGCGTGAGATGATCTCGTTATCATAAGTAAGATCGCCACTGTGAAGCAGATCATCTCGAGTATATGAACCGAAATGAGTTTGAAATTAACGATATTTATTGCAGACATCGTCGTAGGCGTCGGGACACGATCTTCGCCTCTTTCGCTCTACGGAGGTTGATGGAGAACCGTGTACTTCTTAAGAGCTCCCACGTTATAGTGATTTTTAACGCACCGTTCGATCGTAATGAATGGTTGTTATGTGCGTTGTATATCTTGTACGAGAGCGTAATGTACAAGAACTTTTGTTATGAGTGATATGTGTGTTGTTTGTTAATGTAAAAGGCTCAAATAAGGCCTTCATATAGAATCACTAGGAAGCCGGGCATAATTATGTAGAGCAAGAGACGGGACCAACCCAATTACTGTAAGGGTTATTAGTCCATCCATCAAAGATTAATAACCGGGGGCAATAAATAATAAATTATTAAGGATCTAATAATCCCAAGTAATTATTTATGTAGGCCAAAATAACGGGAATGAATTTAATCATTCCAACAGTTTATGCTCACTTTCTCGAGGAAGAGTTCGTTCGAGAAGGTGGAGCTGGCAGAGAAGTAACTCTTGGAGAGTTAGACGAAACTCCTTCAGAGACATCAGTGCTTGGGGGGTACAGATGAGCAGTCCGAGATGCACCCAGAATTGCGCAGGTCGGGTAGAAAATCTCTCATGCCTGAGAGATATGGTATGGTACACGTCGAGTACGGGAGTGCTGCGACTGCGGGGATCATTGGTGACGACCCCACTACCTTTGACCAGGCAATGATGGATGTCGACTCTAAAAAATGGGTCGAAGCTATGAAAGAAGAGATGGACTCGATGACGCCAATCAAGTCTGGACTCTAGTAGATTTGCCTGAAGGTTTTAGAGCTATTGGGTGCAAATGTATCTACAAGAGAAAGATTGGATCTGACGGACAGGTTGAAACCTACAAAGCTAGGCTAGTAGCGAAAGGATATAATCAAAAAGAGGGCATTGATCATGAGGAAACTTTTTCACATGTTGCAATGATTAAGTCAATCCGTATTCTGCTTGCCATAGCAGCATACTATGATTACGAGATCTGGCAGATGGATGTGAAACCGCTTTTCTAAATGGATTCCTCCATGAGGAAATCAATATGGAGCAGTCCAAGGGTTTTACATCGCAAGCAGATGTCCACAAAGTGTGCAAGCTTAATAGGTCCATTTGTGGTCTTAAGCAAGCGTCTAGAAGCTGGAATCTTCGATTTGATGAAGTAGTTAGGAACTACGGATTCTTAAAGAATGAAGATTAGCCTTGCGTTTACAAGAAGGTCAGTGGGAGTAAGATATCGTTCCTAGTATTGTACGTGGATGACATACTTTTGATGGGAAATGATATCGGAATGCTCTCGGAGGTGAAAGCTTGGCTTTCGACCAAGTTCTCCATGAAAGACCTGGGAGAAGCAAGCTATATTCTTGGAATTCGCCTTTTTAGAGATCGAGTGAATCGAATGATAGGTTTATCTCAGGCCCTTTACTTAGAAAAGATCCTGAAACGGTTTCGTATCGCCTGAGAGCGCTGATGCCTCTGCAGGGTATTGGGTACTTGCATAGCATGCATATTTCCGCTTACTGAGCATTATAGCTCATTCCCCATTTTTATGTGTTCTAGGTACGATAAGGTCGGACGTTGCGAAACGTCTCGACTAAGGCAAGCTGACGGCGGTACTGCATAGTCTTTTGAGGGCAAGGCTGTACATGGATGAAGACATGTGGAGTGATGTTAGGATTGTTCGGTTATTGTAAATATTTTTGGGGGCTCCCACCTTTGTATAATTACGACGATGTAGGTTACGTTTGTCGTAATATATATATTTTAGGACGAAGTTTTTGTAAATTGGGTCTTCCGCGGCTTACGTTGCGGAAATCCGCCACCAAACTTAGTTAGAAACTGAGGTGCGCCACATTTCGTATGGATGAATCTAAGAAAGGGTTCTTGCTAATGTGACGTGGGATTCATCTCTCGAAATCCATGTGTCCTCAAAGTGCGGAAGCAAGGAAGGAAATGAGTGAAATCCCTTATGCATCAGCAATAGGTAGCCTAATGTATGCGATGCTATGTACGCGGCCTGACATCGCGTATGCTTTGAGCATAGTAAGTCGGTACCAGTCGAATCCTGGTAAGGAACATTGGAATGCAGTAAAGAATATCTTCAAGTACCTTAGACGGACTAAAAATATGGTACTGATTTATGGAAACGGAGAATTAGAGGTGGACAGTTATACCGATTCGGATTTCCAGCCGGACGTGGATGACCAAAAATCTACTTCTGGTTTCGTCTATATGCTCAATGGTGGAGCATTATCTTGGAAAAGTTCTAAGTAAAGCACTACTGCCGATTCCACCACTAAGGCGGAGTATATTGCGGCCTCTAAGGCAGCAAAGGAATGTGTTTGGATGAGAAAGTTTTTAGAAGAACTCGAAGTTGTTCCAGGCATAGTGGACCGTCCGCTACCATTGTGCTGCGATAATAGTGGCGCAGCTGCACAAGCCAAGGAACCTAGGTCTCACTCGAAGTCCAAACATATAGAAAGAAAATATCACGTGCTGCGCGGGTTCGTTAAGAATGGCTACATATGTCCAGAAAATAGCCACCGCGGATAACGTGGCGAATCCGTTCACTAAGCCTCTCTCACAGGCAGTGCTTGATCGACACCTCCATAAAATGGGGTTACGATATCATAGCGCATGGCATTGAGTGCAAGTGGGAGATTGTTGGGGATTTGCCCTCGGAATGCCATTCGAGGATGTAATGAATATGGCATGTATTTAATATTCTATGTATTATTCTCTCTGTATTTGAATAATGTATTCTTATACGTAATGGAATTTATATTGTATTATTTATTCTTTAAAAGGAAAATTATATATTTACCTCAAGTCTTACTAGGCATCCGGTGAGACGGTAAATAAATAAATCCCATATATCGTGAGTTTAGTAACCGATTCTCATGGGATGAGAGAGGGGCACCGGTGAGCTATTAGCCTCTGATATTAGATAAGTCCATAAGTCTTAGACCTCTGTAGGGTGACTGGGTGTCAATTACGAATTATTTGTTGATGACTCTTATATGGTTGTGCCAACCATTCAATTGGGAAGTGGGAGGTCGTAACATTAGTATAAGTTGAATCAGGGGATTAACTTGTACTTGGACACGACTCACAATCGACGATCACATGGGCCTTTTCGTTACTCTGGGTAGCATCAATGATCGATCGATTGACTATAGTAGTGTGCGTGGACCTTAGACCGAAGGGTCTTCGACGGAGTTGACTTTGGGGTCTTGACCTGACACTAGTTTGCTAGGCCCATCTTGTTCGGGGACGAACATCGGTCAGCGGCGACATGCGGTATTGACAACAAAGGGTAACTGCCGTGCTTAGACTATCGTGAGGGATTCACTGTCTCGTTAGTAACCGAGATATGTCCTATGCATATTCGGGGACGGAAAATTACGAAGTCGTCGGCCAAAGCTATAAACTGACTTACGTGGGACGTAAGGGCAGTTTAGTAATTTCGCTAGTCACGAATTAGTCATAGACTCAAGTCTAGTGAGTTTGTCGTAACCATGACTCCCACTCGACCGGGACATTTGTGAAGGGTCTATACGTACGACGATAATCTATAGTCGGTTCGTAGATCGAAGATCATACTCAACACGGAATCTATCAGTACCGCGGGATTGGCTAGGTGCTTACAGAATTCTTGGATTCCTCCCTTGCCGGGTTGAGACGAACCAAGAGAGTCGGGCTTAAAAATGATCATTGTGATAGTCCCTAACTAATATGAGATATAAATTGATTTACTGTCTTAGAGACGTTAATAAAAACATTGAATACAAGCTTTAGAAACTGTATTTAAATGGACGTAAATTCACAGAATGAAGTGATGAAGAATCAGGCGTAAATAGACAACGACGAGCAAGGCTCGTCACGGTCGTGAAGCTTGTCTGCAAAGTAACAGTAGCTTCAAAAACTTCATATCTCCCAATCTAGACCTTGGATTGAAAATCCCTTTGGTAAGATCAAATATTAGCGACATGCGGTATTGACAACGAAGGGTAACTGCCGTGCTTAGACTATCGTGAGGGATTCACTGTCTCGTTAGTAACCGAGATATGTCCTATGCATATTCAGGGACGGGAAATTGCGAAGTCTTCGGCCGAAGCTATAAACTGACTTACGTGGGACGTAAGGGCAGTTTAGTAATTTCGATAGTCATGAATTAGTAATAGAGTCGAGTCTAGCGAGTTTGTCGTAACCATGACTCTCACTCGACCGCGACATTTGTGAAGGGTCTATACGTACGACGATAATCTATAGTCGGTTCGTAGATCGGAGATCGTACTCAACACGGGATCTATTCGGTACTGCGGGATTGGCTAGGTGCTTACTGAATTCTTGGATTCCTCCCTTGCCGGGTTGAGACGAACCAAGAGAGTCGGGCTTAAAAATGATCACTGTGATAGTGCCTAACTAATATGAGATGTAAATTGATTTAACGGTCTTAGAGACGTTAATAAAAACGATGAATACAAGTATTAGAAACTGTATTTATATGGACGTAAATTCACGGAACGAAATGATGAAGAATGAGGCGTAAATAGGGTTCACAACGACGAGCAAGGCTCGTCACGGTCGTGAAGTCTGTCTGCAATGTAGCAGTAGCTTAAAAAAATTCATATCTCCCAATCTAGACCCTGGATTGAAAATCCCTTTTGTCACTATTCGTGAGTCTTTTATCTATGGTTAAAATTTCAGGGCAATCGAACATCGTTTACCCCTTGATCTGAGAAAAATACAAAACTGCTGCAATGCTGTCAAAAGCGTCACGGCCGTGAACATCTTGCACGTGGCTGTGACGACCGGCAGGGGGTGAGCCATAGGCTGCCCGACAGTGTCACGGCCGTGACACTTATAGCCGAGGCCGTGAAGGCCTCCAGGCTACGGTCACGGCCGTGACAATGGGCGTGATGAACGACCGAAGATGGCCAATGATGATTCACGGCCGTGACAGGCCGGGCCGAGGCCGTGAACACGCATCAAAATGTCATTTTCTTGGCTAAACCTAACCCAATTTCGTTTGTTGTTCTTTTGTTATTATTGTGGGACAATATCTAGTCATTAGATGATATAATTCAAAAGAAATAATGCAAAGATGAGTCATGTAGGACATGATCTCATTTGATTGAGCTTAAAGTCATTTTCTAAGTTGAAAATGGACTTCTATTAATATTTCTTGGAGAAAATTCGTCCATAACAATTCAAGCTCTTTCTCACACTATCTTAGAGATTTTAGAGAGAAGCTAGAGCATTTGGGGTTGTTTTTGAGAAAACCCTAAGTGTTTGTTAGAAATCCCACACACACATACACATCTCTACACAACCATTCTTCACTTCCTTTAGCCATCTTTGGGGAGGTGAAGTCTGCGGCACGTCAGGGGGTCGACGTGACTCTCTTCGGCATAGTTCGTGAGCTACGGAAGATAAGGATCTTCGCGACGAGGGTAAGATCCTTATACCTTATACGTGTCTACATGCGTTTTTCTTTATTTAACCGAGTATTCGTATGGGAACCCGGGAAAAATTTTTAAATTCCGCTTCGTCCGGGGCGAGGCCTCCGGTCACCCAGGGTTTCCCAACACTAGGAATGTCCAAGACCTTACTAGATGGATGACCCAACCTATTATGCAACAAATCAGCTGACTAACTTCAAGAAAGCAAAGTTATTTCTAGCTGGGAATTCAGACACATGTTCAGCTTGCAATATGTATAAACCAGCAACTTGTTCACCCTTGCCAATCACTCGTAGGAATTGATCATGCACAATGAAACCATTAAAATTAAAGCAGAAATTGTACTTTCCCTGCTTGGCCAAATTACTTACTGAAATCAAGTTGAAATGGAATTGTGGCACAAACAAGACTTCAGGTAACAGAATGTGCGCTTATTAACAGTGAAGGTCCATGCTTTGGTGACCTTAATGACAGTGTTGTCTAGCAATATAATATTCGATTCCTCTACTTCATGCAGGTTTACTAAGAGTTTTGAGTTACCACACACATGTCTGGTTGCCCCTGAATCTAGCAACCAATAATTTTTATCTGTAAAAGCAGGCCAGTTAAAGGATAAACAGATACCTCCACCTCTTTCAGCTGTCTCAGATTCCCTTGATAGACTGGGCATTGGCTGGTTCAGCAGTGCCCTCAGGCTTTGCAGCTACAGGGTGTAACTTGGAGGTGCACAAAAAATTATCTGTTGTGCTTGCATTACCCAGATGGTCTACCTTGTTAACTAGTTCCACAATTGCATGATTCATCCTTGCTCCCTTGAACTTCCGAATTTGCCTGAACACGAGTGGAAAACCATGGATTTGATAGCAAGTTTCAAGTGTATGCCCCTTCTTATTGCAGTGTGTACAAATTGGTTTTCCTGTCTCCTTCTTTTGATTAAAAAATCCTCTCCTCACATGTTCTTGGTCACCTTTGGCCGCAAGCATAGCCATGCTATTTGCCTGATCTTCAGCATCTCGAGCAGTCCCTGGCGCCATTGACCTCAATTTTTCTTCTTGAATTAGGAGAGAAAAGACTTTGTTTATAGAGGGTAGAGGATCCATGAGCAAGATATGACCCCGAACTTGAGAGAATGGATCATTCAATCCCATTAGAAAAGTCAGGAGATACTCCTCATCCAGGTATCCTTTCATCTCCTTCATACCTCCACACTTACAGTTGCAGGTTGGTCTGTAATTTGCAAGCTCATCCCAGTAGGTCTTCAATTTGGTGTAATAGACCGCTATGCTATTAGATCCCTACAATAGATTGACCAATTCGCTTTTCAATTCGAAAATCCGTGGTTTATTTGTCTTGCCGAATCTCTCTTGAAGGTAGACACACTTCTCACACCGATGCACTGTACAAGATGCTAGCTGATATGTCCTTTGAAACGGAATTCAGATGAGATCACAACATTGTTGTTTATCTTCCACGCACTAGATTTTGAGTGGTGTTTGATTTTGAGTGTGACTTGATTTTGTTGATCCTATTCGACCACTTGTTCTTGAAGGTCCCCATTGACGAACCCTTCCTTGTTCCTCCCAATGAGCGCGATCATCATCGCCACGGCTCCAAATTGCATAGTTGTCTCCGCTCAACAGCTCATGCACAAGAATCTGCCCTGATGTGTCATTGTTGTTGAGGAAGTAAGGATCGTTGATGAGCACCGCCGAGTTTGAAGGAACTGAGGGCAGAGCTGCATCGATGGTGATTGATGAATTGACAGAATGGCTGAGTTGAGTATGAATGAGGAATCTTGACAATCACAGCTTCGAGCGATCATATATCTCTGATACAATATCAAATTTGTGATGAAAGATTGAGTTTTGAACACTGAGATTTAACGTGGTTCAGATTCGGATTGAATCTTACGTCCACGATCAAGAACTAGCTATCTTTTATTAATTGAGAGAGATGAACTTTTACAGAGAAGTAAAGAAAATCAGCTACAAAAACCAAAAATGCGCGTTATATGCTATTTAAAGAAGCCGTTATTAACTGCCTCTCATTCCGTTCTTTTGAAGTCGTCGGTGCTATGGGCGACTTAGTAAGTATGTAGTTACTTTGAATACAAAGCGCTTTTGCAGACCTGCGACTTTCACCAGCCAATTTCTCCTTTCTTTTATCACTTGGTTTTGACTTCAATACCAACTCATTTGATGGCCTTTGCTCAGCATTCTTGGCTTTTGGTAGCTGATGCCTCAATAATTAGTAAGGGAAATAGCATCGATCCAGTGCAGGAAATATGTGGGACATGATAAATGTATATTCACGTTTATCTTTACCATGGTTATGATGCAATTTCCACACGGTTGACAGATGCTTTGATATAAAAGTAAGAGTTCTTTGTCGTTCATCGATAAGACAGGTGCATGCTTCAAAACAAGGAGAGATATTATTATTGAAACTTTATGTCTAGCTAATGTACAAAATTCATTGATCGTATGAGATATAGTTGTAACTCGTTAAACATATCTCTTTTCTCGAACAATTGTTTGATCGTGATTTCGGCTAATTCCTTTGTTTTGTTTTTCGTCCACGACTGGTGAAGGTTGTAATCACCACAAGTGCTCCTTAACCTATAACATGTAGTAATCATTTTAATATAGACAAATTCATTTAGATATGAAGCATATGCATACGTATTATGTTATGACTTTAAAAACAACGAGAATAGGTCAATCACAATGAATTTAGATCATTCATTTCATTAGATGGTTGATTGATGAGCAAACCTGTTGTAGATGTGGACATCAATTGAACAACATGTTAGGAATTAATTTATTGTGTTCAATTAAATTAGTTATCTTAGTCTTGTAATTTTATTTAAGTAAACTAGGCTTTTACTTTGTAGAGTTTAGTGAGCTTATAATTGTAATTGGCTTACAACGGTCCAAGTACTGTATACCAACATGTGGTATACTAAAACCCTAACACATCGTTAGCGTGCTTGAAGAAAGATTTTTTAGCATGCTCCCCAACCTCCCTCAAGAAAACTCACGCACACCGCACGGTAATTCAATTCTTCCAATCTTCAACGTGGTAAAATCTCTTTAATAATGTTTTAGTTGGATATTTTAGGCCTTTCACAACACCTACAAAAAAAATTTAATCTTTATGAACTATATTTTCTTGGAAATTTTGATAACAATAATCAAATCCTATTGGTTTACTTCTAAATATAAATTCAACATTAAATTATTTCAAAATAAACTCAACTATATTAGGTATTAAATTAGACGTATGTAACCTTTAACGTATTCGATAGGTTAAATTTCTTTCTTTTTAATTTTTTATTACTTCTTCAAATTTTCTATTTTAGTAAATTATTTTAAACCTTAAAATAACTCAAAACTTACGAAAATAAATAAATAAAATATGTTCATGAATTCTTAATAAAGTAGTTATCAATAAAAATAAATCCACTTACTCTTAATAATTAAAATATATCTCCAACACAAAAACAAATACAAAAAATCAAAACAAAATATTTCTGTCAAAAATCTCTCAAAAGTTGCAAAAAACAAAAAACCCACTCGAACTTAATTATAACAACATACTCAAAATAATTTTATAAAATAAAAAATTAAATTAAAATATCTTGACGAATATATTTATTAATAATTTCGTCTGAATATTTTAATTTTATTTGTTAATTAACTTATTTAATATTTCAGGAAATTTCGCTCCAAAAATTGAACATTCTTTTTTTAAAAAAAAAATATTTTAATTAATGTACTAAGAATTTCGTTGGATTTACCATGAATACACTTTTCTTTTTTTTTCATGTTGGAGTTATTTTTTATGGTTTAATTAATATAATTAAAGTAACATGACTTTTTGATACATTATGTTTTTAAAACATCAATTTACTGTTATTTTTAATTATTTTATTAAGAAATTCTTCTGATGTTCGTCGAATATTTATTTTCAAATTTGAGTTATTTTAAAGTGTGATACTCGACCAATCAAAACCAACTCACTAGACACTACTAGAAAACATGCATATTAGACACCGAAAATTCGGTGTCTAAAACCAAAATTCCATATCTATTGAGTGATTAGACACAGAAAATTCGGTGTCTAAAACCAAAATTCCGTAGGTGTTGTTCTCGTGGCAAATTTGGATACGGATATATACCGTTTCTAAAATGAATTTTGTCACATTCCGTTTTTATTTCCGTATCTAATTCGTGTCTAAAGAAAAATATTAATTTATTTTAAAATAAAAGTAGAAAACTGTGTCAGAATCCGTTTCTAATACTCATAATTTAGACACGAAACCAATTCCGTATCTATTTTCCGTGTCGGATACTATGTTTCTTGTAGTGAGACCATTAGACTCGAAAACTCGTAAGAAACTGACTTTACCCTTAAAAGAAACAGTTCTCTCACAACGTTCAAACTGCAAACTATGCAGCTCGACTCGACCATTATAACATATAGATACATATAACATACATGACGATGTCCAAAAATATGACCCTCCACACTTCAACGATAAATAGAAGACTACACAAACCCATAACAAAAGAACTCGCTTGCCCACAGGTCGTCATTACACGCCATCTCAAAAGTCTGTAGGAGCTTCAACAACTGGCCACGTAAGAGAGTATCATACAGCATCATCGAGCTCACCTACAACATATGAACTATATGAGCTAGTTGCTCCATAAGCGATAGTCATAACAATAATAAACTTCGTGTATAACATGCTTGGAACTATATCGGCCTGCGATATGAATTCCTCGAGTATGATTCCAATGCAATATGGTATGACGATATGCCACTCATGCTCTCGTATCTCTGCAGTCATACCATCGCAACAATACACTCGATTGGGCCCTGAGACCGAGTACTACGATACCGCAGAGCTCAGTCAATATCAATGAGGCCTATAAATATCAATGTTGGATGGTCTTTTTCACCCACCAAGAAAATAGCTGGATGGTATTTTCCACCCACCCAGTGGCGAAGAGCACGGTGGACCATCCTGTCAAAGGTGGTCTTCTCCAACTACGAGATTCCCAAATAAAGACGCCTTCACGTCAGGCCAATAAGGGCGCCGTACCGCCAAAAAAACGGGAAGAGCTCGGGTGACCAGCCCGTCAAAAGGCGGTCTTCTCCACTACGAGATTCCCTCGCGTATCGTAGTATCGTCTCACAGAAGAACATAATAATCCTCACATAATCAGTAATCGCCGAAAGCGACTATATGAAAATCCTCATACGCTCATCACTAGTCGCCCAAAGTGACATATATGAATATATATGAACGGATCAATGCCCAACATGCATGGCATAATTTCGTATTCATAACAATAACTTGTGCACATCAATATAAATCATATAATGCTTGAGACAATAAATAGTTCAACCCAATCATATATGCTCATATTTCAACGAATGAAAAATAATATAGGTGGCGACTTGCGCATGAGGTACGACTATTTACACCGAATAATTCGTACCTACCAAGTACTCAAACAACAAAACACATATATCACAACATAATAATACAATTAAAACTAGGTTATGTGTCGCAGTTGCATGGAGTTGCATGGGACAATCGCTTAACTGTTAGTCTTCGATTCTTATTGTACGAATGTATTATTTTGCAAAAAAGCCCAACTTTACCGCAAATATATA
This sequence comes from Craterostigma plantagineum, assembly GCA_027422505.1. Lineage (NCBI taxonomy): Eukaryota > Viridiplantae > Streptophyta > Magnoliopsida > Lamiales > Linderniaceae > Craterostigma > Craterostigma plantagineum. The sequence goes on from JAPQWV010000025.1 coordinate 10,756,500, forward strand.
TGTATATGAACGCACCAATAATGTACCAACTATAAAGTTGAATACCTAAATATTGTTAAAACATACATATTTGAGGATAAAACTTGATTAGGAAACGCAACAAATCGTGAGACGGAACAAATAAGGTATAAATGAGAAAAGTCTGGTCTTGAAATGTGCTTGGAGCGTAGGGTAGAAAGCAAATGAAAGAGGAAGGAAATGATGATGATAAAGGATAAAGGTGGTTTTCCTTTGTGTTAAGTAATGTGATAATTACATTTGAATATTGTAATATTATCCTGTGTACCCACCTAAATAAAATTTAACCAATTCTAATCTATTTTTTATGAAAAGATAATGAGTACTTACGTCTTTTAGTCGTTTCCCAAATTTACGACTCATACTAGCCAGACACGTATAGTTAGTCCTACTTAGCAATTGACACATGTCTTATCAATCGACACGTATCATATAAGCTAAAGAACTTTTAAATAATTTATTTATTTATTTATTTATATTATTATTATTATTATTACTATTTTGCTACAATAATTTTTTTTTTTGTATTTTTATTTATTCTTTTCCTCTCTTTTTTTTATACAAAATTTTCTAGGATTTGTATGTATTAAAAATGCTAAAATTAATAACATGCTTGCCAATCAATGTATTAAAATTTACAAGTCGCAAAAATATAACATGCTACGCATATAGTTCAAATGATTTGCAAAACATGCACAAATTATACTAGCACATAATTCACATAAGATTGAATATGCAATGCACGATTCTATTGGCCAATATTAGGTACCGTTTCACTCGGGTATCACATTCTCCACTCATAAAAATTTCGTCCTCGGAATTTGACTTACAGAAACAGGTGGGGGTATTGGGTCTGCATCTCATTTTCTCTATCCCATCTGGCCTCTTCCATCAATTGATTTTGCCAACGTACTTTGACTAACGGAATTTCCTTATTCCTAAGATATTTCACTTCCCGGGCCAGTATTTCCATGAGTTGTTCTTCATAACTCAGATCCGGGTTCAATTCCAATGGTCGTTCTTTTAGAACATGAGACGGATCTGTGACATATTTCCTTAGCATCGACACATGAAATACATATGAATTTGGGGTGTAGATGGTAGATCAAGCTTGTAGGCGACATCTCCTTTTCTCTCGATTAGAGGGTAAGGGTCGATGTTTCTTGGACTAAGCTTTCCCTTCTTTTCTATGACACCTTTCATTGGTGCCACCTTTAGAAATACCTGATCCCAACTTCAAACTCAACGGTCTTTGCCTTTTATCTTGGTAACTCTTTTTTCGACTTTGTGCTACCTGATTCCAACTTCAAACTCAACGGCCTTCAAAACTTTTCTTTCACCAACTTCATCATCGGTGATTGACATTTTCTTCATAGGGAGACATTCCAATACTTGCGTGGTAGCTCTTGTTGTATGAAAATTCAATCAACGGTAAGTATATTCCAATGTTTATAAAAATCAAGCACGCAAGCGCGCGACATATTTTCCAAGGTTTGAATTGTCATTTCAGATTGTCGACCAGTTTGGGGGTGATATGCAGTGCTATAACTCAACCTCGTTCCGAGCGCCATTTGTAGACTCTTCCAGAATCTGGACAGAAATCTCGGATCTCGACCAGAGACATTTGGAATTTGCCAGTCCATGTAGTCGTACGATTTCCTGAATTTATAGTCGTGCGTAGTGATAATTGAATAGGTTGGAGCAGTTGGTATGAAATGTAGCCTGTCGCATTCCCACTTCGCGAAATTGAAACAATGGTCTTACCTTCATGACAAAGCCCAACACGCCTAACAAATAAATATATGTTTACGGAATTCAATATAAAGATACGCGTCTTACTAATAAAAAAATAGCGAAAATGTGTTCCTAGGTTCTCGTCTGAGTTGCCAATAACATGACTGAAGTTGGAAAACTTGAATGAGTTAATCGTTAACTGAAGCGGCTCCTCAACCTCGGAGATGGTTGCTGATGGATTTTGATCAACTCTATATTGGGGTTAACATTTGGATAGCAAGGATTTATCTCTTTTTCATTGATATTTGACAACATATATGTTTCTGGGCGAGCAACGTGTCGTCAAAATGTTCGAGAGCACTGGAAAAAACAACGCCATGAATCGGCGTGCCCCGAAGTAGTTGGAAAAGATTTAGTTAACGCAAGAGAATGAGTTTTTCATGAGAAATCTATCACTAACATGATCTTATAAAAGAACAACAAAACTAATTACGTTAAATCGTACTTACATTAGAATCAACGAATATGAGTCTCCTTGTAGACTTTTTATCATGTCTCGAATTTCTATTTGTTTCTTGCCTCGAGACAATGACCTTTGTCGTAGCGGATCGATTCTCGCTGGTCAGGGATTTAATGGGAACGATAAGATCGATATTGTTCATAGACACCGCAGCTGAACCGAAAAGGAATTAGCAAGGTTTTTTGTGATCACACGTGAGAGAGTTGATAAGAGCAATTGTCAATGAGTTTGTATTGGGTTATCTATACAAAATGACATATTCGTTCTTTAATTCAATAAAACCTTAATGTTGCTACACAATAAAATATACTAAGTGTATAGAAAACCGTTCACTAGCTCAGCTCACATCATCCGTTTTCTTTCCTATTGAATATTTCGGGATAAAATCGAAAATGATCCCCGATATTTACTACATGGACCAGTTTAGTCCCCGATATTATCGATTTTGAACCAAATTAGTCTTGCCGTTAGATGTCCGTCAATTTGGTGGAAAACTGACACGTGTCAACATGTGATTGACCTGACTTTAAAAATCATAAATATAAACTACAAAAGTAAAATAAAAAATAGAAAAAGGAAAAATTTAAATAAAGATGAAAAAATGCAAAAAAAAGAGGAAAATACTGATAAATTAAAAATAAAATAACACTAAAGAGATAATAAAAATAAATTTTAAATATAGTAAATTAAATCTAATAAAAAATAGAGAGAGAAGAAAAAATACATTACAATAATAAATTAAAGAAACAAAAAATAAAAGAGAAAATAAAAATACATTAAAAAATAACTAACAAAGAGATAAAATAGATAAAAAATAAAAAATAATAAATAAAATTAAAAATAAGGACCCGAAAAAGTTTACGAAAATCCCTGACCCGTCCCTGCCAAGTTAACGAGGACACAATTGTCCTAATTCTCAAACATTTTTTAGCAATAATTCTGGGAAGATTGTGTACCTGTCAACTTGGTAGGGACGTAGTCGGGGATTCTCGTAAACTTTGAGTGGCAGTTTTATCCTTAAATTCATTTTCATTTATTTTAGTTTTTAATAAATAAATGTATTTTCATTTTTTATTTTTATCCATAAAATTTATCCTTGTATTTTTCAGAATGCTCATAATGTTAGCATGTATCATTGTTTTCATGGTATTTCAGTATTTCAATGTGTAATTGATGATATTTATCTGTTGTGCATGCAAAATGCTCTGCCATTCTCAGATTCGCTGAGGGTCTTGTCCTATTTGAGTGATTGGGTTGCATTTCCGGACATGGTGAGTGCATCTAAGGCACCGATGTTCAACATCATATGCTTATTTCTCTTTAATAAATGATCTCTTATATCATTTCCACCCACATTTGTTTTGCCATCCAGGTTGAGCTCGTCTGTCGTGTTGCTACTGTGTTGTTACAGATTCATGCTAAGTTAATCTCTTCTGCTTCAGCTAGACCAATACTATCGATTCTCAAAGATATATTGCATGAAAGCGTCAAGGTATGGCATTTGGATTAAATGGGTCCTACATCAATAGTGTTTTTTATTCCCGTCTCATTTTTGAGTCGTAACACGCTCAAATACTAGTAAGTGTACTAGGTCGTGCAACTAGTAAAACGGACGAAATCCGAGTATCGATCCACGAAGACAGCTCGATTAATTCTAAGACAATGTTCCTAATTCTAGTTTAGACTAAGGGAATTTTTATAGTTTTAATGATTTGATTAAAAGAGATAAATGACGCAAATAATAAAATAATAGCAAATAAAATAGATGATGAGAAAGCAGTTGACGACGACGTGATCAAGACACATGCTCATCACGAATTATTCCTACGTCTTCACGCATTCTAATTTATCTAATCAATATGAATAATAGTCAAGGTAGAATTTTCTGACATACATGCTAGTCATTTGTCCTACAATAGCAACCCTACGTAAATAGAGAACCAATCAACTATATGTCTATATGACTGTGGTTCCTATACGTGCGTTCGATCTTCATGAAATTTCCCGAGTTTAGACGCTTTCGGCGCCTAAGGTCTCAGAAACCACACATACGAAATCGAATTGCATCTCTGGTCGGTTTTACGTAGTGATATTCAATGTTTTGTTCTAATCGGTCTAATCACTTAGTCCGTCTCATAAACCAATCAATAATCATACGCATTGAGGCCAATCGCACGTACGCATATGAAGCACAAACAAAGAATACATAACTCAAATCATATGATTAAACAAAATAATAATTGCATTAATACGTAGTTATAATCCGGCCTCACACGGCCTCAATCACAAAAAGAATTAGGCTAGCATACTAATAAACGAAAACGACAACGAATCGAAAGAAATCATTGTCGAAAACAAAATATTAAAAAGGTAAGAAATTCGCCCTTTTTTCGGTGCTCGACTTGTCTCGCTCTTGGCCGTCAATTGTCTTCCCTCGAGACCCTCTAGCTCTTAGCCGTCGTTCGTCTCTTTATTTCAGCCGTCAATCGCTCTTTATTTATGTCGTAGGTTTCTTTATTCGCTGCAGTGCGTCCTCTTTATATAGGGAGGGCAGCCGACTTCCTTATCTTCATCCTTCGATATTCTCTAGGGGTGGCAAAATTCCCACGGTGAACCATCCTCGTCGGGACCCGAGGCTATTGGGACGGGGAATCCCCGGTCAAAATGGGGATGGAGAGTTGACGGTGATTCCCCGTCGGTAAAGGAGTGGGGATGGGACGGTGATGGTAATCATGTTTCCCACCCATCCCCGTCCCCGAACCCGACCCCGTTTGAGTCAAATGGTAATTCACCATTCTCCGAATAAATTTATTAATAAATAATATGAAAATCTAATTTTTATCAAGAATTTTCATAGACCATACTTTTATATTCAAGATCGTAATTAGAAGAAAACAGATCCACTTCTCAATGTATTAACAATAAACGCATATTTCAATTTTTTATACTCCAATATAATATTTTACATATTAATTTGTGTATATTACTTATTTTATGTTTTAGTTGCAAAAAAAAAAGTTAAATTATTGGATATACATGAATATGGGGAACCCGAATCCCCACGGGAACCCGATCCCCGAATGGTGATTACCCGTCCCCGAACCAATTCATCCTAAGCGGTGAATTAGTGGGGATGGTATTGAGAATCGAAATTTGGTATGGTGACGGTATGTCCATTACCAGCCCCGAACCCGCCCATTGCCATCCCTAATATTCTCGCATGATTAAGATTTAAATTGCCTTTTCTTTATGTGAGTTTTTGACACCTTCCATATATTCGAATATTAAATCCTCTCTCCTGCGAAATCCTTGGGCAAACTAGGATCTTCTTCCCTTAACTAGCTCTTCACGTGATTTCAATAATGAAATTCTTGTCAAATTGCAGATTTGCCCCAAATACTTTTGAAATTGCAAAAAGGACCCGGACTGCGAATAGGCCATGGCACGTTCGAATCTTCTCATTTTTGATCTATATGCTCGCTATCTGTCAAATAATAAATCTGAATATAAATATAGGATATCGGAGAAATTTTAGGTAAATAATGATCGTAAACCCGCTTTTACGGGGTATAAAAATAATATAAATTCCTAACTTATCAACAACCCCCAAACTAGCTTCGATCGTCCTCGATCATAAAAGCGGAATAAAATCAAATCAAGATAGGATTATAAAACATCCGTAAATGAAATTCTCCCGTTTCATCTTAGAAAACGTGAAAGAATGTCGAGATAATCATCAACTAATAAATGGTCTAGTCAAAACATGAAGCATGAGGTAATATGTCGCAATCTTATCATAGCATAAAAGAAGTTTTCAGAATCATACAACGCATCAATCCACAACGCTCACAATGATCGCTCAAGTCGCTCGAGGTGTTTTCAAAGGGGATCTGTATAAAGACGCTCAGTTCACGACATGAAAAGATATTACTCTATGCATGCAAATATATCACATCATAGTCACATAGTAGAAGTCATGCACGAATCAAAGGGTCTTTCATCAAGGGTTGTAACGAGGCTCGGGTTTTGAACGGTGCGTTATATGGGAAAGTGAGCTAAAAGTATCAAACGTGTCAATCATCGAATCGCTCTTCTCACCACTTATATCGCTCTTCTAACGCCGTGTGTATTTTTCACTCGACTCATCCTTTTTCCTTTTCTAGCTCTTCTCATTCGATTTTTTTTATTTTAATTTTTTTTTTCTTTTTTTTCTTTTTTTTCATCTCTTTTCTTTTTTATTTGAACCAGCCCCTCCTATCTTTTTTTTGTACGTCTTATCGAAGGGAGAGGTTTCTAGTCCGCTGCAATATTACGACAAGAGATGTATATCACAGGACGAGTTCATAACTAACATGCATGGACGATTAGCTCCTTCATAACCAACAAGCCACTTTTCACGATATCGATAAATAAACACGTTGATACGGGGTCGTATAGGCTAAATTTGAGGCAATCAGGCTAAATATCTGGGCTCCAAATTAACAAATAAGTCAAATAAGGCTCAAAGGGGCTCACTATCTGGGCGCCAATGACTCAATCATAGTGCCCTTCTCTTTTTTGCACACAAAAATCCACATGGTAACCATTGACATGCATAACAGGGCAAGTTCGAAAATATTCAGTCCATGCGTGTCACACAAGAATAAACACCGAGCATGATGAGTTGCTCTGAATTTTTTCTGAAGGCTCAAGAACTCACATATATAGCTGGATTTTCATGATACGCAATACTCTCCTAAAGCAGTCAATATAGCCAAATAATCATGCTAATATGAAAACAATGCAACATGTGAGACTATCACGCTCAATTCATCGAATCATATCACGACACGGTAACAAATTAAAAATTTTCATCATTGACAGGAGATTCCACATATGACGTTCAAATCTCAACCTTCATCAATTATACCCACTAAAAAGTGTCACGACCCTACTTCTTAAATACGTATTTTGGCGGGTTTTACGCAGCGTAAGCAGCGAAAAGCCCATTTAATAAAAACTTTTTATTACATAATAATATTCAAGTACTGGGCCGAAGCCCAAAAGTCTAAACTCGTAAATAATAAAAAAATATATTTTACAACACACACATTATTGTATTAGACCGAAGCCCAAATAGTAATAATACGAAACATGAATGAAAATATTCCACAGGTCGCATTCCATGTACTGCCCCGCACTCAAAAGACCGTGGAGTCACCGCCATCAGCCGCCTCACCTACATACGTAAACCCTGAGCTTTTGCCCAGTAGATGAAAACATGCAATGCAAATGCTCTCACACCCCAATCCCGACATAACTCACAAAATACACGCTCGACTCTTTTCTCATATCTCATTTCATCACATCACATCAGGGCCCGAGGCTTAGGTACTAAAGGCAACACGCGCGCGCATGGGTCCGTAGCTCGGGTAGGCCCACTCCCCACAAGGGGTCAGTAGCTCGGGAGGCCCCACTCCCTCCATATAAAGTGCGCCTTAGTCCTAACCTCACTCATACAACTCATCTACCATTTCTCATTCATAAACCATCTCACTCACTTCTCCGTACATTACTCTCATGACTCCGCACTCCCCTCGTAACACGTGTATGCAAATGCCGTGCAAATAAAAATGCAACATTCAACATATATCCTTTCCACATTTCTATATTACATATCGGCCCGAGGTATCAGCTCGGCCCGATTCCAAAAATCAACACTCAATATTCTAAGATTTAATCCTTTTCACTTTTACGACCCTAATTTCACAATTGGTCCCTAATTTAAAATATATTCTAAAACTATAACGCCCATCTTTCAAAATGTCACTTAAGTTCCTAATTTAAAATATTTTTCTTTTAAAATCCCAAAATCTCATAATTTACTTTTCAGGACACGAAATTGAAGGTTTTAACTTAAGATCCGAAAATTTTTGATAATTATAAAAAGACCCGAAGATTCTCCTCAAAATTTATTTAAGACCCGAAAACTTTCTCAAATTTACAAATCTGCCCCAAATTTTAAAATTACACTTAAGACCCGAATTTTTTCTCAAATTTACAAATCTGCCCGGATTTTTAAAACTTAAGTTTATATCCCGAAAATTTTCAGAAATTACAGATCTACCCCGAATCTTTAAAAATTTCAGATCTGCCCCGAAAACTTTATATATTTTTTTTAAATCTCCTCTATTCGAATTTACATACTCACAGCCCACAGATTTTTAAAACTTTTCAATCTAGTCCCCATATTTTTGAAAATTACACAAAGGACCCCAATTATTTATTCCGAATTTTAAATCTGTCCTAAAAGCTTTATATTTCTTTGAAAATATCCCCTATTCGGAATTTACAACACAGACTACCTGGATTTTGTAAAAATTTGATTAAGTCCCAAAATTTTAAAAATAACTATTTTATACGGCTGTTATGCGACAGTTTCGGATTTCTCAATGATCACAAGGTAAACGATGTCCGATGGACCTGACATTTTAACCACAGATAAAGGACTTGCAAATCTTAATTCTGTCCAAAGGAATTTTTAAATCCGAGGTCTAGATTGTGAGATATGAATTTTTTGATCCTCTTGGCCGAAATGGATAAAGAAAACCCTAGAAAACCCTAATTCTCCCCAGGTTTTGCTCTATCCTCTTAATCTAAAGTCCTCTATCCCTATTTCCAAATATTCATAGTTCTAAATTCTCAATCTCATGCTCCCTAAGCTAACCAACGAAAAATTCATGCAAGCAAATTATTATTATCACATAAACACGAAGAATTCGATGAATAACATGCAAAACACGTCAAATTCACAAATCCTAATATTGTTTAATATGTAGGTGATCTTCACCTACCTTAATCCCATAGATAGCTACGTAACCGATTGTTTCGTGTGATCCCGACCCCAGAGCTTCGATCCCGAGCTTCCGGAGATTTTTCTTTTCCTCCTTCTCCTCCTTTCCTTCTTTCTCTCTTTTTCTTTCTCTCCCTCTCTCCCTCTCTCTCGGCCATTTCTTCTCTTCCTCCCTCACGGCCTTTTCTCCTTTCCTCTCTAATATCTTTGGATTTATTAGTTATTAATGTGTCCTTAGGAATTTAATGAGGTGGCTTAGGTGGAAAGAGGTGGCATATTAGTTAGATCTTGTCTTTCTTTCTTTTCCTTTCCTCTCTTCCCTCTCTCCAACGTGATTTTTCCTCTTTTCCTTTATTCTCCCTTAATTTATTTATCTTGTCCTAATGTGTGTTATTATTATATATTTCTTTTTTTTTAATTTCTTTTCTCCCTCTCTCTCGCCAATTCCCCCTCTCTTCTCTCCTCTCTTGTTGTCTCTTTCTCTCTTTCCCTATTTGATTAATTAGGTCTTGTCTTTATGGTTTAAAGTGTTGTATTAGGTTTATTTTATTTTATGGTACCAATTCACATGAAGGCATATGCATGGAAGGTGCTCGGAGATGCTTTCTTGTCTCATGCAAGTCAACGAAACCCTTCATGGAAATGACCTATTATTCTTTGTCCTCATGCCATCAATGAGGAGCATCACCTCAACGTGTTATGATTAGTAGGTAATGATTTATTGGTATATTATTTTATTTTTCCTATTTTATTATATTGTGTTGAACTCACATGGAGGTGAAATGGAATTTTGTTTTATTGTACTAAACTCACATGGAGGTGTCTTTATTTTCTTAATTTGGCTCCTAATTAATTTCGGCCATTTATATCTATATATATATATATTATTTTATTATTATTATTATTATTATTATTATTATCGTTATTGTTGGATCAAATTCCCAACCTTAAATTCAACTCGCAAACTTAGGCCAATATTCTTCTTTATTTGGCCCATAATAAATTTTTCGGCCCTTTTTTAAATTTTCCGGGTCCAATTCTAATTTCTTGGCTCGATTCGAAAAGAAATCAATTTTGTTCGAACATCAACTCCACACATTCCGAATATTATTGAAATAATCCCATATAAATTTTACGGGTATTACAAAAAGTCCGTAACATATCGATACCTAAATATGTAAGCATATTAAATCTAGCATGTGTCACATCCCACCCCCAAACTAAATAGCACATTGTCCTCTGAAGTAAAATATGTGCCTAAGAGGAGGGGTGAATTAGGCTACTAAAAACTTTTTGCTTCTTTGATATAAAGTGTCTTTAAAATGAGAACAGCGGAATTAAAACGTTTTGATGGTTATTCCCTTAACTGTTGGTCGAGTGGATTCGTGTGAGTGCAAGTGAGCAGAAAAGTAAATGTCACCTGGATTTATAGAGGTTATATCCCCAAGTGGGGTTTAGTCCTTTCCTTGAGGTTTGCTCCTCAAGAGTTTGATCAATACACTATGTGACCGTAGTTGGTTACAGAAGTGACTGATCGCCCTTACACAACCAAGACCAAGATGAACACTAGTCCGCAGCTAGGGTGCCTAACGCCGTCGTTCCAAGTCGGTCCCTGATATTCCCTATTCTCCGACTGGATTAGCTCGCTCCCGAAGTCAGCTGGATCTCAAATTCTCCCTTCACGAAAGGCACGATTCACTCTTGTCTCCTTGTGAGGTTCACACACGCCCAGATTGGGATGGTGGTTTTTCTAGCTTAGGGTGCACTCAAACAACCGCAAATGAAAGCACAAGCACTAACAGAGAATAATAATTCGCAAATCAAACGCTCTAATTCTTAGATCTCTGTTCTTGCTATTCCGTGTGTATGTTCGTTCGTTGAATGCACTCGATGTAGAAGTGTCGACTTATATAAACCTGTTAGTATCACACACTTCATATGAAATGTCAATCGCAATCACCAGTTCAGCACATCATTCCATCATAATTATCATGCCAAATTAAGCTCCAAGTATCACAATGATCATATTCATTAATTTGCATGAAATCCTACTCTAAATACCTTTTCCTTACCATATATGCAAATCTTATCCATATTAGCACGGTGGTACTTACGAAGATACCATAAATAGTTCCACTCAGCATCTTATCAATTATGCAGCACATTAATCACGAATTTTTTATTCAAATAAATACCAAGGTAGCATAGTGAAAGAATTCGTGTTGACTCAAACATTTAAGATGCAATTCTTAGTGATATGGGCATGATTTCTACCTAAAAATAGACAGATACAAGTATATGACGTATTTTCCATGTATAGCACATATCCTTTCCATATATAGCACAAGTGCAATAACTTAAACAGATAAGCACGAATTAAACCGTTTCATATAATTCATATTTCAGCATGTATGGAATCCACAAGTGTCCACACATGGCTCTTATCGAATTGAGCAAGTTCTTCCTGCATAGCATATACCCATGAATTTTCAGTGAGAGCATCATTTACTGACCTAGGTTCCACCATGGATAGTAGAGCATTAGGGGAATCCTCTGAAGATTGGTTTCGTGCAGTGGCTCTAGTCTTGATCCCGGAGGAGATGTTCCCAATGACTTGATCAGTGGGATGACTGGATGCATGCTTGAACTTTCTTTGACGTGGAACTTCAATAGGTTCTGGTTCAGCAGTGGGATCACCACCTTCATCCTGAGGGGACTCGTTAATTGGCACTTGCGGTATCTGTAAATCTGCAGGGGACATGTCTAAACCTTCATCATTAGTAGCACCTGATGTGAGATACTCATCAAAGGTTACATGCATTGATTCATGTAAAGTCTCTTTTCTTTTGTTGAATACACGATATGCCTTATAATGAAGACTATAACCTAAGAATATGCCCTCATCCACCTTTGAGTCGAATTTCCCTCTTTTACCCTATCATTTAAAATAAAACATTTGGAACCAAACACCCGAAAGTATCCTATGTTGGGTGTTCTACCATTCCACAGCTCATAGGGAGTCTTTTTCAGCATAGGTCTAAGAAAAACACGATTTGAAATATAGCTAGCTGTGCTAACAGCTTCTGCCCAAAATTTCTTAGGGAGATCATACTCATGTAACATTGTTCTCGCCGTTTCCTATAGCACTCGGTTCTTTCTCTCAACTACACCGTTTTTCTGAGGAGTAATAGGAGCTGAAAAATTATGTGTATAACCATGCTTATCACAGAAGGATGCATGAATTACTATCAAATTCCAATCCATTATCACTACGAATTTTACATAGAGTGGTATCCTGCTCATTTTCTAACATCTTTACTAGTGATGTGAAGTTCTCTAGAGCCTCACTCTTCTGTGCAAGAAATATCACCCATGAGTACCTAGAGTAGTCATCTACAATCTCAAATGCATATTTCTTACCTCGTAAAGACATGGTTTGAACGGGGCCAAAAAGGTCAAGATGAAGTAGCTCTAAAGGTCTAGATGTAGAGATAGTGTTCTTACTCTTAAAAGATGATTTGGTTTGCTTACCCATTGACATGCCTGACATGTCCTGTCCTTGGAGAACTTACCAATCGGAACTCCACATACCAAGTCTTTGTCAGGGATATGGGATATCAGTTCCATGTTGGCATGACCAAGATGCCGGTGCCATAACCATGAGGTATCCTGAGTAGCAGCTAAGCACTTAACATTTTGGTTGGTGATATCATCGAGTGTGATACAATATATATTCCCCTGCCTAGATGCACTAAAGATCACTTGATCATCTTTCCTAACTATGCACTTATCATTTTCAAAAGTCACGGAATAACCCTTATCACATAGTTGACTTATACTGATCAAGTTGTGCTCAAGATCCTTCACTAGCCAAACATCATCTATAGTGGTATTAAGAGTGTTACCTACTATTCCAATACCAATGATCTTAGCTTTTGTGTTATCAGAATATGATACAAACTCTCCGTCGCATGCTTTCAGGGAAACAAAGTTAGATATCACCTGTCATATGTCGAGAGCATCCACTGTCAAGATACCACCTCTTTTTCTTGCTGGTGTTCTTTCTCTGTACCTGCAAGAATTTGTAGTTCTCTGAGGTACGCAATTTCTGTTGGGTCCTAACAAATTAGCAGCAAAATAATTCTTGTTCATGTGTGACAAGCTATCATTTTCAACAGATGATTCCACTACACTAGCATGCATGGGTGCAGTCACATTGGTACGTTTAGGTTTCCAAACATATTTAGACCTGTATGCATGTTTCAGAAAGCAATTATAAGAATGATGACCACTTCTACCACAAGTAAAGCACTAAGTTTTTGGAACCTCTGGTACTACCTGTTTTTCTACAGTGGAATATCCTATCCCTAATCTCTCAGTGTACCTAGGAATATTTAGTAGTAGATCTAGATTTTGTTTCCCTTGGAGTAGTCTATCAACAGTGTGCTCTTTCTCACTTAGGGACACTCTAAGTGCAGTGATATCACTAGTCAATTCCTTATTCGATTTTTCTAGTACATCACATTTACATGCTCTCTTTTCTTCCTTCAGAGTTTCTACTTCACTCCTTAGACTCATAATATCTAGGTCAGTTTGGTGTTTCTCCTGGCTAAGGTTATCTCTTTGCTTCATAATTTCTTTCACTAAAGCATTAAGAGACTTTATCTTTCCATAGGCATTTTTAAATCAATTCGCATAACTCTTCTTTGCTCTCATCTACATCAAATACTGAGGATGCACTTACATCGGGATTGTTAGCATAGATATCATTCAAAATATTAATTTTCTCAGTACTTGATGAATATGATACCTGATCATCGTCGGCCATGTATGCAAGATTTTCGTCCTCTGACTGTTCGTTCTCGGAGTCATCCCAGTTGCTCACCATGGCTTTTGGTTTCTTTTGTTTCTTGTCATCGTTCGCTTGAGGGCAGTTCTGAGCAAAATGATCGGGCTTATTGCAGTTGAAGCACCAAGAAGTGTTGCGCTTAGTGGTACTGGCTCCCGTCTGTTGAAATTTGTTGAAGTTGCCTTTGAACTTTTTTTCGGTAAAATTTTCGAACCTCTTAGTGAGCATGGCGAGTTGTTGCATCATGCTTTCCTCACTTTCTTCTCCTTCATCAGATTCTTCCTTCAGATTGTTCAGCGTTGAAGGCCATGGACTTCTGATTCCGAGGCTGTGTTATCTCGTTTAGGGAAGTCTGAGTCATCTCGTAAGAAGTAAGAGATCCTATCAGTTCTGGAATCGTCAGTTTCTCCAAGTCTTTGGCGTCATAGATAGCAGTCACTTTGGCATTTCAGTCCATGGGAAGTGATCTCAGTATCTTCCTGACTTTTTCACTTTCTGGTACCTTTTTCCCGAGAGCGAACATCTGGTTGATGATACCCATGAATCTGGCGTACATTTGGCTGATCGTCAGTGGGTTCCACAGAGAACAACTCGTACTGGTGGGTGAGAAGAGCGATTCTCTCTTGTACCACTCTGGTAGTGCCCTCGTGTGTTACTTGCAGCATGTCCCACATATCTTTTGCAGTCTCACAGAAGCTGATGCGATTGTACTCTTCTTTTGTCAGTGCACATGCGATCAAGTTCTTTGCTTTGGCATTTCGAGAGAGACCTTCTTTCTCAACAGCAGTGTATTCAGGGGGGATCTTGCTAGTTCCATCAGTTTTTGCCCGGGGACTGTTGGGCCCAGTTGTGACGATCTCCAAGAGGTCGTAGTCAACAGCGACTAAGAACTCTTTCATCCTGTTCTTCCAGATAACGGATGTAGCACCCGGGTCCTCGTAAGCAATTAGGGCCAATAAATTCGCATAAAATGCGGAATGTAATTATGTGCCTTTCGTGCATTAATTTCGTGCTTACGTGATTTACGTGTTATGTGGCCCATTTATGTGCATAAATACGTGCATTTCGTGCCTTTATTCGGTGCTCGTGTGAATTATGTGAAATTGCATGTTAAAATGTGTGCTTAATTTATTTGGTGGAAAGTCGTGCATTAAAACTGTGCCATGTGACTTTCAATTTAATTAGGGATTTTCGAAAATTAGGCAAAGGAAAATATGGATGATAAGCTAAGATTGGAGCCTAAATGTTAATGGGCTAGACTTAAAAAGTAATTTGGGCCCAAGACTTAGAATGATATTTTGGGACAATTTGCCTTAAATTAGGGGATATTCGTCAAGTGGAAGTCCCATCACCACATTTTACAAAGTAGAATCTATCTAAAACCATTTCAAGCTCGAGAACTTCATTTGTAAGGAAAAATAACGAAAGCTAAGCCACAAGGTGAAAACCGAGCGGAAAATCAAGCTAAGGTATCACTCTCTAACCATAATGTTTATATTCTGTCCAAATGTGTAGTTTAAGGATTTGAAGCGCGAAGGTATCATATGATAGAACTTATGCGGTATTAATCCTTGGGAGCAAACCTTCTAGTCTAGATTTGGTAAGTTTAATTCGGTATTAACGTGTTTTAGGGGATTTTAGGCACGAAAAATAAGTTAAGTTAGTCTTTTAGCTATGTTGAAATTTAGGGTTTTAGGAGTTCGAACGGCCTTCAACTTGTTCTTGAGGAAAAAATGGCTTTTTGATCCGGAACCATTGAGTTCTGCGAATTGGGAGGTGTTTTATGCGAAGTGAAGAAGCCGCAAAACGTACTTTGCGAATTAAGGGAAGAGATTGGCGAACTTGTTGGGAGCACGAACTTAACAAGCTTCGCGGGTCCATGATGCCGCAAACCCTATCTCGCGAGTCCAGGGTTTTGCGAACCCACTTGGCGAATCCTTAGCTTTCGCGAACACGTTGGAGCTTGGTGAATTTAAGGTTTGCGAGTTGTGTTCTGCGAACTCATACAAGCCGCGAACTGAATTTGGCGAACTCGAGATTTGCGAATTCAAGCCATTTCGCGGGGCGCATCTAGTTGGCGAACTCACACGTTTTGCGGGCCGATCAAATTTAACGAACTCATGCAAAATGGTTGCGAATCAAGGATTTCACGAACACAAAGCTTCGCGAATCCCATGCGACAAGCCTTTGGCGAATTAAGAGAAGTTGAAAACTTAGCTTCGACCATGTAGAATTCGCGAACTAGGGGATGTTTGGCGAACCCTAAGTATTATAGATAGCATACTTCGCGAACCCTAGTTTTAAGATTTCAATTCGCGAACTATAAAATAAGGATTTCGCACACGAGTTCGCGAGGTGTAGACTTCGCGAATTAGAACTCCACGAATTGAACCCCTTAGATGAAACGATTCAAGTTAAAAAAATATTTTCGCACCATTTTGATGAAAAATATTTTCGCACCATTTAATCAGAGAAATATTCCGATTCCAATGAGCATAGGCTCTTTCAACGCCCGATCATAATTTGCCTATCGGTGTCCTCAGGGACAATTTTCGGTATAGTTAGACGTTGCATTCGATAGAATTTTGGTACGAAAATTTACGTAGTCAACTGATATAATTTATAGACTGACTTTATAGCCTGTTCGAGTTTAAAGGATGAAATATTAGGAAATTCACCAGACCGGCTAGCAAATAGCTTATGGACGAATTTTATGAACTTCGTGAACTTCATAAAGTTCCCTAAGACAAGTGAGATGTACCAAGTTAACTAGGACTCCTAAAGATATTTATAACCAAAGAAAATACCCAAGTCAGTACGTAATTAATTAATTTAAAATAGTGTCCTAACGATACTATTCTATGTCTAAGGTTTGGACTTAGGAGAATACCCGGGTCAGGTAGCGACTAATCCACGGACGCCAGGTAAGTAGAAACCCAACTACAACACATAACTTGCGTGTTATATGTTTTGTGTGACTATGTGCCTACGTGATTTCGTGATTACGTGGACTAATCGTAACGCCTTTGTGTGATTAGCATAAATTGCATTTATTCGCATATGCATATTCATGTGCACGCACGAACTTATGGGGAAGGGTCGTGGGACTGAGTGTGCATAATGATATGTCGCTTGTACGCGACGAGGACTTGCCGATGTGGGCAAGTGGTGTCGACTCATAGTTGAGTCAGGGGCTGTCTCCTATGCTACCAGGGCGGCGTTTTAGCGTCGTCGTACTACTATTGTATATATATATATATGGATATCCTGTGGAAAGGGTTTGGGCATGGCCCGTGGCGGTAAGGTGCGACCTGGAGGGTGCGACCTGAGGGTATAAGCGACACAGGGTGGAACCCTGGTGTAGGCGACCTCAGCGTGGGCTACCAGCGTGAGCGATCGCCGGACAGTCGGGGACGACCGGGTTCATATGGCGACCTAGGGGAACGATGTGCATCCTAGGGTTCGGCCATCCGGCGTGGACCGCTGTCGTATTGTCCTCGAGGGACGTGAGCTCTTGTGGTGCATAGTGAGATTAGCCGAGGGCCCTGAGTTTTACTAGTACGAGTACTAGGTGCATCGGAGTGGAATGCCCTTGCGAGTGTTATATGCATCGGCGCGGATCGCCCTTGCTTAGAAATTTACGCATTGGCGTGGATTGCCTTTGCGGGGGAAGGGACACGTGCATACATGCATGATTTCTTCTTACTGAGCCTCGGTGGCTCATTCTTTTATGTTATGTGTTGTAGGCGCCAGCGAGCACGGTACGTGATCGCGTTAGATGACAAGGCCAATCTTTTGGAGCTTCGCGCTGCTTTTGGGGTGGACGTGTGTGTATGGATGACGACCTGTGAGGCCGGGCGCATAGGAGCCTTTTGCTGTGCCGACACACCTTCGTCCTCGTAGTTAGTCCGTGTCTGGAACTTAATGTTCGACATGTATTCTTTTGACGTGTACAGAATATCATTCCGTTATGAAAATGGAAAAAGAAAAAAATTTTATACGCATTTACAGTTACCTTACTAATCATAACTCGCTAGGCACATAGGGATGCGTTAGAATAAGCAGTCAGGAAGTCGGGTAGTGACAGGGAACTGGTACCATCGAACAGTGGGGGCCTGGTATGTGACTGACCTTCTGCAAACACATCAAAACTCAAAGAAGCCATTAGATCTTTTACTCAGGCTTGTTAGGCCCGTCATATGAGTAACCTCTCTCTGATACCAATGAAGTAAAATATGTGCCTAAGAGGGGGGGAGGGGGGGGGGGAATTAGGCTACTAAGAACTTTTTGCTTCTTTGATATAAAGTGTCTTTAAAATGAGAACAGCGGAATTAAAACGTCTTGATGGTTATTCCCTTAACTGTTGGTCGAGTGGATTCGTGTGAGTGCAAGTGATCAGAAAAGTAAATGACACGTGGATTTATAGAGGTTATATCCCCAAGTGGGGTTTACTCCTCTCCTTGAGGTTTGCTTCTCAAGAGTTTGATCAATCCACTATGTGACCGTAGTTGGTTACAGAAGTGACCGATCGCCCTTACACAACCAAAAGACCAAGATGAACACTAGTCCGCGGCAAGGGTGCCTAACGCCGAGTTTCGTTCCATGTCGTTCCCTGAGAATCCCTATTCTCTGACTGGAATCAGCTCCCTCCCGAAGGTCAGTTGGATCTCAAATCCTCCCTTCACGAAAGGCACGCTTCACTCTTGTCTCCTTGTGAGGTTCACACACGCCCATATTGGGATGGTGGTTTTTCTAGCTTAGGGTGCACTCAAACAATCGCAAATGAAAGCACAAGCACTAACAGAGAATAGTAATTCGCAAATCAAATGCTCTAATTCTCAGATCTCTGTTCTTGCTATTTCGTGTGTATGTTCGTTCGTTGAAGCACTCGATGTAGAAATGTCGACTTATATAAACCTGTTAGTATCACACACTTCATATGAAATGTCAATCGCAATCACCAGTTCAGCACATCATTCCATCATAATTATCTTGCCAAATTAAGCTTCAAGTATCACAACGGTCATATTCATTAATTTGCATGAAATCCTACTCTAAATACCTTTTCCTTACCATAGAGGCAAATCTTATCCATATTAGCACGGTGGTACTTACGAAGATATCATAAATAGTTCCACTCAGCATCTTATCAATTATGCAACACATTAATTACGAATTTTTTATTCAAATAAATACCAAGGTAGCATAGTGAAAGAATTCGTGTTGACTCAAACATTTAAGATGCAATTCTCAGTGATATAGGCATGATTTCTACCTAAAAATAGACAGATTCCAGTGGATGACGTATTTTCCATGTATAGCACATATCCTTTCCATGTATAGCATAAGTGCAATAACTTAAACAGATAAGCACGAATTAAATGCATCCGTATCATATAATTCATATTTCAGCATATCTTAAAACGAATAAGCATTCATGCAAATATATCCTTATCATATAATATTCATATTTAGCACATTTAAGGATATAGAAGATCGCATTCCATATATATAGGCAGATTCCAGCAGAATATTTTTACCATGTATGTCATAATAATACTTAATCAATTTAACGCATGATCTTTACTCTAATTAACATAGCGCAGCACATTAAGGATTAATCACGTCATTTTACACAAATAGCTTTAAGATCATAGACAACCATAATTCGATTTAAGCATAGTTTCCAAATATACGTTACAATGATATCATGACAGTGGAATCAATGATCACAGTTGTATCACATAAGTCACGTTGCAATAGGATCACAATATCAAAGTGCAATTCACACAGATTTAAGTACATGATACATACATATTTCGAATTGCTAAATTTGTAGTGCTTATGTCATCTTAACTACATGGAATCATCAAAACTCAATTACAGTGCAAGAGCAAAAAGGTCAACATCCTCAATATGTAAAATAAAAGCAAAGAGAGAGTTAAAGTGACACTGTCCTGAATTTTACGTCGATCGATAGAAGACTTGGTGGCTCCACAGTAAACAAGTTATGAGCCTACGAGAAAACGTGACTAGGCACACCGTGAAAGCAGTTTTATTAGACGAAAAATGAAATAGGAATAAAGGTAAATAGGACTGAAATATAATATAATATATATATTCATTGATAGGCCTTGGGGTGCCTCCCAAGAAGTGCTGCTTTTATAGTCGTTAGCTCGACTCACAAACTGCTCATTCTGGTGGATGATTGAGGTTGTCCTTCCAAACATCTCGATCATTGTACACCTTGGGTTTCCCTCTTCTGGTGATAGTGTCTGCATCATCGCGTGGGATCGAGGGTTCTCCCTTTTTCGCCATGTGTAGATGCCATCCTCTGTGCAGTCTTTCTGACGAAGCTTCTTCTTTTTCTTGGGCGGAACAGTCTTCTTGATAGATTTAGGGCCATTGCTCTTTTTAGTCCATGGTGTCCACCTGTTTAAGTTAAGCACAGAAGAGAATAGGATATAGTTAGATTTGGCCGCGTTCCTGTTCGGTGCATCTATTTGAGCACAAGTTGTACCTGAAAGACTCAGAACACTTAAAAGCACAAGGATCAAAGATGTAAAGGAACACGAATCATCAGTAGCGCGTTTCATAGATTTGTAAACATCGAATTCCACTTTCTCACCCCTACTTGCAAAATAAGTTTACCGTTACCGATAAATAATAGCTCTTGCCGTGTTTAGGAACGGACGTCCAAGTATCAATGGAGGTCATCGTCTTCTTCCATATCCAACAAAATCAGCCGGGAAGTAGTGCTCTCCTACTTTCACAAGTACGTCTTCCATGATTCCTCGTGGGCATGTGATTGATCTATCAGCAAACTGGAGGATAGTCGATGTGGGTTTCGGCTCGCCAAGTCCCAATTTCCTAAATAATGAAGAAAATGGCATCAAATTAATACTCGCACCAAGATCTCATAACACGTTATTAAATGTAAGAGACCCAATAGAACAAGGAATAGAGAAACTCCCTCGATCCTTAAGCATCGGCGGAAGCTTCTTCTGTAATACGGCTGAACATTCTTCGGTGAGAGTGATCGTTCCGTATTCTTCTAACCTATTTCTCTTGAATAGTAGCTTCTTCAGGCATTTGGCATAATTTGGCATCTGCAACAAAGCCTCAATAAATGGGATATTAACTTCAAATTTTTAAATATATTAATGAAACGATCAAAATGTCCATGATTCTTCCCTTTTCGTAAAGCCGCTGGGTATGGAGATCGGATTTTATCGGTGGGAGTGGATTGACCTTCTTTTCCTCCAAGAGTGAATCTGGCACGTTCTCGACTTTTTCGGTCCGCTTGTCCTTTTCAGGGCCATGAACCATAGTGTTTGTGGCCGTGAATTCGCTCTGATTGGATGTCTCCGTCTCTTTTGCTTTCTCCACCTCCTTGGTCTCTTGGAATGATTCAAGCTTCTTTCCACTTCTCAGTTCATTGGCATTCGCGTACTCTCGAGGGTTCCTTTCGGTGTTGCTTGGAAGTGTGCCAGGCTTGCGCTCGGCTACTGTATTTGAGAGCTGTCCCATTTGACTTGTTAAGTCTTTTATTGCAGCCCGTATATCTTGGAAGCCCTCCTGAACCCTACTTTTAGACCCTGGAGTCTCTCTTCCGTCTTGCGGTTTTGATCGCCTTGAACCGCCACCATTTTCTCCAAGGCTATCTCCCAATCGGCCTTTCGTTTTGTTGGTGGCTCAATTTATTGATTTTGAACTTCTGGAGGCTTCAAGTAGTGCGAGTTTCCATACGACAAATTAGGATGGCTTCTCTAGTTCGGATCGTATGCGTTGGAGTATGCAATCCTCTGCCTATTATGGATGTGATTGACCGTCTCAGGGTCCTGGGAGTGTATCAGGTCTAACCATTTATGTATGGCTTCGAACTGTGGCTCCAACGAGCTACTTATCTCATGTACTCCAGCCATTCGTTGGTCCAGATCATGCCCAGTATATCTTGCAGGGTAGGCTGCAATTCGCTCGATGTCTTGGAGTGTTTCCTCATCGCCTAACTCCATGAAATTTCGTGTGCACCCGCCGTCGACGATCCTTTTATTTGGTGTGCTCAACCCTAAGAAGAATGACTGCATCTGAACGCTCACAGGTATGCTGTTGTTTGGGCATTGTCTGAGAAGGCTCTTGTACTTACTCCATGCATCGTTCAGAGATTCGCCACCTACTTGTTTAAAGTTTACTAGCTGGCTCTTAATCTCGCTGGTCCTTGACAATGGATAATATTTGCCTAGAAAACACTCCACTAGTTGCTCCCAACTAGTGATAGATGCATGTGGCAATGATGAGAACCATTCACAAGCCTTACCTGTCAAAGAAAAGGGAAAAAATATTCACTTCTGTAGAGACGCCGGGATATTTAATAGTTCTGCAAATTTGAGTGAATTTCAAAATATGTGAATTTGCGTCCTCATAGCCCATGAAACTGTGCTGAACCCGTCACCATCTTTATAGTAACGGGTTTAATCTCGAAATGATTACTCGGTCCCGCGGGGATGGCAATCGGGCCGTTGTCATAAAAAATTCCCAGAAGCCTCGACTTAGTAAAGTGGACTGTGGCGGAACAATCTCGTTATTGTACTGTTCTTCCTCGCTTTCTTGATTCTCCATTCTCTGTCTACGATTTCGATTGTTACGCCGACACGTGGCGTCAATTTCTGCATCAACCAGCAATGGTACGTTCCTCGAGCTTTATGTCATGCACTAATAGGAATTGTCCGCAAAAGATAAAAAATCAATGTTAGCGAATTGGCAAAAATAAATAGAAATATAATAATAAATTAATAATAATAATAATCCATAAATAAAATGTCTAACTAAAACTCACAATAAATCCTAAAATTAATAAGTGTACTAGGTCGTGCAAGTAGTAAAACGGACGAAGTCCGAGTATCGATCTACGAAGACACCTCGATTAATTCTAAGACAATATTTCTAATTCTAATTTAGACTAAGGGAATTTTTATAGTCTTAATGATTTGATTAAAAGAGATAAAAGACGCAAATAATAAAATAATCACAAATACAATAGATGAGGATAAATCAGTTGACGACGACGTGATCAAGAGACATGCTCAGCACGAATGATTCCTACGTCTTCATGCAATCTAATTTATCTAATCAATATGAATCATAGTCAAGATAGAATTTCCTGACATACGTGCTACTCATTTGTCCTACAATAGCAACCCTACGTAAATAGAGAACCAATCAACTATATGTCTATATGACTGTAGTTTCTATACGTGCATTCGATCTTTATGAAATTCCCCGAGTTTAGACGCTTTTGACGCCTAAGATCTCAGAAACCACACATACGAAACCGAATTCCATCTCTGGTCGGTTTTACGTAGTGATATTCAATGTTTTGTTCTAATCTGTCTAATCACTTAGTCCGTCTCCAAAACCAATCAATAATCATATGCATGGAGGCCAATCACACTTACACATATGAAGCACAAACAAAGAACACATAACTCAAGTCATATGATTAAATAAAATAATATTTGCATTAATACGTAGTCATTGTCCGGCCTCACACGGCCTCAATCACAAAAGGAATTAGGCTAGTATACTAATAAACGAAAACGACAACGAATCGAAAGAAATCATTGTCGACAACAAAATATTAAAAAGGTAAGAAATTCGCCCTTTTTTTGGTGCTCGACTTGTCTCGCTCTTGGCCGTCAATTGTCTTCCCTCGAGACCCTCTCGCTCTTAGCCGTCGTTCGTCTCTTATTTTCAGCCGTCAATCGCTCTTTATTTATGTCGTAGGTTTCTTTATTCGCTGCAGTGCGTGCTCTTTATATAGGGAGGGCAGCCGACTTCCTTATCTTCATCCTTCGATATTCTCGCATGATTAAGATTTAAATTGCCTCTTCTTTATGTGAGTTTTTGACACCTTCCATATATTCGAATATTCAATCCTCTCTCATGCGAAATCCTTGGGCAAACTAGGATTTCTTCCCTTAACTAGCTCTTCACGTGATTTCAATAATGAAATTCTTGTCAAATTGCAGATTTGCCCCAAATACTTTTGAAATTGCAAAAAGGACCCAAAGTGCTAAATAGGCCATGGGCACGTTCGAATCTTCTCATTTTTGATCTATTTGCTCGATATCTGTCAAAAATAAACCTGAACATAAATATAAGATATCGAGGAAATTTAGGTAACTAATGGTCGAAAACACGCTTTTACGGGGTATAAAAATAATATAAATTCCTAACTTATCAAGTCGTGATTTGCAAATTTAAGTGCTTACTCCGGAAAGGACATCTATACTCCTTCATATAGATGTTAGATCCCTGCATGCATGATTTCAGCCATATAGAAGATAATATTGGCGACCGTTTCACTGATGTTCCATATTGTGAGAGGAATGCAAGCACATCTTAGGGTTTAATTTGGCAGCGATGATGGACCATCTTAAGGTAACATTGATAATCACAACAGCAGCATTAGACATTGTTAAGTGACCACTTTTCCTAAAAGATTAACCCTGAAGGAAGTGCATCACTTTTTAATTTTATATAATTTATTTCCAACACGCCCCCTCACGTCTAGGCTGATTTCACTTATCTAGTCTTAGATGTGTAACTCTCATAAATGGGTGGTCGTGAGGATTCGTACGCAGGACCTGCAGGTCCCTAAGCTCTGATACCATGTTAAGTGACCACTTTTCCTAAAAGGTTAACCCTGAAGGAAGTGCATCACTTTTTAATTTTATATAATTTATTTCCAACAGATATATAAACTAGTCATGACCTAAAGTTGTTTTTTTCTTTCTTAGCAATTGATGGCAACGAAGTCTGATGCACCTTTCCGAGACGCAAAGGCGAAGCTGTTAGAAGTTCGCTCTCGTCTAGCTCAACATGCAGACCCAAGAATCAACACAACAGAAGAAGAAAGGAAAAGGAAAATGAAGAAGCTGAAGAAACTTGACAACGGCCATGTTTGGTTGTGATCTGTCTAACTTGTTGCAAATTACAAGTTCTTACACTCTCAACAGGCCACAACAGCCTGAGATTTGTTACTTTGAGTTATATCATTCTTTGTATTATCTTATTACCTCTTGTGTTGCCTTGTGAAAAATGATAGATTTTATTTATTATATCATATATTCTTTTGTCGCCGAAAGTGAATGTAAGGGCTGCAAAAAAATATTTAACATATGAATGGCATGGACCATCTCGTCCGGTTTCTGTTGCATGAAACTATGATCACAGAAAGATCCTTTTTCCATGATTCTAAATATAAGAGAGCGAGAAAACAGAAGCATCGTATCTTACATGTGTTTATCAAGTCGTTTGGAAGTTTTTTATATGAATTGCACAACTGATACTGATACGAAGTAAGGAACTGATATATCGCGTAACGCTGAAATCTTATTCCATTTCATTATAAATACGTTGGGCTTAATATAGACTTAAATCACTAACATTTTTTACTAAGCCACTAACTAATATTGCTTACTAAGTCACCAAAGGAATTAGTAAAAATAAGATATAACTTTTTTTTTTTGGGAGAGGAAAATAAGATATGACTTTTTCCTAAAGAAAATGAAAGACTCAGACTACAGACGTGGGAAATAATAGGCCAACAGTTTTGTCATTTCTTTAGGACCAAGATAGAGAAACAGAGATGGGCTTTTCTTTAGGAGCAAGTTCCATTCATAGCTTCATATTTGAGCTCTTTATAAAGAGCATCCTCACTCCCTAGTTGATAAAAAATAAACAATATCAGCTATCGACTTCCAACAGTAAACACAAACAATGTCTGAACCAAAGCCTCACTTTGCATTATTTCCCTTCCTGCCATTTGATCCCAACCGTCGAAATAGCACGCCTTCTTTCAAACCGCGGAGTTAAAGTCACCATCTTCACCACCCCACTCAACGCAAACAGAATCCTACCGTGGATTTCACGCTCTGGGCTACCTATCGATGTAATCCACCTAAGGTTTCCCTGCCTGGAAGTTGGCTTGCAGCCAGGGCACGAAAGCATCGAAATGAACCGCTCCCATGATGAAGCTCGCAAGTTCTTCGGCGCCTGCTGTATGCTCAAAGAACCCCTTCGCTCGTCTCTCCAAGAGCTCAAACCTTCCCCGAACTTCTTGATTTCTGACATGTGCTTTCCCTGGACGACTGATCTTGCAAAAGAGTTGGGCATCCTAGGATCGTATTCCATGGGACTTGTTGCTTTTCTCTGCTGTGCATGCACATACTCGGTACTTTAGAGGATTTCAACAAGTACATAGATAAGGAGGAGGAGTACTTTGTGGTTCCTCGCTTGCCTCATAGGATTGAGATGACCTTATCGCAGCTCAAGGGCAGTTCGGGGAAAGTCACACCCGAGTGGCTTAGGTTTAGAGAAGACGTGATGAGATCCAACGTGGAATCGTTCGGTACCATAGCCAACACTTTCCAAGAACTCGAAGGTGAGTATGTTGCAGAGTACAAGAAGGTGACGGGGAACAACAACGTCTGGTGCATTGGGCCCCTCTCTCTGTGCAATAAAGATGACGTGGACAAGGCCCAGAGGGGAGACAGAGCTTCTGTCGATGGATGAGGATGTCTGAGATGGCTCGATTCGAAATCCCCAGGCTCGGCGATCTACGTCTGCCTTGGCAGCATAGCAAGGTTATCGACTTCACAGCTCACTGAGCTTGGCCTTGCACTGGAAAGAATGAGCCACTCCTTCATATGGGTCATCAAAGATGCATCTGACGAGTTCAAAAATTGGATCTGGGAAGAAGGGTTTGAGGAGAAAATCTCAGACAGGGGAATCTTAATACGAGGTTGGGCACCTCAAGTTTTGGTGCTGTCCCATACTTCGATCGGAGGGTTCTTAACTCACTGTGGATGGAACTCAACCCTCGAAGGGATCACGTACGGCGTGCCTATGCTGACGTGGCCTGTGCTTGCAGAGCAGTTTTGCAATGAGAGATTTGTGGTAGACGTGATTGAGACAGGCGTAAGAGCAGGCATTGAACTGCCCGTGAACTATGGAGAAGAAGGCATAGTTGGAGTTCAGTTGAAGAGTGCAGAGATACGTAGGGCAATCGATAGGTTGATGGATGGAGGAGAAGAAGCCCAAGAGAGAAGGGAGAGAGCGAAAACGCTCGCCAGAGCAGCGAAAACCTCCGTTGAAGAAAACGGTTCGTCTTATTACAATGTGGGAATTCTCATACAAGATGTCATGAAACAGTCAATGAGGAGTGTCTGCTGATGTTAACTAAAAAGTTGCTATGTTTCTGCTACAGCAGTTTTAGTTGATTTCTGTCGTTGTTACAACTAATGAGAGAAATAAAAGGTTATGGTATTTCTGTGCTAACTATATATCTTTCCTTCTCCTACCTCAATTACAACTGATCATATATAGTACTTCCTCAGTGAGAATTGATATGTTCTTATGAGCTGATCCATCACTTTTCATGCTTTTACGAGCCACGACACTAAGATCAAAATGTTGATAAGGCTCAATACCAAGAAATCCACATTAGCGGCTAAAATAGAAAATAATCTACCTAGAGCCATGTGAAGATAAGAATTTGACATAATAGTCAAGATAAAAAAAAAAAAGAAAAATCCTAAGGTGATCACCCATGGGATTCTTAGATTTATTGTCTACCTTATAATATATTATATATACATGCATACAACTATATATATGAGTGAGTGAACTATGTATTAGAGTATGAAAAAAGAGAGAATGTGCGTGTAAAGTAAGTAAAAAAACAAGAGCATTAACGTGTGTTAAGCAAGTGAAAAACTTTGCTAAGAAAACTACTTCGCCTCCACCAGACCATCTCACTACAATCTGTTTTTTTCTTTCTAATCAGTCGATCTTGCACTAAAAAATAACAAATTGGTATCAAAGCTATGTCGATAGTCGGAGCAACCGCTGGCCAAATGCCGATCACGAAGCTCACCAAATTCAACTACGACAAGTGAAGTATTCAAATGAAAGTTCTACTCCAATCTCAAGATACGTGGGAGATCGTCGCGAACGGATACACCGAACCCGAAAATACGGATGGGTACACAGCAGCCCAACTAAAGACGCTGAAGGAATGCCGCAAACAAGATAAGTCCGCACTTTATATCATCTACCAATCTTTAGACGAGGCCGGTTTCGAAAAAATAGCCGAGGCTAAAAAACTGAAGAATGCATGGGAGACGCTTGAAAAAGCATACAAAGGTGCTGATCGAGTAAAGCAAGTAAGGTTGCAGACTCTTCGTGGCGAGTTCGAAATGACGAAAATGAAGGAGGGCGAAGACGTGTCCGAGTATATAACGAGAGTGCAAACCATCGCGAACCAGCTGAAAAGAAATGGCGAGGTCCTAACTGATGCCCGAGTCGTCGAGAAAATCTTGCGATCCCTGACGAACGAGTACGAGAACGTGGTGTGTGCAATTGAAGAATCCAAAGATCTTGAAAAAAATGACGATCGATGAACTTTCTGGTTCGCTCGAAGCTCACGAGCAGCGAAAGAAAAAGAAGAAACATGATTCTTTAGACGAGGCCCTACAGACGAAATTGTCCATTAATGACGACAAGGCGTTGTATACACACCACAGTCGAGGAAGAGGACGTGGCCAACGAGGACGTGGTTTCGATCAAAGCACAGGCCAAGGACGAGGCTACAATCACGAAAAAGAAGGACAAAACAACAACCAAAATTGGAGAGGATGAGGTCGAGCACGAGGACGTGGCCTCCGCTCAAATCGACCGAGCGTTGAATGCTACAATTGCGGAAAGTTCGAGCACTTTGCGAATGACTGTTGGTCCAACAAGAAAGTGGAAGAAAATGCTAACCTAGTCGCATAAGAAGAGCCAAAAGACTATGGCGTTCTCTTAATGGCGCTTGAGGATAAAAATCCGGGCAGCAACATGGTGTGGTATCTCGACACCGGTGCTAGCAATCACATGAGTGGGCACAAACATCTCTTCATCGATTCAAAGAATATCGATGACGGACATGTTTCTTTTAGCGACGCATCAAAAATCAAAGTCAAAGGCCATGGGAAAATATGTTTCTCCCAAAACGACGGCAAACAAGGATCGGTCGAGGACATTTATTTCGTACCAGACTTGAAGACGAACATCTTAAGCATGGGGCAGTTGCTTGAAAAAGGATGTTCGGTGTTCATGAAGGACCGCTCGCTACAACTAAGGAATAAAGATGGCAAATTGATCGCACGGGTGAGATGGAAAGGAACCGAATGTTCAAACTCAACCTGAAGACGATACAAGAAAAATGTCTGCTAGTTGACTTGCCAGACAAAGATCATTTGTGGCATATGCGTTTTGAACATTTACACTACGAAGGACTGAAGGAGCTCTCCAAGAAAGGCATGGTGCACGGGATGCCGATGATAGAGGGAGAAAAGAAACTTTGCGAAAGTTGCGTGATTGGCAAACAGGCGCGAACGTCGTTTCAGAAGCAAGAAGGATTTCGACCAAGCAAACCGCTCGAGCTAATACATACCGATATATGCGGACCTATCACGCCAGCATCATTTAGCGAAAAAAGATACTTCATCATATTTATCGACGATTACTAGAGAAAGACTTGGGTATATTTTTTGAAAGAAAAGTCCAAAGCACTGCAGACGTTTAAAAAACTCAAAACTATGGTCGAGAAGGCGACAAGTTCAAGCATCAAGGCGCTCCGTTCAGACCGAGGAGGAGAATATATGTCGGGTGCTTTCGTACTTTTTTGCGAAGAACAGTGCGTCAGGAGATTCCTCACTGCGCCGTATTCGCCTCAACAAAACGGCGTGGCCGAAAGGAAAAATCGCACCATACTCGACATGGTTCGATCAATGTTGAAAAGGAAAGAGATGCCAAAGGAGTTCAGGCCCGAGGAGGTACAATGTGCCGTATATATTCAAAATCGATGCCAACATCACAGCCTCGAGAATCGAACACCACAAGAAGTTTGGAGTGGACAGAAACTGACCGTAGCGCACTTCAAAATTTTTGGAAGCGTGGCGTATGCACATGCCTGACCATAAAAGAACCAAGCTGGACGACAAAAGTAGAAAGCTTGTTTTTATTGGGTACGATTAGAAGACGAAGGCATACCGGCTGTATGATCCAGAAAATAAAAAGGTGATAGTAAGTCAAGATGTTCGTGTCGACGAAGAAAGTTCGTGGGGCTGGAACATTGAAGAAAACACAACGCCTGGAGAACCATTGAATGTTGCACCAACGCTTGTCTCAGTTTCATCTCAAGAAAATATCGAGGAGGACGAACCAAGACATCCCAGGATGCGAAGCATGCAGGACCTGTACGAAACAACCGAACAAGCTCACCTAGTATGCTTACTGGCCGACTCGGAACAAATTAGTTTCGAAGAAGCCGTAAGAGACAGGAGATGGAAAACAGCGATGGATGAGGAGATCAAGGCGATTGAAAAAAATGACACTTGGAAGCTGGTGGAGTTGCCACACGGGCATAGACCCATGGGAGTAAAATGGGTTTATAAAAGGAAAATGAACGCTCAAGGAAAAATCGAACGCTATAAGGCAAGATTGGTGGCGAAGGGCTACTGACATCGAGTAGGGATAGACTACGATGAAGTGTTTGCTCACGTTGCAAGAATGGAAACAATCCGCCTGCTCCTTGCCCATGTAGCACAACTTAGTTGGCCACTCTACCAGATGGACGTGAAATCCGCTTTTCTGAATGGGGAACTCGAGGAAGAAGTCTACGTGGAGCAGCCCCTGGGATATTCAAAATAAGGGGAAGAAGGCAAAGTGCTGAAGTTAAAGAAAGCACTTTACGGGCTGAACCAAGCGCCTCAAGATTGGAATACTCGGATCGACGGATATTTCAAAAAGAACAAGTTCGAGCAATGTCCGTTCGAGCATGCCCTCTACGTCAAAAGAGAAGAAAAGGAAATGATCATCGTCGCACTCTATGTCGATGACCTTATTTTCATGGGAAGCAGTGAGAAAATAGTTAACGACTTCAAGAAGGCGATGACGAAGGAATTCGATGACGGACTTGGGACTAATGAAATATTTTCTCGGTCTCGAAGTCGAGCAAAAAAGCACGGGAATTTTTGTTTCGCAAAAAGCGTATGCAAAGATATATTGAAGAAAATTAAAATGGAAGAGAGCAACCCGGTAGCGACACCGATGGAACTTGGAACAAAACTGTCCAAGTTTGAGGGAGGAAAAGGAGTGAATGCGACCGATTATCGAAGTCTCGTGGACAGTCTGCGATACTTGACCTGCACGAGACCTGACATCGCTTATAGCATTGGAGTCGTTAGCCGCTATATGGAGGACGCGAGGCAGTCACATCGCAAAGCAATCAAGAGGATTTTACGATACATCCGAGGAACACAATCGCTAGGACTATTTTATCCAAAGGTGAGCGACTGCAAATTAGTCGGATATTCTGACAGTGATTGGTGCGGAGATATCGATGATCGAAGAAGCACTGGCGGCTACGTATTTTATCTCGGAAATACGGCGTTCACCTGGTTATCGAAAAAGCAACCGATCGTGACTCTATCAACCTGCGAAGCAGAATATGTGGAAGCATCGTGGTGTGTCTGTCACGCAATCTGGCTGAGGAACTTACTGCTCAAGTTGAGTTTTCGACAAGTCGAGCCAACCGAAATTTCGAGTAGATAATAAATCAGCGATTGAGCTGGCGAAAAATCCGGTTCATCATGAGAGAAGCAAGCACATTGATGCTTGGTTCCATTTTATTAGAGAACACGTTAAAAGTGAAGAAGTGAAAATGGTGCACGTTGCGAGTCTGGACCAAGTTGCGGATATTTTTACAAAGCCATTACCGACAAGTACGTTTGAAATTTTGAAAAGGAAGCTCGGGATGAAAGAGCGGAAGGCATTGAGCTTAAGTGGGGAATTTGTTGATAAGCTCAATACCAAGAAATCCACATTAGCGGCTAAAATAGAAAATAATCTACCTAGAGCCATGTGAAGATAAGAATTTGCATAATAGTCAAGATAAAAACAAAAGAAAAATCCTAAGGTGATCACGCATGGGATTCTTAGATTTATTGTCCACCTTATAATATATTATATATACATGCATGCATCTATATGAGTGAGTGAACAATGTATTAGAGTATGAATAAGTCGAGCTCAAATAAGTTCAGCTCAAATAAGTGGTGTATTATTCGAGCTCGAGTAAGAGTTATTCAAACCCGAAGCTCGATAACTGCAGACTTATTCGAGATACTTAATCGAGTTCGAGTAAGTCTTATTCGTACTCGAAAAAGTCTGCAGTCCTTAAATCATGTTCTGTTCGAATAATTTACTCCGTCAAACAATTTTTTCGAAAGGATATTTTAGTCATTTTCATTTCAATCCCTCCCGTTTAATTCTTTTAGATCCCAGTCTCTTTTTTCAAAATTCCCCTCTACTAAATTCTAAAGGGAAAAATAATTTATGGACAATTGCTAAAAATGATAAGACGAACCCAAGAGTTCTATCAAACAAGGGAGATGGGTAAAAAACAACTATAATTGTAATAACCGTAAAATTTAATTACGGGATTTTCGACTTAATTAGCAAAATTAGAAATTTCGTTGGATTAATTAAATAAAAGAAGTAGGACTTCGCGTGATACGACGCTTTCATGCATTTATATTTTTCAGTGTCTTGTGTGTCTATGTGATTTCATGCTACATGTGATATAATATTATATATATATTATATGTTACTAGGATGATTAACCGAGTAGGGAAGTTAAGTTGGGACTTAGAAGACAATCTTGTATAAGACATAAAAGTTTTGGTAAAGGAAAGTAGCAATAATAGGCAAGATATGGGAAGGCTCAAAAGTTATAATACTACTAAGAGCAAAATAAAGCTATAATTCATTTGGGTTTATTATATTCTAACCTAGGCCCAAGAAGTATAAGATAAGTATTAATTACTTAGGCATGAGGAAACCAACATCACCACTTGTCCCATCAAATAAATCTTTCGATGGTTTAATGTTTATCAAGAGTTCCTTTATAGTATAAAATCATTAAAGTAACAAAGAAACGTTGAACAGCAAGGTGATCATCCAACAGAGGTTGAACAATAAACCATATAAGGATATTCAAACGTAATAGTGCTTGAAAGGTATAAACCCTTTTACTCTAAGTCTTTGATTATTTTTCTTTTGTTATTAGTAGGATAAAATACGAGTATATGAGATGAAATTTAAGGAGTTGTATAAGATTTAAAGTGTGTAAGAAATTATAGATACGAAAATCTGGAACTGATTAGGGTTTGTTTATATTAGTTTAGTTAATAAGGGTTTGGAACCTGTAGAACTTTTATAGTTAGATTACGTTAAGTTCGAAACTTAGATAGAACATATGAAGTTTTTATTATGTTCAAACTGTTCTTGGGAAGGGTAGAATTTGATCGAAAGTTTTAAAAAGGTACAAGTATTAAAGTGTTTTGGGTGTGAAGCCGCGAAAGGGAAAACATCGTAAATTAATTAGGTTCGCAAATTGGGAAGTTAGGAATTTTACGAATCCATAGGGCTTGATTTCACGAATGGTAATAAAACCATTTCGCGAAATTATGTGTAAGGTGCTGATATCACGAATGGAGAGAGGAGAGAAATATGATTTTATTGGCCGGCCGGCGATCCTGGTATCCTCCCTCACCAATCTGGTCGAGGTGGGACTGATTGGAGCGAGGTTTTAGCGTTTTGTGGCGACTAGGGTTCCTTGGCGAGATGCAATCGCCGGGGATTTCACCCGATCCACCTGATCGGGCCATGGCGACGATCGCTGATCCGGTGGTGATGGAGCGTGATCAGCCACCACCGACGGCGCAAGGGGCTGACCCGGCTCTCCCGGATTTGGATGCCTTGACCGCGGCATACCCGGATTTTGCAGCGTGCTTCGATGGGGTTCGTTTCCGGGCACTGCAGAACAAGATTGCCGGCGCTGATGGGACGCAGATTGAGACTGGGTTTTCCGGCGAGGGAGGACAGCCCAATCGGGCTGTTTCTACGCCCATGGGTGACGGTGGACCTGCTAGGGTTGATCAGGTGATTTCGCGCGAATCTGACGGGGCGGATGACAGCGCTGATCGCGGGATGGTGACGGCTAGGGTTAATTCGGGCATGCCTCAGACGGCGGGCCAGGCTGGGAATGGGCCTAGGGTCTCGAATGGATCGCCACCTGCGCGTATGGGCTGTGCTAATGCTGCAGTTCCGCTGCAGGTTCCGCTACAGGGAATTCTGCGAAACCCTAAGCGTCGACCACAGTGGTGGCGGCCTGGAACTCCACCGCCAACTCGTCTGACGGCTCGGCGGTTCGTGGATATGGGAGCCATGATGGTTGATGAACCCGTTGATGAGGAAATCGTGGTTGATGATAGGACGGAGGCTGCTCGGACGGGGTTGGTTACGACCCAACCAGCTAGGGTTTTCGGGTCTGAGCGGGTGATTGTATCGGCCGATTTGCCCCCTTCGTCGTCATCTGCTGTTGCGCCGGGGAGGACGGAATTAATCGGTGACGTGGGTTTACCGATGCGGCATATGAGGGGTGATGGACGCTCAACGGGAACATCGACGACCATGCAGCAGATGAGGGCGCCCGGGGTTGAGGCTGTGGTTTTTGGGGCTGGCAACGTGGATGCACCCGCGGTGGCTGCCATGACGGGGAAGTCACTTGGGAAGGGAGGTACTAACCCGTTTCATGGATCCGTCTTTACACGAATGGGGCCGAGCACGATGACGGCGGCAGGGCATGCAGAGCCGGATTCCTTTGTGGCGGCTGTCCAACGAGCTGCCCCTTCACGACCATATGTGCCATCCAAGACTATGGCATTATCATACACACCGCCGACTGTAGTGAATGGGGTGGCTAGAGTGCGAGCAACGGCGGAGATGGCACGCCGAGGGTGCGATCGATGGCAACATACGCTTGTGGGCTACTTTCTAGGGCGTAAACCGTACTTTCCTTTTGTGGAACGCCATTTTCGATCAGTTTGGAAGGGCCTTGCTGAAATACGGACAACTATAAATGGGTTCTTTATGTTTCGGTTTGAATCCAATGAGGCTAAAATGGGTGTGTTAGAGGGGGGCCCTTGGCTCATGCAAGGGCAACCCTTATTCTTGGAACCGTGGCGGCCTCGCATGTCATTTGCACGACGCGAGTTGGTGGAGGTGCCATTGTGGGTGAGACTACGGAATGTACCGTGCGAGTTGTGGACGCAGGAAGGCCTTGGGTTGGTTGCGAGTGCTGTTGGGCGTCCATTGTTTGCGGATAGTATCACGGCGACTGGGGAACGATTGGACTATGCACGTATCTGTGTCATGAAACCGCTCTCTGAGCCGTTTAGAGAGACTTGTGAGGTGTTGATCCAGGGGGATGGTGAGGAGGATGATGCTATTGTTCCGATCCAGGTGGAGTATGACTGGAAACCATCTCCGTGCTCGCACTGTAACTCATGGGCGCATGGGGCAGCACACTGTCCACAACAAACTGCCAAGCCGGCCGGGGCAGCGCTTGCGACGAGTGACGAGCCGGGGCGTGTTGCGGCAGCGCCTCATGGGAAACCTCGCGGGACCACTAGTGAAGAACATCAGCTGGGCCGGAATCGTAGACCGGCCCGACAGAGAGCAGGTCCAAGGCGTCCTAGTCGGATGGATGTGCCTCGCAGAGCATCCCCACCTCCGCAAAATGCATGGCAACTTGTGGGGGTCAAGGGCAAGGCGATCTTGGGTACGTCGAAGGAGGGACGAAGTGATAGATCATCTGCCATGGTTGGGCAGGGGGAGGGTGCCATGACACGGCCCCCGGATGCCGATGTGCCCTCGACTTCGGGCGATCGGAATCGATTTGAATTGCTTGCCTCAGTACCTGAAGTGACTGACTTGACTATCTATACGGGCCCTAAAGCAGATGCAGCCCGCCCAGGGGTGCCTTTATGTTAGGTGTCGGATCCTGGAATGTGCGTGGTCTTAATAAGCAAGACCACAGGAGGGCGGTGGGGGAATTGATTTCGCGTGAAGGGCTATGTATGATTGGGCTAATAGAGACGCGAGTGTCGGCGTCTAATGCTGATTTTATATCGACAGGCATTAGGACTCGTTGGAGTTGGTTCTTTGAGTATGATGACGGCCCAGCGTCGCGCATCTGGGTAGGTTGGGACCCATCGGTCCTGAAGGTGGGGGTTCTTGGTTTCTCGACTCAAGCTATCCACTGCAGGGTTGATTCGTTGGTGACCAAGGAGACATTCTTTATTTCCTTCGCATATGGGCATTCAAGGAGGGAGGAGAGATTGTCCTTATGGGAGGATTTGACTGCTATGTCCGCTGAGCGGGTGGCGGATGCCTGGATAGTCATGGGGGACTTCAACGCTATCTTACATCCGGATGAGGGAAGAGGGGGATCGCCCTCTATTCAAGATATGGCGGACTTTCGAGCATGCTTAGTGAGTGCGGATCTTTTGACGTTACCGACGATGGGCCAGGTCTTCACATGGTATAATCAACAACGTGCTGAGGCTGGGATCTGGAGGCGCTTGGATCGGATTTTGGGCAACCCGCAGTGGTTTGCCAGATTTACGGATGCATTCTGTCGTTGTGGCTTACCTGCGACTTCAGATCACTCGCCGATCCTCTTAGGTGCCACTGTAGCACGGCAGCATAAGGTGACGTTTCGATTCGACAACTTCTTGGCGAAGGATCCGAGATTCTTCGATTTGGTTCAGAAGGCCTGGAGTGTGCCTATTACGGGCTACCCCATGTACGTGTTGGTGAGACGGCTGAAGATGTTGAAGTCTTCCCTCCTAGAGCTGCGACGGTCGAAAGGGGATTTAACGGCAAATGTCACGGAGGCCAAGTTTTTTCTCGATATTGCACAGGACTATGCTACACGGTATCCAAATGAAGAGGGTTTTTTTGACCTGGAACGGATATGCCGGATGTTATATGCGAAAGCGGTGATGGCGGAGCAGTCGGCATTATCACAGCGGGCTAAGCTTGCGTGGCTCAAGGATGGCGATCAATGCACGTCCTACTTCTTTCGTAGGGTCGCCATGCGCCGGGCTGCTAATCGGATCTGGTCCTTGGAGACGGCCACGGGAACCCTTCTGGAGGAGCCGGATGAGGTGGAAGGCGAGTTGATTGGGTTCTATCGGGACTTATTGGGTCAGTCTATGCACTCGGCGCCGATTGCTGATTCTGATGTGCAGAGTGCTGTTGTGCGGACGCTCTCCCCAGCGAATGCTGCTTCCATGATTGGCGTAGTCACTAACTTGGAGGTTCGGACGGCGCTTTTCTCTATGGGGGATGAGAAAGCGCCTGGCCCTGACGGGTATACAGTTGCGTTCTTTCGGGCGGCATGGGGGATTGTGGGAGATGCAGTGGTCGAGGCGGTACAGGACTTCTTCGTTTCGGGGAGGCTACTTAAGGGGCTCAATAGCACACTCATCACATTGATCCCTAAGAGGGATGCACCGAGGCGGGCGACTGACTTTAGGCCGATCTCATGCTGTAATGTACTTTACAAGGTGATCTCCAAGATCCTGGCCAACCGACTTAAGATACACTTACCTTCGTTGGTGCACGGCTCTCAGACAGCGTTCATACCAGGTCGACGCATTAGCGACAATGTGTTGCTAGCGCAGGAGCTGTGCCTCGGGTATAAGTCCAAGGGGCGTCCGCCACGAGCGATGTTCAAGATTGACTTGGCGAAGGCCTACGACAAGGTCGAGTGGGGCTTTTTGCTGTCGGTGTTACGCGCCATGGGATTTCATCCTACGTACATTGGATGGATTCGCACGTGCCTCACGACTACAGCCTTCTCGCTAAACTTGAATGGCCAGGTGGTGGGGTTTTTTCAGGGAAAGAGGGGTCTGCGACAGGGGGATCCCATCTCGCCCTATCTTTTTACCTTGGTTATGGAGGTTCTCCATGGGCTTCTCATGAGGTATGTGTCGGAGGAACCTCGGTTCCGATACCATTGGCGATGTGAGGAACTCAGACTGGTTTCGTTAGCGTTTGCGGATGACCTCCTTCTCTTTAGCCATGCGGATGAAGGGTCGATTGGGGTGCTGAAACGAGCGCTGGATGAGTTTGGAAGGCTATCTGGGTTAGTTCCTAACCCTGATAAGAGCGAGATGTATCTTTCTCGGCGGGCTGAGGGTCTGACGGCGTCGTTTCAGGCCCTGATGGGATATCGTGTGGGCCATCTGCCAGTTCGGTACTTGGGGGTGCCGCTTATCACTTCACGCTTGACGATTCATGACTGTGCGCCGCTACTCCAAAAGGTGGATCAGCGATTAGGGTCATGGCTTAATCGCTCCTTATCCTACGCGGGCCGCCTGCAGCTGGTGAAGTCGGTGCTGCAGGCTCTTCATACGTATTGGTCGGGAGTTTTCCTACTTCCTAAAGGCGTGGTCAACTCCTTGGAAATGCGCTTTAGGAAGTTCTTGTGGGGAGGGGGATCGGCTAAGGTGGCATGGGATGTTCTATGTCTTCCTGTGAGAGAAGGGGGACTGGGACTAAGGTCTATCGCGGTCGACAACAAGGCGTTAATGCTGAAGCACTTGTGGAGTGTTCTTACCAGAACACCAGGCTCGATTTGGGTTGAATGGCTTTATGGGACGCGGCTGATGTCTCGCTCGATTTGGGACCTACGGGTGTCGGCGAATGACGCTTGGAGCTGGAGAAAGATGCTACAATTGAGACCATTGATCCGATCTCTGATTACGTTCCGAGTTGGGGACGGGTCCACGATTTGGTTGTGGAAGGATCCCTGGCTCCTTACTACTCCATTGATTGAGCGTTTCCCTCGGGGACCTGTTGCGATGGGTCTACCACAGGATGCAAGACTTAGTATGGTTATTGTTGCGCATGGATGGAACTGGCCTGGGCAGGGGGCGGTTGAGTACATAGAGATCAGTCGGCTACTCCCGAACGTTGTGCGCGGGCCTCGCGATGGGGTGCTGTGGAAGGGATCGCCGGACGGGAATATGATGACTTCGATGGCTAGGGACGCGATGAGACATAGGAGGCCACCTGTTTGCTGGGCTGCACTGTTTGGGGGCCCTTTGAAGGTTCCTAGGCACGAGTTCATTCTTTATTTGGGTTTGCAGGATCGCCTCTCGACTAGGGACAAGCCGTGGATTGCTCAGCGGGCGGGAACTCCGGCTTGTTGCCTTTGTGATGAGCTGCACTTTGAGACGGCCCAACATCTCTTTTTTGACTGCCCATTCTCACGGCAGTGCCTTCGACTTTTACGGCGGCGGATTAGGTGGATCTGGCCCTATCAGGAATGGAGCACTGGTATTCAGTGGGCGGCCTCCCGGTGGCGAGGGAAGCACCTTTTACAGGCTGCTTATCGACATGTCCTTGCCTCGCTTGTTTATCATATTTGGCAGGCGAGGAACAGACGTTGGAAGGAGGGGATCATCACGACGCCTCACAGGTTGGTAGGGAGTGTTCTTGCATTGGTTATCTTACGTATTGGTGGTACGCCAGCCAAGTACGAGCTGCATCGGGTGGCCATCCGCAGACTATGGCGTGTGGCTTGGTAGTGCGTTTGACTTGTGTAGGTAGTGTTTGTGCTTGTACCCAGTAGCCTGTTACTGGTTGGATTGCGGAGCTTATCTCCTGCTCACTATGTACATACCTTTTCGCTTATATATATATGGGACATTAAAACCAAAAAAAAAAAAAAAGAAGTATGAGTGATTGGTATTTCACGAACTTAGTGGGAGGATAGAATAAAATAATAGTATCATGTTGGCGAATTGTATGTGGTGTGGAAAGTTGACTTCACGAAACCTAAGGGAAATAAAATAATATTATATACAAATGAACTTCACGAATTCATAGGTTCACGAATTTGGTAAGCTTAGTGAAATTAAGATGGTGAGTCATTCGTGAACTATTCCACCAACCAATGAGCACTTCACATATTTAGTGAAGTTGGAAAGTTCACGATGCCTTAATGAATAAAATAATATACATAGGACTTCATGAATTAAGAATATTAAAATATTTCAGGAACTATATGTACTTCACGAAGTTAAGTACGTGTCTCAAATGGTTCACGAATTGGGTAGTTTGGGGAATTAAAAAAAAGGGCATGTGAAGAGTGTAGAGTATTAATTTGGCGAATTGTGAGAGCATGAAAAGAATTTTATAAGCCACACTTCACGAATTCTAAAGTAGTTCACTAACCATATGAATTTGACAGGTCTTAGGAAGTTCACGGCTCTATGTGATAATTTAATTTGTAAATTAAGTATGAGACAATAAAACTTCACGAATTGTGAACTTAGCGAATTGTATATTATGTCATGACTTCACGAATTAATAGGGACAGTAGACTTTGGCGAATTCTTTTAACAACTATTTGTCTAATACTGATCAATATCTAATATTTTAGTACTTAGGAAATTCGAGTACTTAGATGGTCAAATAATTACACTGACATTATAATTTTGTACTTAAGCTCAGGGACTAAGAATTCCACAGGACTAGTAGCAATTAATTCACGGACGACAGGTAAGTGGAAATCACAACTACAACACATAATTATATGTGTAAGAATTATGTGTCTATGTGCTTCCATGATTTTATGTGTGAGTTCTTACGTGATTCATTTACGTTGTACAATGACATGACACGCATGTTCATGACATGAGCATATGCACGCACGACTAGTATAAGAGTCAGGGAAAGAGACGTGCATGAGTATAAGATCGCGTGAGAGCGATGTATATTTGCCAATATAGGCATTCGTGTCGACTCAATGATGAGTCAGGCTCTTCTATGCTACCATGGCGATTCACGATGCCGAATTACATGATTCACGAAAGGTAGGGAAAATTCACCATGGCGATTCATGATGTCGATTGCCTGATTCACGATAGGCAGGTGGATACCCCGTAGCGGGAGATGCAACCTGGAGGATGCGACTCGAGGGAATAAGCAGCACCGAGGGAACCTCGAGTGTTGGCGACCTCGTAGTAGGCTACCAGTGAGAAGCGCCCGCGTGTCAGACCACATTGGGATGGAAAGGCGCCATAGGGTTAAACGCAAATTGTGTGCTCGGGTTAGCCTCGTTGGGATTGAAAGGCACTATTAGCCTCTCAATGTGGACCACATTGGGATGGAAAGACACCATAGGGTTAAGCATATTGTTTGTACCCACATGTTGACCAGATTGCGTACTAGGGTTTAGCCTCTCAGTGTGTGTACTGCCACTTATTTGTACCCTTAGGGGATTGAGCTCTATGAATGGTGCATAGTAAGATGGAAAGCCGAGGGCCCAATATGAATGGAGAGAACAAGAAAGATGTGAGAAGCCGATAGCATTGGCGCGAATCCCTTCGCTATTTATGTCACGTGCATTGCATGCACGGTTTCACTTACTGAGCTTTAGAAGCTCATTCCGCGTTTTTATGTGTTGTAGCACCTTGCGATCATGGTACGTGATCATTTTCACGGCAATGCCAACTTTTGAAGCTTCCGGGGGCTTTTGAGATGGAAGTGTGTGCATGGATGCGACCTTGTGGAGGCCCGGTAGATAGTTTTAACGCTTGCGCATCTTCCTTTATATAAAAGAAAAAATTTTATACGAAATTTCGTACCATCTATTTCTTTTCTACGATGTTAATAATGTAAATTAGTTAAGAAAGTAGTGGTGGAAGGCGGGGCGACACAGGTGGTATCAAAGCTTAGGATATAGGTTCTGCAGACTGTCCATGTACACACACTCAAAAGCACGGAAGCGGCCTTGCTCGTAAGTTTTATGTATTTATGAATTTCTGGTATTACATGATTTATTGACCTTAAAAACGTTAGGATAAAAGAACGATGGGTAGAACAAGAAATGAGAATAGTGGGGCT
Organism: Craterostigma plantagineum; assembly: GCA_027422505.1. Lineage (NCBI taxonomy): Eukaryota > Viridiplantae > Streptophyta > Magnoliopsida > Lamiales > Linderniaceae > Craterostigma > Craterostigma plantagineum. The sequence continues at coordinate 10,798,329 of JAPQWV010000025.1, forward strand.
GCAGATAAAGGTAAGGAACCCGCAGCCCCTACTGATAGTCGGGATACGACTATTCTCCAACATGCGGAACTAGTCCGCCAACAATCTGCCCAAATTCAGCAACTGATCCAGCAACACAACGCTGGTGGGCAATTAAGCAACGGATCCTCTCAGGCCGATAGAATCAAAATGATCGGAGAGAGATTTCGTAAATTTAATCCCCCAACCTTCGACGATGCTCTTGACCCAACCTCGGCAGAGGATTGGCTCCGAACCCTAGAAACTATGTTCCAACATAGCCGTACTCCTGAAACAAAAAAGGTCATGTGCGGTGGTTACCTATTAAAGGGAAGCGCAGGTCACTGGTGGGATACCATACTAACTCTTGAAGATCCCGTGATAATGACCTGGGAGCGCTTTAAGGAACTTTTCAGAGGCAAATATTATACCGCCCCTGTTCGAGCTCAAAGAATGATTAGTTCATCAATCTCCGCCAAGGGGCAATGACGGTGGCGGAGTACATCCGAAAGTTCGAACAGTTGTCTCGATTCGCAACCCACATGGTGAGCACTGACTTGCTGAAAATTGAGCGATTTATGGAGGACCTGAAGCCAGAACTTTACCGTGACATTGGCATGGCTGGATTCCAAGGGGTCACTTATGCCCTGTAATACCCGTAAAATTAATACGGGATTATTTTTGTAATGTTCGAAATTAATGGAGTTAATTTTCGGACAAAACGAATTTCTAGAATCGAGCCAAAAATAACATTTGGGCCGAGAGGAAATAAAGTAGTATGGGCCAAAATGTTTAGAAACCCAAGCAATAAAAATAATTTAATAATAATGGAACCCAAAATAGTTAGTGGAGGCCCAAAAGAATAAAGGGAAAAGCCCAAATAAATTAGTAGTATGGCCCAAATTACTTAGGATAAGCATGGGTTGCTTAACCTTGAGGGAAAGCTACGTGAGTGTTTTCTCACCACCTTAGGCAACCAATCATGATTGAGCAAGGATAATTCTTAGTGGCAAGGGAAGGTTACGTAAGAAGGTATCATCAACTAGTCACTTGTTAAGTGATAAAACCCTCACTTGTAATTGCAACGAAATAACATATTACAAAAGAGAGGTGAGAAAGACGTGAGAAAGCCGAGAAGGATTTGGCAAGTCTGATCAAATTCTCAACTTAGGGATTTCCCAAACTGAACTAAGGAGGTAAGGATCATATTCTAACGTATAAGCCTCCTACTAGTTTATCTATTTAACATGTTATATGGTTTGATGAATTTTCATTAAGCCGAAGTAAGAAGGAACGAGGGAGAAGAAGAATTCGGGCAGATTCAACCTAGGAATTTATCTAATACTGCTAAGGACGTGAGGTAGGTGGTTTTAAACCCCTACTACCCGTAAGATTTTCCTCAAAATTATTAGAACTCGTTTGGAAGGCCACTCGAGTTCATAAGTTTAAGTTTTATGATTTTTGTAATTTTCGTGATATGTTGCTATGTGTTTTGAGGTGAATTCGAACTCAAAATATGAGTTCTTGAAGTTGTTAATCGAACTGATGTGTTTCGTTGTGATTATCATGTTAGATTTTCTGGAAAAATTTAGGGTTTTATATGAAGGTTTAAAGAAACCGGGCGATTTAAGGATTTCGGGCGATTTCAATTTCGGGCCTGTGTTAAATCGTGAAATCGGGTGAAATATGATTTTTAATTGAATAGGGATTGGCCGATTTGAGTTTCGGGTCGCGAGAGCGTTTCGCGGGCTCAATTGATTTTAAGGTGTGAGTAAAAGCAGGATTTCGCGGGCCAGAGCTCGTGTTTCGCGGGCTGAAGCATTTCGCGAGTTGTGAGATAGCGCCGGGCCGATTTTGGGTTTCGCGGGCCGATTTCAAATCGCGGGGTGATTCCTGTGAGAGGAATCGGGCGATTCGTGAAATCAAATCGAGCTTCAGCGTCAAATCGGGTGATTTGCGAAATCGCCGAACGCTTTGTGAAATCGGGCGTTGACCTGTACTTACGCGGGTTGACCAGAGGTTTTAACACGGAATCGGGCGATTCGTGAAATCGGGTGTTGACTCGATTTTCGTGCGTTGACCAAGTGGGTTTCGGGCGATTTAAATTGGGCTTTGACCAATTTTTGTGTGCGTTGACTGACAGTTTTAATTTTTGGGCTTTTGCCCTATTTCAGGCCCAAATATTTTAAATAAAATGGTTTTAAGCCCAAAATAAAATAGTTCCGTACTATAACGTATATTTTCGGGTCAACCCATATTTTAAATTATAAATATTATTTTTGGAATTTCAAACGATCGGCCTAGTTTAAATATTATACGATTATGGGATTTCGGTGTATGTGTTTCATGTGATTATTTATATGTGCATTTTCACGACATGCACGTGGGAGATAGATGTTGTACCGTATTTGTACGGTGACACCTTACGGTGTCGGTTGAGTGGGGTAGAGTGACCTTTATTGGTCGTCGAGGTTAGACTCGTGTAGCACCTGGTGGGAGAGGGGGTTTGCGACACCCATCTACTCGGGATTGAGCCACCCGAGGTGCACACCACCGGATATTATTTGGCTCAGGGACGGCGGACAGATGTGAGATTCCTGTCTACCCGGGTTGGTGGTAGGCCACTCGGGGAAAGGTCGTCGGATTGAGATTGTGTGCGGAAGGAGCGACCCGGTACGGCCGGCGTGGGCTACCGCATGATTATGGCATACCTTGCCATGCGCGCGTGGGTGCTGAGTCTAACCGAGGGCCCTGTTATGTGATGAGACGCGATAGGTTGAGCGTGCATTTTATTTTGATGTGAGGATTTGGGATTGGGTTGAGTGCACGCACGCATACATTGCATGTTTTTACTGCCACCTACTGGGCATTTTTGCTCAGGGTTATATTTTTCAGGTGGGACTGAGCCCGACACCGATGGGTGTCAGGGTTGAGATATAGGCTGGCTGGCGGCGGTGACTCCACGGGCTTTTGAGGGCGGAGCGGTACATGGGACGCGACCTGTGGAGAGGCGTAGGATAGTGTAGTCGGGTTTTGATTTTTGGGGCTTCGGCCCGTTGTATTATATCGACGCACTTTTGTAGACCCGACTTAGTATATATATATGTACATGATTTATTGAAAAAGTTTTTAATAAATCGGGTCCTCCGCGACTTTCGTTGCGGAAATCCGCCAATTATTCCAATTAGGAAGTAGGGTCGCCACAGGTGGTATCAGAGCGTTAGGTTTTAGGTTCTGAAGACTGTCCATGTACTGCCGCTCAGAAGCCGGGAGAACCAGCCTCGCCTGTAGGTATTACGTGTTTTGGCATGATTACGTGTTTTATTTGCGTATTTATGTGTTATATAGTATTTGGAAATGTCGAGAGGAAGACCTAGGCGTGAGTTTGTGGGAGAGACGAGTCGACGGGACGAACCTGAGTCCTCGACTCGCGAACGCGATACTATCCACCGTCTAACCGAACTGATCCAACGTCAGTCAGACCAAATCAATGACTTGATCAACCATCGAAGCTCATCTGAGCGTCGTATCTCCCCACAGCCTGAACGAGTGGAAATCATTGGGGAGAGGTTCCGTAAATTGAATCCTCCTAACTTCGCCGAGGCCGCCAACCCTGCGGTGGCCGAGGACTGGATCGGCACCATTGAAGATCTGTTTGTCTATAGTCGCGTACCAAACAATGAGAAGGTGCTATGTGCCGTTTCCCTGCTTCGGGGAAGCGCGCGGTTCTGGTGGAACACCGTAAAGGTGTTAGAGGATCCCGCTACTATGTCTTGGGAGCGCTTCAGAGAACTTTTCTACGACAAGTACTTCACTGCTCACGACCAGGAGCAACGGATGTACGAATTTATGAATCTGAAGCAAGGCCGTATGCCAGTGGCGGAATATATCCGCCGATTTGAGGAATTGTCGCGTTTTGCCCCGCATCTCGTTGCGACCAACACGCTGAAGGTAACGAGATTCCTTAGAGGGCTGAAACCCGAGTTCTATCGGGACCTGAGTATAGCGGGTGTACGCCAGTTGGAATTCCGCCAGGCGACAGAGCGTGCCTTAATAGCTGAGCAGGCGGAAGGAGTTGTGAGAGAATCCCAAGAGGCAAATCGGAAGAGGGAGAGCCAACAGGGAGGAAGCAGCCAGAAGCGGCAATTCTTCGGCAAGGGTCCGAAGAATAAAGGTAGTCGACCAGGCCAGCAAATGTGGCGTCCGAATTTTAGTCAGGGACTGACTAACGTTCCCTACCGACCAGCGACGCCAGCGCCACAGTGCCAGCAGTGCGGACGAAATCACTTTGGCATCTGCTACGGACCACGACCGGGCCTGAATCTACAGTGTTTCCGGTGTGGGAAGACCGGGCACACTGCACGGAACTGCACGGAAGGTCAGCCTCGACTGCAGAATCAGCCGCAGAATCTAATTCGACCTCCACCTGTGCCTGCACGAGTTTTCACACTGACCAACGAGGAGGCAGAGGCGAACCCAGCCGTGGTGACTGGTACGTTGAATATCTTTCACGTACCGTCTTCTATATTGATTGATTCCGGAGCCACACATTCGTTTGTGTCGGCAAATTTCGTGACCCGGGCGGGAATATATCCCACCCATTCCTCATGCAATTTTATAGTATCACTACCACATGGAGATCCAACTCGGACCAACTTAGTGGTAGAAAATTGTCCTGTTAAGATTGAAGGGAGGTAATTAGATGTAGACCTAATAGTAATCCCGATGAATGATTACGACATCATATTCGGGATGGATTGGCTCTCGAAGTACGGGGCCATTATCGATTGCTCAAAGAGGGTAGTTAGGTTCCGATCACCCGAGGGAGAGGAATTTGAATTTTCGGGAAAGAAGAATGGTAAGACCATCTCTCGGATTTCCGCTTTGAAAGCTCATCGACTCGTTAATACGGGTTGCGAATCTTTCCTAGTTTTTGCGATAAAGGCTGAGGAGTCTTCTCAACCGAAGCTTGAGGAGGTCCCAATAGTAAATGAATATCCTGATGCATTTCCCGTGGATCTTCCGGGATTACCGCCGGATCGGGAAATTGAATTCGTAATCGATCTTGTGCCTGGAGCTGCCCCGGTCTCTAAATCCCCGTATCGGTTAGCACCGAACGAGTTACGAGAACTGAAGGAACAATTGGAAGATTTGTTACAGAAGGGTTTCATTCAACACAGTTTCTCGCCTTGGGGAGCCCCGATACTTTTTGTTAAAAAGAAAGATGGGTCGATGAGGATGTGTATCGATTATCGTGAACTCAATAAAATCACGATAAAGAATAAGTATCCGTTGCCGAGGATAGACGATTTATTCGACCAACTCCAAGGGGCGACGGTATTCTCGAAGATCGACCTACGTTCTGGCTATCATCAACTAAAGATCCGTGAGGCGGATGTTCCCAAGACTGCCTTTAGCACGAGGTACGGCCACTACGAATTCTTGGTCATGCCTTTCGGGCTAACGAATGCTCCGGCTGCTTTCATGGATCTGATGAACCGGGTATTCAAGGAGTTCCTGGACCGCTTTGTTATCGTGTTTATAGACGATATCCTCGTATACTCGAAAACGAAGGAGGAACATCTGAAATTGGTTCTTGGAATCCTTCGAGAAAAACAGTTGTACGCCAAGTTTACGAAATGTGAATTCTGGTTGGAACAAGTGGCATTTCTGGGGCACATCATTTCGGGGAGCGGAATTTCGGTGGACCTCAGCAAGATTGAGGCGATAGAAAATTGGCCACGACCGACCACTCCCACGGAGGTTAGAAGTTTTCTCGGGCTTGCTGGATACTATCGAAAGTTTATCAAAGATTTTTCCAGTATAGCCTCGATGCTCACAAATCTGACGAAGAAGAACGTTCCGTACAAATGGAGTGAAGAATGTGAACAAAGTTTCCAGGAGTTGAAGAAGAGACTGACGACTGCTCCAGTCTTAGCAATACCTTCGGGTACGGAAGGATTTTCGGTATATAGCGACGCCTCGAAGAATGGCTTGGGATGCGTGTTAATGCAGAACGGGAAGGTAATCGCTTACGCCTCCCGACAGTTGAAGCCATACGAGAAGAATTACCCCACACATGATCTTGAACTCGCCGCAGTAGTGTTTGCTCTCAAAATCTGGCGACACTATCTGTACGGGGAAAGGTGCGAGATCTTTACAGATCATAAGAGCCTAAAGTACTTCTTCACACAAAAGGAGTTAAATATGAGGCAACGACGTTGGCTCGAACTAGTGAAGGATTACGATTGTGTGATTAACTATCACCCAGGAAAAGCTAACGTGGTCGCAGACGCGTTGAGCCGAAAAGCCGTGAATACCGAATTGTGCCAACTCGGAGTTGAAGTAATTCACTTCGGGGAAATTGAGACGAGATTGGCAGCGTTGACTCTTAAACCGACGCTGTTAGATCGAATCATCGAAGCACAAAAGATAGATGAATTATATCTGAAGATTCGAGATGAACGAGATGAAGATGTTCCGTCGGAATTCGAATTCCGAGAGGACGGGAGCTTACGATTCAGAAATCGCTTGTACGTGCCAAAAGACGAAGACATCCGCCGAACATTGATGACAGAGGCACATACGACTATATACTCGGTACATCCTGGTGCCACGAAGATGTATCGAGATTTGCGAATAAATTACTGGTGGCCTGGGATGAAAAGAGACGTTGCCACTTTCGTAAGTCGATGCCTAACTTGCCAACAGATCAAGGCAGAACATCAAAGGCCGGCAGGAATGTTGCAACCTTTGACGGTTCCTGAGTGGAAGTGGGACCACATAACCATGGATTTTGTCGTCGGATTACCCAAGACGGTAAAAGGACATGATGCAATTTGGGTAGTCGTTGATAGACTGATGAAGTCTGCCCACTTTCTACCGATCAACCAGACTTATCCCATGGAGAAGTTCGCAGAGAGCTATACATTCAAGAAATAGTGAGACTACATGGGATTCCGATGTCGATCGTTTCCGATCGAGACTCGAGATTTCTGTCTCAATTCTGGGGGAGCTTACAGAAGGCTTTAGGGACCAAACTGTCGTTTAGTTCAGCCTATCATCCCCAGACGGACGGGCAATCGGAAAGAACGATCCAGACGCTCGAAGATATGTTAAGGGCGTGTGTTCTGGATTTTCGTGGAAGCTGGAGTAAGTATCTCCCACTGATCGAATTTTCATACAATAACAGCTATCAAGCGACGATTGGGATGGCACCTTATGAAGCCTTGTATGGGCGTAGATGTCGACCCCCCGTACATTGGGACGAAATTGGTGAAAAAGCGTTGCTAGGTCCCGAAATGGTTCGTGAAATGACCAAAGCTGTTAATAAAATTCGAGAGAAAATGCAAACGGCCCAAAGTCGTCAGAAGAGTTACGCGGATAAAAGACGAAGGCCGTTGGAGTTCGAAGAAGGCGATCAAGTCTTCTTGAAAATATCACCGATGAAAGGAGTTAAGAGATTCGGACGGAAAGGAAAGCTAAGTCCGAGGTTTATAGGACCCTTCCAAATTTTGAAAAGGGTCGGTGAAGTAGCGTATCAGCTAGAACTGCCGACATCGCTAGCACAAATCCATGACGTCTTCCACGTATCTACTTTACGGAAGTACGTTCCGGATCCGAATCACGTGCTACGAAGTGATACGCTTCATCAGCAGTTGAAACCGGACCTGAGTTACGAAGAAAGGCCGGTAGAGATTTTGATGTATGAATTGAAGCGACTTAGGAACAAGAACATCCCCCTAGTAAAGGTGTTGTGGCGAAACCAAGCGGTCGAAGAAGCCACTTGGGAACGAGAAGATGAAATGCGCGAGAAATACCCCGAATTGTTTTTGACGACTTAAATTTCGGGGACGAAATTTCTGTAAGGGGGGGAGGATGTAATACCCGTAAAATTAATACGGGATTATTTTTGTAATGTTCGAAATTAATGGAGTTAATTTTCGGACAAAACGAATTTCTAGAATCGAGCCAAAAATAACATTTGGGCCGAGAGGAAATAAAGTAGTATGGGCCAAAATGTTTAGAAACCCAAGCAATAAAAATAATTTAATAATAATGGAACCCAAAATAGTTAGTGGAGGCCCAAAAGAATAAAGGGAAAAGCCCAAATAAATTAGTAGTATGGCCCAAATTACTTAGGATAAGCATGGGTTGCTTAACCTTGAGGGAAAGCTACGTGAGTGTTTTCTCACCACCTTAGGCAACCAATCATGATTGAGCAAGGATAATTCTTAGTGGCAAGGGAAGGTTACGTAAGAAGGTATCATCAACTAGTCACTTGTTAAGTGATAAAACCCTCACTTGTAATTGCAACGAAATAACATATTACAAAAGAGAGGTGAGAAAGACGTGAGAAAGCCGAGAAGGATTTGGCAAGTCTGATCAAATTCTCAACTTAGGGATTTCCCAAACTGAACTAAGGAGGTAAGGATCATATTCTAACGTATAAGCCTCCTACTAGTTTATCTATTTAACATGTTATATGGTTTGATGAATTTTCATTAAGCCGAAGTAAGAAGGAACGAGGGAGAAGAAGAATTTGGGCAGATTCAACCTAGGAATTTATCTAATACTGCTAAGGACGTGAGGTAGGTGGTTTTAAACCCCTACTACCCGTAAGATTTTCCTCAAAATTATTAGAACTCGTTTGGAAGGCCACTCGAGTTCATAAGTTTAAGTTTTATGATTTTTGTAATTTTCGTGATATGTTGCTATGTGTTTTGAGGTGAATTCGAACTCAAAATATGAGTTCTTGAAGTTGTTAATCGAACTGATGTGTTTCGTTGTGATTATCATGTTAGATTTTCTGGAAAAATTTAGGGTTTTATATGAAGGTTTAAAGAAACCGGGCGATTTAAGGATTTCGGGCGATTTCAATTTCGGGCCTGTGTTAAATCGTGAAATCGGGTGAAATATGATTTTTAATTGAATAGGGATTGGCCGATTTGAGTTTCGGGTCGCGAGAGCGTTTCGCGGGCTCAATTGATTTTAAGGTGTGAGTAAAAGCAGGATTTCGCGGGCCAGAGCTCGTGTTTCGCGGGCTGAAGCATTTCGCGAGTTGTGAGATAGCGCCGGGCCGATTTTGGGTTTCGCGGGCCGATTTCAAATCGCGGGGTGATTCCTGTGAGAGGAATCGGGCGATTCGTGAAATCAAATCGAGCTTCAGCGTCAAATCGGGTGATTTGCGAAATCGCCAAACGCTTTGTGAAATCGGGCGTTGACCTGTACTTACGCGGGTTGACCAGAGGTTTTAACACGGAATCGGGCGATTCGTGAAATCGGGTGTTGACTCGATTTTCGTGCGTTGACCAAGTGGGTTTCGGGCGATTTAAATTGGGCTTTGACCAATTTTTGTGTGCGTTGACTGACAGTTTTAATTTTTGGGCTTTTGCCCTATTTCAGGCCCAAATATTTTAAATAAAATGGTTTTAAGCCCAAATCACTTTTAAATAAAATAGTTCCGTACTATAACGTATATTTTCGGGTCAACCCATATTTTAAATTATAAATATTATTTTTGGAATTTCAAACGATCGGCCTAGTTTAAATATTATACGATTATGGGATTTCGGTGTATGTGTTTCATGTGATTATTTATATGTGCATTTTCACGACATGCACGTGGGAGATAGATGTTGTACCGTATTTGTACGGTGACACCTTACGGTGTCGGTTGAGTGGGGTAGAGTGACCTTTATTGGTCGTCGAGGTTAGACTCGTGTAGCACCTGGTGGGAGAGGGGGTTTGCGACACCCATCTACTCGGGATTGAGCCACCCGAGGTGCACACCACCGGATATTATTTGGCTCAGGGACGGCGGACAGATGTGAGATTCCTGTCTACCCGGGTTGGTGGTAGGCCACTCGGGGAAAGGTCGTCGGATTGAGATTGTGTGCGGAAGGAGCGACCCGGTACGGCCGGCGTGGGCTACCGCATGATTATGGCATACCTTGCCATGCGCGCGTGGGTGCTGAGTCTAACCGAGGGCCCTGTTATGTGATGAGACGCGATAGGTTGAGCGTGCATTTTATTTTGATGTGAGGATTTGGGATTGGGTTGAGTGCACGCACGCATACATTGCATGTTTTTACTGCCACCTACTGGGCATTTTTGCTCAGGGTTATATTTTTCAGGTGGGACTGAGCCCGACACCGATGGGTGTCAGGGTTGAGATATAGGCTGGCTGGCGGCGGTGACTCCACGGGCTTTTGAGGGCGGAGCGGTACATGGGACGCGACCTGTGGAGAGGCGTAGGATAGTGTAGTCGGGTTTTGATTTTTGGGGCTTCGGCCCGTTGTATTATATCGACGCACTTTTGTAGACCCGACTTAGTATATATATATGTACATGATTTATTGAAAAAGTTTTTAATAAATCGGGTCCTCCGCGACTTTCGTTGCGGAAATCCGCCAATTATTCCAATTAGGAAGTAGGGTCGCCACATGCCCAAATGGCGGAACGAGCCCTGATGCGACTCGAGGGAATAAACGGGAGATGCAACCTGTCGGATGCGACTCGAGGGAATAAGCGGCACCGAGGGAACCTCGAGTGTTGGCGACCTCATAATAGGCTACCAGTGAGAAGCGCCCGCGTGTCAGACCTCATTGGGATGGAAAGGCGCCTTAGGGTTAAACGCAAATTGGGTGCTCGGGTTAGCCTCTCAATGGGACCGCATTGGGATTGAAAGGCACTATTAGCCTCTCAATGTGGACCACATTGGGATGGAGAGGCACCATAGGTTTAAGCACAGATTGCGTACTAAGTTTAGCCTCTTAGTGTGTGTACTGCCACTTATTTGTACCCTTAGGGGATATAGCTCTATGAATGGTGCATAGTAAGATGGAAAGCCGAGGGCCCAATATGAATGGAGAGAAACAAGAAAGATGTGAGAAGCAGATAGCATTGGCGCGAATGCCTTCGCTATTTAGATTACGTGCATTGCATGCACGGTTTTCACTTACTGAGCTTTAGGAGCTCATTCCACGTTTTTATGTGTTGTATGACCCTTCGATCACGGTACGTGATCATTTTCACGGCAAGGCCAACTTTCGAAGCTTCCGGGGGCTTTTGAGATGGAAGTGTGTGCATGGATGCGACCTTGTGGAGGCCCAGTAGATAGTTTTATTTTGACACGCTTGCGCATCTTCCTATGTAATTAGGACCCATGAGGATTTTGTAGGAACATTTACGATTCCTTTATATAAAAGGAAAATATTATACGAAATTTCGTACCCATCTATTTCTTTTCTATGATGTTAATTATGTAAAGTAGTTAAGAAAGTAGTGGTGGAAGTCGGGGCGCCACAATAATGGCAGAGTTAAATGTGTTTTTTTCGGCTATTACTAAGATAACAACATATTTTATGGTTTTACGTTTGGTAAGTTGAAAATTTCCATTCTTTAAAAAGCAACAACATTTGAGGGGTGGGCATTCGGATCGGGTTTCGGGTACCCGACCCGACCCGATCAGGTTTTACCTTAACTGGCCCGATACCCGATGTAATACTTCAGGTCGGTCGGGTAGATAAGCTACCCGAAAAACCCGATCGGGTACCTCACCTCAATTCATCCCTCACCTCAGCTCGTCACCGATCTCCTTCCTTGTTGCCGTTCCCCAGCTGTCCACGACCACACCACGACGTCGTCGCCTTCCTCTCCCATGCCAGCCGTCAGCCGCGACATCGTCCTCACCTCACAAGTGTGGTAACGTAACAATCCACACCTCAATACGTCCCTCACCTCACAAGTCACAGCCGTCAGCCATGCCGTCACGTCTCAGCTGCGTCATCACATCTCAGCCGCGCCGTCACGCTTCTACCGCCGCCCACATCTCAGGCCACTCTGTTAGGTTATGTGAACCGTAATTTCATATTTTGGGTTTTATTGATTGCTTGCAATTTTCGAATCCACGATGATTTCTAGCATTATATATTGTTAGAATCATCATGGGTGGTTGATTTTGGGTGTTAATTTGGCCGTTTGGGATTTTGGGTGTTAGTGTGAACTTAATTTAAGTATTTTTCTTTTAAATACAGCCTATGAATTAAAAAAAAAGAAAAATATAAAAAAGCGAAACTCGAACCCGACCCGAACCCATTAATGGGTACCCAATTTTTGTCGGGTCGGGGTCGGGTATCAAAATTGAAACCCGCACATGTCGGGTACCCGACCCGAAAAACCCGATACCCAAAAAACCCTACCCGATCCCACCCCTTGTAGTTACTATCGTTTCTCCATCTCTCTTTCAGCCTCTCCAACAATCGTAGTTGTGTTGTTCCAGAGAGAGATAAATACAAGTTGCAGAAGATATACTTCTTCAATCGCTCCATGGTCATGGAAGCTTATCATATTGCTAATCAGAGAAAGAAAAAAGGCCATATCATAGAAATTGCAGTTGTCCACTACACAAATTGAAGGACTCCAAGTCAAGTGTTGTTTGCATCCATCACCAGAAAGTTTCCGTTGTGAGAAGTAATGGCTTAACTGCTCATTGTCAATGAAAACTCCTAGATTTTTGCTCTCTCACAATCCAAATGAGATTGAAAAGAATGGTTTGACTCATAGGAATCAGCAAAAAAGGGAGGCACGTGCAAGCTGTGCTATCTCCCACGTAGTATGAATTAGATCAAAAGGAATTGCTAATACATCGCCCCGCCTCCACCCGCATTAGTCCCTATCGGTATCTAGTGCTCCCTTAAAGCTTAAGCTTTTAGGTGAAGTGGCCAATACATAGATTTTGAGTTAGTGTTTGGCTGACCTTTTATGTTGTGAGATGTATTTGTGGTTGCTTGAAAGGGAATCTTTTAGGGGTGGGCATTCGGTACGAACCGAACCGAAAATTCGGTTTCGGTTAACCGAATTTTCGGTTCGACCATTTCAATTACTGAATACCGAACCGAAATACTCAGGTTCGGTTTTCGGTTATACCGATTTTAGATCGGTTTTATTTTCGGTTAACCGATTAACCAAAGTTTCAGAAAAAAACAAGTTCAGAATATAACCCACGCAAATTTTTAAAACGTCTAACATTCCAACCTTTCCCAAACGATGATTTTGTGAACGAACTCATATATCTTTGAAAACAAACATCTGTAAAGATCTGTAGAAGTGAAATGGAAGCAACGCGCGACAAAGATGCAGCAGTGGAATTAAAACTCAACGACGATGCAGTAGCGCCGACATAGGTGGGAGCAGATTCGGATATAGAATGGGCGTCAACAGCAAGATGACACTAAGAGCACTAGCAGATCTATTAGGGCATCAAAATAATTAGGGATGTTCAAAAGATGGTTAACCGACCGAACCATACCGAAAACTGATTTTCGGTACGAACCGATAACCGAACCAAAATTTTTGGTTCGGTAATCGGTTACTTACTTTTATGTTTTCGGTTAGTCGGTTCGGTTATAGGTATAGTGTTCGGTAAGCTGAATTAAACCGAATAACCTAACAGTTACATATTATATATATTAACTCAATATTTATTAAACACTAAAGCCAAGGCCCAATCAACAACCGCAGCCCATTCATTAGTCCACTGATATATCACGCCTTTCCAGCACACGTGTCATCGCTATCGCAAACGGATTTTGTAAGTAAATAGCCTTTGACTTGGTCATCTTTAAAAAATAGCACCCAAATCGGATTTTACCTTTGTACCCTTACTAACTCTGCGCTAAAGACTATTTTAACCTTATTTAATGGCAATCAACAACCTCAATAACGAAAAAAAATTAAGGGTTTACAAGTTTACTGCTGCGAATCTGAAACATCAAACCCGTGACAGAACAGTAAAAGTAAAAAAGCAACCACTTTCACTCCCTTGCACTGCAAATCGGTCTCTTGCACACAAAGCGTTCTCTCCTCTGCACTGCAAATTGTTTTCTCTGCAACTCAAACCCAAATCCGAACCTCAATCGATAATGGCAATCAACGAGAGCACCCAAAGAGTGAAGGTATTTGTTCTACTCTTCGTCTTCTTCAATTTAACCCCAATTTGATGCGGACCTGTGATTGCAAGTGCAATGGATCCGTGCTTGCAATTATAGGACCCACACTTGCAAGCATAGGACCTGTTTTATCAAGCATCGAACCGTCCTTGCAAGCATAGGACCCGTGCTTGCAAGCATAGGACACACGCTTGCAAGCATCAGACCCGTGCTTGCAAGCATAGGAACCCCGCCTATAAGTCACGGGACCCTGCGTGCAAGAGCAGGAGACCCGCGCTATTATACAGCGGACCCGCACATATACGCATCGGACCCGTGCGGGAACCGCATCATTGCGCAGGGGTTTGATGCTTTTCTGTGCGTGAATCTCGGCATATGTGATTCGTTCCCCTGCGCAGCTGTGCATTAGGGTTTTATATTCTCAATATTCATACCATGTAATTAGCTAAAATATGTTATAATTACGTGTAAATTAGGTTGTGATGAAAATGCAATTCAGCAGAGGCGACGAAGCTTTAGACAAACGTACTACGCTGACCTCACTATACGACGAGGCCAGCCAGGTCATAAGAGTGTGTTTGAATGACATTGAGTGGGATATATAGGGCCGAGAGTGCTTCCGGCCGACTCGTTAGTGCCGAGCCAAATTATAATTTCTCGGCCCAGTTGCTATGGTACCTCATCCAGAGCAGACGACGTTGCACAATTGCGAGAAGCTTTGGATGGTTGTTGGCAACAAACCACTCCGATTTTCAAAATTGGAGTATTGCCTAATCACTGGGCTCAAGTTCGCAGCCGAGCCGCACGTGTTCCCCAATACAGCTTTCGCCGACAGACATTCTGGCGACCTTGCCCACGTCCGCATGTTGCACGTGAGGCGTCGCTTGGAGGAGTTGGCTGGCGACGAGGAACGCGTGGACCATGAAAAGTTGAAGCTGGCAAACGTCTACTTCTCCACCGCGGTCCTGATGCCTCGACCGTCGAAGAAGGATACCATCGTCAGCTCTTGGGTTCTTTATCTTGCAGAAGACGAGGTTGCTTTCTCCCAATATCCTTGGAACACCGTAGCTTTCATGGAGGTCATCCAGTTCGTTAAAGTAAATCTACGGGAGAGGGACGGTACAAAAAGTTGGCTGATCAGTGGGTTCATAAAGCCACTTCAGGTGATTTTCTAATTAAGCTTTTCCATATCTTGATTTAATTTATTAATAATTGCTAATATTTTTTGCTTTATTTGTATTCAGATACTAGCGTACGAGTGCATATCGGGCATTGCACACGAGTTTGCGGGGCGCAGAGAATAAGATTTTACGCCACGCATGCTGAGGTGGGTGACGAACGATTGGCATCGCAAGGGATGCCCGAGTTTTACGACCGTCGCAACTGGCGCCCACGGGTCCCCTGTACGAGGGTTATTAGTGCCGTCAGCAGACGAGTTGGAGGCGGAATACTTTTGGGACAACGTCTTTGACATTGGGGCGGTGCACGAACTATTCGACCATGTACAGGGCCTACTCCAGCAAGGAGTAGATGTTAGGTGTTCCCGTCGTGGGGGGGGAAGGAGATTGGCCCAAGCGCGTTGCCATCCAACAGGATTTCGATGCACCGGTCATTCCCCAAATCTCGAGTAGAGGCCACCACGACGAAGATATTAAGATGCCTCAGTACGGGTTTCATGAACCGCCACCTCCACCGACGGGAACATCACGCGGTTATGGAGGCACTTCAGAGGCATGCTTCGAGGAATGGTCGAGAGGTGTGGAGCGAAACTTCACGGACCTGTTTGGGCTCAACCAACTTGGCACGCAGCTATCGCAGTTCAAAACGAAAAGGCTCGACGGTGGGAGACGAACGAGAGAAGGTGGGATGCGTACGAGGAACGTTGGGGCCAAATGCAATCGGGGGCGAAAGCATCAGAGTGTTGGGGAACTCGGTGGAGAAGCGGGCGAGTACATTTGTTGGTGGATCGCGCACTCCACCTGTCCAACCTCCTATTTGTAAGTTTTTTATACTTAATTTTTTAATTAATTGTGTAGATTACTTATCAATTGCTATTTACGATGTAGATTACGATGAGGGTCCGAGTCAGGATGCATGGGACGGTCACAGTCCGTCCGAATGGGCGCATCCCCGTTACGCCGGTTACGTTCCATCTCAAGTGGACGATGAAGTCGCCGCACAGAGCGAGCCTTATTATGAGGTGGACCCATCTACTTGGAGGGTCGTCGACTGGGATCAGTCGACGACGACGGTGACAGACAAGGGAAAAGCTGTGGTCAAGGCGACCCCGGAGGAGCGGCAGAAGAATTCGTCGACCGGTGCTACGCAAAAACGGTTCTCGCGCTTTGAGGTCCATATTAATAGAAGGGAAAATTAAGGCTTTGGCCATCGTAGAGGAGGAAATACAGTCGCTGGAAGACGAGGCGTGGATCGCGCGATCGACAAGGATAGGCGAGTCTGGTTTGAGGAGCTAGCCACGCCAACGAAATGGCTCGATGACGCGGTATGCTCTCCTCCGTCTTCATTAGTTTTGTTATTATCTTAATTTCTAAAGTCGTCGTTGTGTTTTTATGTTTTTCAGCATATAATGAATCCTGCGCGGGTTCATTGAGATGCAAAAACACTCCTTCTGCGCGAAGAATTTAGCGTACATGGGATACGCATTTAAGTCCGTGATCGACCTCCAAGGCCTAGACGAAGATGGGCACGTCGAAAAGAGGATACTTCCCATTACGCGGAGGGGAGGCAGGAAAATTGGCCGTCGATGTCGTGGAGAGAAGCAGATTACATCGTCATCCCAGTGGAAATGATTGCTCATTGGGTGTTATGCGTCGCCGACTGGAGGAGTCATTCGATGACGATATACAACTCCGACGAGTCTTGCGACAAGGACATGCGCAACCTTAACGCTAAATTGTCGACTGGACGTTCGATGACGATATACGACTCCACGTCGCCTTTGGAACTTCGTTAAGATTGGCCGCCACGTCCTTGTATTTGTCTTCAAGCTGCTTAAAATAACGGTCGGACTCACTCTTTGTGTAGGCAGTCGCTACACACCAAAAAATCGGGCAAGCACCTTTCTTCTTCGTTTTTGTCTTCACGTTTTGTTGAAGGTGTCAGGCACAAAAACCATGAAATGCGTTCGGGAAAACGGCGGGAACTGCATTCTTTACTCCATTGTTCCGATCAGTTTTTATTACGAGATTATCGCTGTCAGCGACAAAACGTCGCAATCTCGTGAGAAACCACGTCCATGACTCGGTTGCCTCTGACCCGTCGGCAAGACCCCATGCTACAGGATATTGATGGTAATCGCCGTCTTGCACCGTGGCAATTGTCATGATCCCCTTATACTTCCCCTTCAAAAAATTTGTGTCGATAGAAACGACTTTCCTCATGTACGTAAAGCCTCTGACGCATGCGTTGTATGCCAAGAACATGTACTTGAATCGATTGTCTTCGTCCATCTCCCAATCGGTGATTCTGGCCTCGTTGGCTTGCCTCACCGTATCTAGGTACGCCGGCAGTAAACCGTAGCAAGCGTCCCTGTTACCAACTAGTTCATCGGTCGCAATTTGTTTCCCTCTCCAAGCCTTGTAGTATGAAACTTCTACTCCCTTACTCTGCATCATCGACTGTATTGAACTGGGTGACGGAATGTCTTTAGGAGCACTGAAATTTTCCAACAACGCGCACGATACGAGCGACGAACTTCCCTGCTGATGTCTATCGCGTCGATGAGACACGCCACATGTGTGCGTGTTGCATTACTTTCGGATTGAGAAAAAGGGGGAGTTCTTGTCCTGTGCAGCTCGTACTCGCCATTCATAGTTCTCCTTCGCACATTTCACTACGTAGAAGGTTTTGTTTGACCTATCCACTTGGAGTTTTCAAAGCACGCAACGACTGCGACTTTAGTGATTTCATCATTGAATTCTTTCTTGCTACGATTGTCCAACGTATAGGCTCGAACCATCCGTAAACGAATAGGTACCATCTTCGGCCACATCTAGAGCGTCGTCGTGCTCATCAACATCAAACTCGTCATCATCTTCATCATCATCTGAACCACCTTGCTCGTCTTCATTTTCATCTTCCCCACCGACTTGCTCGTTTTCATTATCATATTCTTCGCCGCCCATTCCGGAGTAATCGCCTAAATAGCGAGTGCTTTCATTACTTTGGGAAGGAGGGTTGTAAGATGTGCTGGAAAAACCCTCAAATGGTTGGATTTCTGCGTTTATATCGCACTGCGCTATAAGGCCAACGTCGAAACTCGACAAATCATTATCATGACGTTGATGTGGCGGTGCTGTTGGGGATGTGCCCTCGGAATGCCATTCGAGGATGTAATGAATAGGGCATGTATTTAATAATCGATGTATTATTCGCTATGTATTTGAATAATGTATTCTTATACTTTGAATGGAATTTATATTTTATTATTTATCATTTCAAAGGCATATTATTTATTTACCTATTAAGTCTTACTAGGCATCTGGTGAGACGGTAAATAAATAAATCTCATATATCGTGGGTTTAGACACCGATTCTCATGGGATGAGAAAGGGGCACCGGTGAGCTATTAGCGTCCGATATTAACTAAGTCCATAAGTCTTAGACCTCAGTAGGGTGACTGAGCGTCAATTACGACTTATTTGTTGAGACTCTTTTATGGTTTTGCCAGCCATTCGCTTGGGAAGCGGGAGGTCGTAACGTTGGTATAAGTTGAATCAGGGGATTAACTTGTACTTGGACACGACTCGCAATCGACGATCACAAGGGCCTTATCGTTACTCTGGGTAGCATCAATCATCGATCGATTGACTATAGTAGTGTGCGTGGACCTTAGACCAAAGGGTCTTTGATGGAGTTGATTTCGGAGTCTTGATTTGTCACTAGTTTGCTAGGCCCGTCTTGTTCGAAGATGAACATGGGTCGGTGGCGATATGCGGGCTTGATAACGAAGTGTAACTGCCGTGCTTAGACTATCGTGAGGGATTCACTGTCTCGTTAGTAACCGAGATAGGTGTCCTATGCATATAAGAGGCGTTAATAAAATATTAAATATATGTTTTAGAAACTATATTTACATGGACGGAAATTTACGGAACGAAAATGGTAATAGTTGAAGCGTAAATAGGGTTCACAATGACGAGCAAGGCTTGTCACGGTCGTGAAGCCCATCTGCAAAAAAGCAGTAATTTCAAAAATTCATATCTCCCAATATAGACCTTGGATTGAGAATCCCTTTGGTCAGAATCAATATTGGTGAGTTTTTTAACTATGGTTAAAATATCAGGGCAATCGGACATCGTTTACTGCTCGATCCGAGAGAAATACGAAACTGCCGCAATGCTGTCAAACGTGTCACGGCCGTGAATGTCTTGCACGTGGCCGTGACGACCGGCAGTATGCATGCCAGAAGCTGCCCGACAGTGCCGAGGCCGTGACGAGTGGCAGAACATGTCCGATGATGAGTCACGGCCGTGACAGGCTTGTTTGTGGCCGTGAACGCGCATCAAAATGTCATTTTCTTGGCCAAACCTAATCCAATTTCGTTTGTTCTTCTTTTGTTATTATTATGGGACAATATCTAGTCATTTGATGACATAATTCAAATGAAATAATGCAAAGATGAGTCATGTAGGACATGATTTCATTTGATTGATCTTAAAGTCATTTTCTAAGTTGGAAATGGACTTTGATTAATATTTCTTGGAGAAATTTCGTCCATAAGATGATTCCATACATTCTCACACTAAAACTTGAGTTTAGATAGTGGTGAGAGCTCCTTAGGTTATTCTTAGAGAAAACCCTAAGTGTGTTTGAGTTTGTAGTAAATCAAACACACTAAAACACATCTCTATAAAACATTCTTCACTTCCTCTAGCCATCCTTGGGGAGGTGAAGTCTGTGGCACATCACGGGGTCGGCGTGACTCTCTTCGGCACAGTTCGTGAGCTACGGGAGCTAAGGATCTTCGCGATGAGGGTACGATCCCTATTCCTTTATACGTGTCGAACGTGCAGTTTCCTTTATTTAACCGAGTATCCTGGGGAAACCGTATGGGGAACCCGGGAAAAATTTTTAAATTCCGCTGCATCCGGGGCGAGGCCTCGGGTCACTCGGGGTTTCCCAACAGTGGTATCAGAGCCATAGGCTCGGTTCTAAGAAACGACATAAACGAGTCCGAAACGAACTCGGTTGTGCAAGTCACTAAGTCGCTCGAGCGCCATAGCATGAGTTGTACTTAGTTCGAGTTTGTAAACCGAGCGCTCGCTTGATCGGAGGTTGCCTAGTTGGGAGCTGTCCGACGTAGCATAGCAACGTGGAGAGAAAACCCTAGTGGGAGTCTCGACACGGTTCGTAACTTGACACTGGGCCTGTAAGTCTAGGACTAGCCCAAATTTCGTTTCGGTTTCTTTGAGCGTTTTTATTGTTGCGAACGTGTTTATGTTGAGTGCATGTATATATGACACGTATTAAGACATCGGCGTGAACTTAGGTATGAGTTAAGGGTGACAAGGTCCCCCCGGTTTATATTTTATTCGATATTATACGGGTTGTCTCGGACAGCTGATCCCCCCTTTTTATACTTCAGTTAATTTTTAGAAAATTAGCTTTAAGTATGATGGTCGTACGAGTACGAGAAGGGTTCACGAGGAAGGCTGTTCGATGACTTGGAGGTTATCTAAAACCATCGTGCGAAGCCGAAGAAGAATAGAGATGGAATTACTTTAATAAAAGTAAAATGTAGTAGAGTAGAAATAGTCCACGCAGATGGTCTTATAGGCAAACTAGGTTTACCGCAAAAACTTGCATGTTTGACTAAATACTAAGTGGGTAAAGGGACGGGGTTCCTGTCTTCTATCAAGCTCGAAACCATTGCGGCTTGAGTGTCGTGAGCGGTTTGTTCTGAGTTATCGGCACCAATCATCTCGCTCTTGTCGTAGTTGGTCCGGGTGCGTTAAGACAATAAAGTCAAGCTCATTATTGAAACGACTTGAGTGTATGTGCGGTTTGTTTCGAGTTATCGGCGCCAAACATTTTACTCTTGACGTGGATATTTTTGGTGACTGTCTAAACGCCGCTCTCTGAAACATATTAACGCCTTATAAAGAGTTATCCTACAGGCGGGAATTTCTAAATGTTAGGATTGAGCCAGACGTTGATAGGTCACACTTAGACGGTTATTTCCCAATTATTCCTGTTAGGGCGAGGGTTCCTGACCGGAGACAAAGTTGTTGAAGCACTTATGAGATGGACTCGTGTAAGACACGGGTTCATCTATGGGTTCGTGTGGGACACGGCGCCGTCCGAATAATGGGCCAACAAACTGTTAGGTTGAGGCTCATTTTGGCGGAGCGGGGAAATCAACTCCACTATGAAACTATCAACGAGGTTTCCGAAATCTCTATCGGGAGAATAAGATTTTGTGAAAAATAGTGGGAGCCAAATTGTTAAAGTCCTTATTTGTGCTTGTAGAATAATACGTTGACCCCTTCAATGCTTTATTTTCTGCAGATTGTTTTCTTTCTTGTTTGTATACAAAATGACGTCACCATTCAATTTACTGATCACGCAAAATCGTTTGGAGGGTCCAAACCTTGCGGACTGGCTCTGTAACTTGAGGATAGTCCTCATTCTAGAACGCCTAGAGTATGTCCTTGAGGGACCCATACCACTCGAACCCCAAGGGGATGCGAGTGATGCTGACAGGGTATGCCAAATGGATGGCTGATAGTGCCCGTGTCAAGGCATATATGTTAGCTGGGATGAATAATGATCTGCAGCGTCAGCATGAGAATATGCAAATGCGCAAGATATTGATTCATCTGAAGGGGTTGTACGGCGAGAAGTCGAGATCGTCTCGATACCGTGCTGTTGACAACCTCTTCCATACAAAGATGCCTGAGGGTGCAGATGTCGCGGCACATTGCGTAAGCACATTGGGTACATCGAGGAACTGGGTTCTCTCGATTGTCCCATTCACAACGAGCTTTAGATTGACCTGATCCTTCAGTCACTCCCAGTTTCATTTGCTCAGTTTATTATAAACTATAATCTGAGTGATAGGCGATTTTCGCTTCCTGAACTCATGAACACGCTGGTTCAGACTCAGCGTGAGCTAAAGAAAGGAAAGGAAAAAGAGGTTGCGCTTGTTGCAACTACAAGGTCTAAGAGATCTAAGTCTACAAGCCCAAGCCCAAGCCTAATAAGCCAAAAGGAGGGATTAAGAAAAAGGACAAGGCCAAAATGAACGTGCCTAAAGTTCCGAAGGCAACTGATAAGTGCCTTCACTGCCAAGGGCTGGGCCATTGGAAAAGGGACTGCACCAAGCTTCGAGCTTCTGGGGCTTCAGGTAAAGTTTTGGAAACTTATTGTTCATTTACTGTATTTTCCACTTCGTGGATTATTGACTCGGGAACTAGTGCTCACATTTGTGTTTTGAACCAGGGTCTGGAACGAAGTAGGAAGTGGGCGGAATGAGAAGTCTTGATTAACTTTGGTAGCGGACATAGTGTGCCAGCTAGTCATGTTGGATCGAAGACTCTTGTATTAACTTCTGGACATGTATTATATCTATCCGATGTACTTGTGTTGCCCAAGGGGCTGAAAAATATTATTTCTATTCCTGCTTTGAGTAAGAATGTTTATGAATTTTGATTCAATAATAATATTTGTGAGATTTATTTTTGAAATAAATGCGTCGGAAATGCAACGTTAATAAATGGTTTATATTACGTTAACATCCAAGAACATGTGAATGTAGTTACTGACAAACTAGCGTTAAACAAAAAGTATTTGTGGCATCTTAGACTCGGTCATGCCGGAGTTCGAAAGATTCAAGAGTTGGAGAAACACGGCATTATTAAGTCGACGGAATCAGATTCCTATCCAACGTGTGAATCTTGTATCCTCGGCAAAATGACTAAGTCTCCCTTTACAGGGACTTTTCAAAGAGCCACTAATCTTTTGGATTTGATCCATACAGACGTTTGTGGACCGTTTAGTGTAGCGGCTCGAGGTAATTTCCACTATTTCGTGACTTTCACAGATGTTCACTCTCGCTATGGCTTGGTGTATCTGTTGAAGCACAAGTCTGAAACACTTGAAAAGTTCAAGGAATTCAAGACATTAGTGGAAAATCAAACTGGGAGACAAATTAAAGTCGTACGATCAGATCGAGGCGACGAGTATATGAGTCTCGATTTTGATGATTTCTTGAAAGAAAATGGAATCATTTCGCAGTTTACACCGCCCGCAACACCACAGTTGAATGGTGTTGCTGAACGCAGAAATCGAACATTATTAGATAAAGTTCGATCTATGCTAAGCTATACAGATCTCCTCATATCGTTATGGGGATATGCTTTGCAAACTGCTCTTTATGTTTTGAACAGAACCCCTTCGAAGTCTGTAGATAGGGTACCTTATGAAATTTGGAATGGTAAAAAGCCCAGCTTGAATCATCTAAGGGTTTGGGGATGCCCCGCCTATGTGAAAAAGCTAGTTGCAGACAAACTCGAATCTAGGTCCACGAAAGGACGTTTCGTCGGATATCCCGATGATAGTATGGGATATTATTTTTACTTCCATGACGATCTGAAGATCGTTGTAGCTATTCATGCTCACTTTCTCGAGGAACAGTTCATTTGAGAAGGTGGAGCTGGCAGAGAAGTGACTCTTGGAGAGTTAGATGAAACTCTTACAGAGACATCAGTGCCTGAGGACACAGATGAGCAGTCCGAGATGCTCCCAGAATTGCGCAGGTCGGGTAGAGTATCTCGCATGCCTAAGAGATACAGTATGGTACACGTCGAGCACGGGGGTGCTGCGACGGAGGGGATCGTTGGTGACGACCCTACTACCTATAACCAGGCAATGATGGATGTCGACTCTAAGAAATGGGTCGAAGCTATGAAAGCAGAGATGGACTCGATGCACACCAACCAAGTCTGGACTCGAGTAGATTTGCCTGAAGGTTTTAGACCTATTGGGTGCAAATGGATCTACAAGAGAAAGATTGGATCTGACGGACATGTTGAAACCTACAAAGATAGGCTAGTAGCGAAAGGGTATAATCAAAAAGAGGGCATTGATTATGAGCAAACCTTTTCACCTGTTGCAATGATTAAGTCTATTCGTATTTTGCTTGCTATAGCAGCATATTATGATTACGAGATCTGGCAAATGGATGTGAAAACCGCTTTCCTAAATGGATTCCTCCAGGAAGAAATCTATATGGAGCAGCCCAAGGGTTTTACATCGCAAGCAGATGCTCAAAAAAAGCGTGTAAGCTTAATAGGTCTATTTATGGACTTAAGCAAACGTCTAGAAGCTGGAATCTTCGATTTGATGAAGTGCTTATGAACTACGGATTCTTAAAGAATGAAGATGAGCCTTGCGTTTACAAGTAGGTCGGTGCGAGTAAGATATCGTTCCTCGTATTGTACGTGGATGACATCCTTTTGATGGGAAACGATATCGGAATGCTCTCGGACGTGAAAGCTTGACTTTCGACCGAGTTCTCCATGAAAGACCTGGGAGAAGCAACCTATATTCTTGGAATTCGCCTTTCTAGAGATCGAGCGAATCGAATGATAGGTTTATCTCAGGCCCTTTACTTAGAAGAGATCCTGAAACGGTTTCGTATGGATGAATCTAAGAAAGGGTTCTTACCAATGCGACATGGGATTCATCTCTCGAAATCCATGTGTCCTCAAAGTGAGGAAGCAAGGAAGGAAATGAGTGAAATCCCTTATGCATCAGCAATAGATAGCCTAATGTATGCGATGCTATGTACGCGGATGACATTGCGTATGCTTCGAGCATAGTAAGTCGGTAGACTCGGTACCAGTCTAATCCTGGTAAAGAACATTGGAAAAAGTAAAGAATATCTTCAAGTACCTTAGACGGACTAAAGATATGGTACTGATTTATGGAAACAGAGAATTAGAGGTGGATGGTTATGCCGATTCTGATTTCCAGTCGGACGTGGATGACCGAAAATCTACTTCTGGTTTCGTCTATACGCTCAATGGTGGAACAGTTTCTTGGAAAAGTTCTAAGCAAAGCACTACTGCTGATTCCACCACTGAGGCAGAGTACATCGCAGCCTCTAAGGCAGCAAAGGAAGGTGTTTGGATGAGGAAGTTCTTAGAGGAACTCCAAGTTGTTCCAGGCATAGTGGATCGCCCGCAACCATTGTGGTGCGACAATAGTGGGGCAGTAGCACAATCCATGGAACCTAGGTCTCACTCAAAGTCCAAACACATAGAAAGGAAATACCACGTGCTGCGTGGGTTCGTTGAGAATGGCTACACAGCTGTGCAGAAAATAGCCACCGCAGATAACGTGGCGGACCCGTTCACTAAGCCTCTCTCACAGGCAGTGCTTGATCGACACCTCCATAAAATAGGGTTACGATATCATAGCGCATGGCATTGAGTGCAAGTGGGAGATTGTTGGGTTGGGGATGTGCCCTCGAAATGCCATTCGAGGATGTAATGAATATGGCATGTATTTAATAATCGATGTATTATTCGCTATGTATTTGAATAATGTATTCTTATACTATGAATGGAATTTATATTTTATTATTTATCCTTCCAAAGGCATATTATTTATTTACCTATTAAGTCTTACTAGGCATCTAGAGAGACGGTAATAAATAAATCTCATATATCGTGGGTTTAGTCACCTATTCTCATGGGATGAGAAAAGGGCACCGGTGAGCTATTAGCCTCCGATATTAACTAAGTCCATAAGTCTTAGACCTCAGTAGGGTGATTAAGCGTCAATTACGACTTATTTGTTGACGACTCTTATATGGTTGTGCCAGCCATTCGCTTGGGAAGCGGGAGGTCGTAACATTGGTATAAGTTGAATCAGGGGATTAACTTGTACTTGGACACGACTCGCAATCGATGATCACATGGGCCTTATCGTTACTCTGGGTAGCGTCAATGATCGATCGATTGACTATAGTAGTGTGCGTGGACCTTAGACCAAAGGGTCTTTGATGGAGTTGACTTCGGAGTCTTGATTTATCACTAGTTTGCTAGGCCCGTCTTGTTCGAAGACGAACATGGGTCGGCGGTGATATGCGGGCTTGATAACGAAGGGTAACTGCCGTGGTTAGACTATCGTGAGGGATTCACTGTCTCGTTAGTAACCGAGATATGTGTCCTATGCATATTCAGGGACAGGAAATTACGAAGTCTTCGGTCGAAGCTATAAACTGACTTGCGTGGGACGTAAGGGCAGTTTATTTCTAGTCACGAATTAGTCATAGAGTCGAGTCTAGTGAATTTGACGTAACCATGACTCTCACTCGAACGGGACATTTGTGAAGGGTTTATACGTACGACGATAATCTATAGTCGGTTCGTAGATCGAAGATCATACTCAACACGGGATCTATTCGGTACCGCGGGATTGGCTAGGCGCTTACCGAATTCTTAGATTCCTCCCTTGCCGGGTTGAGACGAACCAAGAGAGTCGGGTTTAAAAATGATCACTGTGATAGTGCCTAACTAATATGAGATGTAAAATGATTTAACGGTCTTAGAGGGGTTAATAAAATATTAAATATATATTTTAGAAACTATATTTACATGGACGGAAATTTACGGAACGAAAATGGTAATAGGGTTCACAATGACGAGCAAGGCTTGTCACGGTCGTGAAGCCCATCTGCAAAAAAGTAGTAGCTTCAAAAATTCATATCTCCCAATATAGACCTTGGATTGAGAATCCCTTTGGTCAGAATCAATATTTGTGATTCTTTTAACTATGGTTAAAATTTCATGGCAATCGGACATCGTTTACCGCTCGATCCGAGAGAAATACGAAACTGCCGCAATGCTGTCAAACGTGTCACTGCCGTGAACGTCTTGCACGTGGCCGTGACGACCGGCAGTATGCGTGCCAGAAGCTGCCCGACAGTGTCACGGCCGTGACACTTACTGCCGAGGCCGTGAAGGCATCCAGGCAACAGTCACGGCCGTGAGAGTGGCCGTGACGAGTGGCAGAACATGTCCAATGATGAGTCACGGCCGTGACAGGCTTGTTTGTGGCCGTGAACGCGCATCAAAATGTCATTTTCTTGGCCAAACCTAATCCAATTTCGTTTGTTCTTCTTTTGTTATTATTGTGGGACAATATCTAGTCATTAGATGATATAATTCAAAGGAAATAATGCAAAGATGAGTCATGTAGGACATGATTTCATTGATTGATCTTAAAGTCATTTTCTAAGTTGGAAATGGACTTTGATTAATATTTCTTGGAGAAATTTTGTCCATAAGATGATTCCATACATTCTCACACTAAAACTTGGGTTTAGAGAGTGGTGAGAGCTCCTTAGGTTGTTCTTAGAGAAAACCCTAAGTGTGTTTGAGTTTGTAGAAAATCAAACACACTAAAACACATCTCTATAAAATATTCTTCACTTCCTCTAGCCATCCTTGGGGAGGTGAAGTCTGTGGCACGTCACGGGGTCGGCGTGACTCTCTTCGGCACAATTCGTGAGCTACGGGAGCTAAGGATCTTCGCGACGAGGGTAAGATCCCTATTCTTTTATACGTGTCAAACGTGCAGTTTTCTTTATTTAACCGAGTATCCTGGGGAAACCGTATGGGGAACACGGGAAAAATTTTTAAATTCCGCTGCGTCCGGGGCAAGGCCTCGGGTCACCCGGGGTTTTCCAACAGGTGCAGGAATGACGAATAACTCAAGTTGCACGTGAGGAGGTGGTCTTGACCGTGAACAACCAAAACCAAGGTACGCACGTACGCCGTAATCATTCTCGATGTAGATGGGGCACACACAACTGTCGTCTATGCAAGGCATGTAGCTTATCCTGAGTTTGGTATTGTCGTTGCGTAACGGAAATGCCTTCAAAATCTCGTTACTGAGATCCTCTAACGTGCATGAACCGTCGTCGACCAAGATTGATTGCCACCGGCAACTTGGATCGGGAACCCAGTTCGACGTATTGTCCTCGCGAACTATCCACTGACCATCGACTTGAAAAAAATGCTCGTGATCATCATGTTTATCACCTATAAAAGAAGTAAAGTTCAGTATATAACATTTGAAAGATGAAATTAGGGTTTAGAACTGTTAGAAATATTTTAGAAGTGTCCAATACATTTATTCTAAGTCTTGCTATTTCTTTATGATGTATTTTATACGCTTTATTGAACGTAGATGGGTTGTCGTTGTAATGGGCTTGTTAGGGGCCCAATGGGCTTAAATAACCTTCCAAGGTATTTAAGCTTAAACCCTAACAAGGTTTTAACTAACTTTTCCATTTGCTAAAATCTCACGTATTCAACATTAAACCTCTAAAGCATACTATTCACATTCTACTAAGGTTTAATCTGTTGAAGTGTTCTTGGATAATCTAGAATTACAAGTGGTATCAGAGCAAGCGTGTAGGTGAGGAAACTTCATTTCAAGCTTTAAAGAATCAAGCAGAGTTTCTTCAGTTTGATTTTTTTTAGCTCCCGTCACAAAGCTCAAATTCGTGGGCTCAAACTGTTCTTTGGATGTTTTTCTGCTTCGCTAAGGCAGCTTTTAGTTCAGCTATCAGTTTTGAGTATTACCAGGTCAGTTTCGGTCGAGTTTGAGTCAGATTGGTTGGAATTTTGTCCGAAAATAGAAGAACAGCTCTTTTCTTCCTTCTGTTCTTGAGTTCGCGAACGGCGCTTGGCTAGGGTTTAAAGTTCACTAATTCTCAGTTCGCGAATTAGTCACTATTTCTCAGTTCGCGAATTAGTTCACTTACTGGCTAGATTCACGAATTCTGAATCAAGGTGGAATTTCGCGAATTTGAAAGATCTTAATTTCACGAATCAAAGTTCTCAAGTCAGCTTCGCGAATCATCAACTTGCGAACTCGGATAATTTTGCGAATCATCAACTTCGCGAATCATTCATCTTCTGCGAATCAGCTCATCTAGTCAATTCGGGAATCATTCATTTCTGCGTATCAGCTCATCTTCTGCGAATCAGCTAATATTCAATTCACGAACCCGACAACTCCAAACCAATTCGCGAAGTAACACTTTACCATTCCAATTCGCGAACTAGATCAACTTCCCAATTTGCGAATTCACATATCAGTCCAAACTTCGCGAACCAAACCCTTGTCTCAAAGCCAACTCTCTAAGTTCACCTTGACCAAAATCTTCCGATTCAAATTTAATTTTCCTCACATTACACGTTAACGATCATATCCAAAACACAAAAAAATGGACTCCTTTAGCATGGGTAATGATGTTAGACCTCCTATCATCCGACACGGAGAGTATGCAGTTTGGAAGAGAAGGTTCATCAACTTCATTGAAAGCAAGGACAATTCTGACAACTTGCTTGAATCTATTTACAATGGACCTAAGCAGTACTGGACTATTATCCCAGCCACAAGCACTACCACTCCTGCAAGAGAAGCACAGAGTATCTTGAAGACTGTCGACCAATGCAATGACGAAGAAAAACTGCGACATAAGGCAGATAAAGTCGCAAAATCATACATGATGCAAGCCATTCCCAACGACATTCTGATGCAAGTCGAATGTGGTGAATGTGCAAAAGAAATGTGGGATGCCCTACGGATCATGATGCAGGGAACAGAAGTGAACACAATGGCAAGGATGGCAAATACGCTCATCTCTTACGATCGCTTTCAGGCAAACAAAGGAGAAACTCTTCAAGAAACTTTCCACGATTCCTTGTTCTCCTGAATGAAATAAAAATGAATGGAATTACGAAAAATGTAATGGAGATCAACATCTGTAATACCCGAGTCCCGTAAGTAAGTCGGCCAATAAATATGCATACATATTATATGATTTGCGTGACTGCATGAGACGTGTTTTACGGTTTTATGTGTTTATATGATTTTAAATTAAATGCTATTAGGGTTACTAACCAAGTAGAGGAATTAATTGAATTTAGATGGGTTATTGATTTTAGGATTTCTAGTATATGACATGCTAACCTAGAAAATTTAATTTAGTATAATTAGGTGCTAATAACACATTTTAAGGAACACGAATTAGTAAGAATAGGATTAAGACTATAATTAAATTGGACTAAATATGAATTGGGCTTGGCTTACACATAAAGCCCAAGTATTTGAAGATAACTATTGATTCCTTAGTATTGAGGAAAAACAACGTCACTAAGTGTCCCATCAAACAAGCTTTTCGATGGTTTAATAGTTATCAAGAATCCTATTCATAATATTAGATCATTTTAAACACTACAGAATACGTTTAAGCCATCATCTATTCTAAGGAGCTTGAGCAATATACCGTTTGAGGGCTCGGAAGGTATAATTTCTTTTATACTAAGCACTTGATTTTTCTTTTGTTATTAGTAGGTTAAAATACGTCTAGGTATAAGACTATAAAATTAAGAATTTAGAGTTTTCTTTTGAAGTTTACTTTTCTTGTCAGGAATAGTTTTCGAAGGTTGATGTTAGGGTTTTTAATCGAAAGTCTGATGATATGGTTTCCAGGGCAATAGAGTTCGAAACCCTGTTAAGCTTTGAAGGCATGATCTTGGCTTAAGAATGAAAATGGAAGAATATCGAAATTGTAATGCTTAGTTTAAAAACTCGATATTATTTCATGTCTCGAGAAATGAAGCCATGTCGAAGTTTATAGCGATGTTAACCTCGAAAACATAGTAATTTAAGGAATTAAATTCGAAGTTGGTGTAAACATCGAGATGCATGCCGAGATTTAAATCTGGTGTTGCTTTCGAAATATGTAGAGATCAATTCTTAAAAGAAAATCATGTCGAAGTCTAACCCTAAAGTTGACTTCGAAATTTTGTTAAAATATCGAATTGTGTTTTCTCTGAAATCTCGAAACCTCTGTATCGACATTTCATATATTGCTTAGTTAAATGTCGAGACTCACTTCTAATATGTCGAGACTTAAGTGCAGATCATGTCAAAATGTGTATAGGATATCGAGATTTTTATATTGCTTGGTATAAGTGCTCGAGATCCTTAAGCTGTAGTGGGATAAATGTCGAGACCTTGGTGCTAGTTAAAATATCGAAACATTGTATATGATACCTCAAAATTTTAATATTGTCTCGACATTTGATATTTTATAACACCTCGACATCTTAAATATAATATCTATGTATATGGCTCGACATCTTCAGTATAATATGTATAATATCAATACAGCTCGACATTAGTATAAGAGCTTGAAATCGTTGCCTGTCCTATGTCGAAGTTTATATCTAAACCATGTCGACGTTCATCTTGAATATTTATATAAGTTCAATATCGAAATTTAATTCCACAGCTAGGCTCAGGTATCCATGTCGAGATATATCTTAATTCATGCCGAGACTTATATAAATAGTATTTCTCATATTAGATTAAAGTTCTAAATTTTAGGGTTTCGAAATTTATGGAAGTCAAAACTAGGGTTTTCTAAATTAAGCCATTTCAGTAAAACTATAATTAGACTAACAAACCCTAATTTTATATGCTCTTATACTTAGGATTTGAAGTTTAGCGACACACCGTACGATACGCTAAGTAGCTAAGGATACCAGGTAAGTGGAAGTCCCAACTACAACACATAATTATATGTGCATGAAATTATGTGTTATATGTTTATGTGAATTTATGTGAATTCCTACGTGAATTATTTGCGTTACATGACACGCATAATTTAATTACATGATATTATGGCATGACACGCATATTCATGACATGAGCATGTGAACGCACGTTAGAACGAAAGGCATGATATGAGAGCGTGCATAATATACGATCGCCTGAGAGCGATAAAGATTCGCCGATATGGGCGTCTGATGTCGACTCACAGTTGAGTCACGGCTCTTCTATGCTACCATGGTGACGTCGTATGGCGCTACCTTCAAGACATGACATGTACAAGGCAAGACATGATTTTAGGGCTAATGCCCTCATGGCGGGTCGTGAAACCTGGAGGATGCGAGCTGAGGGAGTACGCGACACCGAGGGTACCTCTGGTGTCGACTACCTCAGATTAGGCTACCAGTGTGAAGCGTCCGCGTGGCGTATGAAACCACCTTGGGACAGAAAAGGCGCCCTAGGGTTAGCCTCCCTTGAGTGGGTATTGCCACTTATATATTTTATCCCTTGTGGATTCGAGCTCCATGATGGTGCATAGCAAGATAGCCAAGGGCCCTATATGACAAGACAAGACAAGGAAAAATATGAGGTCTAAGGAGCATTGGCGCGGATGCCTTTGCGAGTTTAGGACACGTGCACGGCATGCATGGCTTTCACTTACTGAGCTTTATAAGCTCATTCCACGAATTTATGTGTTGTAGGTTCACGGGATCACGGTACGTGATCTTTACAAAGGCGAGGCTATTTTTGAAGCTTCCGGAGGACTTTTGAGGTGGCAGTGTGTACGTGGATGCGACCTAGTGGCGGGCCGATAGGTTATTTTGAACACGCATGCGCACTCTACCTTGTATTTATGTCATAGGAATATTTTGCACTGTACAGGAGAATTTCCTTTATATAAAAGGAAAAATTTTGTACGCATTTTCGTATATAGATTTCATTATTATCACATGCAGTCACATAAAATAGTAGTAAGAATGGGCGGTAGGAGTCAGGGGCGCCGCAACATCAAGTTCCTTGGATCACTTCATCAAGAATGGGAAGCAACGGCAATCATGATGAGACAAATGAATGATTTGACCAAAGTCAGTATCCATACCTTATTTGACCATCTCAATCAACACTCCAATTATGTGGAGAAAAGAAGAGAGGAAGCTAGGGCAGTGGGAAGCGACACACTCGCACTTATGACTGAACGATCATCAAGGAAGCAATCAAAGGACAAGGAGATCATCCAGACATCTCAAGCTTAGGAAGAAGGAGATTCAGACACTGATGGAGAGCAGGATCTCACAAAACATGGGGATAAGGAGATCACACTCAAGGAACTTGCAAAACAACTCGCTTTGTTCTCAAACTTCGTACAGAAGAAATACTATAAGAAGCCTGGATCCTCATCCAACCGTCAAAGAATTTCCTCTAATTCAAAGGGAAAGGCTCATGAGGAAGAACATAACTCTGAAACCGCCCCTCAACCTGGAAAATGCTTCAATTGTGGGTAAGCTGGACACTTTGCCAGAGAATGCAGATTGCCAAAGAAAAAGGATGTCAGCTATTATCGAAGAAAGGTTCAATTGGCTGAGCAAAAGGAGAAAGGAATGGTCTGGATGGCTGAACAGGATCATTGGCTTGAGGTCACCTCAGACAGCAAGGAAGAAAACATGGCAGTGATGGCCAGACTAGATGACGAAGAAGATGAAGCTGAAACTGAAAGAAGTAAGTCAAAAAAGGAAACCACCAACAACTCAGATATGGTTGAGGTAAGCGAAGCAGATTATGACTCATTACTTAAAATGAAAAATGAATTTTTAACTCTATATAAATCGAACAAACAGAGTAAAAAGAAAACTAGAGAATTAGAGGGAAATCTACAAAATAATCTAGAAGTTCTAGATAAGTTTAGGTATGAGAATGCATGTGAGAAAAATCGTGTACTCGTAGCTAATGAGAAAGTCGCAAAGCTAGAAGCTCAAGTGCTAAAATCCGATGCTAAAGCCAAGGAGTTAGCTGTAGAAATGAGGTCCCATAGAGATAAAACCATGGACACCTCAATAAAATATGACTTACTCTGTACGGAACGGGAAAGACTGTACTCCAAGATTAAAAAATTGGAGGACCTCTTAACCCGACGAGAACATACAGAACAAACATTATTCTTCCTAAAAAAACATGCCAACGTCGACTTCTATAATCCCCATAAAGGAGTAGGTTTTGAAAACCCATGTTTGTTAAAGAAAGGTATAACCGATGCACCCTATCTCTATGATGTCCAATATATGCAGTTAGGCTGTATGGCAGAACTCATGCCTTTTGTCAGTGAATCCGAAAAGGATGAGACGCACAAGAAAGCTGAGATATCATTTGATTATAAAGAATTAAATGACAGTTATAAAGAAAGAGAGTGTCCAGCAATAACTGAATTTGAGTCTGAAATTCGACCTATTGAGGGAGATACTTCAGAAGAATCAACGGGTGAGACACGGATGACTACTTATACATCGGGGTATATGCCTGAATGCATAAAGAAAATTAGTGATCTACACTCCACTCTCGAAAGAGAGAAAAAGTCCTTCGATAATGAAAGGCAGAGACTTCTCGAGGAAATCTCTAAACTTAAAGAAAAATTAAGACTACAATCACTCACATATACTTTGAATTTTAATGACAAACTTTCTTGCACTAATGCGTTGAAATTTCAGGACCCACGAAAGAATCATTGAAAGGATAAGTTTGGGTTAGAAAAAAAGATCTTTTGAAGGAGACTCGTGATTTTAAAAAAGGGGCTTTTAAGAATCAGCCCTCTTTTAACTTTCATAATAGAATTCAGCCCATGTCAGTAATAATTTCAGTATAAAGGACCCGATATCTTTCAAAGTTAGAGAAAAGGACCAAAAAGCTGATCTGACCAAAATACCCCTACAAAAGCTGTATAATAAGTGGTATCCAGAACATGTTTTCTGTTACCATCGTTAACCATATTTTTTACGATAAAAAAATCTTGCAAATTTCTATTTTCGTTCGAACAATCCTCGAAAACGAAACTCGATCTATCACGAGGGTTTATTTTGATATTCAGGTCTCGGAATGTTCGATTTTATGGGTATATTCTTCGAACTCTTTTGACGCAAATAACAAAAACATGATGAAATTGAATCCCGATTCGGTCAAAATTGAAGATACTTTGTACAAATTCAAGAGACCCATAACCTAAACAAATCTCTGAAACACAGTATTGGCTCGATTGTTCGTCGCTCATGGTTTGCTAAAATTTAAAATCGCCAGATTGTTGCCTAAACAATTGTTCCCAGAACGTGGTATGGATGGTCATGCATCTGTCATCGTAAAATAGATAATAGGTATTAATAAGCTGGCATATGGTATATATACTAATTTAAAGGTAACAGTAAGCTCGATTTGGTACCAAATCCCTATTATCTGGTATCGATATAACAGTGGAAACTCGATCGAAACAATCGATCGTATATATTATTTCAATCTGCATGAACACAGGTGTGTCCTAGATTGTTTATCATGTTATTTGGGTCTCAAATATTTGATTTTACAGGTAAATTTTTCGAGTTCTTTCGACGCAAATAATAAAAAACACGGTGAAAATCGTATTCTGATTCGGTCGAAATTGAAGATATTTTGTACAAATTCGTGAGACCCATATCCTGAACGAATCCCTGAAGCATAGTATTGGCTCTATTGTTCGTCGCTCATGGTTTGACGAAATTTATAATCGTCGGATTGTCGCATAAAAAACTATTCCCGAAACGTGGTATGGGTAGTCATTCGTCTGTCACCGTAAAACTGTTAACCGGTATTGTCAAGATATCATATGGTATATATACTGATTTAAAGGTTCGAGTATGCTGGATTTGGTACCAAATGCCAAATATCTGGTATCACTATAACAGTGGAAACTCGATCGAAACAATCGATCGTATATATTATTTCCATCTACACCACCTGCACCAAACCAAGTTGGGTGTGTCCTAGACGGTTTATCATGGTATTTTGGACTCGAATGTTCGATTTTAGTGGTAAATTGTTCGAATTCTTTTGACGCAAATAATAAAAACCGGTGAAATCGAATCACGATTCGGTCGAAATTGAAGATACTTCGTACAAATTCGAGAGACCCATATCCTGATCAAAGCACCGAGACACCGTGTTGGCTCTATTGTTCGTCGCTCAATGTTGCCGAAATTTAAATACAATCGTCGGATTTTTGCCTAATTTTTTGAAATAAGAAAGTGGTACCAGTAAGTTATTAATTGTTATTCTTTGTGTAACTTGTGTTATCCAGTTTAGGCGGGATTTCAATAATCTAGGCGGGATCTCAATAATTTAGGTGGGAATTGCATTACCCGGAATGTTCTACATTGTCAAGGGATATTACCACATTACTCGCCAATAATACCGAATCTTCGATATAAAAGAACAATGCAAATCCAATTTTTAACACTATTGTAGATATTGATACTGCATAATAGGTTTTCCATACCACACTACTAATATCATTAATTTCGCTCACAAATCCATTTTTCTTCGATTGTTTAGGGTTTGAGGTCTCGAATTTTGAGTTTATGGTCTATTAAATGTTGTTCGTGCTATGAATACGTTTGTAATTGAATTCATAACGTTATGTCTCATCAAAAAGAGATACTAGTATATTTTGTGAAACAAGAGCTATGTGTTTACATGACTTTTGATCTCAATTTTCACATATTGATATCAACATTCGCATAACATCTCTTTAAGGAAATTTGGTTTGTTAACTTAGTAAACTCACATACTTACATGAACATAAATCTTATACATTCGGGAAAAAGTGAATTTACGAACAACATAAGTCTAATTAATGATGTTATACTGAAAACTGTATTATGTGGTATCTGTACCAAACAACGTGTCATAAATTCGGTTGGTATTGTTTCTTTATATCAGACATCTGGTATTATTTGCAGGTAATGTGGTAATATTCTAAAACATTTCATTAATTACGCTCAAAAATCCATTTTGCTTCGATTGTTTAGTTTGAGGTCTCGAATGTTGAGTTTATGGTCTATTAAATGTTGTTCGTGCTTTAATGCTGAACTTTGAATACGTTTGTGATGGTATTCATAACGTTTTGTCTCATCAAAAGAGATACTAATATATTTTGTGAATGAAGAGCTATGTGTTTACATGACTTTTGATCTCAACTTCCACATATTGATATCAACATTCGCAAAACGTGACTTTTAATGAAATTTTGTGATTTAGCTTCATCATATCATCTATTTCCATGAATGTCAATCTTATACATCCCAACAAAATGAATTTATGAATGAAATTAATCGAAATAGTAATGTGGTATTTATCAGCTATTTTGTGGTTCTTGTAGCTACAAATGTGTTATAACCTTTGTTTATATTGTTATTTTTTATCAGACATGTGGTACTATTTGCAGGCAATGTGGTAATATTAAGTTATTGTACTATTAATATCTCTGACAATCTAGAACCTTCTAGAATGTTCTTAGTGATGTGTTACCTAGAATGCATGAAATGTTACTCAGAATAAATGAAGTGTTACCAGCTTTATAATTGACAGAAGTTCCAATATTTCCCATCAAAATTCTTCGTTATTAAGAAATTAAAAATGTTTCGATCTTAGGTCGCATCAAAATTCTTCGTTATTCCATGACTAGCATCGATTGTCGATTAGTAAGACCCACACCCGAATTGGTGTGAATCCACATTATTCGAGCATAAAAGTCGAGATTTCACTAATTTTTTTACCAAATTTTTGAATTGAGTTTGAAACATTATTCCAACATAACATCGAAAATTTTCCTTGTTTATGAGGACCCATGAAAAATTGAGATCGGTTTCACCTTTATCGATTACTAATGTTGAAGATTTCTTCAATTTCAGGGAGTTTTGGTTAGCATACGAATTTTTTATCTTTCTGTGACACCTTAGTAAAAAGTGGTAGATAAAGTGACGTGTAACTGAACTGATTTGTTACTAGTGAGGCAAAATTTATTCGTCAATGTTAAGAATCTGGTATAGTTTTTTATGGTAGTGTTTCCAAACGAGCATAAAGTGGTACCCAGATCAGGTGATTTGTTACTGAAATTGAAAATGTTCGGATCTTAGGTCGCGGCTAGATTCGTTGTAATTTCGTGTCGATTACTAAGACCTACATCCGAATTGGTGTGAATCCACATTATTCGAGCACAAACGTCAAGATTTTGCTCGTGTTTGTACCAAAATTTTCGAATTGAGTTTGAAGCATTATTCCAACATAACATCGAAAATTTTCGTTTGTTACGAGGACCCATGAGAAATTGAGCTCGATTTTATCTTTTTCGCTCAATAACGTCGAAGATATATTTTCAGGGCGTTTTGAGTGCCGTACGAATTTTTTATCTTCCTCTTGACAGCCTAGTACGTACTAGTTGCATGTAGTTATTATAGGAAATAAACCGTTTTTTTTTTCTCATTTTTTGTTATACATAATGCAACATTTGTTCCTCAGTTGTTTCTTAAACAGACGCAAGTGGTACCACGATGACGTGATGTGTTACTGGAATTTTTTATCTTTCTCGTGACACGTTATTGTTTTCTAATTATTTGTTATTACTTTTTTTCAAAGAATTATTTGTTATTACTGAGGCAACATTTGTTCGTCAATATTAAGAATATGGTATAGTTTTTGATATTAGTGTTTTCGTACGAGCAGAAAGTGGTACCCAAGTAAAGTGATTTGTTACTGAAACTGAAAATGTTTGGATCTTTGGTCGCGGCAAGATTCGTTGTAATTTCGTGTCGATTACTAAGACCCACGTCCGAATTGGTGTGAATCCACACTATTCGAGCACAAACATCAAGATTTTACTCGTGTTTGTACCAAAATTTTCGATTTGAGTTTGAAGCATCATTCCAACATAACATCGAAATTTCCTTGGTTACGAGAACCCATGAGAAATTGAGCTCGATTTTACCTTTTCCACTCAATAACGTCGAAGATTTCGGAGATTTGGAGGCGTTTGGGTGTTGTAAAAATCACAGATCTACCATAAATCGTACGAGAGGGATGATGGCATAGCTTTGTAAATTTTCGCAACAGTTGAGGGCAAATGGGTGTTTTTAGCACAATTGGGTCCTTAAGTCTAAGGCAAACTTGAGATGGGTGTTTTAAACTAAATTTTAAAGTAATTGGGGCTGAATCCAAATTAAAGTTACTTAAGTGGAGCTGAAACGAAATTAACTCTTTAAAAAACCTCTTGTTATTGATTTTTTTCCTTCCAAAAGCTTTGTATCGTCTTCACTTTCTTATATATCGCATATTTCATCTTCTCATAAAAAATCATTTTCCCAAGCATAATCGTTTCCACAAACAAGTTCACAAAACGACTTCAAATGACATGCCTTTAAAGAAAAGGAAACAATCAATAACGAAACCTGCTACGGAACCCACAAAACAAGAAAAGACTCCAAAACACGTTCCTACAGCTAAGAAAAAGGGGTTCCGCCACTACAAAAATGGGTTCCAAAGCTTAAGACTGAGGAAACCCAAAGCCAAGCCCCAAAAATATTTGATGACTTTGTGCATGGTAGTAAGTCTTCCGCTGACAATGATAAATCTAGGCTAGGTAGGGAGTCTCTACGGACTAACAAGTACAACAAAGGTGGACCCATTTTTAAATGGGTACCTAAAACCCTCTAGTTTGATTTTGCAGGCCCCGAATGTATGGTATCTTGATTCAGGTTGCTCCACACACATGACCGGGAAGAAAGAACTGTTGAGCAACTACGTTAATAGGCCGGGTGGACTGGTACGCTTTGGGCCTATTTGTCAGGCTGAGGCTCGGTCTGTGTCGGTAGAGGTAGTTATCTCTTTGACTGGTTCGGACACAGGAACCGAGCTGGTTGGGGCTTGGGGTGGTTCTTTGTATGTTGAGACACTTGTCTGTTGGGAGACAAGTGAATGGTCGAGTTGGGGATGTTCGTGCGCCGTTGGGTCGAGTACGACGTCTTCTATCCTATGGGTTGACCCGGCCTGTTCTGACTGAGGGGCTTCAGACGTTGATATGTCAGGAACAACTGTTTGATGTTGTTCAATCTTTTCAGGAAGTGGTGGTTGTTCGAGTGGTTGTTCTGGGATGGTTTGTTGGGAAGTCTGTTGGGATTGTTGAGGTGCTATCTGTTGTTTTGAGGGTTCTCTCAGGCTCTCACTGTTTTCATCTCTCTCTCTCTCACTAACCCCTGGGTCAGACTCAGGTGGGCTTTCCTGAGTCATGGGGTTGGGGATGTTGTATTTCTGGCTGTAGGCTTCGATTTTGTCTGGGCTGGCTAGGGTTAATAAGACTTGTGGAATTGCATGACTGTGCGTGAGTACTTCTCGTCTGTCTTCCCCTTTTGAAGAAATTTTAGTTTGGGCGGGCCGTACTTTTCTTCTTCTGGTCGTGGTGGTATCCCCGGTGTTGTTGACATAAAATGGTGGATAAGTAGGGAGAACCACCGGGGATAGGGCAGATTCTGTGTCTTCTTCGATTTGGGCTTCGATCTCTGGTGGAGCTGATCGTCTAGGTCTAGTGTGATCAGCTTTGCATAGTCATAATTTTTTCTGAAGACGATTCCGTGGAAGATCCGAAGAATTGTGAGGTTGCATCTGTCCCAGGCTGAGTGCTTCGGTGAGAAGCACTTGTTGACAATTGCAAAGAGAGTCCGCCATGGATGTGGAATCATGGATTGCTGAAAATGGGAGACAAAGTCAAGTGAAACGTAGTAACCCATTTTGAGCATATCTGCAATGAGCTCGTCTTCGGATGCTTCAGGTTCATATTCAGGGTGATTAGGCAGTCGAAGGATGCTTCGGATGAACTCTTTGCTAATTTGGACAGTCTCATCTGCAATCTTGGCCTCGTAGAAGATGCTGTTGTCCTGTGCGATTTTGGTCGTCATTGTTCCCCAAAATTGTTGAAGATAAACAGTGGGGACTTGGACAGATGCCGAGAAGGCATATCCAAGATGATGGTTTCTCAAAATAGATGGGATGATCTCTTCTTGACATTTGAAGGTGTGCAGATTGTTGTGAAGTTTTTAACAGGAAAGGTGTTTGTGTCATGACAGGGAAAAGATCTAGCGATAATTGCTATCTAGCTGGTGACAAATCTGGATCCAAGGACGTGTGCCAACTCTCAAAGGCCGAAGACGATGCTGTACTTTGGCATTACAAACCGGGCCACGTCAACTACAGAACTTTGGAGCAACTTATCAAACATGATGCAATCAGAGGCATTCCGAAACTTAAGGAGTTTGGTAAAGTTGTTTGTGAGTCATGCCTGAAGGGTAAGCAAGTGCATGCTAGCCATAATGTTGATCGACATGCTGCCCAACATTTTAATAATGCTCACTATTTTCAATTGGTACATATGGATTTGATGGGTCCGATGGAAGTAGATAACATTGGTGGTAGGAAATATGCTTATTGTGCTCGTTGATGATTATGCATGGATATTCTTTCTTAGGGAAAAATCTGAATCGTTCGACTTTTTCAAAACCTTATGTGCTATGATTAAGAATAATTTTTGTGCCCCTATCTTTCGTATTAGGTCTGATCATGGTAGGGAATTTGAGAATCTGTCGTTCA
The DNA here is from genome assembly GCA_027422505.1 of Craterostigma plantagineum. NCBI lineage: Eukaryota > Viridiplantae > Streptophyta > Magnoliopsida > Lamiales > Linderniaceae > Craterostigma > Craterostigma plantagineum. The sequence goes on from JAPQWV010000025.1 coordinate 10,839,590, forward strand.
ATGAATTCTGTGATAAGAAAGGTATTATTCATGAGTTTTCGTCTCCTAAGACACCCCAACAAAATGGGGTGGCCGAAAGGAAGAATAGGACTTTGCAAGAAATGGCACGTGTGATGTTACACTCTAAGAATCTTTTGAAAAGGTTTTGGACGGAAAAGGTTTTTCCCTTTCAACAGTTCATTTGAAGCTTGCTTAGTACCATCCCGAAAATAAACACGTGAGATATGACATGCAGTATATCTCATGTTTTTGGATGCTATTGTTATATGCTAAATGATCGTGAATATTTGACTAAATTTGATTCGAAAATGATAAGTGCATCTTCTTGGATTATTCTTCGAACAGTCGTGCATATCGTGTTTATAATCTGAGACTGAAATCTGTTCAGGAATATGTGAATATAGTATTTGA